>CM053035.1:11832738-12427738 GCA_028564925.1 Lithobates sylvaticus
TTCTCACTGATCACCAATGTAAGGAACATTCTTCTCACTGATCACCAATGTAAGGGGCATTCTTCCCACTGATCACCAATGTAAGGAACATTCTTCCCACTGATCACCAATGTAAGGAACATTCTTCTCACTGATCACCAATGTAAGGGGCATTCTTCCCACTGATCACCAATGTAAGGAACATTCTTCCCACTGATCACCAATGTAAGGGGCATTCTTCCCACTGATCACCAATGTAAGGGACATTCTTCTCACTGATCACCAATGTAAGGAACATTCTTCTCACTGATCACCAATGTAAGGGGCATTCTTCCCACTGATCACCAATGTAAGGAACATTCTTCCCACTGATCACCAATGTAAGGAACATTCTTCTCACTGATCACCAATGTAAGGGGCATTCTTCCCACTGATCACCAATGTAAGGAACATTCTTCCCACTGATCACCAATGTAAGGGGCATTCTTCCCACTGATCACCAATGTAAGGAACATTCTTCTCACTGATCACCAATGTAAGGAACATTCTTCCCACTGATCACCAATGTAAGGGGCATTCTTCTCACTGACTATTAATGTAAGGGGCATTCTTCTCACGATACCATTGTAAGGGGCATTCTTCTCACTGATCTCCAATGTAAGGGGCATTCTTCCCACTGATCTTCAATGTAAGGGGCATTCTTCTCACTGACTACCAATGTAAGGGGCATTCTTCTCATGATACCATTGTAAGGGGCATTCTTCTCACTGATCTCCAATGTAAGGGGCATTCTTCCCACTGATCTCCAATGTAAGGGGCATTCTTCTCACTGATCACCAATATAAGGGGCATTCTTCTCACCAATTTCAATGTAAGGGGCATTCTTCTCACTGACTACCAATGTAAGAGGCATTCTTCTCACCAATACCATTGTAAGGGGAATTCTTCTCACTGATCACCAATGTAAGGGACATTCTTCTCATTGATCACCAATGTAAGGAGCATTTTTCTAACTGACCACCAATGTAAGGGGAATTCTTTTCACTGATACCAATGTAAGGGGCATTCTTCCCACTGACCACCAATGTAAGGAACATTCTTCTCACTGATCACCAATGTAAGGAACATTCTTCTCACTGATCACCAATGTAAGGAACATTCTTCTCACTGATCACCAATGTAAGGAACATTCTTCTCACTGATCACCAATGTAAGGAACATTCTTCTCACTGATCACCAATGTAAGGAACATTCTTCCCACTGACCACCAATGTAAGGGACATTCTTCCCACTGACCTCCAATGTAAGGAACGTTCTTCTCACTGATCACCAATGTAAGGAACATTCTTCTTACTGACCACCAATGTAAGGAACATTCTTCTTACTGATCACCAATGTAAGGAACATTCTTCTCACTGATCACCAATGTAAGGGGCATTCTTCTCACTGATCACCAATGTAAGGAACATTCTTCCCACTGATCACCAATGTAAGGAACATTCTTCCCACTGATCACCAATGTAAGGAACATTCTTCCCACTGATCACAAATGTAAGGAGCATTCTTCCCACTGATCACCAATGTAAGGAACATTCTTCTCACTGATCACCAATGTAAGGGGCGTTCTTCTCACTGATCACCAATGTAAGGAGCATTCTTCTCACTGATCACCAATGTAAGGGGAATTCTTCTTACTGATCACCAATGTAAGGAACATTCTTCTCACTGATCACTAATGTAAGGAACATTCTTCCAACTGACTCCCAATCAATTGGTGGTCATAAGGTTTCCTTCAGATCTGCAAATTATTTTAAGGGTTCCTTTGCCTTACAAAGTTTGAGATTCATATGCACTAGAGAAATATGCAACTCTGTGCGATAATAGCGATAAATGTGATAATTTCAGTGACAACCTGTAATTGATTATATTGATTATTGTATGAGTGATGCACTTTTATATAGATTTATGCATATTACAGGTTGTCACTGCAATTTATCGCATTTATGGCAATTGTTGCAACAGGGTTGCATATTTCTCTATTGCATATGAATGCTACATGTGTATATAGAGGTGTGTATGCTACACAGGTTGTCATTGGGTGTACCACATAGGATTGCAAACTTTTTAATTGTTTATGATCGCAACTTGTTATCGCATAAGATTGCATTATTATGTTTACTAGATTTTTTACATAGGAATGGAATATGTCACCACCACTATTTAACTGCAGTCAGTAATATTAGGATTTAGTACGATTACCATGATTTTTGGACAGCGCAGCATTATGTTGGTATAAATGTTCACAAATGCGCCAGGTACTGCCACTCCTCTCAAAAGTGATCCATGCTCAGAATGCTTTAAAGAGGTGTTTGGTGTGAAGTGAGGAGGTAATATGTTGTCCTCCTCAATGTCTGATTTAACCATCCCTGTGCTGAGTTCCCTGGTCTGTACACCTACTGTGCCCATTATGAGGGGTTCCCACCATCCCTGTGCTGAGTTCCTGGGTCTGTACACCTGCTGTGCCCATTATGAGGGGTTCCCACCATCCCTGTTTTGAGTTCCCAGGTCTGTACACCAGCTGTGCCCATTATGAGGGGTTCCCACCATCCCTGTGCTGAGTTCCCGTGTCTGTACACCCACTGTGCCCAGTATGAGGGGTTCCCACCATCCCTGTGCTGAGTTTCTGGGTCTGTACACCCGCTGTGCCCATTATGAGGTGTTCCCACCATCCCTGTGCTGAGTTTTCCCGGGTCTGTACACCTGCTGTGCCCATTATGAGGGGTTCCCACCATCCCTGTGCTGAGTTCCCGTGTCTGTACACCCACTGTGCCCAGTATGAGGTGTTCCCACCATCCCTGTGCTGAGTTTCTGGGTCTGTACACCCGCTGTGCCCATTATGAGGTGTTCCCACCATCCCTGTGCTGAGTTCCCGGGTCTGTACACCCGCTGTGCCCATTATGAGGGGTTCCCACCATCCCTGTGCTGAGTTCCCGGGTCTGTACACCCACTGTGCCCATTATGAGGGGTTCCCACCATCCCTGTGCTGAGTTTCCGGGTCTGTACACCCGCTGTGGCCCATTATGAGGAGTTCCCACCATCCCTGTGCTGAGTTCCCGGGTCTGTACATCTGCCGTGTCCATTATGAGGAGATCCCACCCATCCCTGTGCTGAGTTCCCGGGTCTGTACACCCGCTGTGCCCATTATGAGGGGTTCCCACCATCCCTGTGCTGAGTTCCCGGGTCTGTACACCTGCCGTGTCCATTATAAGGAGATCCCACCATCCCTGTGCTGAGTTCCCCGGGTCTGTACACCTGCTGTGCCCATTATGAGGGGTTCCCACCATCCCTGTGCTGAGTTCCCGGGTCTACACACCCGCTGTGTCCATTATGAGGGGTTCCCACCATCCCTGTGCTGAGTTCCCGGGTCTGCACACCCACTGTGTCCATTATGAAGGGTTCCCACCATGCCTGTGCTGAGTTCCCGGGGTTTTACCTTTTAGGTTCGTTAACTTTTCGTAAAAATTACGAATGTTCGTTATGAATTTGGATCCGAAATTCGTAAACAAAATTTCATATTTCGTACAGAATTCGTATGCATATAAATTTGTATTTCGGATTGTGGGAGCCCCTCATAATGAGCACAGCACAGGGATGGGGGGAGCCCCTCATAATGAGCACAGGGATGGGGGGAGCCCCTCATAATGAGCACAGCACAGGGATGGGGGGAGCCCCTCATAATGATAAATTCATCATAATGAACATTCATAATTGTTACGAAAAATTTAACGAACCTAATGAAAATTTGTATTTCGTACGAATCCAAATTGAATTTCGGACACAAATTATGAATTAACTGCTAATATGAAACGGAACGAAACTAAACAAATTTATTGACGGCGCACATGTCTACAACTCATGATACATTAGTGTGATGGTCAGTGGGAAGAACGGTCCTTACACTTGTGGTCATTGGGAAGAATTACCTCCTTACAGATAACTAAAAAGATCAATGGTGTGAGTGGGAACTTATCTGGGAGGCAGAAATTGCCCAATGCTTAAGGAACCCCTAGCAACCTCTGGAGGAACCCTGGTTGAGAATCGCTGCTCTATAGAATGGACACATTTTTATGCACGTACGGTATTCTGGAAAAATCCAAACAATTTATAATTCATCAATTTTGACATAATAGTACATGGTAAGAATTTTTTCTCATTCTGGGTAATAATGGGAGGTATGAGTCTATCAAGGTCATTGGCAGTTGATGCTCGGAGCTGTTTACTGAAGATGTGTGGCAGGACAAAAAAATACGGTCTCTTCTGAAATAGGTAGCTGGTGCGGCCGGTTTGAGGTCAACCCAACGTTCAATAGCTAAGGCCTGAAGGCATCATTAGAACGTTTCCTCATAGACATCTTGACAAGAAATATGAATGTAACATATAAACTGTAACCATCGTATCAGTCTTATGTTAAGATCTTTCCAATGAGGTGGAACGCCTCGTAGATCGAGTGACTCATTCATGAAGAAGGTATTAGACGGAGCGGATTTCACACTCTTATTTCAGCAACCCAACTTGGGTAAATAATGTAAAGAACCATAAAAAAAAAAGCAGATAATGGACATCAATGTGTGTTTTATGTGTAAGTGGGAACTTATCTGAGAGGCAGAAATTGCCCGATGCTTAAGAAACCTCTAGCAACCTCTGGAGGAACCTTAGGGTTCCACTGAACCCTGGTTGAGAATTACTGCTCTATAGAATGGACACATTTTTATGCACATACAGTATTCTGGAAAAATCCAAACAATTTATAATTCATCAATTTTGACATAATAGTACATGGTAAGATTTTTTTCTCATTCTGGGTAATAATGGGAGGTATGAGTCTATCAAGGTCATTGGCAGTTGAGGCTCGGAGCTTTTTACTGAAGATGTGTGAACCGAAGGCAGGACAAAGAAATCTGGTCTCTTCCGAAAGAGTTAGCTGGAGCGGCAGGTTTGAGGTCAACCCAACGTTCAATAGCTAAGGCCTGAAGGCCTCATTAGAACGTTTCCTCATAGATATCTCGACAAGAGATATGAATGTAACACATATAAACTGTAACCTTCGTATCAGTTTTATGTTAAGAACTTAAGATCTTTCCAATGAGGTGGAACGTCTCGTAGATCGAGTGACTCATTCATGAAGAAGGTATTAGACGGAACGGATTTCACACTCTTATTTCAACAACCCAACTTGGGTAAACAACGTAAACGACCGTAAAAAAAAGCAGATAATGGACATCAATGTGTGTTTTATGTGGTTACACCAATACTGTACAAGGGTGAAGCCCAGCAGAATTCCTCGGTGTTGTGTTGGGACTTAAAAGTTATAAATCAAGTTAAAACATTAACAGAAAAAACAAAGAATAAAGGAAATGCCTATTTTAAAAATGTGTTTTTAAGTCTACTTTAAAAACATTCTTTAAAGGTCTTGACACTGTAGCAATTATGAAATATGGTATTTCACCCTGGGCACAGAGAATAAAGTGCGTCACGATGGGGATTTACTGGTGGGTGGGAGTGTTTGACCATAACTAATTCCAACACCCATTTGAGGGGAAAGAGAGTTTCGGTCAAGATGAAAAAAAAGAAGAATATCTTTGAACTCCCATAAAATCAACACACATTAGAAATAACACATACATACAACATACACTATATTGCCAAATGTATTGGGACGCCTGCCTTTACATACACATGAACTTTAATGGCATCCCGCTCTTATGCCCCGTACACACGGTTGGAAAATCCGACCACAAAATCCATCGGATTTTTTCCGACGGGTTTTGTCCGACACTGGTGTTGCATACACACGGTCGGACAAAGTTGTCGGAAAATCCGATCATTCTGAACGTGGTGACGTTCGATGCGTACGACGGAACTACGTAGAGGCTAGTAGCCAATAGCTTTGGTCTTGTAATGTGATCTGAGCATACGTGGCACTTTGTCCGTCGGAATTCGCTACACACGATCGGAAAAAGTCCGATAGGACTTTGTTGTTGGAAAATTTGAGAGCAGGAGATAAAACTTTGTCCGTCGGAAAAGTCCGATGGAGCCTACACACGGTCGGAATTTCCAACAACATTGTCCGATAGGACATTTTCCATCGGAAAATCCGACCGTGTGTACGGGGCATTAGTCCGGAGGGTTCAATATTGAGTTGGCCCACCCTTTGCAGCGATTACAGCTTCAACTCTTCTGGGAAGGCCGTCCACAAGGTTTAGGAGTGTGTCTATGGGAATGTTTGACCATTCTTCCAGAAGCCCATTTGTGAGGTCAGGCACTGATGTTGGACCAGAAGGTCTGGCTCGCAGTCTCCGCTCTAATTCATCCCAAAGGTGTTCTATCGGGTTGAGGTTAGGACCCTGTGCAGGCCAGTTAAGTTCCTCCACCACCAAACTCGCTCATCCATGTCTTTATAGACCTTGCTTTGGGCACTGGTGGGCAGTCATGTTGGAACAGGAAGGGGCCGTCCCCAAACTGTTCCCACAAAGTTGGGAGTATGAAATTGTCCAAAATGTCTTGGTATGCTGGCGCCTTAAGAGTTCCCTTCACTGGAACTAAGGGGACCAAGCCCAACCCCTGAAAAACAACCCCCACACCATAATCCCCCCTCCACCAGATGATTTGGTTAGTTCAAGTGAAGGGAACTATCTATCCATTAAATTAGTCAACAAGTTTAGATAGATATATACACAGTTTAACTTGTTCTTTCTTTCTATTTTTCTTTCTTTCTTTCTTTCTTTTCTTTCTTTCTTTTTTTTTTTCTCTTTCCTTGCCTTCTTTCTTTCTTTTTTCTTTCTTCCCTTCTTTCATTCTTTCTTACTCAAAAAGAATAATAAATTCAAGATTAACCACTTTCAGACCAGACCAATTTGCAGCCAAAGGACCAGGCCCCTTTTTGCGATTCGGCACTGCGTCGCTTTAACTGACAATTGTGCGGTCGTGCGACGTGGCTCCCAAACAAAATTGACGTCCTTTTTTCCCCACAAATAGAGCTTTCTTTTGGTGGTATTTGATCATTTTGAAAAAAAACGCATTTTTTATTTTTTGCTATAATAAATATCCCCCAAAATATATAAAAAATGTATTTTTCCTCAGTTTAGGCCGATACGTATTCTTCTACATGTTTTTGGTAAAAAAAATCGCAATAAGCGATTGATTGGTTTGCGCAGAAGTTATAGCGCTTACAAGATAGGGGATAGTTTTATAGCATTTTTATTAATAATTTTTTTTTATTAGTAATGGTGGCGACCAGCGATTTTTTTTTTTTGTGACTGCGACATTATGGCGGACACATCAGACATTTTTGGGACCATTGTCATTTATACAGCAATCAATGCTATTTAAATGCATTGATTCCTGTATAAATGACACTGGCAGTGAAGGGGTTAACCACAAGGGGGCAGTGTAGGGGTTAAGTATGCCTAGGGTGTGTTTCTTACTGTGGGGGGGGCGTGGCTGTCAGCTAGTGAATGCTGATCTCTGCTCCAATCACAGGGAGCAGAGATCGGCCTCACCAGTTGCTAGGCAGAACGGGGAGATGCTCCCGGCGCGCTCCCGATGGCATGGACGGCTTAAAGGAGGGACTTATATATACGCCCTCCTGCCTGTCCGTGCCATTTTCTATAGCGTCGTGCGCCGGTCGGGAACCGGTTAATCACTGTGCTAGTAACGGTAATAAAGCAGCTGCATAAATTGTATGGTGACAATAAGAAACATGAAAAATATAATAATATGCAGCGCTATAAATATAGTATTACAAATAAAAAGTCCACAGTGTTTGAAATAAAGTCCTTGTTCAGGAGAAAATCTGGAATCACCCACAGTGTAGACAAAAATACAAATTAGGTGACTACGGACTTATCCTCCACCGAACATCAACACACCGGGCCTCTTACCAAAAAGAATGGACCACTTAATCACAAGTGGTCAAACAGGCATGATAAATCCACAGAACCTCAAAACCATTAATGGAGATCGCAGGTGGCTGGGTCTTGTAGTTCCACCAAATAATCAGAGGGGCATGCATAAAATATAAAAGAAGGAGCTCCTCATGGTGTAGTATTATAAAACCAGGGTCATATTTATTCAAAGAAAAATCCAGGGTACTTACATTTCATCAGATAAAAACGAGCATGTAAAAAGTGCCCCTGACGACGTTTGATTGGACGAAACGCTGCGTTGGGAGGAGTTCTGACGTCACGACACTGCAACTCATAAACAGCGGTCATCTTTGTGGTTGGAAACTAATGCTGCTTATACAGACTGCTGTTATTTACATGCTCAGCCCCGGACCAATTGGCAGCCAAAGGACCAGGCCCCTTTTTGCGATTCGGCACTGCGTCGCTTTAACTGATAATTGCGTGGTCGTGCGACGTGGCTCCCAAACAAAATTGACGTCCTTTTTTTCCCACAAATAGAGCTTTCTTTTGGTGGTATTTGATCACCTCTGCGGTTTTTATTTTTTGCGCTATAAACAAAAATAGAGCGACAATTTTGAAAAAAATGCAATATTTTTTGCTTTTTGCTATAATAAATATCCCCAAAAAAAATATAAAAAATTTTTTTCCCTCAGTTTAGGCCGATACGTATTCTTCTACATATTTTTGGTAAAAAAAAAATCGCAATTAGCGATTATTGATTGGTTTGCACAAAAGTTATAGCGTTTATAATATAGGGGATAGTTTTATAGCATTTTTATTAATATTTTTTTTTTTTACTAGTAATGGCGGCGATCAGCGATTTTTATTGTGACTGCGACATTATGGCGGACACATCGGACATTTTTTGTCACATTTTTGGGACCATTGTCATTTATACAGCAATCAATGCTATTTAAATGCACTGATTCCTATATAAATGACACTGGCAGTGAAAGCGTTAACCACTAGGGGGCGGGGAGGGGTTATGGGCTGTGACGTGTGTGTTTTTGTCTTTTACATTAGGGGGCGTGGCTGACGTCTGACATCACTGATCGGCTTTCCCGATGACCGGGAACAGCCGATTAGTGACAGGCAGTGTAGGAAGCGCGGGGAGAGGTTTGTTTACATAGACCTCTCCCCGTTCTTCAGCTCTGCGACCCGATCGTGGGACACCAGCGGCTGGTCCCGTGGCCATGGTCACGGAGCTCCCGACCGTGCCGGTGGCGGCGCGCGTGCGACCCCACGGCTAGGCAATTAAAGGGGACGTATCTGTACGTGCTTTTGCCTAGCCGCGCCATTCTGCCAACGTATATGTGCAGGAGGCGGTCGGGAAGCGGTTAAATTACATTAATATTCCTCAATCAATAAACAACATAAATAAATGACTAGAGATATAAAAAATCATGAACAATCATGTCATTATTCCCACCAATCGCTATGTGCATACTCAATAGACATGTGCAATTCGTTTCATTTTTTTTCGTTTTTCGTTTTTTTTTTTCGTTTTGTTCGTTCGTTTTCGAACGAATGAACGAATCGTTCGAATCGAACGAATCCGAATAACGAATCTTTCGAATCGTACGAATCCGATTAACAAATCGTTAGAATCGAACGAATCCGAAAAACAATGAAAATCCGAAAAACCTAATTAGAAATAACGAATGTACGAATGAAGAAAATCCGAAAAACGAAAAAAGGAACAACGAAAATGAATGAAAAAATTCGTACATTCGTAACTCTTTTTTTTGTTGAATTGGTAATTTTCCCTGTCCCTTACAATGGCGCTGCTTAACGTGCTTCGAATAGATTGAACGAAAAAATTTGTACATTCGTAACTTTTTTTTTCGATTCAGAACTTTTTTTTTTTGATTCGTAACTTTTTTTTTCCGATTCGTAACTTTTTTTTTCGATTCGTAACTTTTTTTTTTTGTTGAATTGGTAATTTTCCGTGTCCCTTACAATGGTGCTGCTTAACGTGCTTCGAATAGATTGAACGAAAAAATTCGTACATTCGTAACTTTTTTTTTTGATTCGTAACTTTTTTTTTTAGATTCGTAAATTATTAAAATGTAATAATAGCATACACATTACATACAATTATGAATTATGCTCCGGTTACGAATCTACGAATGTTACGAATGTACGAATAAATACGAATGCGTCCGAATTTTCGAATAAACGAAAATTAAACTAACGAAAAAACGAAAAATAACTCTTACGAATGTACGAATCGTTACGAATATGAACACCGACGACTTACGAATGTACGAATCGTTACGAATCAACGGAAACGAAAAAAAAACGAAACGAAAATAAACTAATTTTTTTCGGAAACGAAAAGAACGAAACAAAAATAAACACATTTTTTAGTTGTGCACATGTCTAAAGCCCCGTACACACGGTCGGATTTTCCGATGGATTCTGTCCTATAGGACAATGTTGTCGGAAATTCCGACCGTGTGTAGGCACCATCGGACATTTTCCATCGGATTGTCCGACGGACAAAGTTGTATCTCCTGCTCTATAAATTTTCCGACAACAAAGTCCGATCACACCAATTCCGATCGTGTGTAGCGAATTCCGACGGACAAAGTGCCACGCATGCTCAGATCACATTACGAGACCAAAGCTATTGGCTACTAGCCTCTACGTAGTCCCGTCGTAGGCAACAAACGTCACCACGTTCAGAATGATCGGATTTTCCGACAACTTTGTCCGACCGTGTGTACGCAACACCAGTGTCGGACTAAATCCGTCATACCAAATCAGATGGATTTGGTGGTCGGATTTTCCGACCGTGTGTATGGGGCTTTATACTCAATAAGTCTTTTATGACGAAACGCATTGGGGCGGAGCCACTTGCTAAGCCCCATTTAAGTGACGGAGAAGCTTTAGAGCCACCTAGATCACTTTTATAGAAAAGCCCTTCCTTGCTGCCACACATATATGCATTACATATTTGGCAAGAGGTCGATATAAAGAGCAAAAACGCATCATACACGGAACTGTGAGAAGATAAAATGCTAAATAGGATATCACGGGGAATAGTTTGTGTGTTTTTGTATTATTGTAGATGTTGGTGTTTATTTCCTTTCTTCTGCATATAATGTTCGGCTTTGCTATTCAGAGAACTTTTGTCTCAAGGAAGTATTCACGTTTCGTGTGGGGAAACCTGACGATTGTAAAAAACGTTTGCTGGATCAATAATTTCAGCTGTTTTATTCTTCCTCGTTGAATTGAGAAATGTTTGTTGTGGCCCAGAAAAAAAAAAAAAAAGACCATTGTCTATATTGTTATATAAAAACAGCGGCTGCATTTCCTCGTTCTTTACATTGTGTACCGGCAAATAATTCCCAAAACGCCAAACCCTCTATTTAATGTAAAGAACACAAAACCCGCCAGGCGCGGAGCTGTGAAAAGATAAAAAATGCTCGTTTTGAACGGAAAAGGAAAGCTTCTGAGAATGTGAAGAAATAATTTGATGGGGGTTCAAAGCTCATGTTCTGGTGACTTTGGGTCAGACCTCTGCAGAGAGACCACTGCTTCCACACAAAGAGAAAGAGTCCTTTCCAGCAGCATGCTGGCGGGGGACAGGCTTTTACTACTCAAGCTGTGGCTGCTTACTAAAGAAATTGATCTGTAAGTCTTTGTACGCCTTTTTATTTTGATGCAAGTGGAGTGTATTTATCTCACTTATACTATAAATGTAATAATTTTCAGATACATTTGGTAACGTATTCTTTTTTTTTTCCATATATTTATTTTTCAGTGATGGGGTCGCCTAACGTCTTGAGCTGCCTGTTCCTACTATGCCTTGGATATAGTGAGTATATTGTTATTGTAATTCATTTTATATAGCTCTTACAATGCTGTAATCTGGAGTTCTCCAAATTCTCTAAACCAAGGGCCGATTTACTGTCCTTCAGACTTTAGGCGGGCAAGACTGTGGTCAGTCGGAGTAGAAAATTACTCAGCTCTATTGCCCCCATCATTGGTGTCAGTGGGAGAAATAGTGCCCCATCATTGGTGTAAGTGGGAGGAATAGTGCCCCATCATTGGTGTCAGTGAGGGGAATAGTGCCCCATCATTGGTGTCAGTGAGGTGAATAGTGCCCCATCATTGGTGTCAGTGAGGTGAATAGTGCCCCATCTTTGGTGTCAGTGGAAGGAATAATGCCCTATCATTGGTGTCAGTGGAAGGAATAGTTCCCCATCATTGGTATCTGTGGGAGGAATAGTGCCCCATTATTGGTGTCAGTGGGTGGAATAGTGCCCCGTCATTGGTATCAGTAGGAGGAATAGTTCCCCATCATTGGTATCTGTGGGAGGAATAGTGCCCCATTATTGGTGTCAGTGGGTGGAATAGTGCCCCGTCATTGGTATCAGTGGGAGGAATAGTGCCCCGTCATTGGTATCAGTGGGAGGAATAGTGCCCCGTCATTGGTATCAGTGGGAGGAATAGTGCCCCGTCATTGGTATCAGTGGGAGGAATAGTGCCCCGTCATTGGTATCAGTGGGAGGAATAGTGCCCCGTCATTGGTATCAGTGGGAGGAATAGTGCCCCGTCATTAGTATCAGTGGGAGGAATAGTGCCCCGTCATTGGTATCAGTGGGAGGAATAGTGCCCCATTATTGGTGTCAGTGGGAGGAATAGTGCCCCGTCATTGGTATCAGTGGGAGGAATAGTGCCCCGTCATTGGTATCAGTGGGAGGAATAGTGCCCCGTCATTGGTATCAGTGGGAGGAATAGTGCCCCGTCATTGGTATCAGTGGGAGGAATAGTGCCCCGTCATTGGTATCAGTGGGAGGAATAGTGCCCCGTCATTGGTATCAGTGGGAGGAATAGTGCCCCGTCATTGGTATCAGTGGGAGGAATAGTGCCCCATCATTGGTATCAGTGGGAGGAATAGTGCCCCGTCATTGGTATCAGTGGGAGGAATAGTGCCCCATCATTGGTATCAGTGGGAGGAATAGTGCCCCATCATTGGTATCAGTGGGAGGAATAGTGCCCCATCATTGGTATCAGTGGGAGGAATAGTGCCCCATCTTTGGTGTCAGTGGGTGGAATAGTGCCCAATCATCCATAACAATGGTTTGAATTATGCCCCCTCATTGATGTCAGTGGAGGGGAAAGTGGCCTATTGTTGGTGTCCTGATGCTCAGAATACAAGCACTGCTCTGTTGTTCAGGGACGTGCTCAATCAACTTCCCCAGAACTGTGACATTGACAGCTCATGGTCAGCTACCAACAATCAGAAACCAGTAGGTTGGGCTCCCAGTTATGTCATCATTGTGCAGCCAATCACAGTGAAGGGAGGAATAGGAGCCCTTCCTATCATCCTATGGCATCACAGCCCACTAAAATAGGCAGCTGCCACTGGTGGCAAAGGGTTCAATTTGTTCCTGACATCGTCACGCCCATAGACCAGCTCCAGACATGAAGAAGGCAGGAACAGTCTACCGCTGGATACGGGGGAGCGCTGTTTTCCCCGAAAGAGTATAGCCTTTCTGTGCCCTCTGGACAAAACGAGAAGTTAAACCATGCAGTGTGGGCGCAGCATGAGGGGAAAAAAAAAATTACCCAAATTTTGCTTTAATAAGAAAAGGTAAAAAAAAAAAAAACGCACTATTTTCGAAGAGGAGGGCGGAGGGTTTGAAGGATGAAGGCTTTGAGGGTAAAGGGCGGTACATACAGGCCGAATATCGGGCGGCATCGGCCAACATTCAGCCCATGTGTACAGCAGCCGGTCCAACAGAAGCTGGCCGTTAGGCTGGCTTCTGTCGAAGGGGCATGACCGAAAAACGTCTGCCAATCGGCTTCCGATCAGCGCTCTCAGCCAATTTATCACATCAACAGACCGAACGTGGGGCCCTAACTGGTCTGTTCATCAAGAAAATTAATTCCTCCAGTGGCGGCTGGTGCTCAATTTTCTCCCCCCCCCCCCCCCCCCCCCAACTAGCCAACCACCCCACACCCCCGGCGCTCGATCAATCGATTGCCGCTTAACCCCTGTTGCTTGATCGATCTCCGCTTCGCTCGCCCGTCGCCTGCCAGGCCCCTCCCCAACCCTGCACTTACCCCATACAGGTTGCGGCTTTGGCGGCTTCCCCCCCCCCCAATTGCGTCACCTCCAGAGTCCCGGGGTCGGTTCCCCACCCGGCCATTCAAGACAGGACTCGCGGCCAATCGGATCTTAGGACTCCTGGGATTGGCCGGGAGGAGAAACAGGAAGACATTAGCAAATATTACTTCGCTAATGTCACACAACTGGGTGGGCTCACCGTGCCCTGAACCCAGGGTGTGGGTTCCGTGTGTACGGGGCATTACTCTCTGGGCTTTACTGGGCATTACTACTGGGTGGGAAGCGGAGGAAGATCAGGGAAGGCAAGGAGATGGGCAGGTGGCTGGCCGGGACTTGCGCCAAGGCAGAGGAACATGCGAGCAGGAACGGGCATGCACCCGAAACTGAAGAAATATTCTCTCCACTCCAACCAGCACATGATCATCAGAAAGGGGCACATATAATTAAAAAAATACACCCCCACCCCCTAAGCTAGCAGAGTATGGGGGGGGGGGGGGGGTGTAAAAACTTTTTTTTTTCTTTATTCTGCACTGACTGTCTTTGAAATTGCCCCAGCCGCTGTTCAAATCCAATCCGGGGACCAAACCGGGGACAGACTTGGTTCGGGGACAGTGTCCTCAATCCAGGGACTGTCCCTGGAAACCGGGGATGTCTGGTCACCCTAGACAGGGCCGGGACAAGGGGTGGGCAGGAGGGGCGGCTGCCCCTGGCGCAATTGTATATTGCAGGGGTAGGGGGCACCCTGAGCCTAACCCTAAGGGAAAAGGGAGGCGCAGTTTGGCATCTTTGCCCTGGGCACTGGATGATCTTGTCCCGGCACTGACCCTAGATTAGAGTCTGGGTGCATGGTTTGGGTGGGGCGATGCCCCTGCAGCCCCCCCCCCCGTATGAGCGTCCGCTACTGAATTCCTCACATACAAACAAGCCAATAGAGGGGCCACCTAGAACTCGGATATAGATTAGGGTCTGGGTGCATGGTTTGGGTGGGGCGATGCCCCTGCAGCCCCCCGTATGAGCGTCCGCTACTGAATTCCTCACATACAAACAAGCCAATAGAGGGGCCACCTAGAACTCGGATACATCACATTTCACCCAGATCTCACTGGACGCAGTTTGCAATGGCAACAAATACAAAGCAACCAGATTTACAAGTCTTTTTCTCATGAATGCCTTTGTCGCTATTCATACCTTTTATTGGGTATTTTCCACAGCACTTTGTTAGCAGAGGGGGCGGTGCTGGAACTTGAAATATTGTGACTGTAAGCATTTTAAAATGCTTTAAGGGCCACCGAGCTTAGGAGGCATCAATCCAACCAGCTTTGACAGGTTTAGAACAAAAAGTTTTGACAAACAGTAATAGTCGCTGAGAAATTCCTGGAGTGCCATGCGAACCGAGGAGCCAATACAACACCGTCCGTTGCCAAGCAGTTGAAACATCCCAAACCCACAGCACCCCTCCGAACCCGCTCCTCTCCCTGATCTACGACAGGGTGCCTACTCAAAAGAGCCCGTCTTTTCTCATTGCTTTTTTTTTTTTAATCCAAAGAAAACTTGGATTTAGTAAAATGCATACAGCCAGGAGCGGACTGACAACTCATGGGGCCCCCGGGCAATAGGAGATTATGGGGCCCCCAGGCAATCAGAGATTACGGGGCCACACAGTATACACACACACAGTATACAATCACACAGTATACACATACATGTACACACAGTATACACAGACATGTTTCTATTGGCTGAGAAGGTACTGGAGGGGTGGGGCAGCTATAATCTCAGGATTTTTAGACCAAAAGGATGCCGGTAAGGGACATTTCAGAAACAGATGTAAAAAAATCACAGATTTTTCAATACCGTCCCTGGTTTTACTGAGGCTGGCAAGCCTGATGGGAATACCCATTCTTACTTCCTGGCCTGTGGTCATAGAGCAGAAATTCTCAACCAGGGTTCCTTCAGAGGTTGCTAGGGGTTCCTTGAGCAATGAGCAATTTTTGCCTCCTCGATAAGTTCCCACTGACACCATTGATCTTTTTAGCCATATGTAAGAGGGTAACTCTTCCCAATGACCACAAGTGTAAGCAGCATTCTTCCCACTGACCATCACACTAATTTATCACAAGGTGTAGATGTAGTCATTTTTACCAGGGGATCCCTGAGACCGAAAAGTTAATTTAATGCCCCATACACACGATCGGACTATACGGCGGGTTTGTCCACCAGACAATCCGACCGCGTGTGGGCTCCGGTGGACTTTTTTTACTCTTCCCAAAGACGTATGCCGCGTACACACGATCGGAATTCTCGTTGGAAAAAACTCTGACGGTTTTTCCGATGGAATTCCGCTCAAGCTGTGTTGCCTACACGCGGTCACACCAAATTCCGACGGTCAATAACACAGCGGCATAAAACGCGTTCGACAGCACTATAAAAGGGAAGTTTAATGCTTCCGAGCATGCGTCGAATTGTTTCCGAGCATGCGTCGGAATTTTGCGTGTCGGAATTGCATACACACGATCGGAAAATCCGATAGAAAGGTTTTCCGTCGGAAAAATTGAGAACAGGTTCTCAATCCAAAGTCCGTCGGAAATTCCGACAGAAAAAGACCGATGGGCGTGCACACGGTCGGAAAATCCGATGAAAAGCTCCCATCGGACTGTTTACATCGGAAATTCCGACCGTATGTACGCTGCATAAGAAAGAAGTTTTGACTCAAAATTATCCGCTGGACTCGGCAGTCCGGCGGACAATCCGGCCGTCTTCGTGCTAGTCCGCGGGACTTTGGAAATGAACGGACTTCCCCCACACACGGAGTAAAGTCCGTTCATTTAGAACATGACTCAAGGAAGATGGGACTAGCGAAGGAAGTCAATGCCGCCGCCTCGATCGGCGAGATTGACACCTCGCTAGCCCCGTCACCTGGTATGGATTTGAAGGGGAATCCCAAAGCCGATAAGCCCCCCGCCCGTAGACCCCCGACAACCAACGGCCAGGGTTGTCGGGAAGAGGCCCTTGTCCTCATCAACATGGGGACAAGGTGCTTTGGGATGGGGGAGCCGCAGGGCCCCCCTTTCCCCAAGGCACCCCCCCATGTTGAGGGCACGCAGCCTGGTACGGCTCAGAGGGGGGGGGGGGCGCTCACTCGTCCCCACCCCCTTTTTTGACCAGCCGGGCTGCGTGCTCGGATAAGGGTCTGATATGGATTTGGGGGGGGACCCCCATGCTGTTTTTTCGGCGTAGGGATTCCCCTTTAAGTCCATACCAAGTGACGGGGCTAGCGAGGTGTCAATCTCGCCGATCGTGGCGGCGGCATTGACTTCCTTCGCTAGTCCCGTCTACCTGGAGTCACGTTCTAAATGAACGGACTTTACTCCGTGTAAAAGTCCGGCGGACCTCTGCCAAAACTCCGGCGGATTGTCCGCCGGGAAAAGTCGGGGCGTGTGTGGGCAAGTCCGCACGTTCGGAAAGTCTGGCGGACCTCCGCTGGAAAGTCCGTCGGATGGTCCGCCGGATAGTCCGGCCGAAAAGTCCGATCGCGTGTACGCGGCATAAGGGTTCCTCTGTGTTGAAAAGGTTGAGAAAGCCGGCCATAGAGGCTACAGAAGAGTAAACAAATAAGAGATCTTTTAACAATGCCCATAAACTTTCAAGTCAAGGAAGATAACGCGATCGGAAAATTCTGCATATTGCATGTTTGATCTTGAAAAAATATAACTGATTCATGAATTTAAAAACTCCACAGCTCTCTGCTCAGCCGGCGTTCCGGGAACTGAGTTCATAACGGCTTTCATGCAGAACCACGACAAAACCACCGGCGACCCTCAACTCCGACTGTTTATTACGGCTTTATCTGATGCCACCAACGTCGTGATTAAGATCAACAAGTTAAGCTTCCGGAAGTCTATAAGCTTAAACAAGCTTGAAGATGCCACCATTGACCTTCCAAAAACCATCCAAATCTCTGGCTCTGGAGAGTCCTCCTATTCGGTGATTGTGACTTCTAACAAGCCGATATCGGTTGTTTCGCAAAACTACAAGGAGCAAAGCTCAGACTCTGCATCGCTTTACCCGACATCGGTAAGAAATGTAATGATATCTAAATAGGAGAGAGAGAAATCTAGATGTCCCAATGTATTTAAGAGGTCCTTCCATTTCATTTCTGCTGTTGGTTATTACATTCCTTGTAATAGAAAAAATAAATTTGAAGAAACAGCGTAAAAAAAATGTAATAAAAAATAAAAAGTAAAATAAATAGGAAAAAAATGTAAATTAAAGTGCAACACGCAGAAGCGAACACATACGTAAGTCACGCACGCATATGTAAACAGTGTATAAACCACACATGTGAGGTATCGCCACGATCATTAGAGTGAGAGCAATCATTTTAGCACTAGACCCCCCTCTGTAACTCTAAAAAGGTAACCTGTAAATTTTTTTAAAGCCGCTCTTATAATCCTTCTGCCCTGCTCCCCCCCCCCCACCCCCATTCTAGTATGCACAATGCGGTTCTGGCACATGCACCCGTTCCATCTGCTGTCCCCATGTACCCCTCCCCCCGTAGCTCTGCCGGCTTTCCTCCTGTCCTCTCCTGCCAGCAGCTGCTGCAGGCACACAGGGGGATGTTTCAGGATGGAGAGACCGGGGGAAGGGGCTGGTAAATATATAATTTATTGGTCCCTTCCTTTTCTGAATACAAGTACAATAAGGCGCATCAGTACAAATGAGTATACCTCTTAGCAGGATCACCAGATAGTCCAAGACATATATATATATATACGCACATATATACTCTGGGGGAATCTCATAAGGTCAGTCAGGGCAGCCTCCCAAGGGAACCGAGAAGCGGGCTCCAGTGAGCTAGAAATATACAAAAAGAAGGGGGGGGCGCCTCTGAATATGTGTAAAAATTCAGTTTTATTAAATAAAAGTATCCACTCACATGGAAATATAAGGAGTCCTGTTCAGGTCCTGCAAGCTGGGCTGAGGAGGTGAGGAAGCTGCATGTTTTCAGCACATCCACTTCACTTTCTTTTCTTTTCTCTTCTCTTCTTCCAGCTTTGAATCTTAGTCACAGAATAAGGTATTGCAGAGCGGAGTGGAGAGAAGGATATCCAAAAAAAGTCCAGTTGCAGTTTTTCTGGGGTGGTCCAGTCTGGTAGTGGGGCATAAAAGCTCCCTTATTATCAGAGCAGGGGTTCCGGTGGTGGGGTACAGTGAAAGGGGAAGGCGTCAAAGCTGGGACAGCGCCGGGGGATCGCTCAGGAAGCCGTCAGTCCCGTCAGGGAGATGTAATAGAAGACACGGCCGTGTTCCAAGCTGACAGAAACGAGGCCTGGAGAGCAAACAAACGGCGTCGCCCGGCCGTGACGTCACAGGTATGCGACGCATTTCGGGATAGGCTAGCCACTCTATGGGGGAGTGGCCGCATTCCTTTCTCAAGCATCTTGATGCTTGATCAAGATGCTTGAGAAAGGAATGCGGCCACTCCCCCATAGAGTGGCGCATCAAGATGCTTGAGAAAGGAATGCGGCCACTCCCCCATAGAGTGGCTAGCCTATCCCGAAACGCGTCGCATACCTGTGACGTCACGGCCGGGCGACGCCGTTTGTTTGCTCTCCAGGCCTCGTTTCTGTCAGCTTGGAACACGGCCGTGTCTTCTATTACATCTCCCTGACGGGACTGACGGCTTCCTGAGCGATCCCCCGGCGCTGTCCCAGCTTTGACGCCTTCCCCTTTCACTGTACCCCACCACCGGAACCCCTGCTCTGATAATAAGGGAGCTTTTATGCCCCACTACCAGACTGGACCACCCCAGAAAAACTGCAACTGGACTTTTTTTGGATATCCTTCTCTCCACTCCGCTCTGCAATACCTTATTCTGTGACTAAGATTCAAAGCTGGAAGAAGAGAAGAGAAAAGAAAAGAAAGTGAAGTGGATGTGCTGAAAACATGCAGCTTCCTCACCTCCTCAGCCCAGCTTGCAGGACCTGAACAGGACTCCTTATATTTCCATGTGAGTGGATACTTTTATTTAATAAAACTGAATTTTTACACATATTCAGAGGCGCCCCCCCTTCTTTTTGTATATTCCTTTTCTGAATGAACATAGTGAGTGATCAGTACCGATCACTCCTGTGTCCATTCATCTGCGAAGCATAGTACAGTGGAACCTCGGATTATGAGCATAATCCGTTCCAGGAGAATGCTCTTAATCTAAAGTACTCGCATATCAAAGCGAGTTTCCCCATTGAAGTCAATGGAAACGAAAATAATTTGTTCCGCATTGACTTCAATGGCATGCAATACCGCATGTGGCCAGAGGTGGGGGTGGGGGGGGCGCCGGAGAGCCTTGGAAATGGCCAGAAAGGCTGATCTTGGCAAACCTTGGAAAGACTCCGTTCCCGAGGTTTGCCAGCCTTGAAAATGGCCAGAAAGGCCAAGGACACCTCGGCTGACCTCGCAAACCTCGGAAAGACTCCGTTCCCGAGGTTTGCCAGCCTCAGAAATGGCCAGAAAGGCCGAGGACACCTCGGCTGACCTCCGCAAACCTCGGAAAGACTCAGTTTCCGAGGTTTGCCGAGGTCAGCCGAGCTGTCCTCGGGCCTTTCCGTGCATTTCTGAACAGCGCCTATCGGCGCCGCCCCCCCACCTCAGGCCAAACGCGGTACTGTACACACTTTGACCTAAAGACAAGACTCGCAAACCGAGTTACAATTTTTAAAAATACAGCGATCGTATTGCGAAAACGCTCGTTAACAGCGTTACTCACAATCCGAGGTTCCACTGTAAACTGTATTATCCTCGGAGTGCTTCCAATTCATTCATCTGTGGAGCCGAGGCTGCAGCGAAAGGAACTGATAAATGTATGTCCATAGTCATTTATGGCCCAGGAGGGCGGGGCTAGTCAGGTAAGCTGTTTGGGCCCCCCCCGTGATTTCTAACAGCAGCCATGGGTGTGAGAGGTGAAGGGGTTAAGTTGACCTACCAGCTTCTTCATGGAAGGCAAGATAATGTTTGCTCATATACAATGTATTCAAATTGTTTATCTTTTTATTAAATCCTGCAGGAATTAGGAAACGAATATTATATTTTTACTCCTCCGGATAGCCACTTCAAAGAGTTCGCCATCATTGCAAAAGAGCCTACAAAAGTCACCATCTACCCCACCGGATCACTGACCTACCTAGGGAAGACATATGGTAAAAACAGCAAGCTGTCCATTGACCTCGACCCGTACGACGTGTTCCAGTTCCAGAGTGAAGATGACCTCAGCGGGTCCAGGGTTGTAGCCAGTAAACCCGTGGTGGTCCTCAGTGGTCACACGTGCTCTTTGAAGCTCACTAAATGTAACCATGTCTACGAACAGCTTCAGCCTGTTTTCATTTGGGGGACAAACTTTTTCATACCCCCGGTTTCTTTCCAGAAACAGTACGACCTCGTTTATGTCATGGCGGGTACCCCCAACACAAAAGTAACCTACCAGGCCGGGTCAAAGATAAGCAACCTTGATATGAAAGCTGGAGATGTCGTATCGATCGAACTAGACCCAGGAGCCCCGCTTTCCATCAATTCCACAGAAGGGATCCAAGTCATGTACTACGGCGCCGGGGGGAAAACAAAAGATATCGACTTCGACACCAATCTCATGACCGTCCAAGACGTGTTGAACTTCTGTACCTCGTTCAAGGCCACCGCTCAGCCCAGTTTTAGCAACAGGGCCGTTTTGGTCGCAAAGACATCAGATGTGGAAAAATTGACGGTGGATAAGGCCTCCCTCAAGGACGTCAACTGGCTTGCCATTCCGGGAACTGAGTACTCATACGGGGAGTACCCTCTGTCCAGCTCCAAGTCCTATATTTTTGAAAGCAGCAAAAGTCCCTTCAGCTTAAGCATTCTGGGCATTTCAGATCTGAATAACTTCGGAGAAACGGCGGTCTGTCTTGGTGGTAAGTGCCTTTTGGGTCATCTTCAAAGCAATTTACACACATGCAGGTAGAACGGGTCTGAGGGTTAATCTGGAGGTTGGGTGTCCATTGCACCGGCACGAGAAATGCAGGTTGTCAATTAGTAATTATAGCATTGTGTAAACAGAAAGGAAAGCCTCGCCCCTATCAGATATATCATCTGGTCACGTGACACACCTAGAGGGGGAGGGGATTCCTCTTATCTGTTATCTTTTAACAGCGTAACACTAGTTCAACAAAAAAATTAACGAGTAGGGAGCCCAACGGAAACATTCGTATTCATTGGTTAAGTTACGAATTTTGTTTCGTTTTTTCCTTTATGTTAGTTATGTTATTTTGGTTAGTTTTCAGAATTAGTTTAGTTTATTCTTAGTTGTTTAGTATATTCTTTATTTTCAAACTGGAAGATGGCTATCTTTTTCTATGCTATTCTTTTCTTTTCTATTGTATTTTAGCCTAATGTTTTCTATAAAGCAACCTAATTAGGAATCATCATCTTATATTATTTTTATACACCTATTTATTGCAATATGTTTCCATTTTTAAACTCAGGGAGGGGGACTGCTGAACACCGAAGATTTTTTTTATTTTTTTTTAATGCATAGAATCTTAAATGTAAGAATCTATGTAAGATAAAAAGAAAAAAATAGAAAAAAAACCACAGAAAACAGATCCAAAAAAACGAATATCGAATTCAAATAAATTTTCAAACATAGAACGCATTAAGATAAAAAAATTAATTAGATAAAAGAAAAAAAATGAAAAGAGCTAATTCCGATTTAGAATGCATTAAGATAAAAAAATAAATAAATAAATAAACCCGGAAAACATATCGAAAAAATTGAATATCAAATTCAAATTTATTTTCAAATTCAAATTCATTTTCAGGATGAGGGGAGCTGCTGCACACTGAAGATTTTTTTTTTTTTTTATCTTAATGCATAGAATCTTAAACGTAAGAATCTTAAGAATCTAGAATGCATTAAGATAAAAATATTTTTTTTAAAAAAAACCTGGAAAACAGATCCAAAAAACCGAATATCGAATTCAAATTTATTTTCAAATTCAAATTTATTTTCAAATTCAAATTTATTTTCAAATTCAAATTTATTTTCAAATTCAAATTTATTTTCAAACTCAAATTCATTTTCAGGATGAGGGGAGCTGCTGCACACTGAAGATTTTTTTTTTTTTTAATCTTAATGCATAGAATCTTAAACGTAAGAATCTTAAGAATCTAGAATGCATTAAGATAAAAAGAAAAAATTTGAAAAAAAACGGAAAACAGATCCAAAAAAGCGAATATCGAATTCAAATACATTTTCAAACTCAAATTAATTTTTGAGCCCTTAGATTGGGGGGTGGGGGGGGGGGGGGGAGAGCGGCCAGAGGTCACGTGACCGGCCAGAAACGATTGGAAAATGTGTATTTACAAGGACAATTAAAAAAAAAAAACATCTAGACAGTGTAGGATCGACCGCTTAGTAAAACAGAGGGGCTGGCAGTAATATTTATTTAACTCTACTGCCAGCTGCTTAAAGGCTGGGGGGGGGGGGGGATGGCTCTCACACACAGGAGCTGACAGGCAGGGAGGGAGGAGGAGGGAAGGTGAGAGGAGAGCAGTGGGAGGCAAGTAACCTGACCACGGTGATCAAGGATTACCAGCTTTGATAACCGTGGTCAGCACACTAAGCGGGACACAGGAACAGGCAGGATCAACCAGGTTTTTTACATCATAGAGAGGGACAGATTAGACAGCACAAGCACTGTGCTGTTTAACCTGCTATAAGGGAATAGGATTTTTTTTTTTTTTTTTTTTTAGGGTTACAACCTCTTTAATGCATTTCCTGCATTAAGATAACAACGTCCCAGCATTTGCATCACCTCCTCACCTCCCCGAACACTTATCTGAGTTCTGTATCCAGAGCTGTTGCCCGTCGGCAGTTCTCCTCCCCTGCCTCTCTCTGATCCCCCAGGAGGCTCGTCCAGCAGCGGGAACCATTGGCTCTTGCTGCTGTCAGTCAAATCCTGCAAGCTGTGTGTGTCAATGGATGCACAGGGCCCGGCTCGGGAGCGAGCCTGCACATCTGCCCCTATAGCAAGCGACTTGCTATGGGAGGGGGGCAGGCACAGAAGAGGAGGAGTCAAAGTAGCGGGGTGGGGGACCACAGGAAGAGGAGGTTCGGGGGCCGTTCTGTGCAATACTATTGCACAGAGCAGGTAAGTATAAGGCCCCTCGCACGTGATGCTCTTCTGAACACTTTTTTTCCACTGACGCATTTTTAAATGCATCTAGGCGCGTTTGGATGTGCTCAGACGCGTCAAGCATTTCGGGGGTTTTGTAATTTCATTGGCCAGAATAGTAATTTTTTTTCTCTGGAGTAGCCCATTACTTTCATGGGGGCTCTGAAGATGTGCATCCCTGACAATGCCCATTCACCTGCTAGTGTAGCCAAGGATGCAGCTAATCAAGCGCAGTCTGGGATTGATTAGCTGCAGTGCAGGGCAGGGGAGACATTGGGGGTCTAATAGACCCCCCCAATGTTTCCATAAAGAGGATCCGTCACCTGCTCAACTCTCTGTCACTCTGTTCTCTCCTCCTATCAGCATGCTCCTGTCAGGGCTGGGCTCAGTTACTCAGCTGTTGATGATATCCTGCTCATCAGTCCTGCCTACTTAAGCGGTCCAGTCCAGGGGATCTCTGCCTTTGCCTTGGTCAACATCACAGAAACTATCTCCTGCGTTCCTGTTTAAAGACTTGCTTTGCTGACATCCCTTCTGGCTCCAGATCCTGCTTGCTGTTCCACTACATTGATCCCTGACTTCTGGCTTGGCTGACTATCCGTTCCGGTTATTGAACTTTGGCTATGTTTTGACTACATGTTTTTTTTTTTACAGTTAAATCACACTTGTTTAATAATAAAAGTAAAAAGAACAAACATAGTCAAAACATAGCCAAAGTTCAGTAACCGGAACGGATAGTCAGCCAAGCCAGAAGTCAGGGATCAATGTAGTGGAACAGCAAGCAGGATCTGGAGTCAGAGGGGATGTCAGCAAAGCAAGTCTTGAACAGGATCGCAGGAGATAGTTTCTGTGATGTTGACCAAGGCGAAGGCAGAGCTCCTTTGGACTGGACGGCTTAAGTAGGCAGGACTGAAGAGCAAGATATCATCAACAGCTGAGTAACTGTGGAGAGATAGAATCTGGCAATTAGCCGACAGCTGAGCGGCCAGCTCAGAGAAGGAAGGGCTGAGCTCAGCCCTGACAGCTCCTTGCAATGCAGCCAACCTGATTGGCACATGTGCTGCTTCTCCCTTTCCCAGTACAACGACTGCTAGAGGCTGATACCAGGTCATGCTCAGGTACTTGCACTATATCTGCCCGGGGTTCAGCATTAAATACCTGAAGGCAGTGGTCTGTGTTTTCACCAGCATGTTACAGCCTGTATGGGTTTAGTCTTTAGTAGATTCCACCGTCATCCATGACTGATTCCTTTGTATACCTTTTCTCCAGGCTCCTCACGACCATCGTGCAGCCAAGTCCAATGCCGGAAGAAGGAGGTTTGCCAAATCAGTCACGGAAAAGCCATATGCCAAGGAAACTCTGAGGCCACCTGCTGGGCATGGGGAGACCCCCATTACCACACCTTCGATGGGAAGAACTACGACTTCCAGGGCACCTGCTCCTACACCATGTCCAAGACCTGCGGAGATGACACCAGCCTCCCTTTCTTCAATATCGAAACCCTAAATGAAAATCGAGGTTCCTCTCTGGTGTCGTACCTGAGCTCAGTGAACATCCAGATTTACGGCTTTAATATGACATTTGCCCGGTCTGAATTTGGTATTGTGAGGGTGAGTGTCTCACAACAACGATATACTGGTGGCAAAGGGAAACATATTATATTACATATAACATATATATATATATATACACTATATTACTAAAAGTATGGGACGCCTGCCTTTACATTCACATGAACTTTAATGGCATCTCAGTCTTAGCCTGTAGGATTCAATATTGCTTATTCCCCCCGATGAAGACTCTTTATGAGTTGAAATGCGTTGGAGTCCAACCATTGACAGATTGATATTGAAGATATCTCCATGTGGTGGAGTCTATATACACTATATTGACAAAAGTATTGGGACGCCTGTCTTTACACGCACATGAACTTTAACCACTTCCCGACCGGCCACTGCATATATACGTCAGCAGAATGGCACGGGCAGGCAGAATCACGTACCGGTACGTGATCGTGCATGTGCCTGCCCGTGGTCGCGCGCGCTCGCGACCCGGTCGGGAGCTCCGTGACCCCGGCCGCGGGACCAGCGGACCCGATCGCCGCTGGTATCCCGCGATCGGGTTACGGAGCTGAAGAACGGGGAGAGGTCTATGTAAACAAACCTCTCCCCGCGCTTCCTACACTGGCTGTCAGTGATCGGCGGTTCCCTGTCATCGGGAACGCCGATCAATGACGTCAGACGTACAGCCACGCCCCCCTACTGTAAAAAAAAACACACACACACGTCACACTGACTCCTCCCCGCCCCCTAGTGGTTAACCCCCTAACTACAACTGTCATTTACATAGGAATCAGTGCTATTTAAATAGCACTGATTGCTGTATAAATGACAAATGTCCCAAAAATGTGTCAAAAATGTCCGATGTGTCCGCCAAAATGTCGCAGTCACAATAAAAATCGCTGATCGCCGCCATTACTAATAAAAAAAAAAATATTAATAAAAATGCTATAAAACTATCCCCTATTTTGTAAACGCTATAACTTTTGCGCAAACTAATCAATAATCGCTAATTGCGATTTTTTTTACCAAAAATATGTAGAAGAATACGTATCGGCCTAAACTGAGGAAAAAAAAATGTTTTTTTATATATTTATTGGGGATATTTATTATAGCAAAAAGTAAAAAATATTGCATTTTTTTCAAAATTGTCGCTCTATTTTTGTTTATAGCGCAAAAAATAAAAACCGCAGGGCGATCAAATACCACCAAAAGAAAGCTCTATTTGTGGGAAAAAAAAAGGACGCCAATTTTGTTTTGGAGCCACGTCGCACGACCGCGCAATTGTCAGTTAAAGCGACGCAGTGCCGAATTGCAAAAAGGGGCCTGGTCCTTAAGCTGCAAATTGGTCCGGGGCTGAAGTGGTTAATGACATCCCAGTCTTAGTCCGTAGGGTTCAATATTGAGTTGGCTCGCCCTTTGCAGCTATAACAGCTTCAACTCTTCTGGGAAGGCCATCCACAAGGTTTAGGAGGGTGTCTATGGGAATGTGTGCCCATTCTTCCAGAAGCGCATTTGTGAGGTCAGGCACTGATGTTCTAGGAGAAGGCCTGGCTCGCAGTTTCCACTCTTATGCCCCGTACACACGGTCGGAAATTCCGACCACAAAATCCGTCAGATTTTTTCAGACGGATTTTGTCCGACACTGGTGTTGCATACACACTGTCGGACAAAGTTGTCGGAAAAAATCCGATCATTCTGAACGTGGTGACGTTCGTTGCGTACGATGTAACTACGTAGAGGATATTGGCCGATAGCTTTGGTCTTGTAAGTTGATCTGAGCATGCGTGGCACTTTGTCCGTCGGAATTCTCTACACGCGATCGGAAAAAGTCTGATCGGATTTTGTTGTCGGAAAATTTGAGAGCAGGAACTCAAACTTTAAAAAGTCCGATGGAGCCCACACACGACCGGATTTTCCGACAGTGTGTACGGGGCATTAGTGTTTCTGTACTGTAGCAGAAAAAAAAAAATCAGGTCTTCTGTTCTGCAATAAAAGGCTATGCTATGTGGCAGAGCTGTGTAAACCTCAGGGTTGGATGGCCAAATACAAATCCACTGGTGGGTAGCTCCCTTATTGCACCTGTTCATTTTAGCTGTTTTCCTGGATGTTAGCTTTAGGCAGGGGCGGACTGACCATTCGGCCACTGCCCCGGGCCACTAGGGGGCCCCATCAGGGTTGCCAGCCTCAGTAAAACCAGGGAGAGTATATAAAAATCTGTGTTTTTTTTTTTTTACATCTGTTTCTGAAATGTCCCTTACCGACATCCTTTTGGTCTAAAAATCCTGAGATTATAGCTGCCCCGCCTCTCCAGTACCTTCTCAGCCAATAGAAACATGTCTGTGTATACTGTGTGTACATTAGACATGTGCATTTCGTTTCGTTTTCTTTCGTTTTTTTTTTTCGTTTTTTTTTCGTTTGTTCGTTTTCGTATGAATGAACGAATCGTTCGAATCGAACGAATCCGAATAATGAATCGTTCTAATAGTATGAATCCGATTAACGAATCGTTCGAATCGAACGAATCCGAAAAGCAACGAAAAACCAAACAACGAAAATCCGAATAACGAAAAAAGGAACAACGAAAATGAACGAAAAAATTCGTACATTCGTAACTTTTTTTTTTGTTGAATTGGTAATTTTCCGTGTCCCTTACAATGGCGCTGCTTAACGTGCTTCGAATGGATTGAACGAAAAAATTCGTACATTCGTAACTTTTTTTTTTCGATTCGTACCTTTTTTTTTCGATTCGTAACTTTTTTTTTTTTTCGATTCGTAAATTATTAAAATGTAATAATAGCATACACATTACATAAAATTATGAATTATGCTCCGATTACGAATGTTACGAATGTACGATTAACTACAAATGCGTCCGAATTTCGAATGAACGGAAATTAAACTAACGAAACAACGAATCAACGAAAAATAACTCTTACAAATGTACGAATCGTTACGAATACGAACACCGACAACTTACGAATGTACGAATCGTTACGAATACGAACAACGACGACTTACGAATGTACGAATCGTTACGAATACGAACAACGACAACTTACGAATGTACGAATCGTTACGAATACGAACAACGACGACTTACGAATGTACGAATCGTTACGAATCAACGGAAACGAAAAAAAACGAAACGAAAAAAATCGAATTTTTTTTCGGAAACAAAAAAAACGAAACGATAATAAACAAATGTTTTTGTTGTGCACATGTCTAGTGCACATGTCACGTTTTTCTTTTTTTTTTTCGTTTTTTTCGTTTGTTCGTTTTCATACGAATGAACGAATCGTTCGAATCGAACGAATCAGAATAACGAATCGTTCGAATCGAACGAATCCGAAAAGCAACGAAAATCCGAAAAACCAAACAACGAAAATCCGAAAAAAGGAACAACGAAAATGAACGAAAAAATTGGTACATTCGTAACTTTTTTTTTTGTTGAATTGGTAATTTTCCGTGTCCCTTACAATGGCGCTGCTTAACGTGCTTCGAATGGATTGAACGAAAAAATTCGTACATTCGTAACTTTTTTTTTTCGATTCGTAACTTTTTTTTTCGATTCGTAACTTTTTTTTTTCGATTCGTAAATTATTAAAATGTAATAATAGCATACACATTACATAAAATTATGAATTATGCTCCGATTAGGAATCTACGAATGTTACGAATGTACGAATAACTACGAATGCGTCCGAATTTCGAATGAACGAAAATTAAACGAACGAAACAACGAATCAACGAAAAATAACTCTTACAAATGTACGAATCGTTACGAATAGGAACAACGGCGACTTACGAATCGTTACGAATCGTTACGAATACGAACAACGACAACTTACGAATGTACGAATCGTTACGAATCAACGGAAACGAAAAAAACGAAACGAAAAAAATCGAATTTTTTTCGGAAACAAAAAAAACGAAACGATAATAAACAAATGTTTTTGTTGTGCACATGTCTAGTGCACATGTCACGTTTTTCTTTTTTTTTTCGTTTTTTTCGTTTGTTCGTTTTCGTACGAATGAACGAATCGTTCGAATCGAACGAATCAGAATAACGAATCGTTCGAATCGAACGAATCCGAAAAGCAACGAAAATCCGAAAAACCAAACAACGAAAATCCGAAAAAAGGAACAACGAAAATGAACGAAAAAATTGGTACATTCGTAACTTTTTTTTTTGTTAAATTGGTAATTTTCCGTGTCCCTTACAATGGCGCTGCTTAACGTGCTTCGAATGGATTGAACGAAAAAATTCGTACATTCGTAACTTTTTTTTTTCGATTCGTAACTTTTTTTTTTCGATTCGTAACTTTTTTTTTTTCGATTCGTAAATTATTAAAATGTAATAATAGCATACACATTACATCAAATTATGAATTATGCTCCGATTACGAATCTACGAATGTTACGAAATGTTACGAATGTACGATTAACTACGAATGCGTCCGAATTTCGAATGAACGGAAATTAAACTAACGAAACAACGAATCAACGAAAAATAACTCTTACAAATGTACGAATCGTTACGAATACGAACACGACGACTTACGAATGTACGAATCGTTACGAATCAACGGAAACGAAAAAAACGAAACGAAAAAAATCTAATTTTTTTCGTAAACAAAAAAAAACGAAACGATAATAAACAAATGTTTTTGTTGTGCACATGTCTAGTGTACATGTATGTGTGTGTTTATACTGTGTGATTGTATACTATGTGTGTGTGTATACTGTGTGATTGTATACTATGTGTGTGTGTATACTGTGTGATTGTATACTATGTGTGTGTGTGTATACTGTGTGATTGTATACTATGTGTGTGTGTATACTGTGTGATTGTATACTATGTGTGTGTGTATACTGTGTGATTGTATACTATGTGTGTGTGTATACTGTGTGATTGTATACTATGTGTGTGTGTATACTGTGTGATTGTATACTATGTGTGTGTGTGTATACTGTGTGATTGTCTACTGTGTGTGTGTATACTATGTGTGTGTGTATACTGTGTGTGTATACTATGTGTGTGTTTATACTGTGTGATTGTATACTATGTGTATACTGTGTGATTGTATACTATGTGTGTGTTTATACTGTGTGATTGTATACTATGTGTGTGTTTATACTGTGTGATTGTATACTATGTGTGTGTATACTGTGTGATTGTATACTATGTGTGTGTGTGTATACTGTGTGATTGTATACTATGTGTGTGTGTATACTGTGTGATTGTATACTATGTGTGTGTGTATACTGTGTGATTGTCTACTGTGTGTGTGTATACTGTGTGATTGTATACTATGTGTGTGTGTATACTGTGTGATTGTATACTATGTGTGTGTGTATACTGTGTGATTGTATACTATGTGTGTGTGTATACTGTGTGATTGTATACTATGTGTGTGTGTATACTGTGTGATTGTATACTATGTGTGTGTGTATACTGTGTGATTGTATACTATGTGTGTGTGTATACTGTGTGATTGTATACTATGTGTGTGTGTATACTGTGTGATTGTATACTATGTGTGTGTGTGTGTATACTGTGTGATTGTCTACTGTGTGTGTGTATACTGTGTGATTGTATACTATGTGTGTGTGTATACTGTGTGATTGTATACTATGTGTGTGTGTATACTGTGTGATTGTATACTATGTGTGTGTGTATACTGTGTGATTGTATACTATGTGTGTGTGTTTATACTGTGTGATTGTATACTATGTGTGTGTGTGTATACTGTGTGATTGTATACTATGTGTGTGTGTATACTGTGTGATTGTATACTATGTGTGTGTGTTTATACTGTGTGATTGTATACTATGTGTGTGTGTATACTGTGTGATTGTATACTATGTGTGTGTGTGTATACTGTGTGATTGTATACTATGTGTGTGTGTATACTGTGTGATTGTATACTATGTGTGTGTGTATACTGTGTGATTGTATACTATGTGTGTGTGTTTATACTGTGTGATTGTATACTATGTGTGTGTGTATACTGTGTGATTGTATACTATGTGTGTGTGTTTATACTGTGTGATTGTATACTATGTGTGTGTGTATACTGTGTGATTGTATACTATGTGTGTGTGTGTATACTGTGTGATTGTATACTATGTGTGTGTGTATACTGTGTGATTGTATACTATGTGTGTGTGTATACTGTGTGATTGTATACTATGTGTGTTTATACTGTGTGATTGTATACTATGTGTGTGTGTATACTGTGTGATTGTATACTATGTGTGTTTATACTGTGTGATTGTATACTATGTGTGTGTGTATACTGTGTGGCCCCATAATCTCTGATTGCCTGGGGGCCCCATAACCTCCTATTGCCCGGGGGCCCCATGAGTTGCCAGTCCGCCCCTGGCTTTAGGTTAGCAATAACAAAAACTGAATTTATTGATCATAAGCGATACAATCTGATCATTTATTTTTTTCCCCCTCCATAGATAAATAATCAAATGACTCAGCTGCCGGTCAGCCTGCAGAACGGTCAAGTGGTGATCAACCAGAGTGGCACCTCACTCATCCTGGTGACCGATTTTAAACTCAAGGTCATCTACGACTGGAACATTCTCCTGAAGATCACCATCCCCGGCACCTACTACGAAAACGTTTGCGGCTTGTGCGGCAATTATAACGACAACCCCAGAGACGACCTATTCAACAACGGGAAGGAGCTGAAGCCTATAGACTACGGCAAGCTTTGGAAAGTGAAGTCCAGCGCTGACTCAAGCTGCTGGGATGATTGCAATGGGCCATGCAAAAGTTGCAGTGTGAAAGATACTGTGCTGTATGGGAATGAGTCGAACTGCGGCATCCTCACCAAAAAGGACGGACCCTTCAGAATATGCTTCGATACAATTGACCCCAAGATATACAAAGACAACTGTGTCTATGATCTGTGCCTGAATGACGGTTACAATCAGATCCTGTGCCAGAACCTGAAAGCCTACAGCGACGTTTGTGCTAGAGCAGGGATACAAGTCAAGGAGTGGAGAGAGGCATCGGGCTGCCGTAAGTAGGAAAATTGGGTTCTTGTCTTCTGGTTGTCTCTTCTTTCTCATTCGATTAGAAGCAATCCAATTATGTAGGTGTAGCGGCCGTAACCCTCGATGGGGGCGGCCTTGACTTTTGGGTAGACATGTGCAATTCGTTTAGTTTTTTTCGTTTTTTCGTTTTTTTTCGTTATTTTCGTTCGTTCGTTTTCGTACGAATGAACGAATCGTTCGAATCGTACGAAAACGAATAACGAATCGTAACGAATCGTTCGAATCGTACAAATACGAATAACGAATCGTAACGAATCGTTCGAATCGTACGAATCCGAATAACGAATCCTTCGGATCCGAAAAACAACGAAAATACGAAAAAAACTAATTAGAAACAACGAATGTACTAATGAAGAAAATCCGAAAAACGAAAACGAACGAAAACGAACGAAAAAAATTCGTAACTTTTTTTTTTGTTGAATTGGTCATGTTCCGCGTCCCTTACAATGGTGCTGCTAAACGTGCTTCGAATGGATTGAACAAAAAAATTAGTACATTCGTAACTTTTTTTTCGATTCGTAACTTTTTTTTCCGATTCGTAACTTTTTTTTTCGATTCGTAACTTTTTTTTTTTTTTTTTGATTTGTAATTTTCCGTGTCTCTATTGAACCAAAAAATTCGTACATTCGTAACTTTTTTTTTTCGATTCGTAACTTTTTTTTTCGATACGTAACTTTTTTTTTTTTTTTTTTTCGATTTGTAATTTACCGTGTCTCTATTGAACCAAAAAATTCGTACATTCGTAACTTTTTTTTTCGATTCGTAACTTTTTTTTTCGATTCGTAACTTTTTTTTTCGATTCGTAACTTTTTTTTTTTTTTTTTTTCGATTTGTAATTTTCCGTGTCTCTATTGAACAAAAAAATTCGTAACTTTTTTTTTGTTGAATTGGTCATGTTCCGCGTCCCTTACAATGGTGCTGCTAAACGTGCTTCGAATGGATTGAACAAAAAAATTAGTACATTCGTAACTTTTTTTTCGATTCGTAACTTTTTTTTCCGATTCGTAACTTTTTTTTTCGATTCGTAACTTTTTTTTTTTTTTTTGATTTGTAATTTTCCGTGTCTCTATTGAACCAAAAAATTCGTACATTCGTAACTTTTTTTTTCGATTCGTAACTTTTTTTTTCGATACGTAACTTTTTTTTTTTTTTTTTTTCGATTTGTAATTTTCCGTGTCTCTATTGAACCAAAAAATTCGTACATTCGTAACTTTTTTTTCGATTCGTAACTTTTTTTTTCGATTCGTAACTTTTTTTTCGATTCGTAACTTTTTTTTTTTTTTTTTTTTCGATTTGTAATTTTCCGTGTCTCTATTGAACAAAAAAAATTCGTAACTTTTTTTTCGATTCGTAACTTATTTTTTTTTTCGATTCGTAACTTTTTTTTTTCGATTCGTAAAATATTAAAATGTAATAATAGCATACACATTACATCAAATTATGAATTGTGCTCCGATTACGAATCTACGAATGTTACGAATGTTACGAATAAATACGAATGTGTCCGAAAATTAAACGAAAAAACGAATTAACGAAAAAATAACTCTTACGAATGTAGGAATCGTTACGAATACGAACAACGACGACTTACGAATGTACGAATCGTTACGAATCCGAACAACGACGACTTACGAATGTACGAATCGTTACGAATCCGAACAACGACGATTTACGAATGTACGAATCGTTACGAATCAACGGTAACGAAAAAAACGAAACGAAAAAAACTAATTTTTTTCGGAAACGAAAAAAACGAAACGAAAATAAACGAATTTTTTGGTTGTGCACATCTCTACTTTTGGGCTTAGCGGTTACCTCCGCTTGGCTTGTTCCTCCAGGTCTAGGGGTTCCCAGAGTTAGTACCCAACGACTTTGCACGCTGACACCATAAAAGTCCTTTTGAAAGGTTTTTATTTGCAGGGGGTAACATCCAACCTACACAGTCACATGTGGGAACAGAGGGTAAGGGTGAAGAAAACTCAGGCACCTTGAACTGCTAAGTATACGAAAGTCTCTATTTGCCAACCCAGAGAGAGTAGCCACTCGCAGCTGGGCGCTTCCAAGCTGAACAAATCTCTAGCCAGAGATTATGGCAATCAGCACTTGAATTACGAAACTTGCAAAGTCTCTGACCTTGAAGAAAAGTGGCACTCAGAAACACAACAGGAACCTTTCCTCAGTACCTGAAACGTTATCCATCTCCTTGGCAGTACTGGGGAAGCGTGGATTCTCTAGTGTCCTTGATAACCCAGCAACCAGGCACTTCTCAGGATGCCAGCTTGTTGGCCCTCCTCCGAAAAGTCCTTCCCCGGTTGCCTACACGAGCTGCGGTGCCCCTCCAAGTTGAGAGCGCACCCGGACGCCTTGAATCCTCCCTCAGTCACTGCGCCTCGGACCAGCCGGTTCCGAGACTCGGGAACAGATGGATCCTTGCCCCAGACCAAGTTGTCAAACCAACCATGTTGCGGGGCGGCACACACTCCCCTGACCGGGACTCCTTGCGGGGCTACCCCGGTCCAGATTTAGGAACAGGCAGCTCTGGCCTAACGAACCCCGAACACGTGACTCCAGCATCTTAAGTACCCTTCCCCAGACTCCTCAGCGGGGCCAAACGCACCCACTGATTGGCTCCGGGGAATGCCGGTATCCAAACGTCCAACCAGGCCTGGTTCTGAGCCTGGCATGTGTACCTCACCGCACACATGATCAGGCAGAACCCCAACACACCCTAGCCAAACTGATGCCAAAGCTTCCCTATCCAATTAGCTCTCAGAACCCCTTTACTGTTCTGAGAGACAAAAATAACTAAATTTACACATAGCGGACACCTTGAAAAGGTGTCACCGCTACATATTCAATGTATACCTTCTATCTGCAACCATTCAAAAGAATGAGGGTAAACTATAAAATAGGCCCCCAAACTGAAAACTCACCCTGGTGGCTTAACCTTGAAGAGTTATCCACACAGCTTGCAGAACAGCATTGTCTCCTAGGACCTGAGGTTTGACCCACATTGGTGGCTCAGAGTTCAAAAGTTGTCCACACAACGTGCAGAACAGCACTGTTTATGAGGGCTTGAGGCTTGACCCACCAAACCGCCTTCAGTTTTGGAGAACACTGCCCCAAACTGAACACCCACCTTAGTGGCTTAAAGCCTCGTACACAAGATCGGACTTTCCGACAAAACCGTGGAATTTTCGAAGGATGTTGGCTCCAACTTGTCTTGCAAACACACAGTCATACAAATGTTGGCCAACAATTATGAACGTAGTGACATACAAGACGTGCGTGATATCTCCATTACGAATGCTAGTTTTACAAGACCAAGCGCTTCCGGCTCGTCCTTGATTCCGAGCATGCATGTTTGTACTTTGGACTTTTGTCCGAAGGACTTGTGTACACATGCTCGGAAAGTCCGACAACAATCATTTGTTGGCGGAAAATCTGAGAACATGCTAGCCAACATTTGTTGGCGGAAGGTCCGACAACAATTGTCCGATGGAGCATACACACGGTCGGACTTTCCGCCAACAGCCTCACATACAACATTTCCCACTGGAAAATCCGATCGTGTGTACGGGGCTTTTCACACAACGTGCGGTACAGCAATATCTACTAGGCATTGAGGTTTGGCCTAGATATGTGCAATTAGTTTCGTTCCGAATTCGCTTTTTTTGGAAATATCCGAATTAACGAAAATATGTTTAACAAATTTTTCAGAATATTCGTAAATTCGAATATTCGAAAATTTGTAAATTTGTAAATTCATACATTTTCACATTCGTACATTCGGAAATTTGTACATTTGCACATTCGTAAATTCATAAATTTGGAAATCTGAATTTATAATTAACTAATAATAACTTAACTATTACTAACTATTAAATTATAGGTATTGTAATTTCCTTTTTAAATTTGGCTGTTAGTGAACGTAACAAATACAAATTTATCTTAAGTTACAAATTATCCGAAATAACGAATGCCGTATCCAAACAAATGGAACGTAATGAATTAATAATAATAAATAGCAATAATAATAATATAAAAACAACAATTAATAATTAAAAATTTTTTATTATTATTTATTTATTAATTATTAATTTGTTGCGTTCCATTTTGTTTAGATGCGGCGTTCGTTATTTCATATAATTTGTAATTTCAGATAAATTTGGGTTCACTAACAGCCAACTTTGAAAGGAAATTACAATACCTATAATTTAATAGTTAGTTACTATTTCAGATTTTCTAATTTTTAGGTTTTCGAATTTCCAAATTTCCAAATTTCCTAATTTACGAATATATACGAGTTTTCTAATTTATGAATGTACGAATGTGTGAATTTACAAATGTTACGAATTTACGAATGAACTAATTTACGAATGAACGAATTTACTTCATAACGAATAACCCGAAAAACTAAAAAAATTAAAAACAAATGAAACAAAAACGCAAAAAGAACGAATTTTTGGGCAGTGCACACGTCTAGTTTGGTCCACTTTGGTGGCTCAACCTTTAAAAAAACTGCCCACACAATGTGCAGAACAACATTTTCTACTAGGCCTTGAGGTTTGACCCACCTTAGTGACTCACCCTTCGAAATTTGCCCACAGAACATGCAGAACAACATTTTCTACTAGGCCTTGAGGTTTGACCCACTTTAGTGACTCACCCTTCGAAATTTGCCCACAGAACATGCAGAACAGCATTTTCTTCAGATTGGGAGAATAATTAGGAGTACCATTGCCTAAAGCATAACTCCATTCAAGACTTTTTTCACATTTTGGTTTGAGTCCTAATGCTCCTTGAGGTTCTTACAGCCCTTTGTGACCCCCATCAGCAACATCTAACTGCACCTGTGATCAAGACATTGCAGTTCTGGCTCTTCTTGGTTTACATGATTCATCATACGTTTAAGAGGAGAGCACTAGCGATCAGTGGGACCAAACCCTTACTGAAATTTTGCCAAAAATAGCCTAACATTTTGCCACATGGACTGCTTATGCACAAACGTGCTTGAGATGAAAAAACACAATGAAATGGTATTTTCCTTGAATACAATAGATGTACAGCTATTATGCCCCGTACACACGATCGGATATTCCGATGGAGAAAGTCCGATCGGATTATGTTGTCGGAAAATCCGATCGTGTGTGGGCTCTAGCGGACTTCAAATTTTCCAACAACAAAATCCGATCTGACTTTTTACCGATCGTGTGTAGGGAATTCCGATGGACAAAGTGCCACGCATGCTCAGATCGAATCAAAGCTATTGGCTACTAGCCTCTACATAGTTCCGTCGTACGCAATGAACGTCACCACGCTCGGAACGATCGGATTTTCGACGACTGTCAGATAGACTGTACGGGGCACCGTGATTTCTAATAGCAGCCCTGCACATGGGTATAGGGTAGCGATGACATATGGGTGGGGGAAGGAATTATATACCGTATTTATCGGCGTATAACACGCGCCAGCGTATAACACGCACCCCAAGTTTAGGAGGGAAGTTCAAGGAAAAAACTTACATTTAAATGCCCATCAATGCAGCCTTATCAGTGTCCATCTGCAGCCTTGTCCAGTGCCTTTGCAGCCTTGCCCAGTGCAGCCTTGCCCAGTGCCTTTGCAGCCTTGCCCAGTGCCTTGCCCAGTGCCTTTGCAGCCTTGCCCAGTGCAGCCTTGCCCAGTGCCTTTGCAACATTGCTAGTCTAGTCGCAGCACTGCCCTGATCTAAAATTGGCGCCAACTGAGCGGAGAGGACGAGCACAGACAACATACGGAAAATACTTTCGGCTAGTCTCGGCTCTTCTTGCAGTCCACTGATTGCGAGAGGAGCGAGCGCCGACAACATACAGTGTACTTCGGCTAGTCTCGGCTCTGCTCACAGTCAGGGGCGGGACTGCGAGAGGAGCCGAGACTAGCGGATTTCTGTATGTTGTCGGCGCTCGCTCCTCTCGCAATCAGTGGAGGTGGGGGGGGGGGGACTTCGAGAGGAGCCGAGTAAAGTCGAAGTACACTCGTCTTTCTGTATCTCGGCTCTGCTCGCTCCTTTCTTCAGAATCAGCGGGAGATCGGCGTATAACATGCACCCACGATTTTCCCCTGATTTTAAGGGGAAAAAAGCTTGTGTTATACGCCGATAAATACAGTAGCTATTAGATCCCTAAGGTCCTTGGATCGGCCCTGCTGGGGTCGGCAACAGCCTTGGCATAGTGCAGAGAAAACAATCAAACGTAACTATCTAGAGGAAGTTACAAGGTTTCCATAGGTGGACCTGTGGAAGGATCATTAACTGAGGAAGGGCCGTGGTTCCCACATGAACAGACCACTCCCAATCCGGAAAGTGAAAAAAAAGAGGCTGGCGGTGGGGGGTGGGGGGAGATAGAAGCAGCTCTGAGATGTCCTGTAACCACATACAGAGAGCCATAAAGGACGCTAATGCTGGAAATTATGGATCTGTACCTATCATGAAACAGACCACCTTCTTGTAGTTACCCCTCATGCCACATACACACGACCAGACTATCCGCCGGACAATCCGCCCGAACTTAGAAAGAAGTTTTGACTCAAAATTATCTGCCGGACTCGGAAGTCCGGCGGACAATCCTGCTGTCTGTGTGCTAGTCCGTGGGACTTTTAAAATGAACGGACTTGCCCACACACGGAGTAAAGTCCGTTCATTTTGAATGTGACTCCAGGTAGACTGGACTAGCGAAGGAAGTCAATGTTGCCCCCTCCATCGGCGAGATTGACACCTTGCTAGCCCCGTCGCCTGGTATGGATTTAAAGGGCAATCCCTACGCAGAAAAAACGGCATGGGTCCCCCCCCAAAATCCATATCAGACCCTTATCCGAGCACGCAGGGCTCCCCCTTCCCCAAAGCACCCGCCCATGTTGAGGGCACGCGGCCTGGTATGGCTCAGGAGGGGGGGGCGCTCGCTCATCCCCACCCCCTTTCCTGACCGGCCGGGCTGCGTGCTCGGATAAGGGTCTGATATGGATATTGGGGGGACCCCCACACCGTTTTTTTGGCGTAGGGATTCCCCTTTAAATCCATACCAGGCAACAGGGCTAGCAAGGTGTCAATCTCGCTGAGGGTGGCGGCGGCATTGACTTCCTTCGCTAGTCCCGTCTACCTGGAGTCACGTTCAAAATAAATGGACTTTACTCCATGTTTGGGAAAGTCCGTTCATTTCAAAAGTCCGGGGGACCTCCGCCAAAACTCCGGCGGATTGTCCGCCGGATCTAGTCCCCCGGAAACGCGGACCTGCGCTGGAAAGTCCGGCGGGTTGTCCACCGGACTAAGTCCGCCAGATAGTCCGATCATGTGTACGCGGCATCAGAGGTTCCAGCCCCCCCTTGGTATGTTCTATAGGCATGGTTATAAAAATCCAGATCTGCATTTGTCCCTTTTTCTGAACCCTAATTAATGTGTTCTCTTTTTTGTTGTCTTTTAGCTATGGAATGTCCCGGTAATAGTACTTATAATCAGTGTGGAAGCTCTTGCCCCCCGACATGCCAAGACCCTATAGCCCCATCCAACTGCAGCGAGCCATGTATTGAGACCTGTGAGTGCAATCCGGGCTTTGTTATGATTGAGGGAAAATGCCAACCTATGGAAAACTGTGGCTGCTTCTACAAAGGGCGCTCTTTGGGGCAAGGTGCCGTTTTCTGGGATGACCCCTCCTGTAAGAAAAAGTGCGTATGCGATCCGGCGACTCAAGAGGTTAAATGTAGCAACACCAAATGCGCCAATGGACAACAGTGTTTAGTTAAAGATGGCATTCAGGATTGTTATCCCACCAAATACAGCACATGTACGGGTTCTGGAGACCCCCACTACGTGACCTTCGATAACTTTCATTATGACTTTCAGGGAGCATGCGAATATCAGCTCTCTGCGCTTTGCGAACAGAAAAACGGCTTAGCCGATTTCCAAGTCATCATCCGCAATGACCATCTAGGAAGTCTCCTTGTCTCCTACACTACCGCCGTCACATTTAGGATTTTTGAAAATGAAATCCAGATCCGCAGAGAGTTCCCGGCTGTCGTCTTGGTAAGTTATACATTGGGTCAAATCTAGGTCACTCTTTTTCAAAGGACCCTTCGGACTTATTTAGTTGGGTGTAAATTTAAATTTGAGTTTGAGCTAAGCAACAGTTTTATATTTTTTTTCAACAGAGCAGCTAATAGAAGACAAGTAAACATGTGAAAAGGAAATTTGAACTATTCATACTGTATACAGTACAGTGGAACCTTGGTTTCCAAGTAACGCGGCTAACAAGCGCTTTGAAAGACGAGCATTTTTTTTAATTCTGACTTGGTTCGCGAGTGCTGTCTCGCGAAATGAGCAGAATTCAAGCTAATGGGGTGTGCAGTACCGCATATGGCTAGAGGTGCGGGAGCGCCGGTGACACTCGGAATGGTTCGAAGCCGTTCGAAAAAATACTCGGAATCACTGGTAAATAGTCAGAAACACACAGTGTTTCTGTTTCTGAGCCTTTCCGAGTTCAACTGAGCTGTCCCCAAGTATTTCCGAGGCTCTCCAGCGCCCCCCCCACCTCTGGCCACATGAGGTATTGCAGGTAATAGAAGTCAATGCGGAACTAATTGTCTTCGTTTCCATTGACTTCTATGGGGAAACTCACTTTGACTATGCGAGTGCTTTGGATTACAAGCATTCTCCTGGAACGGGTTATGCCCGTAATCCAAGGTTCCACTGTATTTTATTTTTGCCTATCAGAAAAAAAATATATATATATATTATATATATATATATATATATATATATATATATATATATATATATATATATATATATATATATATATATATATATATATATATATATAAAATGTTTGCCTTTCTAAAAAATAAATAAAAAATAAATAAGATAAAAAAAAAAAAATATATATATATATATATATATATATATATATACAGTATATATATAAAAAAAAGTGGTTACAATAATAAATTAATGAAAAAAATACATAAATACATTTACAAAACACTATACATTTCCTTTGACCAAGGTTGTATTTTATTAAAATAATTTTTATGTTAATATATATATATATATATTTTTGTAGAGTAGATAAATGCACAGTGTAGGTCACCCCACTCCTTGTAAGTAAATAGATGTCAATAAGGAGGAGTCTGTTAGGAGACATGGGTAAGCAAGGACCCGATACACTATGGCTGGGGTTTCCAAACCTTCAAAAATAAAAGGGCCAGTTTACAGCCCTTCAAATATTAGGGGGGTCGGACTGTAGCTAGTGGAAGTAGAAAGTGCATTGGCATCTGTGGGAGTAAAAAATAAATAAAAAATACATTACTGGTGTCAGTAGGAGGACTAATGCCCCATCATTTGTGTCAGTTGGACAAATAGTGCCCCATAATTAGTGTCGGTGGGATAACTACCGCATTTATCGGCGTATAACACGCACCTTCATTTTAAGAGGGAAGTTTCAGGAAAAAAAACCTTACATTTTAAATAAAGAACTTTGAAGCAAAATTAGGGTCACAGCTCATCAATGCAGCCTCACCAGTGCCCATCTGCAGCCACCAAATTGCCCAACAATGCACCCTGCTCAGTGCCCATCTGCAGCCATTAAATTGCCCAACAATGCACCCTGCTCAGTGCCCATCTGTAGCCATTAAATTGCCCAACAATGCAACCTGTCCAGTGTCCATCTGCAGCCTCAGCTTTCCTATCATTGCAGCCTCACCAGTGTTGGATTACACAGTGTTGGATTATCCCTGCTGTTTCCGAGGGAAGAGGAGGAGGAGCGAGCACCGCTGAATTACACAGAGCCGCAATCTCCTGTGTACCCGGCACCTCCTGGCCCTGCTCATATGATAGACAGAACAGTGGCCCAAATGCGGGGCCAGGAAGGCATGGCTGTGCATGATGGAGCGCCGTGTACACAGGAGATCGCAGCTCTATGTAATTCAGCGGCGCTCGCTCCCCTTCCCTCAGAGACAGCAGGGATCGGCATATATAACACGCACACACGATTTCCCCATGATTTTCAGGGGGAAACAGTGCATTTTAAATGCCGAAAAAAAATGCAGTAGTTCCTCGTCTCTGGTGTCAGTGGGAGGAATAGTGCCCCATCATTGGTGGCGGTGGGAGGAATAGTGCCCCATCATTGGTGTCGGTGGGAGGAATAGTGCCCCATCATTGGTGACGGTGGGAGGCATAGTGCCCCATCATTGGTGTCAGTGGAAAGAATAGCGCCTCATGTCAATCGAAGGAATAGTGCCCCAAGGGCCAGATAAAGGCATGCAAATGGCCACATCTGGCCCCCGTGTCACTGTTTGGAGACCTCTGCACTATGGGGTTGATTTACTGAAACCGGAGAGTGCAGAATCTGGTGCAGCTGTGCATGGTAGCCAATCAGTTTTCTAACTTCAGCTTGTTCAGTGAAGCTTTGACAAAAAAAAAAAAAACATGGAAGCCGATTGGCTTCTATATAGAGCTGCACGCTCCAGTTTTACAAAATCAACCCCTATATGTGCTATACTATGATATATACTGTGTAGTCTACAGCTAGTCTGTTGGCAGGCTGTCTCATGCATGGCTTAAGCTAGCAGCCGAGCCAACCCACAGCATAACACCGACCTTCTGGGCAATACAGGACCTTGCCCAACGATCCTCCCCGATGTGTGGGTGGCAGGCGGAGACTGACCCCCGATCCACCCTCTTTCCCTCCCAGGGGACCAGACACTGGACACCTTCTCCAGGCTCAACAGCCAGGGGACACCAGTAGAACTCTCTCAAACTTTTCAGAGCAGGATCCTTACCGAATAAAGGCACCATGAGGTTGGATGTGGTCAATATTATTTTACTGAAAGCCTCAATCGATACATGGCTTCAATAGATCAACTCAGTTCCATTAACGAACAGGCTCTTGGTCCCATGCCCTTTCAGTGGGTGCTTGTGCTCCTGCAGATGGATGGGCCTAATGTTCTTCCTGGCTCAAGATGGGAGGGACAGGGGGGTAAACTAGCTTTCAAGGTCCTCCCTTCTTTCTCTTTGGGTTAGGATGCGGAACCCCAGGGTGAGGGGGGGCGAGGGAGAGCAGGAGCTCAGCAGACAGATGTTGCCCCTTTCTCTTCCCCTCTAGTCTGACCCACGTCCCTCCCTGGTCCTGCCAAACCCCTCAGCTTTCCCCCAAGTGGTGGAGGCACCTTAAAGGAGATCCTCTGCCTACAAGTCAACACACAAAAGCAGTTTCAACTAGACACGTGCAATTCGTTTCGTTCCGAATTTGTTTTTTAACGAATTTCGACAAATTCGTTAATTTCGGAAATATCCAAACTAATGAAAATCCGTTTAACAAATTTTTCCGAATATTCGTAAATTTGAATATTAGAAAATTAGTAAATTCGTACATTTGCATATTCGTAAATTCGTACACTCGCACATTCGTAAATTCGTACACTCGTAAATTTGTATATTCGCACATTCGTAAATTTGTACATTCACAAATTCGTACATTCGTAAATTTATAATTAACTAATAATAACTTAACTATTACTAACTATTAAATTATAGGTATTGTAACTTCCTTTCAAATTTGGCTGTTAGTGAACGTAACAAATACAAATTTATCGTAAGTTAAAAATGATCCCAAATAACGAATGCCGTATCCAAACAAATGGAACGTAATGAATTAATAATAATAAATAACAATAATGATAATAAAAATGTTTTATTATTATTTATTATTAATTTGTTCCGTTCCATTTTGTTTAGATGTGGCAATCTTTATTTCGGATAATTCAATAACTTCAGATAAATTCGTGTTCACTTACAGACAAATTTGAAAAGAAATTACAATACCTATAATTTAATAGTTAGTTACTATTTCAGAGTTTCAAATTTTGGGGTTTTCGAATTTCAAATTTACGAATTTTCTAATTTACGAATTTACGAATGTACTAATTTACGAATGTACGAATTTACGAATGTACGAACAGTGTTGGTCATCTTACTTAGTAATTAGTTAAGTTACAAATTACTTCTCCCAAAAAGTAATTGCGTTAGTAACTCAGTTACTACATTGGAAAAGTAATTAGTTACTCAGCAAACTGACTTTTTTTTAAATATTCTATACGTGTAACTAAGGGGCGGGTCTAGTATTACTGTAAGCAAGGGCGCATTTATTATTATTGTTATATATCGTGTAACCAAGGGGCTGCTCTATTATTACTCTAACCAAGGGGCAGATCTGTTATAGCGTGTAAGCAAGGGGTGGGTCTAATATTATATCGTGTAAGGGGGCGGATGGCTACAGAAGAGGGCGAATGTTAAATTAATGGGCAGAACTCGATATATAACAATAATAATAAATGCGCCCCTTGGTTACAGTAATACTAGACCCGCCCCCTTAGTTACACGATAGACGCCCCTTGCAGAGTAGCATGAGCATCAGGAGCATACGGCATCGCCTCGTACAATTACATGTTAACTGCGCCTGCGCGGTGTAGAATTTACTCAGAGCTGTTTAGGTTCGGCAATTTTTCGTAAGCTCTGTAGTCCTTCGTACTGCGCAAGCGCTGAACCTGCGCAGAACAGGGGGTCCTTATCCGGCGGGGGAACTTTTTTTGGCAGGACACCGGAATTACACTACTGCCATCTAGTGGCAGTAGATGTAATTGAGGTAACTCCGCCCAAGTAATGGGAACTGCGTTGCCATGAGGGGAAAAGTAATCAGTTAGATACTCGTTACCCTCTAAAGTAACTGTGTTATGTAACTCCGTTTATTTTAACTCAGTTACTTACATCACTGTGTACGAATGTATGAATTTACGAATGTACGAATGTACGAATGTACAAATTTACGAATGCATGAATTTACGAATGTACAAATTTATGAATGAACAAATTTACTAAATGCGATCATAACGAATGACCCAAAAAACTAAAAAAAATGTATAAAAACGAAAACGAAAATGAACGAATTTTTTGGCAGGGACCAAAAAACGGGACCTTTGTAGAATGTGGTAAAATTTCTAGCTGGTTCTTTTGAAATAAATTGAGCAGTTATATTTAACTTTTAGGAAAGAAGGTGCACCACACCAATAGCCGAGAGTCCAAATATGTTTATTTTTATTCACTGAAAAGCCAACACATTTTGGGGAGGGTTTGAGTCAATAGGTGGTTCCTTCACCTTCTGCAGCCCTATTTGAAAAGGATAGTAATAATGTTATTTCACTCAGCACTTCCATCCCCAATGAAAGGAACCAACTGACTTTTGTTTCCCTCAAGTTTTTGAATTGTGAAACACATATTTGGATGCTCTATATCAGGGATCCTCAAACTACGGCCCTCCAGCTGTTGCAGAACTACACATCCCTAGGGTTTCATCCAAAGCCCCCTTAGAATATGCTTTGTGTAAGAAAGCTGCCCAACCATTGCACTCCACTTGATACTGTACATCCCACTCAGAATGAGATTAAATTGTCTTTGGACCGCCTACTCCAATCTCATTTATAAATACCTCTCTTCCCAACAGGTGAATGGTATAAAATCCAACCTGCCATTGTCATTGAAACCACAACTTGGCAACATCGACGTTTTTCAGTCTGGGAGGCAGTGTATAGTCCAGACCAACATTGGAATTCGGGTCACGTTCGACTGGGAGGCAAGAGTGGGGGTGATGCTGCCATCCACTTACTCCGGACACGTTTGCGGCCTTTGTGGTAACTTCAACGATAATCCAGATGATGATTTGACCAGTCGGAATGGCACATTACAACGCAACGTCTCGTTGTTTGGTCATAGCTATCGGGAAGGCGAACGTGCTGATCAGTGCCCGATTGTGAAGGACACCAACTGCACAAATCTCCTGGCCCTGGAAGAGGAGCAAAAGAAAAAGATGCAGGAGTGTGGCATGTTGCTGGACAAAAAAGGTCCTTTTCGAGATTGCTTTTCCACAGTTGACTCTAGCACTTACTTCGAGGACTGCGTTTACGATATGTGTGCCTATGGCAAAAGGCCGGACCTCATATGCCGACTGTTGACGGGCTACACTGAATCATGCCAGGCAGCTGGTGCTGTGGTGTATAACTGGAGAACGGACATCATTTGTCGTAAGTACTTGAAGGAAAACTGTTATCAACTTAGGGGAGGGGAAGCAATTGGCCAATTGCATGCTTGCACTCGTATGTAAAGTGTATGTCCAGCCAAAAGTTCCTTGCTATTTTAGGATAGTGTGGGGAAGGATTAAAACCCCTATCAAGTTCTTAGGATCCTCTTATGCCGCGTACACACGTTCGGACTTTGTCCGCCGGACCTAGTCCAGCGGATTGTCCGCCGGACCTAGTCCGGCGGGACTTCCCCCACACACGCCCGGACTTCCGAGCGTGTGACTTGCCCACACACGCCCGGACTTCGCCGGCGGACAATCCGCTGGAAAAAGTCAGCGGGAATGAACGGACTTTCCAATGAGCGGCAAGTCCGTTCATTTCAAAAGTCCGGCGGACTAGCCTACTAACGGCGGGATTGTCCGCCGGACTGCCAAGTCCAGCGGACAATTTTAAAACAAAACTTATGTAGCGCTACCCCCAGTTAAGAGAGCCGCTGGTTTGTTTTGGGTCCCTGAGTACAGCTCCACCAACCCCCGGCAATTTGGCTCTACCCGCTCTGGCACAGTTAGTAAAGGGGTACGTCCCTATGCACATAAAACTTAGCTTATACTCTAAGTGTAATTGGTATGAACTCACAAGCAGACTGCTGAGATAAGAATAACTGGCTTTACTTTGGCAGTAAGGAAAAGAAATAACAACATGCATCTGAACATATATCTTACAATACTTTAGCAGGTCCCTGCAATATGCACTTTAAACATGTACACAGGTATATGAATCTAACAATGGGGAAACGGAGCGCCAAGTGTGGCGACCGTCTGATATGCACCCCTGAGGTGCAATAAATCTATCTGCGCCTACCTAACGGACCAGGCCTGATCCCTAGTAATAGAGCTCAGTCCTTGTACTAGTACAGTGTTCTTCACCGGCAATAAATCTGTAGAGGTGGTGCACATGTAGCTTTAAATGGTGTCATTTGTAATCCACAAAAAGTAACATTGCTGCTCTGAGGTAAATTGCGCCTAGGCAGTTCAGTAGGCATAAAACGTGTGTGTCAATGCAGGATGAGCCTTCAGGCTCTCTCACCAATCCTTGGGGTACCGTCCTCCGATCCGGTCCCTCTAATGGCGGCTCTGGTCTCTTCAATGGCGGCGTCCGGTCTCCTCAGTCACAGCCCTGCACTCCGGTCATCAGCTCCGTCCGACCGACAGTAAGGGGAAGTCTCCGCTCCGCTGCTGTGGACTCTGAGGGGTGAGAGTCTCACTCCATCGGCTGCAAGGCCCAGGCTTCAGGCCTTCAGCTCCGGTCCGCACAGGTGTCTCTGCTGGCTGCAGTCTCCGCGTCACACGCTCTGTCAGCAGAGGCAGGCCAGTCCTGTCAGGCCTCAGAAGAGGAAGTGTCCCAAGAGGAAGAGGCGGTCTCCGCTCTTCCTTTTTATAGCCTCCCCCAGCAGCCTCCCGGGCGGAAGTCAGCAGCCCTGGGGCCTGGGGAATCATGGGAGATGTAGTCTCTACCAGAAAAAGGGGTAGAACCCCGCTACACACTCCCCCCACTTTGAATCTTTGGTCCCCAAAGATAGTGTTCAAGCTACAAACTTTCTCGGGAACAACATTTTCACATAATTTGGACAGAGGAGCTTCCCACCAATTGGCATGAGATGGGGAGCTGTCCTGTCTACAGGTCACTTCAGTGTGGGCGACCTGTTTAACTGTGCCAGAGAGTGAGCTGGGGTTGCCCTCCACTAAATGAACAGCGGAAGGGTCAGGGCTCTCAGCACTTCTCCTTGCTGTGGTAACAGAGTCCTCTGAACTTTCTCCCATCTTGGGGTAAGTTAGCTTCTTGGGAGGCTTCACAACTCTGCGAGCTCTCTGTTCTCTTGGAACTTCTTCAGGAACACATTCTGGCAACATCTCTGGTTCTGGAACATCTTCTTCTTGTTCTGGGTAGAGACCAGGGATATCTTCCCAGCACTCAGGCACATCACTGAATGGCACAAACTCTGTGGCTTCTGGGTTCAATGTGTTATCTTCCACATCTTCAGTAGGTGGAAGGTCTATGGCGGAATTTCCTGGAGTTGAGGAAGGCCATAGCCATTCAAGTTCTCCTCTTTCTTCTTCTGGTTGGGGGTCCTGTCCACCCCTAACTTGGGATGTCTGAGACCTAGTGTTAGGCCTGGGGGTATCCAGAATGGAAACAGATTCAGGTACATCTCTTACTGGAGGCATTCTGACTGCTTCAGTGAGTGGGAGCAAATGATTCCTATGCCAGGTCTTCAAAGGCCCCAATCTTCCTTCTGGCTTCAACTTGTAGACAGGCAATCCTGGAAGTTTTCTACAGATGATATAGGGTTCTGATCTCCATCTATCAGCAATCTTGTGTTTCCCAGGGATCCCTAGGTTGCGTAACAGTACACGGTCCCCAGGCTGTAGGTCCTGTACTCTAACTTTCAAATCAAAGTTCCTCTTATTTCGGGCCCCCCTCTGGTTAGAGGCCGCTTGAGCTTTCTCGTAAGCTATCTTCAAACTGCGCCTCAGTCTGTCCACATATCCTTTGTGGGAGGCAGCAGAGGCATGGTCTAAAGAAATGCCGAAGGCCAAATCCACTGGCAATCTTGCTTCTCTCCCAAACATAAGTCGGTAAGGGGAGAAACCTGTCACATCACTTGTGGTGCAGTTGTAGGCATGCACCAGAGCTGATATGTGTTGACTCCAATGTTGCTTCTTCTCTGTTTCCAAAGTTCCCAACATGTTCAATAGGGTCCTGTTGAACCTTTCAGGCTGGGCATCACCTTGAGGGTGATATGGTGTGGTCCTAGTCTTCTCTACTCCCAGAGAATCTAGTAGCTTCCTGATCAGGCGACTCTCAAAGTCCCTTCCTTGGTCTGAATGGATTCTCTGTGGCAGTCCATAGTGAACAAAGTACTTCTCCAGAAGTACCTTGGCTACTGTAGAGGCCTTCTGGTCCTTGGTTGGAAAGCCTGAGCATAACGAGTGAAATGGTCGGTTACCACCAGAACATTTCCCAATCCGCTCAAATCGGGTTCAAGGCAGAGAAAATCAATGCATACCAGATCCATTGGGCCTTCACTCTGTAGGTGGCCCATTGGGGCAGCTTGATGGGGTAATGTCTTCCTCTGAATGCATCTTGCACAGGAATGGCAATACTCCTCCACTTCGGTCCTCATGCAGGGCCAGTAAAACCGGTCTCTGACAAGTTGGAAGGTTCTCTCTGCTCCCAAGTGACCATGCTGGTCATGTAAGGCAATCAGCACAGTCTCTCGATGCTTTTCGGGGAGAAACAACTGCCACTTGTCTTCTGGGCCATCAGAGGGGCCCCTTCGGTAGACTACCCCCTGATGCACCTGTAACTTGTCCAATTCTCTCCTCAGTAGGCGAGCTTCTTTAGAAGGGTGAAGGCGAAGTCCCTCTGGACTCTTGTCTTCCAGGGCTTCCAGGACCAATCTCCCCATGGGATCTTCCAATTGGTCACACCTCAGCTCCTTCTTGGACAACTTCGGCAGACACTCTTCTGCCAGTTGAGTTACCCCACAGTAACACTTTGGGACTCCCACTGTGGTAACTCCTATCTCTTCAGCTCTGGATCCTCCTCTGGCTTGGAGTTCAGCCCCTTGACAAAGGGCTCGCACTCCATCTGGTGCCACTTGGGTCCAGTCTTCCCAGTCGTCGACCATGACATGGGATCTTCGGGACAGGGCATCTGCATCCCTATTTCCAGCCCCTGGTCTGTACTTGAGACTGAAATTGAATCCAGACAACGCCGCCAACCATCTGTGTCCAGTTGCATCCAGCTTGGCGGTGGTGAATAGATAGGTCAAGGGGTTGTTATCTGTCTTTACAGTAAACTCGGCCCCATACAAGTAGTCTCTCAACTTGTCAACAACTGCCCATTTGAGGGCTAAGAACTCCAACTTGTGGGTGGGATAGTTCTTCTCGGAGGGGGTCAGGCTCCGGCTCACATAAGCCACTGGTCGTAGCTGTTCTTCATGCTCCTGATAGAGTACTCCACCTAGGCCCTCATGGCTGGCATCAACATGTAGCTCATAGGGTCTAGTGGGATCAGCGTAGGCCAAAACTGGGGCTGTGGTGAGACTTCTCTTCAAGGTTCTGAAAGCCTCTTCACACCTTGAATTCCACTGGTCTTGGACCGACTCACTGGACCTCCTAGGCCCCATTCCATCCTCCTCTCCTTCTGTCTTCAGCAGCTCGTTGAGGGGTTTGGCAATGCGGGCAAATCCATCCACAAACCTGCGGTAATAGGAGCAGAACCCCAAGAAAGATCGAAGTTCTGTAACTGTTGTGGGCCTTGGCCACGAAGTAACTGCCTCCAACTTCTCAGGGTCTGTGGCCACTCCTTTTTCAGACACTATGTGTCCCAGATAGTTCACAGAAGACTGATAGAACCGACACTTCTCTGGAGAAAGTTTAAGTCCCTCTTCACTGAGCCTCTTCAGTACTTTCTCCAGCCTGGCTTCATGTTCTTCCAAAGTCTTTCCAAAGACAATGACATCGTCCAGGTACACAAGGACTTCTATGAGGTTCATGTCTCCAACTGTCCTTTCCATTAGGCGTTGAAACGTAGCAGGAGCTCCAGATAGGCCCTGAGGCATCCTGTTGAACTCAAAGAATCCCACTGGGGTTATGAAGGCAGTCTTTTCTCTATCTTCTGGATGCATGGGGATCTGGTAATACCCACTCTTGAGGTCCATCACACTGAACCACTTAGCTCCAGATAAACTCTGCAAGGCATCCTCTATCCTTGGCGTGGTGTACTGGTCAGGAATGGTCCTCCTGTTGAGAGTCCTGTAGTCAATGCAGAGCCTCAATGACCCATTCTTCTTTCTGACTACCACAATTGGGGAGGCGTAGGGGCTTCTGGATTCCCTAATCACTCCCGTCTTCTTCAGTTCCGCAAGCTGCTCCCTCAGATCCTCCAGATCTGCTAGCGGGACTCGCCTCACTCTCTCTCTGAATGGCTTGTCCTCTTGCATGCGGATTCGATGGGTGGCACTCCTCGCACACCCCACATCAAACTCATCTTTAGAGAATATCTTCTCCCATCTGGTCAGCTGGGCCTTGGCTCTCTCTTTCCAAGCTCCAGGTAGGTTTGGGTTTTCCATGGAGAGTTTCTTCCAAACATCTTCTCCTTCACCCGTCCCCTTCACTTCTGACCAGCCAACTGGGACAGCAGGACTCACCTGTCCCAGAAGCATCCTGGCAGGGATCTCCACGGGCTGCAAAGTGGGGTTCCTCACACTGACAGGGACTCTTCCTCTAGCCTTCTTCAGGTCCTTCAATGAAATCACTTCTGGTATCACTTCCAGACCGAGTGACCCTCCATTGGGTCAGGTTCCAACATTACAAAGGGGCCAGGCTGCTCCCAGGTAAGTTTCACCGTGGCTCTCATGCAGGTCACCTCTCCAGGCTGTAACACTGCTCCTTCTTTTCCAAGCCTCCATACCCTTCCTATCCCCTCACTTGGGGTCTTCTGCTCTAGGACCAACCGCTGATAGGCTGCCTTCAGCATGGGATGGATCTTGGGAGTTGAAAGATTCTCTTTCTTCACCAGGGGGGTCAGAAGCCTTCTGACTAGGTCCGTGTTCGTCCCTATGATCAGGGACGTCTTGCTGGTTCCTGGTGGGCGGGGACACACCACTGCTAAGGTGTCGAACACTTCAGACTTCCCAGCTACGGATGGGTCAAACGTCAATCTTATGGGTAAGTATCCATCATAGGGGAAACTCTGAGTTCCCAATCCCCTTATCTCCAACTCTTCTATCTTCTGTATAGGCAGATGACTCAGGTATCTGTCATAGAAGTCCCTGTACAACAGGGTCACTTGTGCTCCAGTGTCCAGGAGGGCCTTCGTGTACACTCCTTCCACCTGGATGGGTACAGTAGGGGATGGACCAACTAGCTCCTCTGGGTAGGGCCTAGTTGATGCTGTCCTCTTCTTTGGACTCTCTGCTTTACCAGCACTTGATTTGCACTTGCTCCTTTCTTGAGCCTGATATGCATTGATTTTCTCCCTCTTAGTGGGAGTGTGAACCCGTTGAGGGATATTGTTATCTCTCACTTTGAAGAGTTCACGCTTGGGGGTGCTGTGTCTCTCTGGAGGGGTCTTGCCCCCTTTCTCTGGAGTGCACCTTGGTTGAGGATCCCTGGGCCCCTTCTGAGGGGTTTGGTCTCCTCGCTTTCTCTTCTTGTTACGCTTCTTGGAGCTCACTGAAGGTGATGGGCACCCGGTTGACTCCTTCACCGGGGCCCTTTGGCGTTTCCCGCCGGCTGGCGGCTATCTGCCTTCTTCTTCTTGGGACTGGAACATACAGCTGCAATATGACCAATTCCTCCACAATTAAAGCAAATCATCTCACTGTGGTCAGGTGGGGGTGCTGGTGCTGGAACAGCTGGAAACAATTCCCTCCTGGTTGTTTCCTTCTTGGGACTGGGCGTCTCTTTCGCCACTAGAGATGTCAGTATCTCCATCATCTGGGACATCTGCAACTTCAGGGCATCTACCTCTGTGTCTCTTTCAGGGGTTAAGGCCGACCTGACCGTGGCCACTGTAGACTTTGTAGACCCCATCACTTGCTTCTCCCGTTTCTCCTCCAACATGGCCTCTTCTTCTCTGACCATTCGGATGAGGTCAGGGTAGTCCAGGCTCTTCCCATCCTGGCGGGTACGTAGAATTAGTGCGACAGGGTCCAAGGGTTGGGCTCCCCTCATCACCTGCTGGGCACGGGCTTCATCTACCTTCCCTGGATCTATCCCCTTCTTCAGGATAATCCTATGCAGGATCTTGTCTATGCGTCCCATGTACTCTGACAGCTTCTCCCCTGTCTTCTGGTAACAGTGTTCCAGTTGATAGGTAAGTTCTGTGACTTTTTCTGTCCCACCAAACACACCTTCCAGGATGTCTATGTAGTCCTGGGCAGTGCAATCCTTTTTACTCGTCTTCAGATTGCGTATGGCCTCTAAGGCAGGTCCTTTTAGGCTTTCAACAATCCTTTGCTTCTTTCTGCCTTCTGAGACCTCCCATTCTTCTAGGGCCTGCGTGGCACCATCTAGCCATTCTTCAAATCCCTCTTCTCCCGAGGGTACAGGTGTCCTCCCTGAAAACATCCGGAGTTTCCTGTATCCCGACATTGGGTAATCCCCGGGGTCTCTTCTGCACTGGGTTACAATTTCCCCTAGGACAGCACACAGTTCTGCACTAAGAGTAGTGTGTGTGGGTGCGGGACTTTCCGCGCCCTTCTGCTCCTCCTTCTTTGGGGATAGAATGGCTTTCATAGGAGAGTAGTCTCCCTTGCGCGGCAGCGCATGCAGCAATTGGTAGTGCTGACCATTTGGTGCCTGTATGCTCTGGCTCCTGAACTGCTCTGGAGTCTCTTCCTTCCACTCTATTAAGGCGTATGTGTACCCAGCATCATTTCTCATGTCCATTATCCATGACTTCTGGCATGGGGATAATGACATTATGAGCTGCTTGACTGCCTCTCTCTGCCACATCCCTGGCAGTTCAATGACTGCTGCTGCGGCTGGGTCAGCGGCCCATGTTGCGGACCACCGTCCCACTTCTATTGGGTCCATGCCGGCACCTTCTGGCGGCTTTTCCCCGCTGACTCAGGATCCCGGATTACGAGCCCCCACGTGGTGCGCTACCCCCAGTTAAGAGAGCCGCTGGTTTGTTTTGGGTCCCTGAGTACAGCTCCACCAACCCCGGCAATTTGGCTCTACCCGCTCTGGCACAGTTAGTAAAGGGGTACGTCCCTATGCACATAAAACTTAGCTTATACTCTAAGTGTAATTGGTATGAACTCACAAGCAGACTGCTGAGATAAGAATAACTGGCTTTACTTTGGCAGTAAGGAAAAGAAATAACAACATGCATCTGAACATATATCTTACAATACTTTAGCAGGTCCCTGCAATATGCACTTTAAACATGTACACAGGTATATGAATCTAACAATGGGGAAACGGAGCGCCAAGTGTGGCGACCGTCTGATATGCACCCCTGAGGTGCAATAAATCTATCTGCGCCTACCTAACGGACCAGGCCTGATCCCTAGTAATAGAGCTCAGTCCTTGTACTAGTACAGTGTTCTTCACCGGCAATAAATCTGTAGAGGTGGTGCACATGTAGCTTTAAATGGTGTCATTTGTAATCCACAAAAAGTAACATTGCTGCTCTGAGGTAAATTGCGCCTAGGCAGTTCAGTAGGCATAAAACGTGTGTGTCAATGCAGGATGAGCCTTCAGGCTCTCTCACCAATCCTTGGGGTACCGTCCTCCGATCCGGTCCCTCTAATGGCGGCTCTGGTCTCTTCAATGGCGGCGTCCGGTCTCCTCAGTCACAGCCCTGCACTCTGGTCATCAGCTCCGTCCGACCGACAGTAAGGGGAAGTCTCCGCTCCGCTGCTGTGGACTCTGAGGGGTGAGAGTCTCACTCCATCGGCTGCAAGGCCCAGGCTTCAGGCCTTCAGCTCCGGTCCGCACAGGTGTCTCTGCTGGCTGCAGTCTCCGCGTCACACGCTCTGTCAGCAGAGGCAGGCCAGTCCTGTCAGGCCTCAGAAGAGGAAGTGTCCCAAGAGGAAGAGGCGGTCTCCGCTCTTCCTTTTTATAGCCTCCCCCAGCAGCCTCCCGGGCGGAAGTCAGCAGCCCTGGGGCCTGGGGAATCATGGGAGATGTAGTCTCTACCAGAAAAAGGGGTAGAACCCCGCTACACTTAAAACCTAGTCCGCCGGACTTTTGGCGACAAAAAGTCCGCCGGCGCCCACACACACGAGGGGATTGTCCGGTGGACTTGAGTCCAGCAGACAATCCCGCGGGATAGTCCCTTCGTGTGTACGCGGCATTAGAAAGATTTTCCCTCACTTCCTGTCTTGGTAACAACATTTTAATCCGACAGGAAGTAAAAAAAAAAAAAAATGGGAAGATGGGGAGGTCAATGAGGGCCTTCTACATTTTTGTTTGATGGCCCCTAGGGTTGTAATATCGAGACACTGGAGATCTTCTGATCCCCCTGGAATGGTAGAGTGGGTAGATGAAATGCAATATTTATGGAGAACGGAGGAACTGATGGCAATGGCAAGTGATAATTACGAGAAATTTCCTATAGTATATTCCACATGGAAAGCCTTTTATGCATCCCAGAAGATGTTAGAGGAGGGTTATATTGTATAATAGCTTAATTTGGGGTGGAGGGGTTTGGGTGGAGGTGTCAGGAGGGAGAGAAGAGAGAGTTCTTGTGACCTCATACAACAGAAGTCTATGCAAGTCGCAATGAAATCAGCAAAAAGTAGTGCAGGAACCTTTTTCAAAGTAGCTGAGACATGAGTTGCAGCTATTTGGGTTCCATTTCCAACAATGGGTGCGACTTGTCATGTGATTTGGAATTGTCGCATGACAAATCCCTCCGGTGTGAACGGGGGCTTAGTCATATTTTAGTTGACTGAAATAGTGTTAATTTAGTTGACCAAAATATATTGGTCGACGAAATTAACACTGGTAACTAGTTCTAGCTGGATAGGATTAGGCGGAAAGCATTGTCGATGACCAAGCTAAGGGTTGATAATGTATGGTAGCGAAGATAAGGTTAGCGTGTATGCAAAGGATCAAGATATTGGCTGGAGAGAGCACAATAATCTGATAAATAGAAAGTGCGGAGACATGTTAAATTGGAACTACACTAAAAAGCAGAAGTTCCACTCTTCCTCATCTTCTCCCCCTTATTCTACTTTTGGAACATTCTTTTTTTTGGGGGGAAGCAAGTACCTAGTTTTTATAGGTAGCCACTCCCCATTTTCGCTGGTATTGCCTAGGGGATTCCTCCAGAAGTTTTCCCCCCTTCTGTCCCTGCCTGAAACCTTCTGGGCTTCAAGGTTGCGGGACCATTCACGTTGCGGGTGCATGCACAGCGGGGTGAGGTCTGTGAAGCTGCAAGTCAAATCTCCTGCATCCCATGTCCTCCTCCTCCAATCCCCTCTCCGCCATCCCCTTCCTCCTCCATCCCATGTTCTCCTCCAGTCCCATCACCACAGGAGGGAGCAGTGTAACAGATGGGGGGCAGTGTGATAGGAGGAGGCAGCAGGAGAGGAGGGGGATAGGAGGGGGGAAGTGGGGCGGGGGACAATGGAACAGGTGGAGGGTAGTGCGATAGGTGGGGGCAGCAGGAGAGGAGTGGGACAGGAGGGGGGACAGTGGGACAGGGGACAGTGGGACGGGGGACAGTGGGACGGGGGACAGTGGAACAGGGGGAGGGCAGGGGGACAGAAGGGGGGAAGTGGGACAGGAGGGGGGCAGGAGGACAGGAGGGGGTAGTGTGACAGGTGGGGCACAATGTGACAGGAGGCGGGCAGTGGGGCAGGAGGGGGGAGCGTAACAGGAGAAGAGCAACGGGACAGGAGGGGGCAGCATGACAGGAGGGGGGCAGCAGAACAAAAGTGGAGCAGTGTGACAAGAGGGGTGCAGTGGGACAAGAAGGGAGGAGCAGTGGGACAGGAAAGGGTCAGTGGGACAGGAGGGGGGCAGCATGACAGGAGGGGGGCAGCATGACAGGAGGGGGGCATTGTCACTGGAGGGGGACAGCAGGTCAGAAGAGGGGCAACGGGAAAAAAGGGGAGCAGTGGGACAGAAGGAGGGCAGCGGGAGAGGAGTTAGCAGTAGGACAAGCGGGGGCAGCAGGACAGATGAGGGGGCAGTGGGAAAGAAAGGGGAAGTGACACAGGAGGAGGTCAGAGGAACAGGTGGGGCCCAGCAGGACAGGTGGGGGAAGTGTCATGTAAGGGGGGCAGCAGGACAGGTGGGGGGGGCAGCGTCACAAGAGGGGGCCAGTGGGGCAGGTGGGCAGTGTCACACACACCTTGGGAAGCACCAGTTCTCCCAGCTCTCACCTGTTCAACAGTGCCAGGAGGAGTAGCTGAGCCTGTATTCCATCTCCACCAGGATTTCCAGCGGCAACTGCAACACAGAGGAAATCCACCCTGACCTCCTCCTGCTCTTCAATGGGGCCCTCGGCTGGCCTCACCCACCCCACATAGCCTGGCGTACACTGTCGTTACTAACCGGGGGACAAAGTGCATACTAGATGGTGTAGTCATTTCTGAATCCATGAAAGATCAAGACCTTCTCTTCAAATGGGTGATACGAAAAAGGAATAATCCTTCTTTGGGTGCTACTGGGAATTTTTTCTTCCACTTAATTTTAAATATTTAAACCTTGACTCTGTCCTGGTAAAATATATTTAGCAGTAACCATATATTTCATTTTCTCAATTTTTTTCAGCAATCCCCTGTTCACCCAACAGCATGTACAACATATCTACCAGTCCTTGCCCATCTACTTGTCTCTCCATGTCCATGGCCTCGAGATGTGATGCTAGATCCCGTGAAGGTTGTGAGTGTAATCCGGGCTATGTTCTCAGTGGTCCTGAATGTGTTCCTTTGTCCCAGTGTGGCTGTCTGTACAACGGGCAATACTACAAGCCGGATGACATCTTCTATCCCGATAACACCTGCGAGAAGAGGTGCACCTGCTATGGAGGAGGCTCAGTGTATTGCGAGTCCGCTTCTTGCGGCCCCTATGAAGTGTGTAGCGTGGTGAAAGGCATCCAGAGCTGTAATCCCAATGGAAGCGCCGTGTGCTCAACCATTGGAAAGACGAGCTATAATACTTTCGATAACTTTGGGTATGACTTCAGCGGAAACTGCTCCTATATCCTGTCCCAGACCTGTCTCAGTGAAGGATCAAAGTTGACCCCATACCTTATCCAGATAACAAACCTAGAAAGCTCTGTCTCGTTAACCAAGAAAATTATTTTGGAGGTCTACAATTACACCGTAACCATTTATCAAGGACCTGAGAACCAAATTCTGGTGAGTATCTTTTAATAATTTTGAATTCTTATTTCTCTTTTAATTTAAAATGCTAAATTAGGGCAAAAGTGACGCCGGAACGTTCCAGCTGAAGAGCCCAGCCTCCAGGACCCTCCACCTCAATAGGGATGGTGTCACCCCTCTGCGGGTGTCACCAGGGTGCTCCACCCCACCCCCCCCAGCGGCACCACTGATAACAACTTTAACTCTTCTGGGAAGGCTGTCCACAAGGTTTAGGAGTGTGTCTATGGGAATATTTGACCATTCTTCCAGAAGTGCATTTGTGAGGTCAGGCACTGATGTTGTATGAGAAGGCCTGGCTCGCAGTCTCCGCTCTTATTCATCCCAAAGGTGTTCTATTGGGTTGAGGTCAGGCATGTCAAGATCCTCCACCACAAACTCGCTCATCCATGTCTTTATGGACCTTGCTTTGTGCACTGGTCCAAATCATTTGGTGGAGGGGGGATTATGGTGTGGGGTTGTTTTTCAGGGGTTGGGCTTGGCCCCTTAGTTCCAGCGAAGGGAATTCTTAAGGCATCAGCATACCAAGACATTTTGGACAATTTTATGCTCCCAACTTTGTGGGAACAGTTTGGGGATGGCCCCTTCCTGTTCAAACATGACTGCCCACCAGTGCACAAAGCAAGGTCCATAAAGACATGGATGAGCGAGTTTGGGGTGGAGGAACTTGACTGACCTCAACCCAATAGAACACCTTTGGGATGAATTCAAGATGAATTGGAGTAAGACTGCGAGCCATGCCTGCTCATCCAACACCAGTGCCTGACCTCACAAATGCTCTTCTGGAAGAATGATCAAACATTCCCATAGACACACTCCTAAACCTTGTGAAAAGCCTTCCCAGAAGAGTTGAAGCTGTTATAGCTGCAAAGGGTGGGCCAACTTAATATTAAACCCTACGGACTAAGACTGGGATGCCATTAAAGTGCGTGTAAAGGCAGGCGTCCCAATACGTTTGACAATATAGTGTATGTACTATTCAGTTTTACTTCCAGTTTTTCCATCTACCTTAGTGTACTACATTTTGCTTTTTGACACCATTTTCTCCAATGGATTGTGAACGGCGCAGTTTCTTGGACTGTTTCCTGAGCAGCTACGTTGTTTAGCGCCATAATGCAAAGAATGTGATAATCTGGTTCTTAAATAACCTGAGAATTATCCATGAATTCTTAACCAAACTTGAGTCAATCTCTTCATACAGGTGAATGATATCATTCGGACGCTCCCATTTGAATTAGGAGCTGGACAGCTACGAGCCGATTACCAGGGTGGTGGTTCCATCCTTAAGACTAACTTTGGTTTAATCCTAACCTCCGACAATGCCATTCATGTCACCGTGCCTGCGACTTATCACAACCAGACCTGCGGCCTGTGTGGAAACTACAACGATAACGACATAGACGAGTTCAGTCCATACGATAATGACGTTGTTTCATTTGCTGAATCCTGGATAGATTCTCCCGAAACCTGTGTCACCGTTGAGGTCTGTGAAGCTGGGAACAAGACTTGCTCCGATTGCCCCAAAAAAGTGCAGAAACAGTTGGCAGGAGCGAGCTTCTGTGGCATCCTGGTCCAAGCAGATGGGCCCTTTGCACCCTGCCACCAGATCTATGATCCCACACCCTACCTGAAAAGCTGCGTGAATATTCTTTGTGCAAAAACTGGAGAGCTCTGCCCAATCCTTCAAGGCTACGTCAAGATTTGCCAAGATGCCGGAGCAATTATGAAACCATGGAGATCACCAAGTTTTTGCCGTAAGTTCTACATTCTCTTGGTTTTCCAACCGACTAACCTGAAAGAGGTCTCAAATGTGTGGAATATTCATTGTATAATTTGAGCATGAGACTTTAATTCTTACTATGATATGGCCTAAAATATCACTGAGCTTTAAACGTAAGGAATAGGAGAGCTAGACTAAAAAAAGGCGCAACTTAAAGTGATATTAACCCTTTCATGACTAAGCCTATTTCTGGCATTTGGTGTTTACAAGTTAAAATCCGTATTTTTTGCTAGAAAATTACCCCCCAAACATTATATATATATATATATATATATATATATATATATATATATATATTTTTTTTTAGCAGAGACTCTAGAGAATAAAACGGCGATTGTTGCAATATTTTATGTCACACGGTATTTGTGCAGAGTTGTTTTAAGCGCAACTTTTTGGGAAAAAGATACTTTCATGAATTAAAAAAAAATGAAACCGTAAAATTAGCCCAATTGTTTTGTATAATGTGAAAGATGATGTTACGACGAGTAAATAGATACCAAACATGTCATGCTTTATAATTGCACGCACTCATGAAATGGCGACGAACTTCGGTACCTAAAAATCTCCATAGGCGACACTTTAAAAATGTTTTACGGTTACCAGGTTAGAGTTACGGACAGACATACAGGTCTAGTGACAGAATTATTGCTCTCGCTCTGACGATCGCGGCGATACCTCACATGTGTGATTTCAACGCCGTTTACATATGCGGGCACGAGTTCCGTGTGCGTTTTCTTTGCTGCTCGAGCTCGCGGGGAAGGGGGCGCTTTAAATTTAATTTTTTTTTCTTATTTATTTTATTTAATTTTAGATAATTAAATTGTGTTTTTTTTTTTTTTTTTAATTTGATCACTTTTATTGCTGCCACAAGGAACGTAAACATCCCTTGTGACAGTAATAGGTAGTGACAGGCAGTGATGTAAGTAACTGAGTTAAAATAAACGGAGTTACATAACGCAGTTACTTTAGAGGGTAACGAGTAATCTAACTGATTACATTTCCCCTCATGGTAACGCAGTTCCCATTACTTGAGTTACCGCAATTACATCTACCGCCACTAGATGGCAGTAGTGTAATTCCGGTGTCCTGCCGAAAAAGTTCCCCCGCCGGATAAGGACCCCGCTGTACTGTGCAGGCACAGCGCTTGCGCAGTACGAAGGACTACGGAGCTTACGAAAATTGCCGAACCTAAACAGCTCTGAGTGAACTCTACACCGCGCAGGCGCAGTTAACATGTAATTGTACGAGGCGATGCCGCACGCTCCCAATGCTTGTGCTACTCTGCAAGGGGCGTCTATCGTGTAACTAAGGGGCGGGTCTAGTAGTACTGTAACCAAGGGGCGCATTTATTATTATTGTTATATATCGAGCTCTTCTGTAGCCATCCGCCCCTTACACGATATAATAATAATAGACCCGCCCCTTGCTTACACGCTATAACAGACCCGCCCCTTGGTTAGAGTATTAATAGAGCAGCCCCTTGGTTACACGCTATATAACAATAATAATAAATGCGCCCCTTGGTTACAGTAATATCAGACCCGCCCCTTAGTTACACGTATAGAATATTTGAAAAAAAGTCAGTTACTTTGCTGAGTAACTAATTACTTTTCCAATGTAGTAACTGAGTTACTAACGCAATTACTTTTGGGAGAAGTAATTTGTAACTTAACTAATTACTTTTTTAAAGTAAGATGACCAACACTGGTGACAGGTACTCTTTATGGATGGATCGGGTGTCTAAAAGACCCCAAATCCCTCCTTTACCCTTCAAAGTATTCAGATCACTGAAAACGGTGTATCTGAATACTGTGTACTTTTTTAAATTCGGCGCCATTGGCAGCCGAGTAAACAGGAAGTGGCGTTGTGACGTCGCTTCCGTGTTTACATCAAGGAGACTGGAACCAAGCCGCTTCCGGCTTCGTTCCAGTCCCTCACTAGCCGCCAGAAGCGGCGGATGTTCGATCGGGCCTCCCGATGGAATGGGAGGCCCAGTAAGAGCGGCGGGAGGCGGCGGGGGGGGGGGGTGCGTCCCCTCCTGCTCCTCCGGTATAACAGCCGAGCTGCTTTTAGCCGCATCGGTTGTTATACCTGGAAAGCCGATCGCCGGCTCTAAACAACGGTACCGGGATGATGCCTGCAGCTGTGGGCATCATCCCGGTATAACCCCCGAAAGCCGAGTACGCATATCTGCGTACGCTCGGCGGGAAGTGGTTAAAAACCAGGGGTCTCCAAACTTGCCCCGACATCAGCGACAGTAAACAATGCCCCATCGTTGGTGCTAATGGCAGTGGGAGGAATAGTGCCACATTGTTACAGTAGATTATACAAAGCTAAAGTACCCCCAAAAACATGGGACTTTTGAGGCAACTTGATAAAGAAATCAAAATATATATGGAAAAAATTAACAACATTTATTGAAGTATTATTAAAAACTAGTAGGTTCCGACATCACCACATATAACATAAAATTGAAAATAAAAACAATACAGTTGATGTGGTTGAGAATTGTTGGCCTCCTTTGTGTTTTTCCCGACGCGTTTCAGGATTTCAATATTAATCCCTTCATCAGGGCCATTTGTAAAAGACAGTAGCCAATGGCTTCTGTGGCTGCCTCTGAGCCAATGAATGAATGAATGAATGACTTGTATAGCGCTGCAACTGCGAACTGAATCGCCTCGAGGCGCTTGATCTGACCTGCATTGATTCCTTCTTAGAAGAGGTGGGTCTTGAGTTTTTTCCTGAAAGCCCGATAGTTTCCTTCCAAGCGGATGTTCGTAGGTAGAGCGTTCCATAGCCGTGGTCCTTGGACTGCAAATCTTCGGTCTCCCCTTGATTTGTACCGGGACTTGGGGATGAGGAGGAGGTTTTGGTTGGTCGATCGGAGGTTGCGATTGGGAGTTTAGTGTTTTATTTTTTTCGGATAAGTATTGAGGAGCGTCTCCTTGTGTGCATTTGTGGATCAGGCGGAGGGTCTTGAATGTGATCCGATCCTTTACGGTTAGCCAGTGTAGGGTCCTCAGGGAGGGGGAGATGGATTCCCTCAGACAGGGGTCTTTAAACTATGGCCTGTGGGCCACATCAAGCCCACTACAAGCTTTTATCCAGCCCACAGCTAGGGTCTTCTTAATATACGCAGCTTAAGGTCCCTACTTCAACCACCCCCCATGTAATGGGAGACTCTGATGGGGATTTTTTTTCAGCAGCTAATATCTGTGAAATATTCAAAATGGCTCTTGTACTGAAAACGTTGAAGACCCCTGGTCTAAGAGGGGGGCTTAACTCATTTTGTAGAGAATTCCATTTGCTTCCTGTTGTGTCTCTAGGACAGGAACTATGAGAAAATATCTATAACCGGGCACAGGCAGGAAAAAAGGTGGAGAACATTCAATATTCAATTAAAATACACCTTTATAAAGACACACATCTTTACATTTTATCCTGATTAATGTGTCAAAATTAAGCTTATATTTTGCCTACCTTTGACTATTGATACATACAATAGGGTTTTTTTGTGGTCATAAATTCAAAATAAAGCAATAACTTTTTATGTTTATGTTTCAGCATACACTTGCTCTGAGGAGAACAGCCATTATGAGTTTGGCGCTGACATCTGCTCTACCAGTTGCTCCTCCCTCTATGACATCATCAGCTGCCCAACCACCTACTCTGAGGGCTGTCAGTGTGATACTGGATACCTTTTCCAAAACGGCCATTGCGTGACCCCTACCGTCTGTGACAGATGTATCTTGAATGGCACATTCTATCAGGTGCGAATTCTCAACTAGACATGCTGTGAACAAACTGAAACCCAGTTATGATACCATTAAAAGCACTTTCTGGTCGAGTACCAAAATGTCCTATTTACTGTATGTGGACACCGGGAACACAGTGTATAGCATAGTTCCTCTAATTTTCATATCAGCATTGATCCCAGATTCCAGGCAAGACCACTTTGCAGATCACTTTGGCTGCAAGTAGCTCAAGGTCTTGGAACTCTCTTTTCCAAATCCTACAATTCTGCAGACCAAGAATTCCCAAAATCTCAACTCCTTCCAATGGAAAACCCAGAAACATACATTTTAATTAAGAATGCCTCAGGACACTTATCTTGTCATTATGCCCGAGTCTATCAGTCACAGTCAGGGGTCAGGCTTGGAGACCAGTAGCTATAGCAGTAGAGAGGCTCCCACCATCCAGCTGGATAAGTACACAAGCAGGTCACCTTGGTGGATGACATGGGCTCACCCGTGGTACAGGGTTTAAGCACTAACCGGTATTCACCAGAGCTCCTAATGGTGGAGATTGGTTTTGTTGCATGTTAGTACCAGGTCGCAGTCCTCAGGATAGCCCCACCAGGAGGTGAGCAAGCCGGGGTCCAGTAGCAGATTATAGCAGGTTGGGATCAAGCAGAAGCGCAGTCAGTAAACAAGCCAAAGGTCGGTAATAAGTGGTTGCAGGTTGGGATCAAGGGGAAGCACAGTCGAGGAACAAGCCAAAGGTTGGTAACGAGTGGTAGTGGAGATAAGGGCAATTGCAGGTATGCAAAGGAGCAAGATATCGGCTGGAGGAAGCACAATAATCTGGCAAACAGGAAGTGCAAAGGCATGGCTTAAGTAGGAAGCGCATGGAGTTTAAGGTTCACCAGAGACAAGGCACAGGGCAACGATTATCCAAGAAATCAGACAGGATGCTGTTCAGCATCTCAAGTGTCTTAGCAAGAAGAGCTACTGCCAGATGCAGCAGAGGTTGTGGGTTCAGATCCCGATCCTGACACCATTTGTCTGGGGTCAGAAGTTTACTGGGTCCAACCTCCCCCTAATTCTTCAGCAGGAGCTGGGAACTCCACATAACCTCTGACAGCTTCTTTACTGTAGTGATAATGTAATGTAGAGGTTCTCTGATTGCACGTGCCATACTCAGGGGTTACCCAGTCCACATGTGGGCTGCTGAACTGAATCTTCACTGAGACAAAAATGATGTACCATCCGAACTGAGAGTCCAAATATCTTTTTAATTGCAATAAAATAATCCCTTTCTGATCCATAACATAATCACCAAATTTCAGGGGTCAAAAAAAAACACCCTCCTCATCAGGGTTTGAAATACTGGTAGAGGTTGGACTCAGAATAAGTATGGAGGTGTATAATTATCTCTCTGTTCCAAAAACAAATAAAGTATTAGTTTAGTAATAGTAAGTATTATCCAAGTACCTATGTTAAGCTAGACATATCACATGGTTTCCTCTTGCTCTGATTTTCGCATTCTCATCCTGAAGAAATTTGGACGAAAAGTCCTTGCATATCTAATGCCGCGTACACACAGTCGGAAATTTCTGACAACAAATGTTCGATCGGAGCTTGTTGTCGGAAATTCCGACCGTGTGTAGGCTCCATCACACATTTTCCATCGGAATTTCCGACAAACAAAATTTGGGATCTGGATCTCAAATTTTCCGACAACAAAATCCGTGTGTACACAATTCCGACGCACAAAATTCCACGCATGCTCGGAATCAAGCAGAAGAGCCGCACTGGCTATTGAACTTCAATTTTCTCGGCTCTTCGTAAGTCACCACACTCTTGACGTTCGGAATTTCCGACAACATTTGTGTGACCGTGTGTATGCAAGACAAGTTTGAGCCAACATCCGTCGGGGAAAAAAAACATGGATTTTGTTGTCGGAATGTGCGATCGTGTGTACGAGGCATCAGAGTAAGCCCCCGTACACACGGTTGGAAATTCTGACGGAAAATGTCCGATCGGACCATGTTGTTGGAAAATCCGCCTGTGTGTGGGCTCCACGTTCAGAATGATCGGATTTTCCGACAACTTTGTCCGACCGTGTGTATGCAACACCAGTGTCGGACAAAATCCATCTGAAAAAATCTGACTGATTTTGTGGTCGGAAATTCCAGGCTAATGATTTCATCTTCACATACGGCAGAGACACGCCTACCTTAGAAGTCAATTATTTCATCACCACATTAATTCTGTAGCAACAAAAAAGGCCAGCTTGGCCATGTGGTCCCTAAGGCCCCTTTCACACTGGGGCGGTGAGCCGCGGTGACGGTAAAGCAGCGCTATATTTAGCGCTGCTTTACCGTCGTTTTCACTGCGGTTTTCGGCCGCTCGCGGTGCGGTTTTACCCCCCGCGAGCGGCCGAAAAAGGGTTAAACACCCCTCGCAGAGCGCCGCCGTAGCCGCGGTATTGCCGCGGTAACCGCGGTATTGCCGCGGTTTTACCGCGGTCTCCCATTGTAATCAATGGGAAGGAGCGGTATAGGAGCGGTGAACACACTGCTCCTATCCCGCTCCAAAGATGCTGCTAGCAGGACTTTTTTTGTCATCCTGCTAGCGCACCGCTCCAGTGTGAAAGCCCGCCGGCTTTCACACTGGAGTTAAAGGGGCAGGATTTTTTCATGCGGTGAACAGGCGCTATTTTTAGCGCTGCACCGCATGAAAACCGCCCCGGTGTGAAAGGGGCCTTAAGGATGAGACCAGTACCCTTTGCACAGTTTTCTTACACACGATTCATTGCATTATAAAAGTCTTGCTGCAACTGCATTTCATTCCAGAGAGTTTTACGAGTGTCCTGCTCTTTCACAGGTGAATCAGACCGTCCTTTCTGAAGATTGCAGCCAGGCCTGTAGTTGTAATTCTCACCGTGTCATGGAGTGCATAGACTACGGCTGTGGCTCTGATGAGATCTGTAAAATATTGAATGGACGAGTCCAATGTGTCAACAAGGGTAAGGCGAACTTCAATATTATATAGTTGAATAAGGTTAAAAATGTCAGAACATCGGCCAAAATTACTGTATGTTTTAAACAAAATGTTACCTCTAAAAAACGTTATAATGGGAATATCTAGGTCAGTGATTCTCAACCAGGGTTCCGTGGAACCCTAGGATTCCTCCAGAGGTTTCCTTCAGCATTGGGCCCTTTCTGCATCTCGGATAAGTTCCCACCGACACCATTGATCTTTTTTAGCTATCTGTAAGGAGGTAATTCTTCCCAATGACCACAAGTGTAAGGACCATTCTTCCCACTGACCGTCACACTAATGTATCATGAGTTGTAGATTTCTAATTTTTAGCAGGGGTTCCCAGAGACTGGAGAACTATTTCACGGGTTCCTCTGTGTTGAGAAAGGCTGATCTAGGTTATTCAACATTCGGTGTATAAAAATTAATGATACTGCGCTTAGGTTACAAAGGCAATAAGCAGACAGCAGCTAGGATAAATTGTGGGCAAGAATATACAAATTTAAAGTGAAGAAATGCAGGGCTTAAATGTGCATAAAAGCAAAGCAAACGTCCATCAATGCCGAGAGGCACCCAATAGGTAGGGGTGCAACGGATCATCACTGATCCGTGATCCGAACGGGTCACCCTGTTCGGAACGGCACACGCCGCAACCCGCGGCCTCGGCCTTAGGAAAGGTCGCGGCTTCGGCCTAGCTCTGGAGCGGCGGCCATCTTGGTGCACCCGTCGGCCGTTTACAATGTGATCGCTCTGTCAAATGACGGAGCGATCACTTGTAAACAAACCGGCGTCAAGATGACACCGGTTCCTCTGTCCCCTCTGTGTACAGATCTGTACAGTGGAGGGGAGAGATCGGATGGCAGCAGCACTGTGGGCTGGATCTGTAGTGCCCACAGCGCTGCTCTGTGACAATTGCAGTCACAGCCATCCCTCCATACCCTGCCAACACTCTGCAATACCCTGCCAATACCCTGCAATACCCTGCCAATACTCTGCCAATACACTGCCAATACTCTGCCAATACACTGCCAATACTCTGCCAATACACTGCCAATACTCTGCAATACCCAGCCAATACTCTGCCATACCCAGCCATACCCAGTAATACCCAGCCATACTCGCGATACCCAGCCGTACCCAGCCATGCTCAGCCGTACCCAGCCATACTCAGCCAATATTACAGTGGGGGAGATGACGTGGATATTACAGTGGGGGAGATGACGTGGATATTACAGTGGGGACTATATGGTGGTGGAATTTTCACAGGTTTTTGCAAATTCAATTATTATTTGCTGATCCGAAAAATGATCCGTGACTCTGATTTGAGGAACGATCCGATCCGTGAGTTTTTTGATCCGTTGCACCCATACCAATAGGTGAATGAACCTTGACTAAAAAGATAAACAGTGATCTTCCACCAACACCAAAGTAAGCCAAGCCTCTTACCCTTACAACTGGACCACTAGTTTATAGGTGGTCAAAAACACCCAAACATCAACCCCCCACGGACTGTTCCAGCATGGATCCAGGCATCACTCCTCATGTTGAAAGGTGTAAAAAACAAAACCATTTCATGGTGTAGTATATCAAAACTGTTTCAATTCATCAAAACCACATCTGTATACTCACACAGAAGTAGATATAAACAGGCATGTCATATGAAATGTTCCTGACGGTTTCAAACTGACAAGATGGCCACAGTCCTCATGCACAGCGACACCACATGTCCAAAAACTCCACCCAACATTCCGTGTATGCTGGGAGGTTAGTACCAGGAAAGCAGGCAGAGCACAGTCAGAGGCAAGCTAAGGTCAGTATTCAGAATCCACAGAGCAAGGTCAGGAGCAAGTCGGGTCAGCAAAGGGAGGTCAGTCAGCAAAAGCAGGGACACAGGTCACAGGGAAGCTGAAGAACATCCAGCTATTGGCACACATCAGGGCCTCCTTTAAATAGGCAGCTTGGCGCCATTCATGGGGTTGGGGGTGCGCCAATGCGTGCTGGTGCACACAGTGCATCTTGGTTAATGTCAAAAGCTTGTCTGTATGCTGGAACATGAGCACGAGCATTAGCTGCATGAGAATTAGCAGTGGCGGGACAAAGTATTCTAGAGCCCAGGGGGAACATGTCAAACTATGCCCCCCCAAGATGTGTGAGCATTATGTGTCAGCAAACCCCCCCCCCCCCCACAAAAAACACTTAGCACTAATCTGCATGCTTATTCCCTAATCATAAACTCCCCCTCCCCCAAGTACAAAATCTGCCCTCCTGCTGAAATCCCCCCCTCTCAGCACAAATCCCCCCCCCCATCCTCCAAATCCCCCCAGCTCAAGGGCCCCTCCCCCCCAAAAAAAATTCAATCTTCCTAGCACAAATCCCCTATCCCTAAAATGTACCCTCCTGGTACACTTCTTCTTTCCGCCACTTCAAATTTCCCCCTCCCAGCACAAATTCCTCCCAAATCCAGCCCCCCGCAGCACAAATCTTCTTCCCCCATCCCAACAGAAATCCCCCTAAATCGCCACTCTTAGCACTCCCCCCAAATTTCCCCTTCTAAAACAATACTTACCCCCTGCCGCCCCCCCCCCCCCCCCCCCAAATTCTCCCTTCCAACACAAACACAAATCTCCTTGCGGTGCCCCCCCACCTCACATGATACCACAGTGCTCAGGGATGCCTCCCCTCCTGCCCACCCCTTGTCCCGGCATTAGTTGCACGAGAATGAGCATCAGCTGTAATGGCTTCCTGATATGCCCACTGTTATCCTTGCTGGAGAAGAAGCTGTACCTGAGGACTTGCAAATGCAAGAATCTTACTGCTTTGTACATCCTGTGGGGATGTGCTTACTCCACCTTTCCTGCTGCTTCTTGAATATTCCCTCAACCAGTCATTGGGGGGGGGGGGGGCTCTGACATGTGCAAGCAAAGTCCTGCTCCTCTACCAAGATGGTGGCTCCTCACAGAGACACAATATAGAAAAAAGGATGGGAAGTCATTAAAGGGGAAAATCATCAGCTGCAGTGAGACCACAGGTAATACTAGTCCTTTGCCCCCTGCTTAACTTTTTTTTGAGCACAGGTTCCAGAGTACAGATTCTCTTTTTTTTTTTAAGAATGAAAGTTATCAATTGTTTTATTAAAGAGGAGGGCCCACAAATTTTTCTTTTTAAAAGTCAGCAGCTACAAATACTGCAGCTGCTGACTTTTAATAATCGGACACTTACCTGTCCCAGGGTCCAGCAATGCGGGGGAACGAGGCCCCCCTCGTTCCCTGTGGCGCCGGCATTCTTAATGTCGGCACCCGGCTGTGGCTTGCTAGGGACCCCCTAGCAACTGGCATTTAGAGGTGAGTAAAAACATTTTTTTTTCCAATTATTTTTTTTTATTTGTTTTATGATTTTTAAGCCAATTTTTTTTTTTTTGTGGTGGCAACACCACTTTAACCTCATAAATTTTTTATTTGATTTTATACTTATGCAAAATTTCTTGTTTTTATTTTTTTAGATCCTTGCAAGTCAGTCTCATGCAGGGAAAAGGAGCATTGTGACAGTACCAATGATGTGCCAGTTTGTGTCCCTGATTATTCAAGTTCTTGCACTGGTTGGGGAGATCCTCACTACTTAACATTCGATAGCTACAACTTTGACTTCCACGGCACCTGTACTTATATTCTTGCCGAATACCGCGGTATTGATGCAACCCTGGAGTACTTCCGCGTTGAGGAAAAGAATGATAACCGGGGAAGTCAGATGTCTTCCGCCGTCAGACTGGTCAAAATTTTTGTCTATGGCTACAACATCTCCATCCTAAAAGAAGAAATTGGACAAGTTCGGGTGAGTGGTGTTTAATACATTTGTGGACATGCACGTTATATACAGTATAGCAACATATATATATATATATATATATATATATATGTATAATTTTGTTTTAAAAATTTACTTTTTTAATAATAATCTGCTCAGGGATGGGTACTAAAAACAACCTAAATTCTCAGGTGACAGAAACAGAGGCAAGAGCTATGACCAGGTCCCATCACTGGAGTCACCATAAAGCTAGAGGAAGACTTATGCGGCGTACACACGGTCGGAATTTCCGACCGTGTGTATGCCCAACGGTCTTTTTTCTGTCGGAATTTCCGACGGACTTTGAATTGAGAACCTGTTCTCATTTTTCCAAAGGAAAACCTTTCTATAGGATTTTCCAATCGTGTGTATGCAATTCAGACACGCACAATTCCGACGCATGCTCGGAAACAATTCGACGCATGCTCGGAAGCATTAAACTTCCCTTTTATAGTGCAGTCGAACGTGTTTTATGCCGCTGTGTTATTGACCGTCGGAATTTGGTGTGACCGTGTGTAGGCAACACAGCTTGAGCGGAATTCCGTCGGAAAAACCGTCAGAGTTTTTTCCGACGAGAATTCCGATCGTGTGTACGCGGCATAAGCCCATCGAAATAAAAATAGAAATGAAGAATACCTCTTTGATGTAGGGTGGCTCTTAATTTCTGTTGCGCCAAAGTGCCATCATGGATTTTTAAACATTTCGTTTTAGATTGCAAAAGGTATAGCATGTGCTGGGTTTTAATTATAGTCCAAGTTGCACTTGTTGGATACAACAGTTGGAATCCCATATGATTTAGGTCCCATCTCACATTGAACTAAACAAATGGTCTCCAAACTGCAGCCCGGGGGCCGGATGTGGTGCTTTGTTTTATCCGGCCCTTGGGGCACTTTTTCATCCAGTGATACCAATGATAAGGCACAATTCCTCCCAATGGCACCAATGATAGTGCCCAATTCCTCCCAATGACGCCAACAATGGGGCACAGTTCCCCCCAATGACGCCATTGGTGGAGCACAATTCCACCCAATGACACCAATGAAGATGGAACAATTCCTCCCAATGACACCAATGGTGGAGCACGATTCCACCCAATGACACCAACAATAGGGCACAATAGGGTGACAACTGAGGGCTTTGATAGAAAAAAAAGGGGGGGGACTGATGTGAGCCTAGTGGATTATGGTGTAAAAGGGGGAGGACTGAGGACTCTGCTATAAAGGGGGGTAACTGAGGACTGTAATGTGAAGGGGGGCGGGGAACTGACACCAACAATGGGGAATTATTCCTCCCACTAACACCAACTATGGGGCACTATTCCTTCCACTGATACCAATGATGGGGCACAATTCCTCCCAACTCAGATATGAAGGGGAAGGGGAATAGAGGTTTTGATGTGAAAGAATGGGGGGACTGGGGACTCTAATTTGAAAGTTGGGGAGTGAGGAATTTAATGTGAAAGGAGGGTTCCAGGGAGGGGGTGAGAACTCCAATAGGAAATATAAGAAGGGTTAGCTTCTGGGTGACCACTTTTTAGACTGGGGAACCTTGAGATTTTTTGTGCCTTTGATGGGTGGGCTCCCTCCAGGCTCACCTGCCCTCTGCCTATCCATTATATGTGCATTGCATGTGCTTCCACTGTGGAGGCTCTCAAAATTTAGAGTTAGGAGTTGCAGATAATTCTGGGGTGCCGTGTAGGGGCTCTGCAACTTATGCATGTATTTGAAAATGTGTGCAAACTAAACCCCATGTTTTTAACGCATACTGTTAGACAGGATAATTTCGGTTGGTTGCAGGCTGTCGGTAAGTTGAGCTGGGGGTTTTTGTTTGCCTTGAGATTTTGCATACTTTCAAAGGGTGCCATGACTCAGAAGTCATGGTTTAGATGAACTTTTAATATGTCATCAAATTAAGGTTACCAGATTTTCAAAATTAAATCCATGAACACCCTACTGATCACCCCCCCCCCCCTTAAAATCATGCCCACATTTGTAGTCACGCACACAACATCTCCCTCCCCCATTTCTAACACCCTTATGTCTCGTTGGAAAAACCTCTGATGGTTTTCCCGTCGGAATTTCCGACAGAATTTTGCTCAAACTGTCTTGCCTACACACGGTCACACCAAATTCCGACGGTCAATAACACCACGGCATACAACACGTTCGACTGCACTATAAAAGGGAAGTTTAATGCTTCTGAGCATGCGTCGAATAGTTTCCGAGCATGCGTCGGAATTTTGCGCGTCGGAATTGCATACACACGATCGGAAAATCCGATAGAAAGGTTTTCCGTCGGAAAAATTAAAAACAGTTTCTTAATCCAAAGTCCGTCGGAAATTCCGACAGAAAAAGACCGATGGGCATACACACGGTCGGAAAATCCGATAAAAAGCTCCCATTGGACTGTTTCCATCGGAAATTCCGACCATGTGTACGCGGCATTAAACAATTGGCCAGAGACTTTTGGAAAAAGAGGCCGATATTCAAAGTAGGAAGACAAATGGAATTCAAATAGGAGGCACCAAGAAATGCATGCATAGTTAGGAGAAGCCTAATGCCCTGTACACACGAACGGTTTTGCCATGGGAATAAACTCTGAAGGTTTTTCCAACGAAATTCCGACGGAATTCCGCTCAAGCTGTCTTGCATACACACGGTCACACCAAATTCCGACCGTCAAGAACGCGGTGACGTACAACACGTACGGCGGCGCTATAAAAAGGAAGTTCAATAGCCACTGCGTCGGAACAGCATACAGTCGAGCGTTTTTTCCGCTAGCAATTCTTTAGAACATGTTCTCTATCTAAGTCTGTCTGAATTTTCGACAGAAAAAGTCCGATGGTGCATACACACGGTCGGAATATACGATGAAAAACTCCCATTAGATTTTTTCTGTCGGAATGTCCGACGTGTGTACACGGCATTACTCCTTGAAGATATCAAGAATAAAAAAAGTGAAAATGTCTGCAGTAGTGCTAGCATATTCCGACTGAGGGGTTGGTGGTTGCACAATATGATGTGTACTGTGCAACCACCTACCCCCTCAGGGGACATTGATGGGTACACATGCTTTCTGGGGGCAGACACCTCAAAATGGAGTCTGTTACCAGGAAAGGGGCACATATGGTAATCATGCACCAAGTTAAATCTGTTTCTCTCTCTCATTTTCAGGTAAATGGTGAAATTACGTTACTCCCTGTGAGTTTGCTAAATGATAAACTCACCATAACCCAAACCGGTGTGTATGCCACCCTGAAAACTCAGTTCGGCCTTAAAGTGACCTATGACTATACCTGGCAAGTGGAAATCACTCTTCCCAGTAGCTACTATGGGGCAATGGGCGGTCTCTGCGGAAACTTTAATAATAATCCTCGTGATGACAAGATGTCACCTGACATGAAGCAACTCACTGCCATTACTAAGTGGGCAAAGTCATGGAAGGCCATTGACGATGATACCTTCTGCTCAGACAGCTGTCAAGGAAACTGTGTAGAATGTAATGAAACCTTAAAAAACCTTTACGAAGGAGGAGACTTTTGTGGTGTCATCGAGGATGATGATGGACCTTTCAGTAGTTGTCACGCTAACGTCAGCACCACATTATACTTCAGCAGCTGTGTGAAAGATGTCTGTACCCACAACGGAGCTGGCCTCTGTCAGGCTTATGAGTCCTATGCCACGGCTTGCCGAAAGCAAGGAGTGGAACTTCCTAACTGGAGGAACGCTACAGGATGCAGTAAGTAGATTTAGCAAAAATTGGAAGACGTTCTAGAATTTTCCCATGGCTATTGACATGACAATGCCTTCATTTGCTTTTCTCTTTAGAAGGGTGAAACCATTTTTGTTTAGGCATCATCCAGGGTCACCCTCTACTTTCTGGACTCAGTCATGTAGATCCTGGTCCCTGGTAAACATAGCTTGTGGCCAGGACCGGGACAAGAGGTGGTCAGGAGAGGTGGCTGCCCTGGGCACTGATATCATGTGAGGGGGGGGGGGGGGTGGTGCCGAGAGGGAATGTGTATTGGGAGGAGGAATTTGGGGCGCAGTAGGGGCTAAGAATTGTTCTAGATGGGGAAATTAAGGTGCATGCGTTAAGAGTGGTGATTATGGGGAATTTGTGCTGGGAGGGGGATTGGAGATGAGGATTTTGCTAGATGGGTCGATTTTGGCGGGTTTGTGCTAGAATAGGTGATATGGTAGAGGGGGAGGGGACTAGTAGGAGAAGAATTTTTTTTGAGTGTGGGGGGATTTGTGCTAGTATGGATGATCGGGGGTGTATTTTTGCTAGGAGGGGTATATTTCTGCTAGGAAGGGTATATGGTGTAGAGGGTGAGAGAATGTGTATGCGGAGGGGAAAATTTGAGGGGAGGAGGATTTTTGCTAGGAGGGTTTTTTTTAGGGGGGAGGGGTCATATGTGCTGAGTGGATTTGGGGGGTGGAGGGGCAGAGATTTAAGCAGGGGGGCACATTTAGACTGGGAGGAAGGGGAATTTATGCTTGGGGTAATCATGTGGATTAATGCCCATTTTTTTGGGGGGGATCATATGTGCTGAGTGGATTTGGGGGGTGGAGGGGCAGAGATTTAAGCAGGGGGGCAGATTTAGACTGGGAGAAAGGGGAATTTATGCTTGGGGTAATCATGTGGATTAATGCCCATTTTTTTTTGGGTGGGGTCATATGTGCTGAGTGGATTTGGGGGGTAGAGGGGCAGATATTTAAGCAGGGGGGGCAGATTTAGACTGGGAGGAAGGAGAATTTATGCTTGGGGTAATTATGTGGATTAATGCCCATTTTTTGGGGGGGGTCATATGTGCTGAGTGGATTTGGGGGGTGGAGGGGCAGAGATTTAAGCAGGGGGGCAGATTTAGACTGGAAGGAAGGGGAATTTATGCATGGGATAATCATGTGGATTAATGCCCTTTTTTTTTTGGGGGGGGGGGGATTCTTGCTGATACAGAATGCTGATACATCTGATACAGTTTGGCATCTTCACCCTGAGATCTAGGTGGCCTTGTCCCAGCACTGCTTGTAGCGCCACTCTAAGGAGGAAAAGAGCCTCTTCTTCAGGGTTAAGTAGGGTGCTGGCATATCTATGTGCTGATCCAGAAAGTACTCATGTGTGTGTAAGGATCGCTACTCTACACGACCAGCCTGTACTGTCAAAAGGTAAGGAGCAGCATCAGCCTACGGGTCTCTGCTAAGCCATGCCCTCTGATGCATTTGCCCCCCCCCCCCGGGCTTAGTCATAGGATTCCCTATGATTAAGCCCCGATGGGCAGGGTGGAAACGCATCAAGGGGCGTGGCTTAGAGGAGAACCATAGGCTGAAGCCGCTCCTTACCCTTTGACAGTACAGGCTGGTCGTGTAGAGTGGCAATCCTTTTAGGACCTTAAAGTGGATGTTCAAGCAAAAGCTAAAACTTAGGGGTTAGATACTAAACCTATCCTATCTAACCCTGTAAAGAAAAGATATGTATACTTTCCTATTCTGAAGCTGCTCTGGTCTGGTCCCATGATCAGCTGGCTTCTGTGTAGAGGAGGGGCAGCTGACAACTCATGCCCCATAGTAAGTCTATGGGTGACTTCATCTCCCAGGTATTTGCAGCAGTTGCCTGCAATCTCTTCTCTACACAGAAGCTGCCGCTGGAGAGACCATTTGACTGGACCGGAGCAACTTCAGAAAAGGTAAGTACTGTATATACTCGAGTATAAGCCGACCCGAATATAAGCCAAGGCACCTAATTTTACCACAAAAAACTGGGAAAACGTATTGACTCGAGTATACGCCTAGGGTGAGAAATGCGCAGCTACCATAAGTGGAAAAGAGGGTCAACAATGCCCATTTGCAGCCTCACTGTGCCCATTTGCAGCCTCACTGTGCCCATTTGCATGCCCTTACTGTGCCCATTTGCAGCCATAGGTCCCCCGAACTTCAAGTTAAGTTAAGGGTTCCTAGATGCCCCCTAGCTGCAGGCAAAATTTGGGGTCTCTGGACCCAAAGGGTCCCAAAATGATATTGCCGAGGATGGACACAGTTGACCGACTTTATGGACCTGTATCTCGGTGCCACTTGGTGCTAAGAACCCCAAGTTTGGATATGTTGTAGTGTTCCACTGGGTTTCCACACCAAATTTGGGTTCCTAGTACTAAGTGGCCCCGAGATACGGGGCCCCAAAGTCGGGTCGGAAAATGTCAAGCACTTTTCTGCAGCAGAGAATGACATTTTCCAAACCAAGTTTGGGGCCCTGTATCTCGAGGCCACTTGGTGCTAGAAACCCCAAATTTGGATATGTTGTAGTGTTGGTTCCACTGGGTTTACACACAATTTGGGGTTCCGAGCACCAAGTGGCCCCCGAGATATGGGGCCCCAAAATCAGATCGGAAAATGTCATTCTCTGCTGCAGAAAAGTGCTCGACTCAAGTATAAGCCGAGGGGGGCATTTTCAGCACAAAAAAATGTGCTAAAAAAACTTGGCTTATACTCGAGTATATACGGTATACAGATCTCTTCTTTACAGAGTTAGATGGAATAAGGGTTAGAATGGGGGTGGGAGTAGGTTTAGCCTTAGTTCGTTTTTGCATGAACATCCACTTAAGTTTCCAATTTGCATAGACCTGTAGAGAAAGGAGGGACAATCATATTTTCAGAAAACTTGGAGGGCATCTGTATAAGGAACTACAAATACTGAATGCAAAGTTGGAGTCATTTAGTATCCCCCCTCCCCAGGGGCGGACTGACAACTCATGGGGCCCCCGGGCAATCGGAGATTATGGGGCCACACAGTATACACACACACAGTATACAATCACACAGTATACACATACATGTTTCTATTGGCTGAGAAGGTACTGGAGAGGTGGGGCAGCTATAATCTCTGGATTTTTAGACCAAAAGGATGTCGGTAAGGTACATTTCAGAAACAGATGTAAAAAAAAAACACAGATTTTTCTTGTTAAAAAAAAAACAAAAAAACACAGATTTTTACATACTGTCCCTGGTTTTACTGAGGCTGGAAACCCTGATGGGGCCCCCTAGTGGCCTGGGGCCCGCGGGCAGTGCCCGAGTGGCCGAATGGTCAGTCCGCCCCTGCCCCTCCCTTGTCCCACATAGACTAAAAGTTTTTTAGTCATACCTTGTAGCTTGGCCTCTTGCAATCCATAGAAAAAGGCGGAGGTAGACCTTCACCTCACTCATGTCTCTGGAGGCTGTGAAGACCAAGTTGTAAAATGAACCCTGCTTTATTACATTCCTAGGAACATGTATGTTGGGTGTGGTTGTGTTTTAAAGAAAAATTTCATTTTTTAAAAAGTTATTTGTTCAATTTTCCCCCAGATATGATCTGTCCTGAGAACAGCCAGTATGAATATTGCGGTGGTGCTTGTCCAGCCAGCTGCTTTGACAGGAACGCCCCAGATAGATGTACAGATCCTTGTGTGGAGACTTGCCAGTGTAACGAAGGATATATCTTGAGTGGCGGAAATTGCATTGATGTCAAAACGTGCGGTTGCCTCCAAAACGGGGTTTATTACCAGGCCAACCAGGAATTTTGGTCCGATGACAAATGCAAAGTGAGCTGCAAGTGTGACCCAAATCTGGGCATGGTGGTTTGCGAAGAGGCGACATGTCCGAGCAATGAAAGGTGTATGTTGAGAAATGGAATCAGGGACTGTTACCCTGTGAGTTACTCCACTTGTGTTACTACCGGTGACCCACACTACACCACATTCGATGACAAGAAATACAACTTCATGGGTACCTGCATCTACCAGCTAACCAGTCTGTGCGTCCCAGATCCAAATCTTACCCCTTTCAATATCAAAATTCAGAATGATAAGAGAGGCAGCAAAGCTGTGTCCTACACAAAGTCATTGACCTTGGAAGTATACAACCACACCATAACGCTTACCCGGGACTATCCAAAGAAGGTTTTGGTAAGCATTTAACGGAAATATTTTACATTCTTAATTTTTCTTTTATACTTTGCTAAGTCCATGTGGAAAATTTACAGGTATTGAAAGATAATAATCTTACTTTATAATTTGAGGTCTTTCGAAGGGAACCACAATGTATTTTAAGTAAGCATCTGGTGACTTCGGTCGAGAGACGAGAGATCATGTCAGTTGATTTTTCAGGTCTTCACACTTTCCACATCTATTACAAAAAAGTTACATTTTTCCTTTGATATTATAGTGTGAAAAATTGGACAGGATGAGTGGAAACATCTAAAACTAGGCTGGCCGGATACATTAAGAAAATGTAGACAGGAACAGAACCAACAGCTAGAGAATTTCACTTTTTAGACTTCCAAGGTACCGTATATACTGGAGTATAGGCCGACCCGAATATAAGCAGAGGCACCTAATTTTACCACAAAAAAATGGAAAAACTTATTGACTCCAGTATAAGCCTAGGGTGAGAAATGCACAGCTACTGTAAGTGGAAAAGAGGGTCAACAATGCCCATTTGCAGCCTCACTGTGCCCATTTGCAGCCAGTGGACGGAGGGAAGCTTTAGCATGGCAAAAGATGTTTTTATTACAAATTATGTGAGCGGATTGCAGTTCCTCTTTACGCATACCTCCCAACATTTTGAGATGGGAATGAGGGATACCTACTAACAAACGTATGTAGGCATAGGACACACCCCCTGCCACACACCCTTAACCACTTAAGCCCGGACCAATTTGCAGCTAAAGGACTAGGCCCTTTTTTGCGATTCGGCACTGCGTCGCTTTACCTGACAATTGCGTGGTCATGCAACAAGGCTCCCAACAAAATTGGCGTCCTTTTTTTCCCACAAATAGAGCTTTTTTTTGGGTGGTATTTATTCGCCCCTGCGGTTTTTATTTTTTGCGCTATAAACAAAAATAGAGCGACAATTTTTGAAAAAAATGCAATATTTTTTACATTTTGCTATAATAAATATCCCCAAAAAATATATAAAAAAAACATTTTTTTTCCTCAGTTTAAGCCGATACGTATTATTCTACATATTTTTGGTAAAAAAAAAAATCGCAATAAGCGATTATTGATTGGTTTGCGCAAAAGTTATAGCGTCTACAAAATAGGGGATAGTTTTATGGCATTTTTATTAATAATTTTTTTTTTTTACTAGTAATGGCGGCGATCAGCGATTTTTTATTGTGACTGCGGCATTATGGCGGACACATCGGACAATTTTGACACATTTTTGGGACCATTGGCATTAATACAGCGATCAGTGCGATAGAAAATGCACTGATTACTGTAAAAATGTCACTGGCAGTTATGGTGTTAACCACTAGGGGGCAGTGTAGGGTTTAAGTGTGACCTATGTGTTTTTTTTACTGCAGGGGGCGTGGCTTGGCATGTGACATCACTGATCGTCTTTCCCTATGACAGGGAACCGACGATCAGTGACAGCCCCACTAGGAAGCACGGGGAGAGGTTTGTTTACACAGACCTCTCCCCGTTCTTCAGCTCTGTGACCCGATCGTGGGACACCGGCGGCGATCGGGTCCGCGGGTCACGCAGCCGCGGTCACGGAGCTCAGGAACGGCTACAGCTGGGCTCTTAAAGAGGAACGTACCTGTACGCGCTTGTGCCCAGCCATGCCATTCTACTGACGTATATGTGCAGGAGGCGGTCCTTAAGTGGTTAAAGGAGAATTAGCCCAAAAAAAAAAAAGGTTAATTAAATCCACAGGGACTGTTTTTTTACCACTACTATTCCTTTATATTGGCTTTTAAAATGTACAAATGCAGCAATTTAGAAATTGGATGAAAGGGTTAGCACTGGGAAACACTTTTTGAAAGATAAAAAGTGCATTTTAAATACAGTCTTTCGAAATCAGGGACAGTCCCTCGAAATCAGGGACAGTTGGGAGGTATGATTTACGTTATCAAGCCATCTTTCTTTAAGTTATCTAATACTCTTTCTTTCAGGTTGATGGAGTTGCCCATTTCATTCCATTTTCCATGGATTCCAACGCAATCAAGGTGTTTATGAAGGGAGAACATGCCTTTGTCAGGACTGATTTTGAAGTTACTATGAATTACAACTGGGACAATTATGGCCGTGTCATGGTGCCTAATACCTATGCCAACGCCCTTTGTGGTCTGTGTGGAAACTACAACCAAGATCCACTTGATGACTTGACCCCCAATGTCACCGCAAGTGACGGAATTGAGTTTGAAGACAGGTATAAAGTGGGCGATGTACCCGAATGCAAAGTGGGCTGTGTAGGAAAATGTACAGAGTGCGGCGACAAAGAGACCCAGCAATACTCCAGCCAACATTACTGCGGCGTTCTCACACTGGAAGATGGACCTCTCAGCCAGTGCAAGGAGACCCTTGACCCAACATCATATTTCACCGACTGCGTATTTGACAGCTGTCAGTACGAAGGACGATATTCGGCTACATGTGCGGCCATTGCTCGATATGTCACCGAGTGTCAAGAAAAAGGGGTCCAACTTAAGGAATGGAGGAAAGGCACGGTCTGTGGTAAGTGACCAATCATTTATGAATTTGACTAACCAAAATGTTTAGCTTGGGAATTTAGTCAAATGTTTTCTTTTGAATTTTATCTAACTCACAATACTCTTAGCCCCCACACACACGGTCAGAAATTCCGACCACAAAATCCGTCTGATTTTTTTCCGACGGATTTTGTCCGACACTGGTGTTGCATACACACGATCGGACAAAGTTGTCGGAAAATCCGATCATTCTGAAAGTAGTGACGTTCGTTGCATACGACGGAACTACGTAGAGGCTAGTAGCCAATAGCTTTGGTCTCGTAATTTGATCTGAGCATGCGTGGCGCTTTGTCCGTCGGAATTCTCTACACACGATCGGAAAAAGTCCGATCGGATTTTGTTGTCGAAAAATTTGAGAGCAGGATCTCAAATTTTTTCCGTCGGAAATTCTGACGGCAAAGAGTCAGATGGAGCCCACACACGGGGGGATTTTCCGACAACATTGTCCGATAGGACATTTTACATCGTAATTTCCGACCGTGTGTACAGAGGCTTATGCCGCGTACACAGGAGCGGACTTCTCGTCGGACTGAACTCCGAAGGACTTTTCGACGGAGTTCCGCCGAAACAGACTTGCCTACACACGATCACACCAAAGTCCGATCGTTTAGAACGTGATGACGTACGACGGGACGAGAAAAAGGAAGTTCAATAGCCAGTAGCCAATAGCTGCCCTTGCGTCGATTTTGGTCCGTAGGAACAACATACTGACGAGTGGTTTTCTCAATAGGAACTGGTTCCCGGCGGAAATATTTGAAACATGGTCTATTTCTAGGTCCATCGGAATTTTAGAAAGAAAAAGTCAGATGAAGCCTGCACACGATCAGAATGTCCGACAGAATGATTCCGTTGGACCTTTTCTGCCGGAAAGTCCGGTCGTCTGTACATGGCATCACTTCCATATCATAGAAAGAACACATGAATATGAGTGATATATATTGCTGCCACACCCGAATGGGTCATAATATGGAAAAGTCTCCCCCAGTGGGGGTTTTCCGCAGCAGAGATTGGAACATTGAATTGTTTAACCACTTAAGGACCGCCTCCTGCACATTTACGTCGGCATGAATGGCACGGCTGGGCACATCAACGTACAGGTACGTTGTCCTTTAAGAGCCCAGCCTTGGGTCGCTCGCGACCCGGTCCTGAGCTTCGTGGCCACGGGACCCGCAGACCCGATCGCCACTGATGTCCCGCGATCGGGTCACAGAGCTATAGAACGGGGAGAGGTATGTGTAAACAAACCTCTCCCCGTGCTTCCTAGTGAGGCTGTCACTGATCGTCTGTTCCCTGTCATAGGGAAAGACGATCAGTGATGTCGAACGCCAAGCCACGCCCCCTACAGTAAAAAACACATTGGTCACACTTAACCCCTACACTGCCCGCTAGTGGTTAACTCCTTCACTGCCAGTGTCATTTACACAGGAATCAGTCCATTTAAATAGCACCGATTGCTGTATAAATGACAATGGTCCCAAAAATGTGTCAAAAATGTCCGACGTGTCCGCCATAATGTCGCAGTCACAATAAAAATCGCTGATCGCCGCCATTACTAGTAAAAAAAAAAATATTAATAAAAATGCTAAAAACTATCCCCTATTTTGTAAACGCTATAAATTTAGCGCAAACCAACCAATAATCGCTAATTGTGTTTTTTTTTTTACCAAAAATATGTAGAAGAATACGTATCGGCCTAAACTGTTTTTTTATATATTTTTTGGGGATATTTATTATAGCAAAAAGTAAAAAATATTGCATTTTTTTCAAAATTGTTGCTCTATTTTTGTTTATAGAGCAAAAAATGAAAACCGCAGAGATGATCAAATACCACCAAAAGAAAGCTCTATTTGTGGGAAAAAAAGGACGCCAATTTTGTTTGGGAGCCACGTCGCGCGATCGCGCAATTGTCAGTTAAAGCGACGCAGTGCCGAATCGCAAAAAGGGGCCTGGTCCTTTGGCTGCAAATTGGTCCGGGGCATATGTGGTTAAAAAGATTTTATTAGAAATTGTAACAACGAGTCAGGAATGCACATAAACACTTAAAATATGAGCTCCCGTCAAAGATATGCCTAAATATTCGATTTTGCAATATTACAATCATGCAACATTGTTTATCAGTATTTAAAAAGCGAATTCCAAATGCGTTTCAACATGCGTGGTCAAAGTCTTCCTAAGGCGATTCATTTGCTGTCAAAAGACATATATACAATCATTATTCACATATCAACAATAAATTAAAAATTTTGAAATTCGAAATTTGAATTTAGATACATTTTAAACATTTTTGAATTTTTTATTTTTGAAGGGGGGAGGGGGGGTGCAAGTAGTTGGTCCTGCCTAGGGCGCAAAGGATTCCTCTTATGCCCCATACACACGGTCGGAATTTCCGACGAAAAATGTCCGATCGGACCATGTTGTCGGAAAATCCGGCCGTGTGTGGGCTCCATCGGACTTTTTCTGTCGGAATTTCCGACTGAAAAAATTTGAGATCCTGCTCTCAAATTTTCCGACAACAAAGTCTGATTGGACCTTTCCCGATCGTGTGTAGAGAATTCCGACGGACAAAGTGCCACGTGTGCTCAGATCAAATTACGAGACCAAAGCTATTGGCTACTAGCCTCTACGTAGTTCTATCGTACGCAACGAACGACACCACATTCAGAATGATCGGATTTTCCGTCAACTTTGTCCGACCGTGTGTATGCAACACCAGTGTTGGACAAAATCCGTCTGAAAAAATCTGACGGATTTTGTGGTCGGAATTTTCGACCGTGTGTACGGGGGCTTATTGTAGATTGAAAATATAATTGGAGAACCTAGCTACTGAGGAAAGTGGCATCTTTTTCTGGAAAGGGTTGGAGACCCAATATATTGTTAGGGAATCTCAACACTCAACACTAGAGTTGCTGGTGCCCACTCTGTACTTATGTTCCAGTTTCGGGTAAAACTGGCCTTGAAATGTGAAAAATAATTAAGCCTGAGAAAAAAAAAAAGCATTTTATTTTTCTTTCAGAACCAACTTGCCCACCAAACAGCCACTATGAGCTTTGTGGGCCTGGCTGTCATACCACCTGCTCCAGCCTGGTCTCTGCTTCCGACTGTGTAAGGTCATGTACCGAAGGATGCTATTGTGACAACGGCTTTGTCCTCAGTGGAGATACCTGTGTCCCTATCTTTGATTGCGGCTGCGACTACAACAATAGCTACTACCAGAAAGGCGAGGTCTTCTACCCAGCACAAAAATGCAACGAGCGATGCGAGTGCGGGGAGAACGGACAAGTCCAGTGCGAGGACGCATCCTGTGGGCCGAATGAAGAATGCAGAGTGGTCGATGGAGCCGTTGGCTGTCACAACAAGATCACGGGCACTTGTCTTGCCGCTAGCAACAGTCACTTCACCTCCTTTGATGGTGTTAGCTACAGCCTCCAGGGCTCATGTTCCTATATTCTGACTGGTGTCTGCAGCACAAACGTGGAGCTCAGAAACTTTTCAGTTATTGCAGAGAGCATTGCTTTCGGGGAAGGTCCGTTTCTTGGAATGCGGGAGTTGAAGGTTGTTGTCGATGACTATGAGATCACCATGAGTAGAGGAGTACAGTGGACAGTAAAGGTGAGTCTTTTATGAAGGTTTGGGCCTAGGTAAAGGGTAGATACCATGAAGCCGCACATCAATACAGACTCAGTGGTGAATGAGCTCCCGCCAGGCCATGAGGAATGAGCTGCCGGAAGGCCATGCCCCAACACGCTTCACTCCACCCCTCGGAGGTTAATCATGCGGATCTTTTTGTAGATACAACATATTTTCCTTAAAAAGATCCTATTATCACAAAAATAAAAGTATAGATAAAAAAAAAAATAATATATATATATATATATATATCGAGTATAAGCCGACCCGAATATAATCCGAGGCACCTAATTTTACCACCAAAAAATGGGAAAACTTATTGACTCGAGTATAAGCCAAGGGTGAGAAATGCGCAGCTACTGTAAGTGGAAAAGAGGGTCAACAATGCCCATTTGCAGCCTCACTGAGCCCATTTGCAGCCTCACTGTGCCCATTTGCAGCCATAGGTCCCCCAAACTTCAAACTCGGTAGTTACGGGCTCCTAGAGGCCCCCTAGCTGCAGCCAAAATGACATTGCTGCAGATGGACACAGTTGACCGACTTTGGGGCCCTGTATCTCGGGGCCACTTGGAACTAGGAACCCCAAATTTGGATATGTTGTAGTGTTGGTTCCACTGGGTTTGCACACCAAATGTTCCTAGCACTAAGTGGCCCCAAGATACGGGGCCCCAAAGTCGGGTCGGAAAATGTCAAGCATTTTTCTGCAGCAGAGAATGACATTTTCCGAACCGACTTTGGGGCCCCGTATCTCGGGGTCACTTGGTGCTAGGAACCCCAAATAGAGATACGGGGCCCCAAAGTCGGGGCGGAAAATGGCATTCTCTGCTGCAGAAAAGTGCTTGACTCGAGTATAAGCCGAAGGGGGCACTTTCAGCACAAAAAAATGTGCTGAAAAACTCGGCTTATACTTGAGTATATACGGTATATAAATATATACTGTGGTGTATATATAGTATAAATAATAGGAAAAAAAATTGAATTCCTGAAATATTTATTACAGGGATTTTAAGCCTAGTCTATTCAAAACTAAAAAAAGTTTTGGTTATACAGAATAAATAGCGAAAGCATATTCACGCTAATAGGTGCAATAAATCCCATTTGCTAGCACACCAACAGATACCAATTGGTAAAACAATTCACATTAGACATGCGTATAAAGGAAAAATTTGCTCAGATTCGTTTGTTAAGTTATTAATTTCGTTTCATTATATTCGTTATGTTAGAATGATTCTTTTTGGAATCGGATTCGTATATTTATTTATTTTTTTTAATCAACTTTTGAACTGTGAATTTTAAAATTCGAATTATGAACTGTGAATTTCAAAGTTTGAACTTTGAAATTAGAGTTTTAAAATTCAAAATTTTGAAATTCGAAATTTGAATTTAGGGAGATGGCTGTATTTGTTCTATTTTGTTCTATAATTCACATATACAAGTGCTAAGCTCAAAATATCTTATATAATAACCAATTGGATAAAACAAAAAAAATATTATAAAATGAAGATGAATTCAAATGTGCATAAAAACAAAGAAAAAATTAAAAAAGTCCTTTTTAAGTTCACAATGCAAGTTCACCGCCCAACAAAAATGTTACACAGCTTGAACTAGATCTTTCCATTAAGTGCAGCAGAAAATAAGTGCAGCTCTTCAAATTGTGGAGCATCTCACCACAATGAGGTTAATTTAATTCTATTTTATTATTTTATTTTCTAGTCTATTCTTCGATTCGTTTGTTAAGTTAATAATTTTGTCTTATTCGTTATGTTAAAAAGATTTGTTTTCGGAATTAATTTAGTATATTCAGATTCATTTCAAATATTCTTCATTTTCTAAATCAAAATTTGTTTTCAAAAGATTGCTATATTCATTCTATTTTATTTTAATTTATTCTATTCTTTTATTTATTTTTTTCTATTCCTTTAGTTTAGATTATATTCTAATCTATTATATTCTTTTCCATTCTATTCTATAAAGCAGCCTAAGTAGGAATCATCATCCTATTTCACTTTTATAACTTACTGTATTTATTGCAATAGGTTTCCATTTCAAATTCATTTTTAAATCCAAATTCAAATTCATTTTTTAATCCAAATTCAAATTCATTTTTTAATTCAAATTCATTTTCGAATCTGAATTCAAATTCATTTTCGAATCTGAATTCAAATTCATTTTCGAATCTGAATTCAAATTCATTTTCAAAATCAACTTAATTTTCAAATTTGAATTCAAAATCAACTTAATTTTCAAATTTGAATTCAAAATAGTTTTCAAATTTGAATTCACATTAGTTTTTAAATTTGAATTCAAATTAGTTTTCAAATTTGAATTCACATTAGTTTTCAAATTTGAATTCAAATTAGTTTTCAAATTTGAATTAAATTTCATGTTCAATTTTGAATTTGGCTAATAATCGTTTTAGTACAATTTATTCTGGATTAGTTGAAATTCATTACTGTTGTGATTCGGAAATTCGAATACATTTTTTACGGAAAATTTTGTCCAGATTTCAGTTCGTAACCAGCCGAATTGCAGGCACTAAAAAGTTCTTAGATCAAAATATCTCATATAATAACCAATTGGATAAAACATAAAAAAAAGATTATAAAATGAAGATAAATTCAAATGTGCATAAAAACAAATTAAAAAACAAGTCCTCTCAAGTTCACCGTCCAACAAAAATGTCACACAGCTTGAAATAGATCTTTCCATTAAGTGCAGCAGAAAAGAAGTGCAGCTCTTCAAACTGTGGAACACCTCACCACAATGAGGTTGATTTACTAAAATTGGAGTGCAAAATTTTGTGCAACTCTGCATAGAAACCAATCAGCTTCCAGGTTTGTTTGTCAAAGCTTAACTGAACAAGTTAAATTGTTCAAGTTAAATGCCGATTGGCTCACATGCACAGCTGCACCAGATTTTAGTTTTAGTTAATCAACCTCATTGTTCCTCCACTGTCTGCCGAATCATACATGCTTACCAGAAAGATTCGACCCTCTTTAAAAGAAAAGTCAAATAGCGTTTAATGTAAATGAACTCCCTTCACAGGTACAATGTTAATCCCTCTCAGGTCTACTGGTCACCCTCCAGTTCTAAAATATACCCATTAAAAAAAAAGTCAAGGGTACCACATAACTTGAAACCATCAAAGTTTATTTTTACTAAAATATATCAGAATACTCACATAAAGTAAAAACAGACAGCACATGTAGTAGACAAAGCAGGATCTTTAAGGCTCGCAGGATTTTGTTTTTTTTAGTAAAGTGGGCCACTTTCGGACTCTGATTGCATGATGACATCACGAACGTTGGCTCCATCTGACGCGTTTCGTCATAAAGGATTTCTTCACAGGCAACCGTTTGTAGGTTGAGATCTACCTGGACGGCATTGAGGAAAGCAAAGATCCCCAGGGGGGGGGGGGGGTACTAGGCGGTGACCTCTATCAAGTGCCCAATAAATAAACGTAGACATAATGTTCTGTACTCCCCCAGCACAGTGTCCTCTGCCCCTTCACATCACACTGTAGTGTCCTCTACCCCCCATAGCAGTGTTCTCTTCCCCCCACAGTAGTGTCCCCCTCCAAAGCAGTGTCCTCAGCCCCCCTTTACATGACCCCCCCACTGTAGTGTCCAGTACCCCCCCCCAAAATAGTGTCTTCTGCCCCTTCACATCACCCCCCACTGTAGTGTCCTCTACCCCCCACAGCAGTATCCTCTGCCCCCCACAAAGTGTCCTCTGCCCCCACAAAGTATCCTCTGCCCTTTTGCTCCCTGAAAGCAGTGTCTTCTGCCACCCCACACCCCAAAGCAGTGTTCTCTGTAAATTTTACATTCCGACCCCCCCTACTGTAACCCTCTGTCCCCCATACAACAGTGTCTCCTCTGTCCCCTTCACATTACCCCCACATTCACACAGCGGCGTGTAGGTACCACTTCCTACCTTCCAGCGTGTGTACAGCAGAGTGGAGATCAGGAGACGGCATAGTGCTGGGGGGAAGGTGGGAGCAGGAGCTGTGGGAGTTAACATTACATAACATGCTGGTGATGGGATGCTAGGATCGCCTAGCAACCAATCACTGAGGCAGCTCCCGATCTCCATCCAGCATTATGCTGCCTCTCGCTCTCTGCTCTGCCGTGAACAAGAGCGGCAGGGGCCTGGGGGAGGGAGGCAGAGCCATGGTCACGATCTACCAGTTGGCGCCCTGTGGTCGACTGGCTCATTGCGATTGAAGGCTTGCCAACCCCCTAGTATACAGGAAAGGACCCTGTACAACTGTGCAAGACTGAAGGAAAAGCCAGAGGTCAGATTTAAAGTGGAATTATGGGCAAAATAAAACATTGCATTTGAAAGTGACAACGAAAAAGCTGTTGTGTAAATGCTATCCATAGACTGCATCATATTTTTTTTAGTTCCTTCTTAATTCCTTAATTTTATATTTGTTTGTAAACGAAAAGGTTTTTTTTTATGTTAAAATGTTCTAATTTTACAATATCCAAGTTTTAATTTATGAACTTCAGAAGGTTACCATTGCAACATCAATACAGCCACTTTCTCCACTTCCTTACAGGTCAACGAGGAATATCAGAATCTTCCTCTAGTTCTGAAAGATGGAGAAATCAACATCAACCAAGAAGGGTCTAACATCGTCATTCAGACCTCCTTCGAGCTGACTGTGCTGTACGACTTGGTTAATTCCATTGAAATTACAGTTCCTGGAGAATACCAGGGGGCCGTGTGTGGTTTATGCGGTAACTTTAATCAGCAGCCCGATGATGACTTCCGCCTGCCATCTGGTCAGTTGTCCACAGATGCTGAAGAGTTTGGGGCGGCCTGGAATGCCGACGGGACAGCCAAAGACTGCGGGTGCAAAGATAATTGCCCAAGTTGTGATGATATGAGAGCCGCCATCTTCAGCCGAGATGAGGCCTGTGGCTTGTTACAGAAGGAAGACGGACCTTTTGCCGAGTGCTATGGTTTGGTGAATGTCACCGGATACTTCAGCCAATGTTTGCTCGATATGTGTACCAGTGATGGTCAAGCTCAGATTCTATGTGACAGCCTTCAGGCATACGCCACTGCCTGCCTGGCAGCCGGAGCCAAAATTAAGTCCTGGAGAACTCCTACATTTTGTGGTGAGTGTCGTCAATGTTATGTTTATTGTGGTATCCCAATGGCAGCTTAGGAATATGCATAACCTGTGCGTCAATAGAAGGCCACACAAATTGTAGTAAGGTAATAACTGAAATTGGTTCTAAAGTTTAGGTGTTTTTTTTTACCTTAATCATTCCCTGCATTAAGGTAAAAAACACCCCATTACTTGTTCCCCCCACTTCCCTAAACACTAATGCCGCGTACACACGATCGGAATTTTTCGACAACCAAACCGTGGATTTATTTCCGACGGATGTTGGCTCAAACTTGTCTTGCATACACACGGTCACACAAATGTTGTCGGAAATTCCGATCGCCAAGAACGCGGTGACATACGACGAGCCGAGTAAAAGGAAGTTCAATAGCCAGTGCCGCTCTTCTGCTTAATTGCGAGCATGCGTGGACTTTTGTGCGTCGGAATTGTGTACACGCGATCAGAATTTCCGACAACGGATTTTGTTGTCGGAAAATTTAAGATCCAGCTCTCAAACTTTTGTTGTCGGAAACTCCGACAGCAAATGTCCGATGGAGCCTACACATGGTCGGAATTTCCGACAACAAGCTCACATCGAACATTTGTTGTCGGAAATTCCGACCGTGTGTACGCGGCATAAGGCTGGGTTCACATATACGCAAATCAGATGCATTTTTAACTTTACCATGTGAGTGTGACCAGCTGTCAATGGAGCCGGTTCACGCATGTCTGGGGGGCGGCTGCGGTGTGATTCTGAAAAGGTTCCTGTGTGTTTTTGGGTCTGGTTCAGATGCGAATTCAGAGAAAAAATGTGCACCTGAATCGCACCTGAACCGGTGAACAGAAACGCACATGGCACAGGAGTGCAAAATGCCCCACAGATATGTGAACCCAGCCTTACCTGACACCTCTCACACTTCAGCGCTGTCCCGCCAGCAGCTCCACTCTTCCTGGATTCACAAACTACACTGAGAACAGTGGGAGCCATTGGCTCCTGCTGCTGACAGTCAAATCCTGTGGGGGGGTGTGGCCTAGCCATGCTGCATGTGTCTATGGACTCACATAGCCCGGCTCAAGAGTGGGCAGGCTGGTGTGTCCCCCATAGCAAATTGCTTGTTATGGGGACACTCGGAAGAGAGAAAGAGCAGAAGGTGTTGGCAAGGGACCACCAAAGAAGAGATAAGGTACAGCTCTATATTGTTGCACAGAGCAGACAAGTATATCATGTTTTTATTTTAATATCACTTGAAGAGCACCTTCACTTATTCTGCCATTAAGAACTTATGAAGCTTAGTACATTACTGCATCAGACTCGCATTAGCAATGACAAGAAACTATTCTATTTCCCTTCTCTCTCTCACTCACTTTCTCATTCACTCTTCTTCTCTCTTTCCTTTTCTCTCCTGCTTCCCTCTCTTTCTCACTCCTCTTCTCAATCTAGCTCTCCTTCTCTCTCCTGATTTCCTTCTTTCTCTCACTCTTCTTCTCTTTCTCATTCTCCTTCACTCTCCTGCTCTGCTTTCTCACTCTTCTCTCTCCTACTCTTCTTTACTCTTACTTGTTCTTCTCACTCCTTTTCTTTCTCCTACACTCCTTTCTCTTTCTTTCTCCTACTCTCCTTCTCTCCACTTTCTCCGGGTTTCCTTTATCTCTCGTTCTCCTTTTCTCTCTTTCCTTCCCTCTCATTTTACTATTCTTCTCTCTCCTGATCGCCTCTCTCTCTTGGTCTCCTTCTCTCTCCGCCCTTTTCTCTCTCTCTCTCACTTGATCTCCTTCTCTCTCCGGCTTTCTCTCTCCCTCTCTCTTTTGGTCCTCTTCTCTCTCCGTCTTTCTCTTGGTCTTCTTCTCTCTCCGCCTCTCTCTCTCTCTCTTCTCTCTCTCTCTCTCTCTCTCTCTCTCTCGTCTTTCTCTCTCTCTCTCACTTGGTCTCCTTCTCTATCAGCCTTTCTCTCTCTCTCTGTCTTCTCTCTCCGCCTTTTTCTCTCTCTCTCTTGGTCTTAGCCTCTCTCCGTCTCTCTCTCTCTCTCTCTCTCTCTCTCTCTCTCTCTCTCTCTCTCTCTCTCTCTCTCTGTCTTCTCTCTCTTGGTCTCCTTCTCTCTCCATCTTTCTCAGTATTCTCTCTCTGCCTTTCTCTTTCTATCTTCTTCTCTCTCTGTCGTCTCTCTCTGTCTCTCTCTCTGTCTTCTTCTCTCTCTGCCTTCCTTTCTCTGTCTCTCTCTGTCTTTATCTCTCTGTCTCCTTCCCTCTCTGTCTTTCTCTCTCTCGGTCTCCTTCTCTCTCTGTCTTTCTCTCTTTCTCTTGCTCTTCTTCTCTTACTCTCTTTTCTTCTCAAATTCTCCTCCCTGCTGCTCTCCTGCTCTCTCTCTCTCTCCTACTCCCTCTCACTCTCCTTTCTCTTGCACTCCCTCTCTCACTCTCTCTCTCCTTCTCTTCCCCACTGCTTTCCTTCACTCTTGCTCCCCTTCTCTCACTCTCTCTCCCGTTCCCTACTACTTTCCTTCTCTCCTACTCGCTCTTTATTTCTTGCTCTTCTCCCCCCCCCACTCTCTCTCACTCGCCTTTTCCTTCTCGCGCTCCCTCTCTTTTTCTCACACTCTTTAAGTGTTTTTTTAAACTTTAACTTTTTTTCTTTTCAGCCCCGGAATGTCCAGAGAACAGCCACTATGAGCTTTGCACACACACCTGTGACGTCACCTGTGCCGGGGTCACCGTTCCCGGCTCCTGCTCAACGAAATGCTCCGCTGGCTGTCAGTGTGATGAAGGCTATCTGTTTGATCGAGGCCTCTGTGTTTCCATGGACAAATGTGGATGTTTTCACAACGGGCAATCTTACAATGTAAATAATCTTCATTCTGAAATGTTTTCGGATCACGACTGTATTACATAAAAAAAAAAAATGGGATGAATAATGGGAAGTGCTTGATTGAGGGATGGGGAAACTAAGTGACAAAGTTGGTTGAGCTTACAATGAAGTAGTATAAGTGTTGAAAAGTGCAGGCCGGGCATAAATGTTACATTTTGGATTTCCCATCTGGTATTTAATTTTATGTATAAAAAGTTTAGGCCAGCGTGTGCTTTTCTTATTCTGTATAAACAAGGATTTTTTTCTATCTTTCCATACAGCTTGGAGACACAATTGTCTCACCCGATTGTCTCCAGCAATGCAGCTGTCAGAGCGGCGGCACTGTAGAGTGCAAAGCATTGGGATGCTCAGATACCCAGTTCTGCGGACTGAGAGAGGGAATTCGAGAATGCATCGATACACGTGGAACCTGCACACTAAACGCTCAGGGCAGCTTCATCTCCTACGACTTACTGGCCAACACCGTAGCCCCCGACAACACCTTTGATCTGACCTCCGTGTGCGACCTCGAGGACGAAAGTTGGTTCCGGTTGGTGGCCATTACCCAGAGCTGCGGCAATGATGGAAATAGCCAAATCTCTGCCGTTCACGTCTACTTCACCAACTTCTCTCTCGCTATAAGCCACGATGGAAGAGTATGGGTAAGAGCCAAGGAGTAAAAAGGGGCTTGGTTAGATTTTCAGAGGGAGGTCAGTCAAAGATTATTGGTAGTAGTCTATTTTGAGAACAAGTTTTCCAAATGCAAGTCCGTACAAATTTTGTACGATAGAAGAAACGATTTAAAAGAAAAAAATGGAAATAAGAACATGGAGTATATATACAGGCAACCTCCCCGGGTTACACAAGATAGGATCTGTAGGTTTGTTCTTAAGTTGAATTTGTTTGTAAGTCGGAACAGGTACATTCCAGCCAAAAAAAAATATTTTTACGTTTTTCAGATAGCATAGGGAAGGGTACTGTTCATCTTGGTGACTCCTAAAGTGTATGTAAAATGTTGGGATTTAATTAGATTTGAATATCATTATATAGATTTTTATTGTAGTCCTAAAATTACATGTAGCGGGGACACTTTTCACAAATGTCCGCTATATATGGAAATTTTGTTTTTTCCCTCAGAACATGGGGTTCTGAGGGTTAATTGTACAGGTTAACTTTGGCATCAGTTTGGCTGGGCTGTACTAGGGTTCTGCCTGGTCATGGGTACAGTGAGGTACACATGACAGGCCTAGAACCAGGCCTGGTTGGACGTCTTAGGTATCAGTCTTCCCCGGAGCCAATCAGTGGGTGCGCCTGGCCCCGCTTTGTAGTCTGGGGAAGGGTACTTAAGGTGCTGAAGTCACGTGTTCGGGGTTCGGCCGCAGTGCTGTTTCCTGGTTCTGGACCGGGGTAGCCCCGCGAGGTGTCCCGTGCCCGTAAGCGTTTGCCGTCCCACAACATGGTCAGTTTAACTAGCCCCACAGACACGCATGGTCTGGGGCAAGGATCTGTCTGTTCCAGAGTTTCGGAGCTGGTTAGCCCGAGGCCCAGTAACTGAAGGAGGATTCAAGGCGTCCCGGTGTGCTCTTATCACTGGGAGGGGCACCACAGCTCGCATAGGTGACCGGGGAAGGACTCTTCGGAGGAGGGCCAACAGGCTGGCATCTCAAGAGGAGCCTGGTTGCTGAGTTGTTCGGACACTAAAGAATCCGCACTTCCACAGTACTGCCAAGGAGACAAAGGTACTGTAAGAAAGGTTCCTATTCATCTTCGGTTGCAAGTTCATTCTTTGTCAGAGACTTTTAACAAGTTTCCGGATCACATTGTCAGCTGCCATACCTCTGGCTAGAGGTTTGTCTGACACTGAAGTACCCAGCTGCAAGTGGCTACTCTCTGGGTTTGATAAAAGACATTTGTGAATGTCAGCAGTTCAGTGCGACTGATTTCTTCACCCTTGCCCTCTATTCCTATCTGAGACTGTGTTATGTTGGATGTTCCCACTGCAAGAATAAAAACCTTCAAAAAGGACTTATTGTGTCAGCATCCAAAGTTGTTGGGTACTAACCCTGGGAACCCCTAGACATTCATCAACAAGCCAAGCGGAGGTAACCGGTAAGCCCAAAAGTCAAGGCTGCCCCAGCGAGGGTTATGGTCGCTACATACACTACATGGCCTCCCTCCAAATGTTAGACAATTGTGCTCTTCCAACTTTGTGGCAACAGTTTGGGGAACGTTCCTTACTGTTCCAGAGTGACTGTGCCCCTGTGCATAAAGCCAGCTCCACAAAGACATGGTGTGACCTGTCTGAAGTGGAGGAACTCTTTTTTTTTTAATTATAATCTTTATTAGTTTTTCCATCTATAAAACATGTTTACACCTCAACACAATATTCCAGGACCAGTATCTTTTTTACATACATTTTGTACTTAACACATAGGTATATCTCTTTATGAAGATAAAAAAAGAGCACTCTATATTCCCTCCACTAAAAAGGAGGGAGCCGCTTTTTGAGTAATATTGCCTGGATTTACTCCTGTCTCATTATCCCCCCTTTCCCGCCTCCCCTCCCCCCCCCCCACCCCCCCCCTCTATTCCAGCTGTATCTGGTGTATTCCCTCTATCCATGGTCTCCACATCCTATCAAATTCTTTCATATTATATCTCTTTATGTACGCGGCTCTCTCCTTCGGGAGGGTTTCATTCATTATATCGATCCAATTCTTTACTGTGGGTGGCATCTGTGATTGCCATCTCATCATTATCATCTTCCTGGCCTGATACATGCCCCTTAATATTGCCACTGTTGTACTTTTTGTTTCACCCTTTTCCTGTCTATACCCCAGGATACAAAGTACCACTTCCCTTTCCACTTCTTTTTTAAATATGCTCTTCAATACTTTTGTCACCCCTTCCCAGTACCGGAAGAGCTTGGGGCATCTCCATACCATATGGACCAGGTCCCCCTGCCCCTGGCACCTCGGACACTTATCATTAGGCCTTCTTCCAAATTTACATAACAGCTTTGGTGTATAATACGCTCTGTTGAGTAGCATCAGATGTGAGAATTTCTGGGCGGGCGAAACCGATATCATCGGGGCTAGTTCTAGTATTCTCTTCCATTGTCCCTGTGGAATGGCACCTAGATCCTGTTCCCATTTTTTTTTTACCTCCAGCAGCTTTACTTCGCCTAGGGTCCCTCTGTTCAGTAGTTTATATATCACAGATATTAATCCTTTAGTGGATCCTGGCTCCCCAATAACCTGTAGCACTGGTAGTTCCTCCCATACCATAGGTTGGTTTCGAAACTGGGCTTCTAGGGCATGGCTTATTTGAAGATAACTAAACTGTGTATTCTGGGGGATATCAAATTCCCTTTTTAGTACTTCGAATTTTTTTATGGCCTGACCATCGTATATTTGGCTCACTTTTTTAATTCCCCTATTTTCCCACTCCCTGATTTTCCCCATTATACGTAATTCCTGTAGGTTGCTATTGTTCCAGATTGGGGTATATATGTTAGTCTCCATATATTTTAACTTTTTTTTGACGACTTTCCAAACTTTACTGACCATTTTTGTTGTTGGGTTCTTAGCCCCAAACGACCCTGCCTCTAAAGTTTCTATTATGGTCTCGTGTAGCGCGCCTGTCAAAAGAATTTTTCCATTAGGGGACCCTCCCTCTTGGGCACAACATCCCACTAATTGTTGTAACTGAGACGCTAAATAGTATATCTCAGGATTGGGCAGTGCAAGACCCCCTTCCCCTGAAGGGAGTTGCAGAGTCCGAAGCCGTATTCTTGCCTGTCCCCCCTTCCACACCAATTCCCTAAATAGACTCTCGATTTTATCAAACCATTTTCTGGGGATCCATATGGGGGCATTATGGAGCACATACAACAGTTGGGGCAGCCAAATCATTTTTATTAATGAACATCTACCGGCACTAGACAGGGGGAGGGATTTCCATGTTTTAATTTTCTCCCTAAACTTCCCCAATATTGGTATCAGATTATTATGCAAGTATTGATTGGGGTCTCTTGTTATCCTGATCCCTAAATATTTAAGGGAATCTACGACTGCTAATTTAGGGCTATTCCTTAGCATCCCTTCCCTTATTTCGGCCATCGGAAGGAGCTCTGACTTCGTCCAGTTGATCTCTAGACCCGTGAAACTACCAAACCTCTCCACAGCTTTCATTGCTTCCTCCAATGAGTGTTCTATGTCCCCCAGGAAGAGCAATATATCATCAGCATATAATGCTATACGCTCTTCTCCTGAGATCCTACGGAAACCTACAATGTCAGGGCTCCTTCTGATGTACTCCGCAAGGGGCTCCATAGCTAGCGCAAAGAGCAAGGGCGATAAAGGGCACCCCTGCCTGGTTCCCCTTTCCAATTTTATTTGATTTGAAAATCTATTGTTAATTTTTAATCTAGCTACTGGTCTGTCATAGAGCATCTTGATCCACCCGATCAGCGTGGGTCCAAATCCAAACTCTTCCAGTATACGCCAAATGTATTCCCACTCTATAGAGTCGAAGGCTTTGGTCACATCCAATGATAATATCGCCTTCGACCCTATATTATCTGTTGGCGTTTGAAGATTTAAGAAAGCTCTCCTTATATTTGTACTGGTTGATCGGTTTGCTATGAACCCAGACTGATCAGGGTGGACCAATTTTGAAATAACTTTATCCATTCTAGCTGAGATAACTTCAGCTAGAATTTTTGCATCCGTGCACAAAAGGGAGATTGGCCTATACGAAGCGGCATCTAGGGGATCTTTCCCTTCCTTATGAAGTACGATGATGGTAGCTTCTCTCATTGACTCAGGGAGATAACCCACCTCCATTGCCCCCCCTAAAACCTTCAACAGTTCCGGGAGCAGGATATCCCCATAGTATTTATACGTTTCCGTTGGGAGACCATCCGGACCCGGAGACTTTTGATTTGCCATGTCGGCTACAGCCTGTTGTAATTCGGAGAGCGTTATTGGGGAATCCAGACCAACTCTTTCTTCAAGTGTTATCTTCGGAAGGGCTACCTTCCCCAAAAAACTCTCCATCATTGATCTCCCCGCTCCCCTTACTCGTGCGGAGTATAAGTCCCTATAGAACTCCTCAAAGCTTTCCAGTATACTTTTGGAGTTCGAGGTTACCCCCCCGTCTCTACTTCGAATAGCTGATACATTACTGGGGGCCCTGTTCGCCCTTGCCACCTGGGCCAACATCCTCCCCACCATCTCTCCTTCCATGAAGGCCTCCTGCCTCTGTAACAACTGTTTGGTCTCGACTCTCTGGATTACACATAATTTATATTCCTGTTGTTTTTCCAGCCATTTTTCTTTCCCTTCCATTGTTGGGGCTAGAATATAATTAGCCTCCGCTGCAGCCGCTTCCCTCCTTTTATTTTCTTCCTGTACCCTTACCCCCTTGTTGTACTTCGCCACCTGCTGAATTAATAATCCCCTCAAGAAAGCCTTAAGGGTATCCCATATAATCCCTAATTCTGCTGTGTTTGCGTTGACTACAATAAATTCTCTCAGTGTTGGTGGGATGGTATCTATACTTCTGAGTATCTCAAACCAGCACGGGTTAATTTTCCACCCCCTCAATATTTCCTCCCTCCCTATCTTTAAACTAAGCATAAGAGGGGAGTGGTCCGAGATCCCCCTTGGCCAATACTCAACTGCTTCTACCAGCTCCAATGCCCTATCGTTTCCCATCACCATATCAATTCTGGAGAGGGTGGAGTGTGTGGCCGACCAGCAAGAAAATTGCTGAGCGTCAGGGTTCCGCACCCTCCAGAAGTCTATCCAACCCACCTCCTCCATAAACCGACTCAACTGCCCTTTCTTCATGTTTTCTGCTACCCTCTGGGCTGGGAATCTGTCCATATTGTAATCCAATACCTGGTTAAAGTCACCTATTATTATGATTGGTGTTCCCTGCTTATCCAACAGGAACTCGTTTAATTTAAGCATGATCTCCATTTTAAATGGGGGGGGGACATACACATTTGCTATCACCATCTTTTTATCTTCAATTTGACAACAGAGAAAAATATACCGGCCCATTTCATCTGAGATGGCTTGCATGCAGGAAAAATTCACCCCTTTCTTCACCATTATGCTAACCCCTCTACTGTATGAGCCATAAACCGAGTGGTACTGAAATTGGTATACCCCATTCTGCCTTTGTAGTTGTTGGGCTGTTTCTTTTGTCAAATGGGTTTCCTGCAGGCAAGCCACATCAATCCCATAGTTCCTCATCATAGAAAACACTATTGCCCTCTTACCCGCTGTGCCTAACCCTCTTATATTCCATGACCCAATTCTTAATATTTTAGATTGCATCATTTTTCACCCAATGTATTTTAATCAGTAGTATTTTATCTCTATAGCAGTGTTTTCACCCATTATCCTAGTGGTTCCCCGTTGAAAAGCTCTATGTGTCTCCCTTTTTACTTCCCACTTCTGTGCGTCTACCGTGATTCTCTCTTTTTTATCAGTGGATGTACCCTTTTTCCCTTGGCCCTTTACACACCTTTGATCTGAAATATTACCCATACCCATCCCTCCCCCCTCCCCCCCTCCCCACCTCTCTCGGTGAACCCCCCGGGGACTACCAGTGACCTTATCCCATACTCTTAACCCTTTCTTCACATACACCCTTATCAACATCCTCTCGTACCCGCCCACTGTGCCAACCCCCCCCCCCCACCCCCCCCCCCCTCGTGTAATCTATTCTGAGTACCACAACTTATCACAATGCCAGTAACCTTTCCCTGTTCTCCTCCACCCATTTCTCTACCCCTCCTGGATCCTCAAAGTACCGGGTTTCCCCCAGGGCCATTACCCTCAGTTTGGCCGGGTATAAAAGAGCATATTGAATTTTAAACTTTTGTAGTGAACGTTTGACCTGGGTGAATTCTGCCCTACGTTTTTTGAGCTCCTGAGAGAAATCTGAATAGAAAGAAATTTTAATCCCATTAAAAAAGATATTCCCTCTGTCCCTGGCTTTTCGCAGAAGTGTCACTTTGTCCTTAAAATTAAGGAACTTCATTAACAGGGTTCGTGGATAGCCTCCTGCTGGTGGTGGGCGGAACGGCACCCTATGTGCTCTTTCGATGCTAAATGATCTTGAAAAGGATTCTCTCCCAAAGGTCTCAGTTAACCAGCCTTCCAAAAATTCAGTAGGGTTGGATCCTTCACTCTTCTCAGGCATTCCCACTATCCTAATGTTATCTCTACGACTCCTGTTCTCGATTTCTTCCAATTTAACGGCTTGCCGGTGTAACTGCTCCCTCATGTTCTTCATCTCTTTAACCAGTGGAAGAACATCATCCTCCACCTGGCTGATCCTTCCTTCCAATACTGTGGTTCTCTCAGCTATCCTTTGCATGTCTTGTCTTACCAGTGCCAAGTCCTCTTTGACCCCCCTCATCTGTTCGCCCAAGTCTTTGAGCGAGTCATTTGAGGTTTTTACTGCTTTAAAAATGTCCATTAATGTGGGTTCTTTCTCCAGAGGTGGGGCGGGTCCTGCCCCAACCCCAATTGCTTCTATGCTTGTTTTTATATTTTGATCTGCGGCCACGGTGTTTTTACTTCCCTGTGTCTGTGTCTTTACCCCCTGGGCCCTTGGTGTTGCCGCATTTGATTGGCTCTGCCCTTGACTCTTTCTCTCTCCTGTACCTCCTTGTTGGATTTTGGACTGAGTCCCTTTTTTTTTGGGGGAGACGGCGGCATGGGTTGCCCCAGTGTATGCCCAGTTGTGTGTGCAAATTGCTCTAGTTTTGCTGCAGCAGCCATACCTGCTTGTTGGACACTTTTATCTTTATCTTTTGCAGATCGTAGCTGCTGCATTTTCCCTTCTCCTCTTATTTCACACAATATTTATATTTCCCTTCCCCCCCTTTTCCCCCCTCTTCTAAGCACGGGGGTCGGAGGGAGAGAAAAAAAAAAAAAAAAAAGAAGAAACCACGCAGATGGTCAGGTAAGCGGTTGCTAAGGGGGTCCTGTATCAGCAGCAGTTCTTCTCATATAGGAGCACAAGCCAGGAGCCGAGAGGAAAAAAAAAAGGCTTTTTCAACACCAGGGGCCAGAGCGGCCAGCGAAAGGAGAAAAAAAAAAATAAAAAAAAAAAAATAAATAAAAAAAAGGGGAAAGCGGCCGAGGTTACGCTCAACCGTAGTTATGTCAGCAGCAACAGATCTTCCAAATATAGTCCTCGGGAGAGAGATCACCCTCTCCTCCTTATTTCAGATAGAACACAAACAGCGCAGTTAACTACTAAGCACTACCAGCGGGTACAGCAAGCAAGCAAAGAGATTTTTCCCGTGGGGGTATACGGGCAGCCAGCCAGGTGGTCCGTTGACATTCATGTATCAGCAGTATATCAACAGTATTACTTCATGTATAAGAGCCTTAACAGCCAGACAGGCCAATGTTTTCCTTTTACTTATGTATACTGTGTATGGGTGCAAGCAGCCAGGCACACAACATTTTTGAAATCACAGTTTACCTGCATGAAGGCACTGATAGCCAAACATGCACTCAACAGTATACAATGTCCGCTCCAGCTCTTACATACATAGCCCCTGGCAGATATATAAATAGAAAGCAAGAGGAGAGATTTTTCACGTGGGGGTATACAAACAGCCAACTAGGAGGTCAGTTGATATTCATATATCAGCGGTATATCAGCGGTATTACTTCATGTATAAAAGCCTTAACAGCCAGGCAGGCCAGTGTTTTCTTTTTACTTATGTATGTGTGCAGGCAGCCAGGCGCACAGCATTTTTGAAATCACAGTTTTCCTGCATGAAAGTACTGGTAGTAAAACATGCGCTCAGCAGTATACAATGTCCGCTCCAGCTCTTACATACATAATTGGACCTTTAGTAGGTATACATAGTCCTTGGCGGCTTTATAAATGGCAAGCAAGATGAGAGATTTTTCACGTGGAAGTATACAGACAGCCAGCCAGGTGGTCAGTTGACGTTCATATATCAGCGGTATATTAGTGGTATTACTTCATATATAAGAGCCTTGACAGCCAGACAGGCCAGTTTTTTCCTTTTACTTATGTGTGGGTGCCAGCAGCCAGGCATATAGCATTTTTGAACTCACAGTTTTCCTGCATGAAAGCACTGGTAGCAAAACACCTTTAGTAGATAGTATATACTATCTCTCTCAGCTGATAAAGAAAGTCCGCCTTGTGACACCAATATGAACAATATGGCTTTCATTCACTTCATTTCATCATTAATGACAGTTTATAAGGCGCAGGCACTAGACAGCATCGCTATGTTTCCCCTTTATTCCATTGCATGTTACTCACATGTCCAGCACTGAAGGTCTATGTGGGGTCAGCAGGTAGTTTTCAATCTTTTGCAACAGAGAGTCCAAGTCACACAGTGAATCTTAGTAACAGTCCTTTGGCAAACCTTGCTGGGCTTTTTTCCTTTACCTTTCCCCCACAAGCAGAGGACTGTGAGAAGGAGACTACACACAGCGTGTTCAGCGTGGGGGGCAGGGAGCAGGAGGCAGCTCATAGCATACCATAGCTTCTCATGACGGCTTCATCCAGAAGCTAGAAGGGGGAGGGGGTTGCACAGCAGCGTTCCTTCTCACACCAACTCTCCTTGCATCTCCTCAGCACTCCTCAGCACTCAGCCCTCTCTCCTCACATCCGGTCACACCCCCCTTGAAGTGGAGGAACTCTAGTGGCCTACATGAAACCCTGACCAACTATGTTGAATACCTTTGGTATGAATTGGCACTCAGGTGGCCTACACAGAACCCTGACCTCAACCCTAACGAACACCTTTGGTACGGATTAGAATGTCAACTGTGAGCAAAGTCTTTTTATGCAGCATCAGTATCTGACATCACAAATTCTCACAGACATTTCTCCAAAATCCTTCCCAAGAGAGTGGAGGCTGCTATAGCCACCAAGGGAAGTCAACTCCATATTAATGTTCATGGTTCTGGAATAGGATGTCCAACAAGCTTGTATAGGTGTGATGGTTAGGTATCCACAAACATCGGGATATGCAGTGCAGAGAGGAACAAAGAATTCCTATGCATTTTAGAAAAGGCAGTTTTCGGCAATCGGATTAAAAAAAAATATATATAAATAGTTTGGTCTGGTTTAGTTGCTCATAAAAATGTATAAAACTTTTATTCCAACGTGACCGCTGTTTTCAACAACTCACTGTGGCTTTTGTTACAGGAGAACGGTAGACCAGTTGGCCTTCCGTACACATCCGGCCAAGTGACTGTAAACCCCGTCCAAGGAGGGGTTGGGTTGACAAGTGGGGAAGATTTCGACTTTACCCTGACTGAGACAGGAGGTCTGACCGTTACCGCCAACCAGAAGTTCCTTGGGCGCCTCTGTGGGGTTTGTGGAAACTTTAACAGGAATAACGCAGATGATTCAAAGGATCCCAAAGGGAAGTACATTTCAAGCTTCTCTGAATTCATTGCATCCTGGAGATCCTTAGACTTTGTCAGATGGTAAGAATCGCATCACATTTAGGTTTCTTAATATTGGACTATAAACTGTGCATTGAAGTAGAAAATGTTCCACTGTAACCATTTTACTCCTGTGTGTAATGGAGGTTCATGTGATATGACAACACAGCCTTTGGACTATCACTGCTTGGTTATATATGCCTTAAAGTAGTTCTAATGGTCGAGTTTTTTTAAATATATGCCGATAGTACAGATGCTAGGAGACAAGCCACACATGCTCAGTTGTGTGCATTAGAGTTTTTTTTTTTTTTTTTTTATTCGGGAGCGTGCATGTGATCAGCACAGGGTTCTGTCCAGACAGAAGGTCAGGGATCCTCATAGGACAATAAAAACTCCTCCTACAAGCTTTAACCACTTAAGGACAGGAAGGATTTGCCCCCTTTATGACCAGGCCATTTTTTCCAATACGGCACTGTGTCACTTTAACTACCAATTGCACGGTCGAGCGATGCTGTACCCAAAATAAAATTGTTTTTTTTAATTTTCCCCACAAATAGAGCTATTTTTTGGTGGTATTTTATCACCTTAGCGGTTTTCTTATTTTTTGCGCTATAAACAGGAGCGTCAATTTAAAAAAATAAAAAATAAATAATATTTATTATAAAACAAAAAGTAAATATACAGCCAAAAAAAAAAAATTTAAAAACACAATCAGTTTAGGCCAATATGTATTCTACATTTTTTATTTTTACCAAAAATAAAGAAATAATCGTATGTTGATTGGTTTGCACAAAAAAGTTATAGCGTCTACAAAATAGGGGATAGAATTATGGCATTTATTTTTTTAATAGTAATGGTGGCACTCTACAATTTTTAGCAGGACTGCAACATTGCGGCAGACAGATTGGACCATTGACAATTATACAGCAATCAGTGGCTATTTTTTTATTAGCTCTGATTACTGTGTAACTGACATTGGCAGGGAAGGGGGTTAACCTTAGGGGGCGATCAAGCAGTTAAGTGTTCCCTAGGGAGGTGTTTGGGGGGACAGAGTGTAGTGACTGAAGGAGTAGAGAGATCACTGTTCCTGATTGCTAGGAATCTACTTCCCTGTAAGAACAGGGATCTGTTTTTTACATTGACAGATCCCTTTCTGGCTCTCTGGAGGAGTGATCACGGGTGGCTGGCAGACATCGCGGTCGCACGCGCCCCCCCTATACCTTCTTAAACGTGGCAATACACACAATGACAGCAATTTGCGCAGCCGTGTCAACCGCGTTCGAGATCCCTGGAGTAAGGAGTAGCTTGCTGCAAGGATGGGGGGGGGGAGGGGGATTGGGTCCAAAGGGAGCTAGCACCCAAAGATGGCTCTACTGAACCCTATAAAGAGATGGAGCCACCCAAACATTAATGCAAGCAACCACAGGCAAGGGAGAATCACACTGCAAACCCATTGAAAGGGCTGAGGTCCGCAGCACTATGTGCTTTTTGCAGGTGAGGGTTTTGCTACACATTAAAGTGATGCTAAAGCCCAAAATCAATTATCATAAAACTTTGGCTAAAGTAATGTGGGGTTTGCCATGTCAAATCAAAGGAGAGCGAGTGAGAGAGCAATTTTCCATTGGGTATATTTGTTGGCTGGCAACTTTCTATGAGGTGATCTCCCTCACTTTGAAGAGCCATCCTCTCACTTCCTGTTGGGTCTACAGAATAGGAAGTTAAGGACAGTGGGGTTGATTGATTTACTAAAACTGAAATGTGCAAAATCTGGTGCAGCCGTGTATGGTAGCCAGTCAGCTTCCAACTTTAAAAATGCTTTGGCAATAAAACCTGGAAGACGATTGGTCTCCGACAGATCAAACCAAGACAGGGGCTTTTAGAGGGGACTGCAGGGTGGCCTCTTGCCTATGGGCCCTGGTTTTTGAGGGGGGCTCCATTCTTTGGAAGGTGTGAACCTAGGGGAAATCTGGAGTAGTTTTACTTCAGATTCAAGTCCTTGTCTTCCCGAAACAGACTAAGCACTGAAGGACCCAGGTACAGATTTGGGGCCTCTATACCCAATAGACATGTGCAATTAGTTTCGTTTTTTTTTTTTTTCGTACGAATGAATGAACGATTTGCTAAAAATTAACGAATAACGAATCCGAAAAAAACTAAAAACCGAAACAATGAATGTATGGGTGAAGAAAATCCGAAAAACGAAAACAGGAACAATGAAAATTAACAAAAAAATTCGTACATTCGTAACTTTTTTTTTTTTGTTGAATTGGTAATTTTCCGTTTCCCTTACAATGGTGCTGCTTAACGTGCTTCGAATAGATTGAACGAAAAAATTTGTACATTTGTAATTTTTTATTTATTTTTCCGTGTCCCTTACAATGGCGTTGCTTAACGTGCTTCGAATGGATTGAACGAAAAAAATTCATACATTCGTAACTTTTTTTTTTCCAATTTGTAATTTTCTGTGTCTCTTAAAATGTAATAAGCATACACATTACATAAAATTATGAATTATGCTCAGATTATGAATCTACGAATGTTACGAATAAATACGAATGCGTCCGAATTTCGAATAAACGAAAATGAAACTAACGGAAAAACGAATCAACGAAAAAAATTATTCTTACAAATCGTTACGAATACGAACACCGACGACTTACGAATCAACGGAAACGAAAAAAAAAAAAAAAAAAAAACGAAAATAATTTTTTTTTCGGAAACAAAAAAATGAAGCGAAAATAAAAAATGTTTTTGTTGTGCACATGTTTAATACCCAAATCAGCATTGACCGCTTAAACCCCCCCCCCCCCCCCCCCCCTAGACTTGTTAGGGTGACTAGTGCGTGATTAGCATACTGTTTGCTAATGTGATCAAATTCTTACCTGATCTTGTGTGGTATATATTCTGTGTGAATTTACAATAAAGAGAGTTCCAGTTTGCACCTAAACTAGTGTCATCTAGTTCTTAAGTGCTAAGCTACAATACCTGGTTCCAGACTGGAGGAAGATGCATCTTGGCAGAAGCACCCAGGCTGGGTGCCAGGTGTTGGTCACAGTTTTTATGTAGAGCTTAACCAGACTTTACCAGTTTTTATTAAACCCCAGAATGAGAAGCTTTGGCTACCATCATTGTGCCCAACAACGATAACAAATCTACATGGCTGGGGGACTTGGCAGTGAAAGGTGGTTGGGGAGGCCTTGATGCCAAGTTGTTCCTACATTTTCCCCAATTGTCCATTAACCAATTTTAACTCCCATGTCTTCGATTTTTCCACAGCGGCCCATGAGAAGAAGAAAAGGAGTCTTTTTAAAGCAAGACTTGAAATGAATTCCAAAATATATATCTTGCCGTTTTTCGTAGCTCTCAGAGACTTTAAATCAAAACAAATATATATATCTACACTTTCTGAAATTCAAGGTGTCCAGTGGATTTCTTCTAAAATGTAATGGATGTTCTCCATTTTTTTTTTTTATTAAAGACTGCAAATAAAACCGTATTTTGTAAAAAAATAAATAAAAATGGTGACTTGGGGGTGGAATTATTTGTTTTCTGGCTAAACACCCCCCTCCCCCCACACACCCTCAGGAGGTTGGTCTTGCTTTTGCATACACACATTTCTACCAAAGCAAAATTCCACCCAAGCAGCTCAGCTAGCTAATCTAGTTTTCTTCCAGTTAGTCCATGGAATAAGCAATGCAACTGGGGAAAAAAAAATAAAAAATAAAATAAAAGCCCCAGCCAGTGAGGTGGGCAGGAATGGAGAAACCTGGCCTCTAGGCAGGGTTTCTATAGCCATATGTAGGCAGCACTACCCCTAGGAAGAGCAGCACTACCCCTAGGAAGAGCCGCTGAACTGTTGAGCAATTTCTCCGCACACCTAAAGATACAACACCTCGCTCACCCAGGACCTACTGACACACCTTGAGGTATGTTCCAGCATGATTGTGCCCCCCCCCCGTGTACAAAGTCAGCTCCATAAAAGACATGGGTTTCACTAGTTTGGTGTCAAGAAAGTGTCCTGCACAGAGCCCCGACCAACCCTACTGAACACTTTTGGGAGGAGTTTAGCACCGATGGTGAGCCGGTTCTCATCCAACATAAGTACCTGACCTCACAAATGCCATTTTGTCTGAATTGGCACAAAATTCCCACAGACATGCCCAAAAATTTGAAAGCTTCCCAAGAGAAGGAGGAAAAAAAAAAAAAAAAAAAAAAAAAAATTAAAAAAAAGTCAGCAGCAACAAATACTGCAGCTGACGACTTTTAATAATCGGACACTTACCTGTTCCAGGGTCCAGCGACATGGGGGGATTCGTAGCGCCGCTCGCCCCCCAATCCGCTCGGTGGCATTGCATCTGTGGGCACCTGACTGTGGCTTCACAGCTGGGCACCCACTGCACATGCGCGAGCGGCACCGCGATATGCCGCGCAGTCACCTGGGACCTGTCACGTGTCCCAGATGACTGACTGAGCAGAGGGGAAGTGATGTCACCAGCCCGGGCACTGAAGGAGGCAGACTACGAGGGACCCGCTAGCAACAGGCATTTAGGAGGCGAGTCAAACTTTTTTTTGAGGAATTTTAAGCCATTTTTTTGGTGGAAACATCACTTTAGGATATCTTAACAAAACCCCTATAGGGGCGACTGTCATAGGTTCACATATTGCAGTTTCACTTTCATACTACCACCCGACTCCATATGGTACAGCACTTTACTCCTGCTATTAGATGCAGAAACCAAAAAAAAAAAAAAAAAAAAACAGAAGGATAAAATCTGTTGAAAATTTTATTTTTTTTAGAAGACCCTTCGGAAGTACAAATTGTTTTACAGAGTTTGACAAGTACAGAAGTCTTCACTGAAGTGCAGATATGGATTCCTTCCAAAAGCAGAGACCTTCATTTATAGCAGAAAAAGGATTTGAATTTCTGAATATCTTCTAGGCTTGTCATTTTCTCAACAGATTTAGTAATCAGACTACATAGCGGTGTTCCCCAGAATAGCAAATCCAGGCATAGTCTAGTCGCTAGAGAAAAAAAATAAAATAAAAAATTAGATAAAAAAGATGAGACGCCAAATAAAAAAAAAAAAAAGAAGTACAAATACAACTGAATGTGCAACCTGTAGTTAATAGGATTTTGTACTGTATCAGACTGGATCAGAGGCAGACTGACAACTCATGGGGCCCCTGGGCAATAGGAGATTATGTTTCTCCTGCGACATTATCCAGGAGACCTTTCCTATTACCGCTGGAAAGGAGATTTTGGTGTTTTTCCAGGCTTTTGCCACAGTAAGTTTGGCTCCTAGAAGAACGAAGTGAATTAGCCTGTGGGAGGCTTTGGGTATTTTTGGGATGCAAGCGTTGAGGGCGACCAATGGGGTTCTGACTTCCCACAAGCTTGTCGATAAAGTTGAATATTTTTTTCCCCCCAGAAGGATCGTATTCTGGGGCACTCCCACCAGATGTGGGCCATCGTGCCCATAAGTTTGCATCCTCTGGTGTGAAAATAAATTTTAATGTTCTATAAAAACTAGACATGTGCATTTCGTTTCGAGCCGAAATTCGGACAATTTTTTTATTATTCGGATGCATTCGAATTATAATACTAAGGAATGTAAACGAATCCGAATTTTTTTTCGAATCGAAAAACCGCAGACGAAATTTGAAAAAATAAAAAATTCGGATTTCTTAAAAAAAAAAACAAACTTAAGAAATAAAAAAAAGAATAGTAAAGAATATAATGTAATAAAATACTATAGAATATGACTATCTTCTGAAATTCAAATAGTATAAATTAGAATTTGAGAATAGATTGGAAAACAAAATTTTAGTTTCCATTGTTTTGATATTTTATGCAGTTCTGTTTTTCTAGTATTTTATATTCTATTATGAACTCAACACACAAATTTCGTATAGATTGAATTTGAATAGAAAAGCATAGCATAGAAAAATTATACATACATTATATATACTCTTCTGAAATTCGAATTTCATATAGGCTAGCATAGAAAAACAATAGAATAAAATTTATATATATATATATATATATATATATATATATATATATATATATATATATATATATATATATATATATATATATATATATATATATATATATATATTTTTTTTTTTTTTTTATTCTACTCTTTTCAAATAAATATTTTATACGAAATTCGAATTTCAGAAGACGAACACACACACACACACACACACTTTTTCTATGCTAGTCTATTGTTTTTCTATGCTATTCTTTTCCATTTTCTTTTCTAACCTTTTCTATTTGAATGCAAATTCATTCTAGATGAAAAATTAAAATTTCGGAAAATTGTTATATAGCATGAAATAGTTTATTTTTTCAAATGCGGTAGAATTTTTTACGAATACGAAACTAAACGAATTGAAACAATTTTTTTCATCCTGCACATGTCTAACACACACTTAAGTTTCACTCACCAGCTGAGGTCTTGGGCTTTCCAGGCTTCAATGAGCTGCTTGATATTGGCAACCGGCTTGCCAGCTGGTGAACTGAGGTCATCAGAACCATCGTCATTGAAGTTTCCACATGCCCCACACACCAACTCTGACAGGCCCTTTAACACATGAATCGAGAGGTTTCCTGCATCGCTCAACTCAATCTTCATGTCCGCATCAATCTGGACAGACATGGAGTTGTGCTTGGCAGAGGCTGAAAGGCTACCGAATGTGATGGGAAAGACATCCGAACGTCCATTAACCTAGGAAATGCAAGGAGATCACATGTTAATTAGTTGAACATCTATACTTCAGATTTTCTTCATATGCTTTGAAGGGTTTGTCAGCAGATCAACAGCTTGTGGGGGGGAGAAAAAAATTAAATGTTTCGTTCCAAAATGAAAAGGTGGCTAAAAATGTGTGATTGCGATGTGTCTGAATTACAATAGTAACAAATCAGGAACTTATGGAATATCTAAAGTGTGTGAATATAAAATAAAAAAAAAAAAAAATTATATATTTTTTTTTATTTATTTAAAAAAAAATTGAATCTGGTGGAAAAAAAAACTGATAAAACGAATTTTACTAAATTAGTAGCTTAACGAACCAATCCAAAATGGAGGCTAATGCTGCACATCAAGTTTCAATTAAGAGGGTAGGTTGCTTAAACTGTAAATGTAGAAAAACTATTTGTATGTTCACCCAGATATTTAATCAGGTTCAACTATTCCAGGGGATAGATGGAAAAAAATAATTGCTTCTAGCCATGTTTAGTACATAGTCGCATGCGAACTTACCCAGACTTGCTTGCTCTTAGAGATGGTCATTAGACCTTCAGGAAGGAAAATATGTAGCCGGGCAACGGATGCTGGTGCTCCTGCACAGCTCTGAACGTCAGCTACTACTCTGAACCAGGCTGAAAAGTTACGGTTACACAAAGATGTCACCTCTATGGGACCATTCCCAATAAGTTCTCCCGAGAGCCCATCAAATGTGACAAACGTCGGTAGATAGAGTGAACATTGAGCCTCTGTCTTGTAACAGCCTCGCACACCCTTCACAAGGTCACAGCGCTCTATTTCTTTGCACGAAAATGCCGAGCAGGTCACTCCACCAGCTTGGCACTTACATTGCTGAAGGCAATCAGAACTGACAAAGGACTCTCCCTCCTAAAGATAAGAAAAAAAATAAAATGAAAAAATAAAGATAAAAAAAAAAAAAAAAAATCAATTTTTTTTTAATAAAATGCTAAAAACAAAGATACAATTTAGATTATTCAGATAAAAAAAAAAAAAAAGAAGAGCAAAAGAGAGAAAGGAGAAAGATGGTGGTTAGCCAATTTCTGGACATTTGATTAACACCAATTGTGTAGCCTCCCTTACTCTTAATTTGGGTCCTCTCTATGGTCACAAACTAAAAAAGGGATTAGATGACTTCAATATTTAGACAAGCTGTAGCCCTGATACCATCATGTTATGGAATTACTGTGCCGGATGGGAAATTTTAAAATGTTCATCCTAAGGGGTTTTACAAAGGGCTGCAAGCTAAACCCCCCCCCCACCCTCTTGCCTGGTCAGATTTAAAAACATGACGACATTTTGGAAAAAGGTACCTCCACCAGCATGCAGTGAACGCCATTTTAGTGGGGGTTAGTTTTGCCTTGCTAATTTGGGGTCCGCTACCCCGACCTCATGGCCCTCCTGGCCTTGGGGTGCATAACCGGTGTATCCTGTGTCTTGGGGCTGGCTGGCCCGAGGCTGTGCAACAGAGTGGGCCTAGAAACTTTTTGGGGCCTACTGATCCAGGGATGGTCCGGTGCCGTCTCGCCTGAGGAGAGGAGGCCCACAAACTGGAGGATCCAGGGATGGACTTGTCCGGGAGAAGACCAAGCGCAAGGCTGGTATCTCTGGCCTGGAAACTCAGTTGAAGGACGCAACCCAGATCAGTCATCCGGTATCGCCAGTTCGGCTGAAAGACTGGTATTGTATGGCCGGTCTTTGAATTCCTCAAGATCTCTCAGTAATGCTTAAACTTAATCAGCAAGTCTGTGGCAGAGACTTTGTCGAGTACCCCACCGGCTGCTGGGCTGAGTGGAAAGGGCCTATCAGGGGATTGCTGGATCCAGTCTGTGGACCACCCCGCAATTACAGAGTGCCTAAACTCACCCTTAACCCTCTGACCCTGTATGGAAAGGCCAAAAAAAGGATTTGTGTGTCGGGTTAAACATTTCTTTGGGCCATTTTCCAATGGGACCCCTAAGATGGAGATCAAGCAGGTGAGGCAACGGTAAGCCCAAATCAAACCAGCAGATCCTTCAGGGGTTAGTGCTTCAAGTATTACACCATGAAAAAGGTAAATTATCTGAATTAGTTAAAGAATGAACTTACACTTAGATATCTTCCATCGAATACACAGCCACACCAGTCCAAAGGAACACAGGTGTCGCTGTCCAAGGCGTCGCTGTCCAGGGCGTACCCAGCATCGCATTCACAGCCTTCAAAGCAACTATCTGTACATTTTGTTGATGCCCAGAGGCTGGCACAAGTTTGTTCACAGGTTCTGGTGCAAAGTTCATAATGGCCGTTGACAGGACAGGGCATGGCTGCAAAAAGACAAAATGGAATTTCTTCATTACCCAGGTTTTGGGTTGGTGCAAAACAGAATAAAAAAAAAAAAAAAAAAGCCACCAGCCAAGTGGAAAAATGTTGGAGCTTCTGCTTTTCTATAGCATGCAAAACAGAACCATCAATTGGGTCTTTTATTTTGGACCCCAATTTTGCTTCATACTTACGACAAAATTCAGGGGTTCTCCAAGAGCCGATGGTAACATCAGTAGCATGACAAGCTGCTGCATACGCCTGTAGACTCTTGCACAAGACGTTGTCCTTTCCATCAATAGCACAGGAGTCATAGGTACAATCGTTTAAATATTTATATGGGTCAACTTTGGAATGACAAGCGCTGAAGGGTCCTGCTGGGTCTGTAATCATGCCGCAAGAGGATGTTGCATTGTACTGCTCCAGTTTGAAAGCATTACACACCGGGCACACACCTACTTCACAGCCATCACTGCACTTAGCACCAGTCATGTTCACTTTCCAGGAAGCGCCAAACTCATTCACGTTTTTAACAACCTGCCCGTTGGGAAGCTGGAAATCATCTTTGTCATCACCATTGAAATTGCCACAGAGACCATCCATCTTGCCACGGTATGAGCTGGGGATTTCCAGTATCACATGATAGATTGTGTCATAAAGAATCTTCAAGCCAAAGTTGGTTTGTAGAACAACATTGGCTCCTTCTTGGTTAATGAAAATACGGTCATCAAGAGTCAATGGCATTTTAAAAAGCTCTCCATTAACCTGTGAAAAATAAAAAACAAACCTGTGAACTTTAGTGCTGCTAATTGGAAACTCATGCAACAAAATCAAGCTAATGTCACCAGAAAGCCAGATGCCTAGAGGAATACATTTTTTTTCGACCCATTGAAGAATCTGCTCACTGGAAGGCCAATTATTAGACATGTGCAATTCGTTTAGTTTTTTTTCGTTAAAATTAGTTATCGTACGAATGAACGAACGATTGGCTAAAAACTTACGAATAACGAAAGTTTGAATCGAATGAATCCGAAAAACAACGAAAATCTAAAATAACCAAATTAGAGCCAACGAAACTACGAAAGAAGAAAATCCGAACGAAAAAATTCGTACATTCCGAACTTTTTGTTGAATTGGTAATTTTCTGTAAGGGACTTACAATGGCGCTGCTTAACGTGCTTCGAATAGATTGAACGAAAAAAAATTCGTACATTTGTAACTTTTTTTTTTCGATTCGTAATTTTCCGTGTCTCTTAAAATGTAATAGCATACACATTACATAAAATTATGAATTATGCTCCGATTATGAATCTACGAAAACAATGTTGCGAAAGTAACTAAATCTACGAAAATACGAATGCGTACGAATTTCGGAAAAATGAAGCAACGAAAGAATAACTTACGAAAATACGAATAGTTACAAATACGAACACCGACGACTTACGAATTTACGAATCGTTACGAATCAACGGAAACTAAAATAAACAAAATTTTTCTATTGTGCACATGTCTACCAATTATGCTTAGAAAATCGGAAAAGTGGGAGACTAGAGGATGGCACATGATTGACAATAAGGTGAATTGCTACAGGCAAGGCACAGCCATGACATTGCCAAAATGTAATTCTGTAGAAATCCTATCAGGGGCGGACTGACCATTTGGGGGCCCCATCAGGGTTGCCAGCCTCAGTAAAACCAGGGACAGTATGTAAAAATCAGTGTTTTTACATCTGTCTCTGAAATGTCCCTTACCGACATCCTTTTGGTCTAAAAATCCAGAGATTATAGCTGCCCCACCTCTCCAGTACCTTCTCAGCCAATAGAAACATGTCTGTGTATACTGTGCGATTGTATACTGTGTGGCCCCATAATCTGATTACCTAATCTCCTATTGCCCGGGGGCCCCATGAGTTGTCAGTCCGCCCCTGAATCCTATCCATGTGGTCACCAGGAGTCAAAAGACTTGTAGGCACATCAAACCCAATATTAAAATATAGGGCACTCTATTGCAGGGTTCCTTCCCCCAAAAAAATTGCCTGGCTAGGTGGATCCACTGGCTTCAATATCAGAGATTAAAGGCATACATATCCGGAAGGTCAAATAAAAAAAAAAAAAAAAAAAAGGCACACTGACATCAGAGACCACACTTTGAGGTTAGAGCTTAGGCAAAGCAACAGAAAAGTGCTCATTTAGGTATTCTAAAAAAAAAGACTTGACATTTCAGGGTTAGAAAAAAAAAATTGTCACACACACGGTAGAAAAGTGAAAACCCTTACCTTTACTTTAGATCTCATGTCTTGCTGGATGGCCACCATGTAACCATAAACATTTACCACCAACAGTCTTGTCACAGCCACTTTACCATAGCCCTCATTCTCCACAATGACAGAAAAGTCTATGAGACTGGGATCAACCACCACACCTGCAAAATTGTATGCGCAGGTGCCTTGGAAGTCAAACCTTCGACCATCGAAGGAGATATAATGTGGACCCCCTGAGGCGACACATCTACCTCTGCTCATGGGTTGGCATCCCCAAACGCCGTTGTAAAGTTTGAATTCTTCCTCAGGTCCACAAGCTTCCGACAGGCACTCAACTAGGCCATCGGCCCCACACTGGCACCTCTGGTTACACTGGCTCAGTGGGTAGAAGACCTCGTTTGTCTGGTAATAGAGATCCTGGTAGACACAGCCACAGTCAGGGATGGGCACACACTTGTGACCACTTAGGATGAATCCATCATCACAATAGCAGGCTTCCTTACAAGGAGAGTCACAACCAGTGGGTGAAGAGAGCCCGTAACATGTCACAGGGCAGGCATTTCCACACAACTCATAGTGAGAATATTTAGAGCAGGACATACCTAAAAATAAAAATTACATTAGATTATTCCACAATTTACCAAAAATTTGTTAAACATTTGAGGATAGAGAGAAAATATTATAAAAATATACAATATCTCTTGTAGCTGATTAAAATTAACCACTTCAGCCCCGGACCAATTTGCAGCCAAAGGACCAGGCCCCTTTTTGCGAATCGGCACTGCGTCTCTTTAACTGACAATTGCGCAGTCGTGCGACGTGGCTCCCAAACAAAAAGTGGCATCCTTTTTTTTTCCCCACAAATAGAGCTTTTTGGTGGTATTTGATCACCTCTGCGGTTTTTATTTTTGCGCTATAAACAAAAATAAATAGGAGCGACAATTTTGAATGCAATATCTTTTACTTTTTGCTATAATAAATATCCCCCCAAAAAAAAAAAAATTATATATATATATATATAAAAACTTTTGCCTCAGTTTAGGCTGATTCTTTTACATATTTTTGGTAAAAAAAAAAAAGGATTGATTGGTTTTGCGCAAAAGTTAGAGTTTACAAAATTGGACATAGTTTTATAGCATTAGCATTTTTAATTTTTTTTACTAGTAATGGCGGCGATCAGCGATTTTTTTATTGTGACTGCGACATTATGGCGGACACATTGGACATTTGACACATTTGGGACCATTGTCATTTATACAGCAATCCCTGCTATTTAAATGCACTGATTCCTGTGTAAATGACACTGGCAGTGAAGGAGTTAACCACTAGGGGGAGGGGTCAAGTGTGTATGTGTATTTTACTGTAGGGGGGCGTGGCTTTCTGTCCGACGTCACTGATCGGCTTTCCCGATGACAGGGAACAGCTGATCAGTGGCAGCCTCACTAGGAAGCACGAGGAGAGGTTTGTTTACACAGACCTCTCCCCGTTCTTCAGCTCTGTGACCTGATCATGGGACACCATCGGCGATCGGGTCCGTTGGTCCCGCGGTCACAGAGCTCAGGACCGGGTCGCAAGCTCGACCCACGGCTGGGCTCTTAAAGGGCCACGTACAGGTACGCGATTGTGCCCAGCCGTGCCGACGTATATCGGCGTGAGGTGGTCCTTAAGCGGTTAAACAGCCAGATCATCAAAATGTTGCCAAGACTAAACTCCATTTTATTTAGGCATAAATTTATGGATAATAAGATCTACTTTTAAAAATCTAATCACACCTAAAGAAATTTTAGCAGTTTACCAGTGTGGGGCCAATAATGTACCATTTTTGCCGTGACGATAAACCCATTAAATACCAACCCACCCCCATCAAATCATTCTCTGCAGCTATTACCTTTAGTACCACCACCCTCTCCCTTTAGAATGTAAGCTCTATGAGCCAGGCCCTCCTGTACCTATTGTACTGCATTTGAGTTGTACCCCCTATACATTGTAAAGCACTGCATAAACTGTTGGCGCTACATAAATAGTGTATAATAAAATGATGCTTGTAAGTTTTTGGCACACAGGAGGAAAGCCTATTCTTTTAGGAGCCATTTAAAGCCAAGATAACCACTGTGCCCCACCCACCCAAATTTTGCATCAATTGTTGATACCAAGTAATTTCCACAGAAAGGTTTAAATACTTAAGACTCCCCTTGCTTAACCCCCCCCCCCCCCCCCCCCCATTTGTAACGGACTGCACATATTACTTACTGCAGAAAGTTGGTTTCCTCCATGCCTGAAGTGTCACACCAGCATCTTGGCATGCAGCCACATAGAGCCCAATGGCTTTACAGAAGGAAGATGGATGTCCCTTGTATTGGCAAGCATCATACACGCAGTCGCTGAAATAAGGGGATGGGTCAATGACCGACAGGCACAGATCAAAAGGTCCACTGGGATCGGTGAGAAGTCCACAGTAATTGTTAACCTTGTAGGCTTCCTTTTGATTTTCTGTACACAAAGGGCAGCTTCCAGTACACCCAGAACTACACCCGGCAAAGTCGACTTGCCAGCTGGTGCCAAAACGAATTGCACTTGGTGCCGTTGTTCCATTCTTCATGCTAAAGTCATCGTTGGGGTTCTCGTTATTGTTTCCACACAAGCCTTGAACAGCATTGGCATAAGTGTTAGGTATGGTGACTGCCATATAACTGTCCCAGTCACATACAACAGTGATGCCAAAATCAGTTTTTATAATGCCCTGTCTGCCATTGATGTATGCCACCACTTTGTTGGTTTTGAAGTATAGTGGCAGAGATCTGGCAACACCATCAAGCTAAAAAAAACAAACAAAAAAAGTAAGTACATTTAGGAAATTTAAGGAAGTAACCTTCATTCATCCATTAAAAATATATACATACCAAGATACGACGTGGATAGTCCATGCTCAGTGCAAAGTCTGTGTCATAAGCTTTCAAGGTCACAACTTTGGTATAGGACACGGCTTTGTTCCCACCACGATTGTGGTTCTGGACCTGAACATTAAAAAAGGTCAGTGAACTGTCACTGGAATTCATGCCAACCAGTTGGTATATGCAGGTACCCATGAAGTCAAATCTCTTGCCATCAAAGGTTGTGTAGTGTGGGTCTCCAGAACCGGTGCAAGTAGAATAGCTTAAGGGTTGGCAACCACGGACTCCATTTGCGACCATGCACTGCTCGCTTGGCTTACAGCTGCTCTCCTTGCAAACCGCCATGCCAAGGCTTGGGTCACACTTGCAGAACACATTACAGTTCTGGTTGGCCCAGAACTCTTCATTGGCCTGGTAGTAGGTGCCATTGTAGGAACATCCACAGCTTGAGGTAGGAACGCACTTATCACCGCTAAGAAAAAAGCCATCATTACATTGACAGGTCTCCACACAAGCCTCAGTGCACCGGGATGGGGCTGTACGATCGGTGCAGGTGGCTGGACAGGCAGTACCGCAGAACTCGTAATGGCTGTTTGCAGGACATTGAAAAACTGGAATAAAAAAGACAAAAATGCAAATAATGCAATACAAATAACCAATTCGCATAGACTGATTAAAACTGACACGTTGGAACAAAATTTTATGCTAGGTATGCCTTAATGTGGCTCATTGTGTCACTTTAGCATCCCCTGAACATGTCACCACATTCAATATTGGAGGTGGAAGCTGAAAGTACTTACCACAACCAGATGGTGTTCGCCAATCATATACTTTAGCTCCTCGTTTCCTGCAGATGTTAGAATAGGCATTGAGGGCCTGGCACAGGATTTTTTTTACTCCACCATTCATGCAGACATCATTCAAGCAGCTATCAAAGAAGTTGTCGGGGTTAACCTTTGGGTGACACTCTCTGAAAGGCCCATTTGCGACCTTGCCAAGACCACATTCATTGTCGCCTCTGTACAGGTCCCTTTTGGCATCGTCGCAGGTTGGACAATTTTGTGCCGGGCAAGAGTCAAAGCAGAAACGATCCTGGTCATAGACTTTCCAACTCTTGGCCCAGTCGATGAGAGAGGAGACGGTTCCGTTATCTGAGGTGGGGAGTTCATCCTCAACATTTTGGTTAAAGTTACCACAGAGACCATGTGTAAGGCCATAGTAGCTGCTGGTGAGAGTGACCACAACATACCATGTGGAATCATAAAACACCTCTAGACCAAAATCCGTACGGAAGACGGCAGACGAGCCACTGATGCTTATAGAGATCTTTCCATCTAGCAGAGTTACAGGTAGATTGGTGATGACTTCATTCACCTGTTTAGTCAAAGAATGTAAAATGATAGTCACACTTTACAAAAAAAAAAAAAAAAAAAAAAAAAAAAAAAACAAGTCAACCATTAACCCCCCCATTAATTCCGAGTCTGGCCCGCATTGCAGGATACAGGGAGACTTACTTACCTTGTCCCCTGGATCCTGCAATGTCTCCCCGCTCGAGCCACACAGTGCCCAAGGGCCGCTGATCTCCGTTCCCTGCAACGTTATGACGCACGGGAGTGGAGATCGGCGCCAAAGTCAAAAAAGTTAACACAATACACAGTACACAATACTGTAATCTTACAGATTACAGTACTGTATAAAAAAGACACATCCCCTTTGTCCCTAGTGGTCTGTCCAGTGCCCTGCATGTCGTTTTTATACAATACATTTTTTTCTGCCTGGAATTTGGAGATTTGACATAAAAGGACACTTTTTGGTTGCTATGGACAAAGTGGTTTTAGACCAGCTAGAAAACAGCGATAATAAATTAGAATCACAATTCAAAAAACACTAAACTTAATGACAGCAACAATTCTGCAACTGAACAAATTTCAATGTTTTTGATTTGGTTACATTGAAAAAAATGTTATAATTATACTATAATTTATGATTTTGTGTTTCAAACTTTATCATACCGGGATGTCTACTAGACTCTGGTTTGGACAGATTTACTGTATTTAATTGTCGTATAACACGCACTTTTCCCCCCCCTTAAAATCGGGGGAAAGACGTGGGTGCGTGTTATACGCCGATCCCCCCCAAAATTTTTTTTTTTTAAAAAAGCGGCGCAGAAAAAGGCAGAGCCGACTCGCCGGCTCCGCTCAGTCCCGCCTCCCTGCGCTCGCTCCCGAAACAGCAGGGAGGCGGGACTGCGAGCGGAGCTGAAGAGTCAGCTCGGTCTTTTTGGGCAGCGCTTGCGTGGTCCGTCTCGGCAGCGGGAAATTTAAACGTGGGCAAGGCTGCAAATGACGCTTAAATGTACGTGTTTTTTTTCTCTAAACTTCCCTCCTAAAAAACCTTTTTTTCCCTTAAAATGTCCTCCTAAACTTGGGATGCGTGTTATACGCCAATAAATACGGTAAGGGAGTTATTCATAAGAATTGCATGCCTACAATATAAAAAAAAGCCAAAATGATTGTACCGCTTTTGGTACAAAATTCCAGACATAAATCATACCGCCAGGGAGGTAAAAAAATAGGGCACTGCAGAGATTGGATTAAATGGCCAAGATGGTATAGTCCCAATAATCGTATGGGATGAAGAAGCCATTTGGACAAGTGTTAAGAAGCCGAATGTTAAACAAGTCTAAGGTGAAGGCAACTAAACTAGGATTAAGAAATTTTATTCAAAAAAACATTTAACTTTACACAATTTCAAAGTTTTATAACTACTTACCCTGACTTTACCCAATTCTCCCTTCATAAGAGTGATCTTGTAGGTGTATACATAGATGGAAACAGTCCTAACAAAGGACACAGCCTGGCTCCCTCTGTTGTCATTCTTCTCCTCGACAGTAAATTCCACCAAGTCACCGTCATTGCCATCATACTTTGTTAGGATGTAGGTGCAGGTACCTTGGAAGTCATAATCGTAGCCATCAAAAGTGTGGTAATGGGGGTCTCCCCAGCCCCAACAGGTTCCTGTGAAATCAGGGACACAGATGGCTTTTCCATTTTGGACCTTGCAAGTTTCCTTGATCCTACAAGTGATGGAATTACAGGGATCTGAAATAAAAAGTAAAGAAGATTAGGACACAGTTTGAGGACTCCAGGAATGTGTAGGGTTGAATTGCCAACCCCACCCCCCCCCTCCCCATTTCCCAGGGAGGGTCCATGTTAGACGTTTGAGTTAAAATATAATTAAGTGATAAAAGTTTCTGATAATGTATATGAAACACACAAAAGGTTATACAATATTGGTGATGGTTTTGAAGGTCGGTCACAGAACATATAGGACAGAGGGCACAGAGATATGCTTTGGCTGTGAAGGTTACATCTATTTTGGAATTACTACGTCAGGACTATGGGTGGAGTTACGCTACTTATCTTTAGACTAAACCATATTGGGTATATATGCAAATATGGGTGTCACCAGAAATGCTGACACGACAGTATGAAACAGTACAAGAATGGAATAGTGTTATGGAAGAATGGAGGAAGGGAGGTGAAGAGTGAAGGAAGAATGGGAGGAGGAAGGAAGAGAGGAAGGAGGAGACAGGGTTAAAATGTAACATCAAGTGTCTCTCCCTCTGAAGCCGTCACAATGTCATATGTTACCAGATGTCTTGGCTTTGCTTTTCTCTCTGAACAATAAACTACCTTTCGAAGTATTCTGGATAAGGAACAGATTCTTAAAGTAAGTTTGATATGCTGCCTTGGGTGAAGACATGCAATTCTCCTCTACACACCCTCTAGGAGAGAGGATATTGACTTGCATATTATTGAAAAGACTATGCCATTTCATCTTGAAACGCTCCTGTAAGTAGAAAGTCGATAGAGATTTCTCTACCCACACCTTCCTTTCAGTCCACATTGTGAGGCGTCTGTCCCTGTAAACGGAAATCATCCCCGGCAGCACAGCATAAATCTTGTAGAGTGCCTGATCAGCTGCACTTATCAAGCATCAGTCCAAAATGAGTTACCATTGGAGCCGCCTGCATGGCAATTTTTATTTCCTTGCAAGTATGGGTGACTCCAGCAGCATTTTAAATTGAAGCTCGCACAGTGGGGCCATTGGATTTTGGCATTTTATTGTATGCTGTTGGGTGCCTGGGGACAACGTCCTGGATGCCTACAATACCCACTGTCTCATCTGCTTGGCTAGCAAAGAGGAAGGAGGGAGAACGATGGCTGGACTACATGTGGGGGGAAACTAGGTGCAGCCAGTGAGCCATCAAGTCAAAGGATGAGGCATTTTAAAATATACTGTAGCTACACTTATTACAGTGCAACCTGCGCATTACTTGTTCCTGGCTTGACCTCACCTTAGCCGAGTCCGATTCACTCCTGACCCCGGAAAACACTACCTTACCCACAGTGACACACAAAGATACCCCCTTTAAGCCCCCCATTGTTGCAGCAATTTTGCCACGCCTACAAGCCACCATTGTGGGATAAGCACATTGTGGGATTCTCCTGCTTACAGTGCCAAAGGGCATTTTATCCCTACACCTTGAGTGTTGTCTCTTGCGCCAAAAGTCTGACCAATTGTTTCAAGGTAGTCACTAGAGTACCTAGGGAATTACATTTGGAGAATCTAGTATCCTTAAAAAGACAATTGTAATGATTTCAGATCTTTTACTTCCACTCAAACCATTACCTTTGTTCACACATTTGACAGTTCCATCTTGAATCTTGCATTCTTCATCAGCCGCACAGCCAGTGTCTTCACAGACAAGATCGCCCACCGGGCTACATGAGCAAGTTTGTTGGCAGTCACTGGATAAGACAACCTCATTAAGCTGTAGAGGTAAAAATAGTTTTGAAACTTGTTGATAAAAATTGTAAAGGGAATTAGAAGATATTGTTGTGAGATGATTTGTGACCCTTGTACAACAAAAAGGACAGATTTAAAGTTTTACTAAACCCCGGACCCTGCATTCACTATATCTGATCTCCCACAGTACACAAGATGGAAATGCTATTAGTTTAGTACTGAACGCCTTAGCTGTATATAGCAGTCCTGTGAGTTCCATCAGTGTCTGGCTGATCACTGGTTAAAGCTTGTAGGAGGAGTTTTCTGACTGTCCTATGAGACTGCAAGACACCCCCCCCCCCCCCAAGAGTGCACGAAGACAACACCTTGTGTACAAGCAGGCCCCCCTTAATACTTACCTTAGAAATGCAATCACGAGATTGCAGACGTGGAGCTTCATTGGCGGGGCTTGGAGCCGCTTTGTGGCGCATTCCATTGCGCAGAGCAGCATCTGCCCAGCCGGGTGCTTTGTTTTCAGTGTGAGAACAAAGTCACTTCTGCAAGCTACAAAAAGATGCCCACCGTGAGGACCTAGCCCCTCCCCTCTCCACTGAACACACGGAGAAACCAGGAACTAGCTGGGGAGAGTCACAGACCCTGCTGCTTCGCTGGGGACACAAATGTAAGGAAGGACTTCCGCTGACACCTGGTGGCAGGAGATGTGGCAAGTGACATGCTTAAGGCTCCCACTGACTCGGCATAATGCCGAGTTGAAAAATTTCATTTTAAATTACAAAATAGAAATAATGCGCTTCAATCATCCTGACACCATAACCATGGTGCCAGGATGATTGCAGTGCTAACACCAAGTGTTTGGAGTATCTTTATCTGCCGATTGTTAAACTTTCTAGACTACACATTTCTATTGTTGTGTAGGATCTGGGCCTGTTGTCCCTCCCTCATTCATCTCAGACACTAACCACACCACCTTAGAGACATGCCCACTATTTCGCTGAAACTACGCCCATTTTCACCAAGTGGAAAAAAAAAAAAAATAAAAAAAAAAAAAAAAAAAAAAAAGCAGGGTCTGGCATCACCCCCCCTCCCATCCTAAAACTTTACCAGCTGCCACTGCTTTAGCTGCAAAAGGCTAGGAGGACTGGAAAACCTTAGTTGGTACGGGGCTCTTTTTCTAACTGTTGGGCACAACCATACCCTTTTCAAACCTACCTTCACCACAACCACCCCCCTATTGCTTTCCCACTTTTTGATCAGTCACAACCATAAGTTTAGCCACAATGCCTTTACCCAAAAGCCAAAGAGTAGAGAAGTTTTGGAGCCAGCTTCAGGTTGTTGTTGCCATCCTGTCTATTGGCAAGATCACTTCCAGAGACAGCCGTCAACAGGTTTTTTTCGTCAACCGATACACAAAATGGCAATAGAAGACTTTTGTAGCGCAGGAGAATTCAAGAACCACGGTTGACCGTGTCCCTGATGGGGGAACTCCAATCATTGGAACAGGGGAATTGTGTGCAATGTGTACACAGCAATGAAAAGACAACTGGTTTTAAAACCTTCCCAAAAAAAAAAAAAAAACCAACACACCCCACACATGTAAACTCCAAAATACCCACCTGATAATATTTTCCATCATCAAAACAGCCACAGTTGTCCATTGACACACAGTTCTTCCCATCAAAAAAGAAGCCACCATTGCACTCGCAGCCCTCAGAGCAAGCAATGGGACATTTGCCAGGGTCAGTAAAACCAGTACAACTTGAGGCACACACATGAGCGCAAACTTTGTATTGACTGTTGGCTGGGCAGGTCAATGCTAATGAGAAAACAGTAGACAATAAAAAATGTAGCCGATATTAGAACAAAAACAAATAAATACAAACAATGCAGTACAAAACTTACGACAGAATGCATCAGTTCTCCAAGGCTGAATGGCGACTCCAGCTGCTTGACATGCAGCAACATAGCTCTGTATGTTCTGGCAAAGTATGTCCCCATCACCTACACTGGCACACACGTCGTAGATACAGTTCTTGATAAAAGTATTGGGATTGACGGCGTCATGACAAGCACTCAGAGGACCTTCAACCTTCTTCAGGAACCCACAGTAGTTGTCCATTTTCAAGAGCTCCTCCTTGCTACTGTCACAAGATGGGCATGGGTCGCCACTACCACCACAGCCATCACCACAAGTCACACCAGGGACCTGCACCTTCCAAGAGGCTCCAAATACAGTGGCATCTGTTGTTACCATCTTATTGGGGAGCTGGAAGTCGTCCTTTCCGTCACCATTATAGTTACCACACAAACCACCCAACTGATTCCGGTAGGTTCCTGGGACAGTGACTAGCAAATGGTAGACCAAGTCATAATTGACCTGAACGCCGAAGTCTGAATCAACAACCACCCTGTTACCCTGTTGGTAGACCCGGATTCTGCCACCTTCCAAGTTTACTGGGATGTTGTTATAAACCCCATTGATCTACAATAAAAAATAAAAAAAGTTTATTCCCAAAGAGTTTAAAATAGAGTTACATTAGGTTTTCTATTCTAGTAGAGAAGGGTAGAAAATTACTATTTGTATGCAAATATTTAATCAACTGTGCAATTCGTTTAGTTTTAATTCGATTTCGTACAAATGATTTAGATAAAAATTCTAACGAATAACGAACTAATATGAAAAAACAACGAAAATACGAAATAATTAAATTAGAAACGAAACTACGAAAGAATGAAAATCCGAAAAACACGAAAATCAAAATGAACGAAAAAAAATTCGTACATTCGTAATTTTCCGTGTCTTACAATGGCGCTGCTTAACGCTTCGAATGGATTGAACGAAAAAGTTCGTAACTTTTTTTTTGTTGATTCGTAATTTTACGTGTCTTACAAAGTAATAATAGCATACACATTACATAAAATTATGCTCCGATTACGAATCTACGAAAACAATGTTACAAAAGTACAAATAAATCAATCTTACGAAAGTACGAATGTAACTAAATCTACGAAAATACAAAATAACGAAAATACGAATTTCGAATAACGGAAAAACGAATCAACGAAAAAATACAAACGAGTCCGAATACGAACACCGACGACTTACGAATCGTTACGAATCAACAGAAACTAAACTAAACAGATGTTTCTATTCTGCACATGTCTAATATTTAACCTATGCCATTACAATTTAAAATGCTATATAAAATTCTCAAAAAAAAAAAAAAATTATATATAAAAATTTTTTTTTTTTTTTTTTTTAATTAACTCATAGATCTTTTTTTTTTAGACAGGGAATATTCATAAGACTTACCATAATCTGACCATGAACATTATACTGAAGAACGATCTTATAGTCGTAGACTTCAAACGTTACTAGTTTGGTGACGGCCACGCGCCCATTGCCCCATTTTTCATTTTTCACATGGATGGCAAAAGGCACTAGATTTTCATTGTCTGTCAGAGCATCGTTAATATTGTCTGTCAGAGTATAGTTGCCATTGTCTGTCTGTGTCTTGGATAAGGTGTAGGTACAAGTGCCTTGGAAGTCAAACGCTCGGCCGTCAAATGACATGTAGTGGGGGCCACCAGCTGCGGAGCACTGTGCCGAGCCTACTGGCTGGCATTTCTGCATTCCATAAATCACTTCGCACTTTTCATTGGGCCTGCAAGTAGAATCTTTGCACTCTACAGCTCCGCCCTCTGTACAGATGCACTTCTGGTTGCAGAGGCCACTGGTGTAAAACACTTCACCCATCTTGTAGTATGAATTATTGTACAGGCAACCACAGTCGGATATGGGAACACAGTCTCCTCCACTAAGGATAAAGCCATCATCGCATTCACATCCTTCAGAACACACAGGGTTGCATCCCAATGGAGGGGAGAGAAATAGACAAGTTGGAGTGCATCCCGACGTACAAATTTCATAGTGGCTGTTCTCTGGACAGGCTGGACCTGGGATTAACAAAGCAACAAAAAACATTTATAGGTATATTACCACTACATAGCCTAAAATGGTGTAGACTCCTGACCCTCACACCTATATGGACTTGTTGGATATCCCATGCCAAAATAATGGGCATGAACATAGACACTGAGACTTTAAGGCTTTCCACAAGATTGAAGTTCATCTGAGGATTTGTGCCCACTTAACCAAGAGACAAAATTACTGATGTTGGATGAATCTTTTGCAATTTGTGTTCCAATTCCTCCCAATTGGAATTAATAGGGTTCATGAGGTCAGGGCTCTGTGCAGGATGCTTAACATGAGTTCTTAACACCAAAACCGGTCAAACCAGTTCTTTCTTGGAGCTGGTTTTGTACACGGGAGCAGTGTCATGTTTGGGCCGAAAACGGCTTCCCCAAACTCATTTGGACAGGTCATCTACTTTTCTATATAGTGCGTAAAATTTTAAATTTAGCCAGGTTTAAAAATAAAAATACTTGGTATATCACAAGACAGTCTGTAGACTTGAAGTAGCATCAAAGTCTAGGGAAAGGCTAGGTGGGGTGGTTGTTCCCAAGTTCCTGGTCCTTAAAGTGGTGTTTCCCCCAAAGTTACAAGTTTTACTCTATGTGCAGCAAATGAGCTAATAAAGTCACTTACCCATTTCTCCCTGTTACTAGGTGGTCCCACAAAATCTGCTTCTTCCATAGCCTAGGCTAAACACGTCACTTTCCCTCGGCACAGTCTATCTGGGACACGTGACAGGTCCCAGATGACTGCGCGGCATATCACGGCGTGCTCGCGCAGTGTGAAGTCACAGCCGGGTGCCCACAATAAGGATGCCGGCGCCGCAGGGAACGAGGGGGGGGGCTTCGTTCCCCCGCATCGCTGGACCCTGGGACAGGTAAGTGTCCGATTCTTAAAAGTCAGCAGCTGCAGTATTTGTAGCTGCTGACTTTAAAAAAAATTTAAGGGGCACCCCACTTTAATCTAGAGAAGAACATGGAACGTCTGGATGAGAACGCTGTAAAAAGCTGGCCACACATACAATTTTCTTACGCAATTTTGTGCTTCATCTATTAAGTGCAAGGGCCTGTCTGATGAGTTTAGGCTTGACCTCCTCTAGAGCAACATTTTACAAGACTAAAATGTATTGCCAGACCAAGATTCTGGAATATACCGTTGTTATTGGTGTATAACATGCACTCCCCCCCCCCCCCCCCTTAAAATCGGGGGAAATGTCGTGGGTGCGTGTTATACGCCGATCCCCCCAAATTAAAAAAAAACTCCGCCATTTCGCTTCTGAAACAGCAGGGAGGCGGGACTGCAAGCCGAACAGCGTGGGAAGCTGCAAATGGCGCTTAAATGTACGTTTTTTCCTGGAAAAAAAATGGCTCTGTATGCAAGCAGGTGCTGTAGTGATCATTAGCTAGAACCAAAGATAGTCAAATCAGAAGAACGTCACCAGCACGCACTGGGTCTCCAACGTGGGTTTATTCATCAGCCACATTGTTACAAGAGCAAGGTTTCAGGGCCTACCAGAACCCCTTCATCAGGCATGCAACTGTCCTGCGAGCCTCCGAAACATTGCAAAAACGTGACTGCTGAATAAAAGCTGTGGATCCATGTTGGAGATCCAGTGTGCTGGCGACATTAACCTGCTGTGCAGGATTAGGGGTGCCCAGACTGAAAAAAAAAAGTTGAACATAGTTTTAGTACAGGTTAGGAAAAGTAGTGCTGTTCCCATTCACCTATGGAGTTTTGGTCAAACCCACACCTACAGTGAACAGCCTTCAGAACATTACAAGCCAACTTACGACAGAACTGGTAGGTTCTCCATGGGTCGATGGTGACTCCAGCCACCTGGCACTGTGTTGCATAGCTGGTAATGATTTTGCAAATAAATTCTTGCCTCCCTTCATAAAAACAAGCATCATACACACAGCTCTTGAAGAAGTCATCTGGGTTAATCTCGGCATAGCATTCACGGAAAGGCCCGGTCTCATCTCTGATTATTCCACAGCTCTCATTGTCATTATGTTGTAGTTCTAGTTCAGAGAATTTGGCGCACTTTGCCTTGTCCGCTTCATAGCAACCTGGAACGTCTTGCACCTTCCAGCTGTTTCCAAAGGTGATTGGCTTGGTGGCCAGCCGATTTCCTGGCATCATGAAGTCATTGTTCTTCTTACCATCAAAGTTGCCACAAAGGCCACACACCGCTCCAGAATAGCTGCTGGGAAGAGTGAGAGAGACATGACTGTCCCAGTCATATGTCACACGCAGGCCAAAGCTTGTTTGGAGGACAGCGGAATAGCCTTGTTTGTATATAGAGAGCTCGCCATTGTCTACAACGTATGGTAGGTTGGTTAAAAGTCCATTAATCTGTAGAAACAAAAACAAGATTTACACAGATGATCACAATCTAGCTTCCAAAAGATTGGCTGTTTGGCTTTAAATAAGAGGTTCCGCTTATTTTCTTGGCCATGTAGAGCAAAGTGTAATATACAATACTAAATACACAGACTATAGTAAATCTGATTTACATCAGCCACCTGTACCATCTTGTGACATGTTTAGCACTGCCGAGTTATTCAGCGTTTTATTGCTTTGCACAGTGCTCAGTCCAACACCAAGAACAAGCATTCAGGAGGAGAACGATCACCTGTCCATGTACTACTTCCTGTTTACCATCCATTTACAAACTGGACAGCTATATGGCATGTAGGCAGGGGCAGTTAGCTACTTTTCCGCTACGTGGCTCTGTACCAGAATAGTGTCGGGTACAGCAGGTAGCGACACCAGGTGTTGGGCTTCCTTTAGGTAAAGCCCTCCCACAGTGATGTCATGGGTGAGTCAGTGCCTCGTTATGAGGGGCCCTAACAGCACTTGGAGCATGGAAGCTAAACACCCCACGCCTGTGAGAATTTAGCCAGCACACGAAGGCCCTGGACAGGGCAGGAGGCTGGGTGGAGAGAACCTGAAATAAGAGCCAGACGTCCCTTATGGAAGTGGGGGGGGGGGGGCTTGGGTGGGTTACAAAAGGCATTTTAGGCCAGGCTGGAGAACACCGGGGCTACATCCCTGGAAGAGGATGCTCCTAGCAAGGTAGTGACTAAAGAGTATGGTCCTGCGAGTACTAATGACCCTGAGCAGAGGAGAGCCTGAAAAAGGGAGATGGCCGTTTAAAGTACTGCACATGCTTTCACTTGTGACTGATGCAGATATTCCAATATATGTGATTGACTATATAACATCAAGCGACTCTGGAATGCATGTCCCTGTGATGTGACTAGATTGTCATTTCCTGAATATCACCAGTAAAAATGCAGCAAACCATTTGGGTGGACATTCTTTACTTGGGGGATGAAAAAGGTCCATGGCTGGGAAGGTCATGAAGGCCAATGGCTAGGAGCAGGACACTAGATGGTGGAGGGCTCAGCATCAGGAGGGATAGTATTCTAGCAGGGCTTGAGCAGGTGTAGGCACCAAAACCAGACAATAGACATGTGCAATTCGTTTTGTTTTGTTTCGTTATATTTGTTCATTCATTATCATACGAATGAACGAACGATTCGCTACATTTTTTTACGAATAACGAATCGAACGAATACGAAAATCCGAAATAAGCAAATTAGAAAATCCAAAAAACGAAAACAGGAACAACGAAAATCAAAATGAACGAAAAAATTTGTAACTTTTTTTTTGTTGAATTGGTAATTTTCCGTGTCTCTTACAATGGCGCTGCTTAACGTGCTTCGAATGGATTGAACGAAAAAATTTGTACATTCGTAACTTTTTTTCCCCCGATTCGTAATTTTCCGTGTCTCTTGAAATGTAATAGCATACACATTACATAAAATTATGAATTATGCTCCGATTACGAATCTACGAAAACAATGTTACGAAAGTACAAATAAATCAATCTAACGAAAGTACGAATGTAACTAAATCTACGAAAATACGAATGCGTCCGAATTTCGAATAAACTAAAATACGAAGCAACAAAAAAATAACTCCGAAAATACGAATCCTTACGAATACGAACACCGACGACTTACGAATCGCTCTGAATAAAACTAAAATAAACAAACTTTTTTGTTGTGCACATGTCTCCCCCCCCCCCTACAGGCACTACTTACCTGGCTCTGGAAACTGGCTGAACAAAAAAAAAAAATATATATATATATATATATATATATATATATATATATATATATATATATATATATATATATATAAAATGACCATTTGCTTGCCAAGCAAATTTTATATTTTCAATCTTCATTGGGTTCAGAAGAAAAATAAAGAACACCCCCACATACCCAACACATTGTATTACAGCATAAAATGTTGCCAATAATGTATGAAACTGAAACGCTCCACTCACCAGAATCCTGTCCTTGTACCGCCTGTTGATGGAAATATCAAAATCCCACAGCTTGACTTGCACTGCGGAGGTGTAAGACACGACCTTGCTGCCCCGGAATTCATTCTGAACGTTGACCTTGAAGTCTACCAAATCCAACATATTGCAAAGTGCGGCAAACCGATAGATGCATGTGCTCTGGAAGTCATACCTTAATCCATCAAAGGTGAAGTAATGGGGGTCTCCGGAGGCGGAGCAGGTGCCATAGTAGAGAGGGTAGCAATCCTGGATACCGTTCACCACTGAACAAGTCTCGGAAGACCTGCAGCTGGTGAATTTGCATTCTACTTTCTTGGTGGTGGGGTTGCAGGTGCACTGCCGCTCACACTTTTTATCCCCCCAGAAGGTCTCATTGGAAGCGTAGAGTTTTCCTTGGTAGACACAGCCACAGTGGGCTTTTGGTAGACATTTTCCTTCATCAAGCACATAGCCTTCCATACACTGGCAAGACTCCACACATGGATCAGGACACACGGATGGAGTAGCAGCATCGTTACATGTGGCCGGACAGGCTTTGGAGCATAATTTGTACTCGCTGTTTGCAGGACATTGCATTGCTGTGGGAAAATATGGACATGTCATTGCCATCAATATGGTGGACATTTTGAATGTGTCAAAATTAAAGGAAAGAATAGGAAGCAGTTGATACATCAGTTCTATCCACCCTTTGCTTAATCTCAGATTAGTGAGAAGCCACCCCCCACCCCTACGGAAGGCAAGCCCCTCAGATAATGCCAAAACCCCATCAAAGTCCATTAGAGCTGAATTTGTTTATTTTCCCCCCAAAATCCAATTTGGTAAATAAAAAAAACCCCACATACCTCTTTATTAAACTTAAATTGCCATCATAAGGGGGAGCGGGATATATTTTCCTGTATGAAGACAACCCCTGCCCTCCAGCTGATCAAGCACAGGACTGGACATGCCAACCTGGAAGTGCTTAGAGCAGAGCGCTTCCTGGTTCATTGACCACAGATCAAGGCATGATATAAGTGATATTGCATTGTGCTGCAGCTGCCCAAATCCTTTTATTGGATAGCCATGAGCTGGCTCAGTGCTGCCAGTTTCCTCCAGCCCTTTTCAGGCTCTTGCCATCTACATGCACTCCTCCAACATTGGCTGCACATTGCTTTTGACCAGTTTCCTCATAGCGGCAACTGTGGACCATGCCTGAGCTGAGCAATGGGAGTCAATAGTAGACCTGTGCAATTCGTTTAGTTACGAATTTGTTTTCCGTTCAAATTAGTTATATATTAGTTCATTCGTTATCGTACGAATGATTTAGTAAAAAAGCTAACGAATAATCGAAACGAACATGAAAAATTAAAATACGAAAAAATTAAATTAGAAACAACGAAACTACGAATGAATGAAAATCCGAAAAAACTAACACCGAACAAAGATTCAAAAATAACGAAAATCGAAATAAACGAAAAAAATCGTAACTTTTTTTTTGCTTGTTGATTCGTAATTTTCCGCGTCTTACAATGGCGCTGCTTAACGTGGTTCGAATGGATTTGTAAATTTGTTACTTTTTTTTGTTAGTTGATAAACGTGGTTGGGTCGGAGGCACTGTTTTGGTGGATTTTTGAGTTGTTCTGACTTGTGAGAGAAATTTTGTTTCTTAAACATGTAATAGCATATACATTACATAAAATTATGAATTATGCTCCGATTATGAATCTACGAAAACAATGTTACGAAAGTACGAATAAATCAATCTTACAAAATTAACTAAATCTACGAAAATACGAACGCGTCCGAATACAAAATATAACGAAAATTAGACTAACAGAAAAACGAATCAACGAAAAAAATAACTCCTTACGAAAATACGAACGAGTCCGAATACGAACACCAACGACTTACGAATCAACGGAAACAAACAGAAACGAAACAAATTTTTCTATTGTGCACATGTCTAGTCAATAGGATCACACGTAGTCTACATCAGAGGAGCTTGTGACAGGGCAACATCACATTAGGAGTATAAAAATGGGAGATGGCAATAGGCTTCTCAACCTCTTCAACACAGAAACTCTTGCAATAACTTGCCCCCCTGCTAAAAAATTGCTATATCTAAAACGTATAATACATTAGTGTGATGGTCCATGGGGAGAATGCTCAATGCACATGGGCTCATTAGGAAGAATCCCTTTGCCCCCTAGCCAAAGGATCAATAGGGTCAGTGGGGAACTTATTTGAGAGGCAGAAAAATGTCTCAAGGAACCCCACCAACCTCTGGAGAACTCTAGGGTTCCATGAAACCTGTGATAGACCATTGTCACCACATAATAGAAGAGGCATGTCAAGGATTTTCATGGCAAGGACAACTGAATATTTAATTACACTGCAGAATTGAAATGCTTAAAAAAAAAAAAAAAAAAAAAAAAAAAAACAGAAAGTCCAATATAAAAGCCCACATTACTTGGCAAAAAAAAGGTCATGCGATACTGAGTATTCCATCATTTTACTGCAGGGGAGGGGCTTTTTTTGGGTGTCCATGTCACTGCCCGGGATGTGGACCCTTTCTTCAGGCTGTTAAAGATCAAGGTCCTCTCAGACGGATCAGTGGTAGTTCCCTCAGAGGAGACCCGACAGTGGACTTAGACCTCAAGGTTTATCTTTTATTATGTAATTTAAACTGAAGGGGACCCCCACAACACAGCTTCTTAATTTTCAGAAGCCAAAATGGAGTTCATTTAATCTAAATGGCAAAACATAAAAAAAAATAAAAAAGTGTAGAAAATTAATTGAAAGTTGGTTTGAAAAAGCCAAATTCAACAGTCGCTTAGTCATGGCTCCATTGGAAAAAAGTAGTTTTCACCTTCTGCTTTGGAGACCATTATGATCAGAATTTCAGATGTTGACCATGATCACAGGAATGTAAGGGGAGTCTTCCAATGGTAACTCATGTGTCAACCATGTGACAACTGCCAAAGGATGGATTTCCTCACTGATTTACTTAATTTTAGTTGTGTCAGACAGTAAAGCAAGGACAAAGCTCACCAGCAGGATCAGCACATGAACTTCACCCAACTAGAATAAGGTTTGGACAGACATGCATCCATACCGATGGAAACACGACACTCTTGCATTAAACCAGAGATCAGGCAAGTGACCTGTCTGGACCCAACTTTTTACCAATAAATAGTATTGGTCAGCATTTAGTCCAGGAAGACTAGATTGACAGTGTTATGTTCTGGCATATTGTGTGTGCAAAATACAAGTCAGTGGTTGGGAAAAAAAAAAAATGAAATATGGCTTCTACTTACAGCATCCAGTGAGCGATCTCCACTCTCCAATTTCAACCTTGCTTCGCTGGCAGGCTTCTGCATAGGTCTTCAGACTTTGGCACAAGATCTGTTTGGCACCAGCATTCATGCATAGATCATACACACAGTTATCTACATACGGTTTTGGATCTATGACCGAATGGCAATGGAGGAAGGAACCGTTGACTTTAGACAGGAGGCCACAACTTTTCTCACCGATGTAAGTGTGTTGAGTGTCAAGAGGGCAGGTCTTACATTCCCCATTGCAGTCGTGCCAGCAGACCCCGTCTCCATCGCCTACTTCCCAGCCCTTTCCAAAGTCAATTAAATTAGTAATGTTAACACCATCTGGGGTCATTAAGTCATCTGAAGGGTTCCCATTGTAGTTTCCGCACAAGCCACAGACGCTTCCAAAGAAGCTACTGGAGACGTATACTTTCAGTATAGAGTTCCAGTCATAGTATACCTTCAAGGAAAAGTCAGTCACAATAACGAGCGAGCCACCGGATTGATAGAGCCGGACCTGGCCATCATTAAGATTGAGAGGCAGGCGGTTTCTTTGATTATTCACCTAAAGGAGAAGCAAAAAAAAGAAAAAAAGGATTTTATATGAGTGTCCAAAAATTATTCACTTGCTTTTCAGTATGTAGTGTTAAACCCAGCTAACCAAACTTACCCTCACAAAACCATATTCAGATCTCACTAGAGATATGGTTTGCTGATACACCTGTACAGTGACATAGCTGACGTAGGATACGCGAGTGCTACCTCGGTTTTCATTCTTGGCCTCAATGTTGAAAGTCGGAAGGTTGCTGTCACCATTACAAGTTTTGGCGACGGTGTAAGTGCAGGTTCCTTGGAAGTCATAAAAGTATCCATCAAAGGTTCGATAATGGGGGTCACCAACAGCATGGCAGTAGGCTTCTGAATCGGGGATGCATACTGGTTTCCCATTGACCATGTGGCATTTTTCCTTCACTCTGCATGTTAGGCTGCTGCAAGTTGGACCAAATTCTAAGTTGCCAAGAGAGAACAAAAACAGATCATAGTAAATGAAGCTTGAAAATTTGGCCAACTTTTCTACACTGGTATTTTTTTATTTTTTTTGGAATAACAGTGTAGAAGTAGTTGCTCCAACACAAACCAAAAACCATGGAAAAAATGAAATAAATTAAAAAAGATTACATGCAACCTATTAAGTTTATAAGTCTTACAACATATGAAAAGATAAGATGAACTTGTTTATGGTTAAAAGAAAAACAACAACTCACCACGAATGCATATAGCTGGAGAGCCATAGCTATTAGCTTTCATAAAGCCGAAGGAAAGCAGCATAAATGGTGATGTATTCTCCACAAGTTGGACACTGAATTCTTTGCCTGAGCTTTGAGTTGCCCATGAGTAGTCCGTGCCAGGGACTGTGTACCAGGTCAGGCCTTGAGCCGGACTTTCGTTGATGCTTACTTTAGAAATGTCTGCCGTCTTGGTAACCAAGGTGCCGTAATTGTTAAAGTCTTGTTGACCGTAGATCAAGTAAGAAGCGCAATAGCTGCCGATTGGTGGAATAGTCATGAGGATGGGGTCATACTGTAGTCGGGACTTATCATACCACCCGGTGCAATAGAAAATAACTTGAATCCCAGCGCTAGCAGTAAGGTAGATGGGAGTTTTGACTGGCACCTCTAGCTGAATGGTTTGCCCCGCAGTTAAGTTCTGGCTTGCTTTTCTTGCTCCGACTTGGTATTCAATCGTGGTGTTAGAAGAGGCCACCACAAATGCAATATCAAATGTGACCTGAAGAGATATTGGAGGTACAATGAAACTGGAACCCCAGCTAGTCACTGGCAAAAGCTGCTCGTAGACATGATTACACCTAGAATTCTTCCATGTGCATGTGTGTCCACTCAGGACTGCAACAGGATGCTGAGACACAATTCTGGTTCCAGACAGGTCATCACTACTAAGAAGCTGAAGGGCGCTATAAGGTTCCAAGAGGACATTAAGCTTGCTGCCAGCTGGGTAGAGCTCATCTTGAAACGTGACTGCTCCTTTGAGGAAGACATCGATACTGGTGGGTTCCTGGTAGCTGACGACAGAAAATTCCTTAAATGATTTAATGGGACCATTCAGAGGTGTCACCACATAGTAGTCAGTGCCGAGATCTTTCACGGGGTACACAATGCTGGTGTCAGCACTTTCATACTTGTAATTCATAGAAAGGACCGAGATGTATTTGTCAGCCTTGATGCAGATAACATTGCTCGACTTGCCAACGCCAGGCAACTCTGCATTCGCTGGGATTTGAACCGTGGCCGTGGCTTGTTCATCCAGCATCAGGACTTGTTTGAAACTTGATTTGTTCATCCATACAGTTACGTTGGTGGAGGAGGAATAGGCGGTAATGAACAATTGGAAGTTGGCAGTGGTGGGGTCGAGCAGATAGTTCTGCATGAAGACCGTAACAAATTCCTTACCCAGTGGACCTGCCCAGCTAGATCCTGAAAACAAAGTGTAGAGTAATAGGGTTACTCATGGTAGTGCTTCATTTGCAAGATAGACTAAAGCAGGCATCCTCAAACTACAGCCCTCCAGCTGTTGCTGAACTACACATCCCATGAGGCATTGTAAAACTCTGACATTCACAGACATGGCTAGGCATGATGGGAATTGTAGTTCCTGAACAACTGGAGGGCCATAGTTTGAAGACCCCTGGACTAAAGCCTCATACACACGATCGGACCTTGGACCAACTTTCCCGTGGATTTTTGTCCAAAGGACGTTGGCCCCAAGTTGGTATTGCATACACACGATCTGACTTTTTAGGCAACAAACATGAACGTAGTGACGTTTCAACGTACTGACGACACTTCAAAAGAGGACGTTCGCATACTCCAGCGCCACCTTTGGTCAACTTCTATATTGTTGAATGATCTTTTGCATTGGTTCTGAGCATGCGTGTTTGTACTTTGTACAAAAGTCCATTGGTTTTGTGTACACACGGTCGGACTTTGGTCCATCGGACTTTTGTTGGCAGAAAGTTGGGCCGTTCGCACAGCCAACAAAAGTCTGATGAAACCTGGAAAAAGTTGGTCCGATGGTGCGTATACACGGTCGGATGTTGGTTCAAAACAGCTAATTTGCATGTTGGTTGTCAAAAAGTCAGATCGTGTGTATGGGCCTTTAGAGAGGAGAATATGTCCAACGTATGGCCACATTAACCTTTTGTTTGACTACATATGGTCAGGACTGGGCCATTTGTTAAGAACATATTACAATACATTTAGATCTATGAAAGCATGTCATTATCTAACCATGTCAATACCAATACACCATGTATTGCTAGTGAACCCTTTACCATGCCATTCATCGATTGGTTTCCATGGGTGGAGAGACAAGCCTTGCAACACATCATAAAACATTTCCAAGGTAGGTTTTCCCCCCTTTTTATGCAAATTTACTGTAAGCAAGCCATTGATCAATCACTGATTTTGACCCTTGCAAGTTACAGACTACGAACAAGTAGTGAAGGATTAACAGACTTCATATTGGTTTCCAGGTCAGGGACTCACTAGGCATTGCGGCCAAGGTCAGATGACATATGGACCTAGACAGGGCAGCAATGGAGTTTACCATAATGATCTTTGGACAACCTAAACCAAGAGATAAAAGCTGCCATTCCTTACCCCTTCTGGAATGGCCATGCTGATCTAATGACTGATCCTCTGGGTCACTTACCTACCACAAGGGTGCATATACCAAGAGTTCTAACTTTATATTTATTATTCTACTATATTGGCTAACTCGGTTAGCTAGATTTTCTTGTTTATCATTATATTTAACATTGGTCAGCTCCTCATGAGCATTACAGTCAGAGACCACCATGAAAATTATGACCCCCCCCCCCCCCCCCCCCACAGTCCAAGGGTCATTTAAAAAAAAAAAAACACTTAACCTTAGGTGGACATCATAGGATGTCCTTTGGTTGAAGTGGAGAGATCTGAATGATGCCTGCAGCTACAGGCATTATTCAGATAGTTTTTTCACCAGGTTATTCCCTGCAATGTAAAGGCAATCATAACGACAACTTGATTGCCTATACAGGTGGCGGAATGGGGGGGGGGGGGGTCTCTTGCCCTCTGGTGCTTCTCCAGGCTCGCCCGTGTGATCGGGGAGCCAGAGAGTTAATCCGCAGCAGTTTACCATAGAGCTGACCTTAGACCAGATTGAGGGTCAAAAAGATGGGCAGGGACAGATGTCGACATCATGGCATCCCTTCCAGCCTCGGCTAATGTAAACTCTGCTTCTGTTATTCCCCTGAGAAGCCCGAGATTCTCTCTTTTTTATTTATTTTTTTTTTTTTTTAAATCTCAGTCTTTTAGCACAGAGGAGAGATCTGGGGACTTCCAAATTGCAGATCTCTCTGTAAAGAGGACCTGTCATGACCTATACCAAGGGATGTTTACATTCCTTGTAATAAAAAAGGAATAATTTGTATTCTAAGGGGGAAGTGTAATGTAAATATTTTGTTAATATATTCCATATCTATATCCACACACATACACTCGAGTATAAGCCGACCAAATACAAACCGAGGCACCTAATTTTACCACAAAAAAAAAAAAAAAAAACTGGGAAAACTTGACGCGAGTATAAGCCTAGGGTGAGAAATGCGCAGCTACTGTAAGTGGAAAAGAGGGTCAACAATGGCCACTTGCAGCCTCACTGTGCCCACTTGCAGCCTCACTGTGCCCACTTGCAGCCTCACTGTGCCCACTTGCAGCCTCACTGTGCCCACTTGCAGCCTCACTGTGCCCACTTGCAGCCTCACTGTGCCCACTTGCAGCCTCACTGTGCCCACTTGCAGCCATAGGTCCCCTGAACTTCAAACTTGATAGTTAGGGTTTCCTAAATGCCCCCTAGCTGCAGCCAAAATGGGGGGTCTCTGGACCCAAAATGACATTGCTGCAGATGCACACAGTTGACTGACTTTGGGGCCCCGTATCTCAGGGGCACTTGGTACTAGGAACCCTATATGTTGTAGTGCTAGTTCCACTGGGTTTGCATACCAAATTTGGGGTTCCTAGCACCAAGTGGCTCCAAGATACGGGGCCCCAAAGTCAGTTCCAAAAATGTCAAGCACTTTTCTGCAGCAGAGAATTACATTTTCCGACCTGAAAAGAAACCCCCATCTCTGGATCTGTTGTAGTGCCAACTCCACTGGGTTTGCATACCGAATTTGGGGTCCCTAGCGCCCCAAGATATGGGGCCCCAAAGTAAAGTCGGAAAATGTCATTCTCTGCTGCAGAAAAGTGCTTGACTCCAGTATAAGCCGAGGGGGGCACTTTCAGCACAAAAACACATGCTGAAATAAAAAAAAAAAAACACACAATTACAATCACTTACCACTGAGACACATCAAGGCACAGATGTGCAGAAGTAGACTGAAACCCATAGCTGGAAAAAAAAAAAAAAAAAAAAAAAAAAAAAATATGAAAACCAATTAATCGCACACAAAAATTTTAATCAGTAACAGCTCTAGTTTAACCACTTCAGCCCAGAACATTTTACTCCCTTCCTGACCAGGAGCACTTTTTGCGATTTGGCACTGCACGGTTTTAACTCACAATTGCGCAGTCGTGCAACATTGCACCCAAACAAAATTGATGTATTTTTCCCCCCACAAACAGAGCTTTTTGGTGGTATTTGATCACCTCTGCATTTTTTTTTGTGCTATAAACAAAAAAAAATAAATTATGTTTTTTTCCCCCCCAAACTTGTCGCCATTTTTTGGGGGGTTTATAGTGCAAAATATAAAAATCACAGGGAGGTTATCAAATACCACCAAAAGAAAGCTCTTTGTGGGGAATAAAATAAAATATATAACCTGGAAATGAGCCAGTGATTGCTTAGTGTCTTCTACACTTACTAATTGCCAATGCAGCCATGTATTTAAACACGCAAATTAGTACAAAAATATATATTTATTTAATTAATTTATAGATCCAATTTATAGCAAATAAAGCAGACCAAATTGATCCAATTTAGTCCACTTTATTGGCTATAAATTGGATCAATCAATATTTGTTTTGTATTTTTTTTTTGATTTTTTTGTACCAAATTTGCTTGCATTGGCAATTAGTAAATATAGAAGAGACACTTGCAATAAGTAACCCTCCATGGTTTAGCCAGAATTAACTGCTCAGAGAAATGAGCTACAGGATTCCAAGCCAACCAAACTACAGGAAACAAACAACAACAACACAAAATATTTTACAAAATCCCCCACCTGCATAAAAGCAAAAAAAAAAATAAAAAATAAAATAAACTTCAACATAAAGATGCACCCATTTGCCAAAATCCTAGCCCATCACAAGCAAACACAATTCTCATTGTTTCCTGCGACAACTACACTTTAAAACTGACAAATCACACAAGGAAGGTGAATTAGCAAAGCTCAAAAACAATTAAATATAAAAGCACAAAAGTGTTCTGCAGACGGGTGAATTACCTTAGCTAAAGCTTGCCACCATACCACAAGACCTATACAATTTCCTCCAGAGACCTGTCCACACCCACACAAGACCTCCTATGTTGGAGGAAGCTTCCTTGGAGAGCTTATAAGAGATTCCTAATTAAAGTCAATGGTTGTATTAACTATCTCAGTCCCAGGGAGGGACAATTGCATATTTAGCCAGAGCTCGAGAGTTCTAATATTAGCAAACAAAGGGGATGGACTTTAAGGATTGGTCTGAACCACCATAAAGTATACTGGATGTTTATTTAACCACCTCAATACCGGGCACTTTCGCCCCCCTTCCTTCCCAGACCAATTTTCAGCTTTCTCGCACTTGCAAGGACAATTGCGCGGTCATGCAACGCTGTACCCAAATTAAATGTTTATCATTTTGTTATAGAGCTTTCTTTTGCTGGTATTTATTTACGACTCCGTTTTTTTATTTTTTGCGATATAAGCGAAAAAAGAGCGTGAATTTGGAAAAAAAAAAACAATATTTTCTTTATTCTATTATAAAAGAAATCCGATAAAATCAAATTTTGTCATAAATTTAAAGTGGAGGGCCACCCTGAAAAAAAAAAAAACTTGATAAAAAGGTTAATAAAAATTTAAAATGAAAAAAAAAAAAAAAATATATATATATATATATTTTTTTACTTACCAGAAATGGCTGTTGCTAGGCAGATCGTTCTAATCTGCCTCTTCCTGTTCCGCGGCGCTGTTCTGTCTTCTGCTCCTACGCCGTCTTCTAGTGACTGGGGCGCGGTGTGTTATGGGAACTGTGTTCCACAACACATCGCGTTCCCCATTCACAAAGCGACTCGCGCATGGGCAGTAGGCCGCGCGACGACTCGCGCATGCGCAGTAGGCCGCGCAACGACTCGCGCATGCGCAGTAGGAAACGGGCAGCGATTGCTGCCCGTTTCCCTTACTGAGGATGGCGGCGCTGGGACCGGAGCGCCGAGGGACATCTCGGCCTCCACGACCGACATCGCGGGCGCCCTGGGAGGGTAAGTGTACTTATTAAAAGTCAGCAGATGCTTTTTTTTTAGCTGCTGACTTATAAAAAATTAATTTTTTTGCCGAAACACCGCTTTAGGCCAAAATGTATTCTGCCACATGTTTTTGGTAAAAAAAATCCCGTTAAGTGTATAATAATTGGTTTGCGTGATCACGGACAGATGTACGCAAATGATCATGTACAGATGTGCGCAGGTGATCATTGGGACATGTGATTTTACTGTTCTATATGTGGGGGACATGTGTTTTGGGGATCATTACTATGTGGGGACGTGTGTTTTGGGGACATGTGTGTGTGTTTACTTTGTGTGTTTACTATGTGTGTTTTACTGTTGTGACACTAGACTGATGATCAGTGAGTAAAAAGCTGTAAAAAACAGCTCATACTCACTGAACACCATCCGGCTGCAGCGATCCGCTCTCCTCTACTCAACGACTACTTCCGCGTGAGGAGAGCCGATCGCCTAGCAACCTGCTGTTTGTTTACATCACCATCACCATTACATCATCATTGATTGGACACGGCCGTCATGTGATCAGGAGGGCCAATCACGGAGCCCTCCTGCCGATCTAAGATGCGCCGTGTCCGGGTGACACAAGCGCATTGTGGTCGCGCCGCTGCGCGGGAACGCGCGTGGGAACGTGCGCGGGATCCCGCTCCTCCTGAGGGACGTTCCTGAACGTCCACGCAGAAGGAGAGAGCGCCCACCCAGCCGTTTATGTGCAGTGGCCAGGTGGGAAGTGGGTAAGGCCCCTTTCACACTGGGGCGGTGAGCCGCGGTGACGGTAAAGCAGCGCTATATTTAGCGCTGCTTTACCGTCGTTTTCACCGCGGTTTTCGGCCGCTCGCGGTGCGGTTTTACCCCCCGCGAGCGGCCGAAAAAGAGTTAAACACCCCCCGCAGAGCGCCGCCGTAGCGGCGCTTTGCGGCAGTATTGCCGCGGTTTTACCGCGGTCTCCCATTCTAATCAATGGGAAGGAGCGGTATAGGAGCGGTGAACACACCGCTCCTATACCGCTCCAAAGATGCTGCTAGCAGGACTTTTTTTGTCATCCTGCTAGCGCACCGCTCCAGTGTGAAAGCCCGCCGGCTTTCACACTGGAGTTAAAGGGGCCGGATTTTTTCATGCGGTGAACAGGCGCTATTATTAGCGCTGCACCGCATGAAAAACGCCCCGGTGTGAAAGGGGCCTAAAGGAAAAAAAAAATCCACTTTTATAGATAAACTTTTACGAAGAGATTAAGGGCCCTTTCACACTGGGGCGGTGTGGGCGTCGGCGGTAAAGCAGCGCTATATTTAGTGCTGCTTTACCATCGTTTTAGCCGGGGTATTAGGCCGTTAGCGGGGGCGGTTTTAACTCCTGCTAGCGGGCCGAAAAAGGGTTAAAACCCCCCCGCAAAGCGCCAATGCAGCGGTAATTTGCCGGCAGTGTTGTGACGGTGTCCCATTGATTTCAATGGGAAGGAGCGGTATAGGAGCGGTGAACACACGGCTCCTTCACCGCTCCAAAGATGCTCCTAGCAGGAATTTTTTTACCGTCCTGCTAGCGCACCGCTCCAGTGTGAAAGCCCTCCGGCTTTCACACTGGAGTGAAAGGACCCGCTTTTTTTAGGCGCTATACAGGCGCTATTTTTAGCGCTGTAGCGCCTAAAAAAAGCTTAGGTGTGAAAGGGGCCTAAGAATCAGACTTCCAGCGGAGAATAAAGTAAAGCTCATCATACATGTTACAATTGGATTGTACACGTTATATTTCCCAAAACTATGTCATATGTGGACCTTCTGGTGGCATTTAATAGGCAGGAAAGGCTGCATTTAATGGGCACAAGTGGTTGCATATGACAGCACGGTGGCTGCATTTGATGTGCACAATGGCTGAATTTTATGGGCACAGGTGGCTGCATATGATGGGCAAAAGTGGCTGCATTTGATGGAGCACAATTTACTGGATTTTATGGGGCACAGGTGGCTGCATATGATGGGCAAAAGTGAGGCTGCAATTAAGGGGTTGTTTTTTTTTTTTCAGTATTTTTCAGTTTGTTTGTACATTTATCCACTTCAATACCAGACACTTAGACACCTTCCCGCCCAAGCCAATTTTCAGCTTTCAGCGATGTCGCAATTTGAATGACAATTGCGCGGTCATGCTACACTGTACCCAAACAAATTTTTTATCATTTTGTTCCAACAAATAGAGCTTTCTTTTGGTGGTATTTGATCACCTCTGCGATTTTTATTTTTTGCGCAACAAACAAAAAAAGACCGAAAATTTTGCAAAAAAACAAGTTTTTCTTTGTCACTGTTAATTTTTTTTGTAAATAAGTGCGTTTTCTTCTTCAATGACGGGCACTGATAAGGCGGCACTAATGGGCACTGATAAGGCGGCACTGATGGGCACCGATGAGGTGGCACCAATTAGGGGGCACCGATGAGGTGGCACTGATGATGGGCACTGATAGGCGGCACTGATGGGCACTGATAGGTGGCACTGATGGGCATTGATAGGTGGCACTGGTATGCGGCACTGATGGGCACTCAGGTGGCACTGATGGGCACTCATAGGCGGCACTGACGGGTACTTATGGGTGGCACTGATGCACACATATAGGTGGCACTGATAGGTGGCATGGATGGGCACTGATAGGTGGCATGCATGGGCACTGATAGGTGGCATGGATGGGCACTGATAGGTGGGCATGGGTGGGCACGGATGGGCACTGATAGGTGGCACTGATGGACGCTGATGAGTGGCACTGATAACACTTATGGGTGGCATTGCTGGGAATCCTTTTTTTTTTACTTTTTTTTTTATTAATATGATGTGCCAATCAGTGCCCATCTGTGGGCACTGATTGGCATATTTTTGATTTTTTTTTTAACATGTGGATGGCCATGGGGGATGTACCTGGCCATCCACATGCTGGGGGCTTCCCTGGTGGTCCTGGGGGCTTCCCTGGTGGTCCTGGGGGCTTCCCTAGTGGTCTAGTGTGGGCATCTGAGGGGGGGCTGCGCTGATAAACAATCAGCGCATACCCCCCCTGTCAGGAGAGCCGCCGATCGGCTCCCCTCTACTCGCGTCTGTCAGACGCGAGTGAGGAAAAGCCGATCAACGGCTCTTCCTGTGTACATCGTGATCAGCCGTGATTGGACACGGCTGATCACGTGGTAAAGAGCCTCCGCCGGAGGCTCTTTACCGAGATCAGTGTAGCGGTGTGTCAGACTGACACACCGCTCCACCGATCGCCGCGATGCGCGCCCCCACGGGCGCGCGGCGGCTGTTATCCTGAAGGACGTCATATGACGCCCAGTCAGGATAACGAAGCCACTTCCCGGACGTCAATTTACTATTGACCGGGCGGGAAGTGGTTATATACCGTATCTCACAAAAGTAAGTACACCCCTCACATTTTTGTAAATCTTTTCTTCTATCTTTTCATGTGACAACACTGAAGAAATGACACTTGTCTACAATGTAAAGTAGTGAGTGTACAGCTTGTATAACAGTGTAAATTTGCCGTCCCCTCAAAATAACTCAACACACAGCCATTAATGTCTAAACCGCTGGCAACAAAAGTCAGTACACCCCTGAGTGAAAATGTCCAAATTGGGCCCAAAGTGTCAATATTTTGTGTGGCCACCATTATTTTCCAGCACTGCCTTAACCCTCTTGGGCATGGAGGTCACCAGAGCTTCACAGGTTGTCACTGGAGTCCTCTTCCCCTCCTCCAAGATGACATCACGGAGCTGGTGGATGTTGGAGACCTTGCGCTCCTCCACCTTCTGTTTGAGGATGTCCCACAGATGCTCAATAGGGTTTAGGTCTGGAGACATGCTTGGCCAGTCCATCACCTTTACCCTCAGCTTCTTTAGCAAGGCAGTGGTGGTCTTGGAGGTGTGTTTGGGGTGGTTATCATGTTGGAATACTGCCCTGCGGACCAGTCTCTGAAGGGAGGGGATCATGCTCTGCTTCAGTATGTCACAGTACATGTTGGCATTCATGGTTCCCTCAATGATCTGTAGCCCCCCAGTGCCGGCAGCACTCATGCAGCCCCAGACCATGACACTCCCACCACCATGCCTGACTGTAGACAAGACACATTTGTCTTTGTCCTCCTCACCTGGTTGCCCCCACACACGCCTGACACCATCTGACACCAAATACGTTTATCTTGGTCTCATCAGACCACAGGACGTGGTTCCAGTAGTCCATGTCCTTAGTCTGCCTGTCTTCAGCAAACTGTTTGCGGGCTTTATTGTGCATCATCTTTAGAAGAGGCTTCCTTCTGGGAGGACAGCCATGCAGACCAATTTGATGCAGTGTGCGGCGTATGGTCTGAGCACTGACAGGCTGACCCCCCCACCCCTACAACCTCTGCAGCAATGCTGGCAGCACTCATACGTCTATTTCCCCAAGACAACCTCTGGATATGACGCTGAGCACGTGACCTCAACTTCTTTGGTGGACCATGGCGAGGCCTGTTCTGAGTGGAACCTGTCCTGTTATACCGCTGGATGGTCTTGGCCACCGTGCTGCAGCTCAATTTTAGGGTATTGCCAATCTTCTTATAGCCTAGGCCATCTTTATGTAGGAGAACCTTTATTTTTTTCAGATCCTCAGAGAGTTCTTTGCCATGAGGTGCCATGTTGAACTTCCAGTGACCAGTATGAGAGAGTGAGAGCGATAACACCAAATATAAAAGTGGTCTCTGTGGCAGATTCGCACCAAGACCACTTTTATCGGTGGCGGGAGAGGGCCCTCCCCCCCCGGAGGCGATCGCATCCTTCTCAGGGCTGTGCATGGAGACAAGTGAGGGGAAGATGGCCCCCACCCGTCTCCATGACACTGCAGGGCGGAAGTGACGTCAAAATGTCACTTCCGCCCATAGCTCTTAAGCCCCATACACACGGTCGGATTTTCCGATGAATTTTGTCCTATCGGACAATGTTGTCGGAAATTCCGACCGTGTGTAGGCACCATCGGACATTTTCCATCGGATTGTCCGACGGACAAAGTTGTATCTCCTGCTTTATAAATTTTCCTACAACAAAGTCCGATCACACCACTTCCGATCGTGTGTAGCGAATTCCGACGGACAAAGTGCTACGCATGCTCAGATCACATTACAAGACCAAAGCTATTGGCTACTAGCCTCTACGTAGTCCCGTCGTAGGCAACAAACGTCACCACGTTCAGAATGATCGGATTTTCCGACAACATTGTCCGACCGTGTGTATGCAACACCAGTGTCGGACTAAATCCGTCGGACCAAATCCGATGGATTTGGTGGTCGGATTTTCCGACCGTGTGTATGGGGCTTTAGAGGGACAATTTATTTTGTTTATTTTTTTAAATGACAATTTGTTTTTGTTTTTTGTTTTTTTTTTATTGCATTTTAGTGTAAATATGAGATCTGAAGTCTTTTTGACTCCCAGATCTCATATTTAAGAGGACCTGTCATGCTTTTTCCTATTACAAGGGATGTTTACATTCCTTGTAATAGGAATAAAAGTGACAGGAATAGGAATAAAAGACATTGACATAGTACATGTAGCGCCGACACTTTTCTAAAGTGTGCGCTATAATGCAAATTTAGTTTTTCCAGAACTGTAACAGAGTTTTGGGGGTTCATTTTACAGGTCTTTTACTTTGGCATCAGTCTGGCTGGGCTGTACTGAGGTTCCGCCTGGTGATAGGGGCAGTGAGGCACCTGTGACAGGCTGAGAACCAGGCCTGGTTGGACGTGTTAGGTACCAATCTTTCTCAGAGTCAATCAGTGGGCGCGTCTGGCCCCGCTGTGTCGTCTGGGAAGGGGTGTTTAAGATGCTGAAGTAACGTGTTCAGGGTTCGGCTTGCTCTTTGATTCCTGGTTCCGGTCCGGACCAACTCGGTGAGGGGTCCCGGACGCAGGAGTGTCTGCCGTCCCCGTGAGCATGGTCGCCCTGACCAGCCCCAGAGGCCTCCATGGTCTGGGGTGGGGATCTGTCCGTTCCCGAGCCTCGGAACTGGCTTGTTTGAGGCCCAGTAACTGAAGGAGGATTCGGAGGTGTCCCGGTGTGCTCTCGGCATTGGAGAGACACAACAACTCGTACAAGTGACTGGGGGAGGACTCTTCGGAGGAGGGCCAAGAAGCTGGCTGCTCGGTAAGAGCCTGGGAGCTGAGATGTATGGACACTAGAGAATCCGCATTTCTTACGGTATCGCCAAGGAGGCTGAGAGATCCAGATACTGTGAGAAGAGTTCCTAATTCATCTTCAGTTACAACCTAGTCTGTGGCAGAGACTTTGCAAATTTTCGAGTCACTTGTTGGCTGCTAAATCTACAGTTAGAGGTTTATCCAGCAGTGAAGCGCCCAGTTGCAAGTGGCTACTCTCTGGGCTATCTAAAGAGACATTCAATTGATGTCAGCAGTTCTGAAGTGCCTGAGTTTTATCACCGTGCCCTCTATTCCCAATTGAGAGACTGTGTTATAGTTGAACGTTACCCTTGCAAATAAAAAACTTTTGCGTGTCAGCTTCTGAAGTTACTGGGTACCTGGGAACCCCAAGACAACGAACGACCAGCTACAAGGAGGAGGTAATTGGTAAGCAGCGGCGGCCTGACCATTTGGCCACTCGGGCACTGCCCGAGGGCCCCAGGCCACTAGGGGGCCCCATCAGGGTTGCCAACCTCAGTAAAACCAGGGACAGTATGTAAAAATTTGTGTTTTTTTTTAACATCTGTTTCTGAAATGTCCCTTACCGACATCCTTTTGGTCTAAAAATCCCGAGATTATAGCTGCCCCACCTCTCCAGTACCTTCTCAGCCAATAGAAACATGTCTGTGTATACTGTGTATACATGTATGTGTATACTGTGTGTACATGTCTGTGTATACTGTGTGTACGTGTATGTGTATACTGTGTGATTGTATACTGTGTCTGTGTATACTGTGTGATTGTATACTGTGTCTGTGTATACTGTGTGTACCATATATACTCGAGTATAGACATGTGCACAATAGAAAAATTTGTTTATTTTCGTTTCGTTTCTTTCGTTTCCGTTGATTCGTAACGATTCGTAAATTCGTAAGTCGTCGGTGTTCGTATTCGTAACGATTCGTATTTTCGTAAGAGTTATTTTTTCGTTGATTCGTTTTTCCGTTAGTTTAATTTTCGTTTATTCGAAATTCGGACGCATTCGTACTTTCGTAGATTTAGTTACATTCGTACTTTCGTTAGATTGATTTATTCGTACTTTCGTAACATTGTTTTCGTAGATTCGTAATCGGAGCATAATTCATAATGTTATGTAATGTGTATGCTATTATTACATTGTAAGAGACACGGAAAATTACGAATCGAAAAAAAAAGTTACGAATGTACGAATTTTTTCGTTCAATCCATTCGAAGCACGTTAGCAGCGCCATTGTAAGAGACACGGAAAATTACGAATCAACAAAAAAAAAAAAAAAAGTTACGAATGTACGAATTTTTTTGTTCAATCCATTCGAGCACGTTAAGCAGCGCCATTGTAGGAGACACGGAAAATTACCAATTCAACAAAAAAAAAAAAAGTTACTAATGTACGAATTTTTTTCGTTCATTTTGATTTTCGTTGTTCCTGTTTTCGTTTTTTTGGATTTTCTTCTTTCGTAGTTTCGTTGTTTCTAATTTGGTTATTTCGGATTTTCGTTGTTTTTTTTTCGGATTCGTTCGATTCGAACATTCGTTATTCGTTAAAAATTTTAGTGAATCGTACGATAACGAATGAACAAATATAATGAATTTTAACGAAAAAAAAAAAAAACGAAACGAATTGCACATGTCTACTCGAGTATAAGCCGAGATACTCAGCCCTTTTTTTAGGGCTGAAAGTGACCCCCCATCGGCTTATACTCGAGTCACCGCCGTCTGCCTACATGAACAGCGTGTCATGCAGACAGACGGCAGTGTTCAAAAGCCGCGCCTCCTCCTCCTTCTCGTCTGTGATAGGAGGAACACAAATTTTCCCAGCAGTGAGTCAGTGTGCAGTGTTCCACCTATCACGGACGTCCTGTCATTCTCATCTCATGGACGAGGATGAGAGGATGTCCGTGATAGGCGGAACACTGAACATTGACTGCTGGGAAAATAGAGTGTTCCTCCTATCATGGATGAGGAGGCGCGGCTTTTGAATGTGGAATGTCGCCTTACACGCTGATCGGCAGGATCAGCAATGGGGGACACAGGACATCTAACGATCGGCACAAGACTGCAATGGTGGACACAGGTGGCAGATCGGCACAGGTAGGCTGCAATGGACACAGGGGGGTTTGTACAGGACACAGGGAGGTTTGTACAGGACACAGGGAGACATGAAGCTGCAGATGGGCATTTGCTGACCCTCTTTTCCACTTACAGTAGCTGCTGCATTTTTCACCCTCGGCTTATACTCGGGTCAATACGTTTTCCAAGGTTTTTTTGTGGTAAATTAGGGGCCTCGGCTTATATTCGGGTCGGCCTATAATCGAGTATATACGGTACATGTCTGTGTATACTGTGTGATTGTCTACTGTGCGTGTGTATACTGTGTGGCCCCATAATCTCTGATTGCCTGGGGGCCCCATAATCTCCTATTGCCCGGGGGCCCCATGAGTTGTCAGTCCGCCCCTGTTGGTAAGTAGACATGTGCAATTCGTTTTGTTTTTTTTGTTTTTTTCGTTATTTTCGTTCATTTGTTATCGTACGAATGAACGAACGATTCGCTAAAATTTTTTACGAATAACGGATCGCTCGAATCGAACGAATCCGAAAACAACGAAAATCCGAAAAAAACTAATTAGAAACAACGAATCTACGAAAGAAGAAAATCCGAAAAACGAAAACAGGAACAACGAAAATCAAAATGAATGAAAAAATTTGTACATTCGTAACTTTTTTTTATTTTCGATTCGTAATTTTCCGTGTCTCTTACAATGGCGCTGCTTAACGTGCTTCGAATGGATTGAACGAAACAATTCGTACATTCGTAACTTTTTTTTTCGATTCGTAATTTTCCGTGTCTCTTAAAATGTAATAATAGCATACACATTACATAAAATTATGAATTATGCTCCGATTACGAATCTACGAAAACAATGTTACGAAAGTACGAATAAATCAATCTAACGAATTTCGAATAAAAGAAAATTAAACTAACGGAAAAACTAATCAACGAAAAAAATAACTCTTACGAAAATACGAATCGTTACGAATCAACGGAAACGAAAAAAACGAAACGAAAATAAACAATTTTTTTTGTTGTGCACATGTCTAGTGTATACTGTGTGGCCCCATAATCTCCTATTGCCTGGGGGGGCCCCATGAGTTGTCAGTCCGCCCCTGTTGGTAAGTAGACATGTGCAATTCGTTTAGTTTTTTTTTGTTTTTCGTTTTTTTTTGCTATTTTCGTTCATTCGTTATCGTACGAATGAACGAACGAAAATTTTAACAAATAACGAATAGTTCGAATCGAACGAATCCGAAAAACAACGAAAATCCGAAAAAAAATAATTAGAAACAACGAATCTACGAAAGAAGAAAATCCGAAAAACGAAAACAGGAACAACGAAAATCAAAATGAATGAAAAAATTCGTACATTCGTAACTTTTTTTTTTTTTTTTGCGATTCGTAATTTTCTGTGTCTCTTACAATGGCGCTGCTTAACGTGCTTCGAATGGATTGAACGAAAAAATTTGTACACTCGTAACTTTTTATTTCTTTTTCGATTCGTAATTTTCCGTGTCTCTTACAATGGCGCTGCTTAACGTGCTTCGAATGGATTGAAGGAAAAAATTCGTACATTCGTAACTTTTTATTTGCGATTTGTAATTTTCTGTGTCTCTTACAATGGCGCTGCTTAACGTGCTTCGAATGGATTGAACGAAAAAATTCGTACATTCGTAACTTTTTTTTTCGATTCGAATTTTCTGTGTCTCTTAAAATGTAATAATAGCATACACATTACATAAAATTATGAATTATGCTCCGATTACGAATCTACGAAAACAATGTTACGAAAGTACGAATAAATCAATCTAACGAAAGTACGAATGTAACTAAATCTACGAAAATACGAATGCGTCCGAATTTTCGAATAAACAACAATTAAACTAACGGAAAAACTAATCAACGAAAAAATAACTCTTACGAAATTACGAATTGTTGCGAATACGAACACCGACGACTTACGAAATTACGAATTTACGAATCGTTACGAATCAACGGAAACGAAAAAAACGAAACGAAAATAAACAAATTTTTTTGTTGTGCACATGTCTATTGGTAAGCCCAGCAGATTCATGGCCGCCCCCTAGGGGCTACATACAGAACTTTCACTTTTTCTACCAGATGAGGAGATATGGACACCAGAAGGCTGTTCAAAGCTTTATTTTATTTCTTTGGCAGACAATGTTACAGAAGGTGCAAAACAAGGAGTTACTTCATTTTTTTATAAGGGTTGCCTGGAACTTCTTCCAACCTGCTGGCAGTAGGAATAAAACACAAATGCATTTTGTATAGCTAAAGATGTTTTGCATCCACAATATATTTTCCGTTGCGAAGAATAGCTGCAGTATTCTACCAGAAGATACAAAGGAATAGACTCTGTAAATTAACAAACAAGGTTTCCTTCTTAAACAAAGAACTTTAAAGCTCTTAGACTATGTGAATTAATGATGCCGGTATTTATTGCATGTATAAAAAAAGTTTGTTGGTGTTAATGGTCCGCAAACTAGAAAACATAATGCAGTTTTAAGAAACATGAATTGTTTTAAAAGGGTTTGATAAAAGTCTTCATTATAGTGCAGATATATAAAAAAGAAGAAAAGCCTTCATTTAATCCGGGAAAAGCGAATTCACATTGACGGAGATCCTTTTAGGTGTGTCCATTGTTGTTGGAACACTAGATCTGTCAGGCAGTCATGCTGTTTCATGTGTTGCTGCAAGAGATTAAAAAAAAAAAAACAACAACAAATTATTGTATATCTAATTTCTTCTCACAGGGAATCATGGAGAATGGTGCAGGTAGGGATACTGCTATGGGGGCAGAGCCGATCCACCCTATACGCGGGCTACGCAAGCTGCGTAGGGCCCCGCCGCTGTGCGGGGGCCCCAAGGGCGGATCGGCTCTGCTCGGGGACCCCTGGGGCCGCTGCCGCTGTTGTGAGGGCAGCGACGCCTGAAAAAAAGATGGCTGCTGGGCCGACATGCAACTGCGCATGCGCCAGCACTGTTCCGAAGTCCGGACACGCTCGGCAATTTTCGGAAAGGTGGGCGCATGCGCAGTGACACGATGACGCCATTTTTAAAAATAAAGCCTTCCTACGTCCCCTCCGCAACCTCTGACCTCCTGGGGCCCCCTGCAGCCTCTGGCATCCTGCCCCCCCTCGCAGCCTCTGACCTCCTGGGGCCCCCTGCAGCCTCTGACCTCCTGGGGCCCCCTGCAGCCTCTGACATCCTGTTGCCCCCCTCGCAGCCTCTGACCTCCTGTCCCCCCCTGCAGCCTCTGGCATCCTGCCCCCCCTCGCAGCCTCTGACCTCCTGGAGCCCCCTGCAGCCTCTGACCTCCTGGGGCCCCCTGCAGCCTCTGACATCCTGTCGCCCTCCTCGCAGCCTCTGACCTCCTGTCCCCCCCCTCGCAGTCTCTGACCTCCTGTCCCCCCCTCGCAGCCTCTGGCCTCCTGTCCCCCCCCCCTGCAGCCTCTGACCCCCTGTCCCCCCCTCGCAGCCTCTGACCTCCTGTCCCCCCCTCGCAGCCTCTGACCTCCTGTCCCCCCCTCGCAGCCTCTGACCTCCTGTCCCCCCCTCGCAGCCTCTGACCTCCTGCCCCCCGCAGCCTCTGACCTCTCCTGGTGCCCCCCCGCAGCCTCTGACCTCTCCTGTTGCCCCCCCCGCAGCCTCTGAACTCTCCTGTTGTCCCATCCGCAGCCTCTGACCTCCCCTGTACCATCAGCAGCCTCTGACCTCCCCTGTACCATCAGCAGCCTCTGACCTCCCCTGTACCATGCGCAGCCTCTGACCTCCCCTGTACCATCAGCAGCCTCTGACCTCCCCTGTACCATCAGCAGCCTCTGACCTCCCCTGTACCATCCGCAGCCTCTGACCTCCCCTGTACCATCTGCAGCCTCTGACCTCCCCTGTACCATCCGCAGCCTCTGACCATCTCTTGTCTTATATCATGTCTGGAGAGGAGTCAAAAGTGGGAGTGCCGCCAGGATGGGGGTCATGGGAGAAGTCAGACATGTATGGACTGCGGAGAGGAAACTATGGGAAAAAACAGAGCCACCAAGCTGGAGCCGACTGACTGAGCCCTGCACAGTGCACCTGAGAGGAGGTCAGTGACAGCACCGACAGACCAGTTTAGGGGGGCTCAATACAATATTGTAAGGGGGCACTGATATAAAGGTTTCCCCATTATATCAGTAAACCCCCTTATCTTAGTGTTTCCTTTCTCTGGTCACCACAGTCCTCCCCACATTCCCAGAGTTCCCCTTTACATCATAGTATGCAGGATTCCACCTTACAGTGCAAGGGGAAACTCTGATGTAAAGGGCAATGCTGCAGACCCTGATGTAAGTAGGGAGGCTCTCTGAGGACACTGATGTATGGGGGGCTCTCTGGGGACCCGGATGTAAGGAGGGGCTTTATAGGGATGCTCTCTGGGACCCTGATGTAAGGGGGGTTCTCTCTGGGGACCCTGATGTAAGGAGGGTTCTCTCTGGGGACCCTGATGTAAGTGGGGAATCTCTGGGGACCCTGATATAAGTGGGGAATCTCTGGGGACCCTGATGTAAGTGGGGGAATCTCTGGGGACCCTGATGTAAGTGGGGTTCTCTCTGGGGACCCTGATGTAAGGAGGGGCTCTCTGTGGACTCTGATGTAAGGGGGGTTCTCTCTGGGGACCCTGATGTAAGGAGGGGCTCTCTGGGGACCCTGATGTAAGTGGGGTTCTCTCTGGGGACCCTGATGTAAGGAGGGGCTCTCTGTGGACTCTGATGTAAGGGGGGTTCTCTCTGGGGACCCTGATGTAAGGAGGGGCTCTCTGGGGACCCTGATGTAAGTGGGGTTCTCTCTGGGGACCCTGATGCAAGGAGGGGCTCTCTGTGGACTCTGATGTAAGGGGGGTTCTCTCTGGGGACCCTGATGTAAGGAGGGGCTCTCTGGGGACCCTGATATAAGTGGGGAATCTCTGGGGACCCTGATGTAAGTGGGGGATCTCTGGGGACCCTGATGTAAGTGGGGGATCCGCACTCAGATATGTAAAGATATATATATTATATACATGTCTGTTCTATATTGTTGTACTTATTCTTTGACTGTTTTGTTTAAAGGAGGGAGGATTGTATTGGGAGCACTGAAGCAGGGCCGGTACAAGGCAGGGGCAGAAGGGGCGGACGCCCTGGGCGGTACAATTTTCTGGAGGGGGGGAGGGGGCGCACTCGCAGGTGTCACTGTACACTTTAACCAGCACCGCTGCCTTTTCCCAGAAAAACTGTCTGCAAGTGTGCCGAGTTCGCTCCTGCACCCAGCACAATAAAACCTGGCTTCGCCTTCCTTCCTTATCAGCGCGCTGTGTTTCACTGTTGTTATCTCCCCCTACAGAGGAGCCTCGCTAGTTCCGTCCTGGGGGCATGGCGTCACTCACGGCCAGAGGCAGGTGGGAGGACTCAGAAATGGCTGGATTGGGGGAGGGGAGGAGGCTGAGCAGAGGTTAATGATCAATGCCATTTCATTTGTGTAATATGCAGCATGGACATGTTTTTTAAATTTTTAACTATTGAATTTCCATACAAAGAATGCTTAAAAAGTGGTGAAATCTAAAAATTGTGCATCTGTCCAGCAACAAGAACCCCTTAAAAATAGGTCAAATTACAAATTAAATTTGAAGACAAAATTTTAAACCTTTTTTTTTGTATTTTTTTTTATACTTTTGAACATGGACAACTTTAGGTTCTTTAAAGTAGATTAAAACCCACTCTCATCCTTTCTAAACTACTGCAATATTGGTTATCTAGAAGGATATAGACGCCTCCTGCATGTATACTTATCTGTCAAATGTCTCCCCTCTGTCTGCTATGAGACCCCAAAAAACTGCAGATTTTGTGGGTGGGTCTGTTTTCCAGAGCTCAGTGGGTGGAGTCGTGATGTCAGTAGACTCCCCGCCCACCTCTACACTCCCCTTATCAACATGCATTTTCTCCTATGTATTTCTTACACTGAACTTCTGCTATGATCTCTAACATCCAGTCAAAACCCAGAAAAGTCCCCACATGACTTCAGCACGACAAATAATACTGAGGTGTGGAACAGCCAATCCTTGCAGAGCAGCAGAAGAAAGGAGTGGGGGAGGGAATTAAAAAATAATGCACGTCTCTTAGGCTAGTGCACGAGATATGTAAATCATCTGTCACTCACAGCAAGGGGGGGGATTTGACAAAGTTTTTCTCTGTTTGTCAAGATTTATCTCACTGAACAATAAAAGAGGCTGGATTAACTCTTTGTGGCAAGACTGGGCTCAAATGATAGGAAATAATATACTCTACATTATGACATCATCAAAAAAAAATTTGGGTTTACATCCACTTTAAGAAAAAAACTTTCACTCACCAGCTGTTGAGGTCACGGGGTGACCAGGATTTTACAAGCTCGATGATATTAGTGACCGCCTTTCCAGCTGGAGATCTGAGGTCATCGGAACTGTTGCCGTTAAAGTTTCCACACGCTCCGCAAACCACCTCTGACAGGCCCTGTAACGCGCGGATTGAGACACTACCCGTATTGCTAAACTCGATCTTCAAGTCATCACCAATCTGGATGGAAACTGAGGTGTCTTTGGCAGAGGCTGAGACAATACTGGATGTGACGGGGAAAACATCTGGAAGTCCATTGATCTAGAAAATGCAAGGAGATAATGCGTCAGCAAAATGTTAACACCGTTGAGTCTTTTTCCCCTTTTAATGCCGCGTACACACGATCGGAATTCTCGTCGGAAAAAACTCTGACGGTTTTTCCGACGGAATTCCGCTCAAGCTATGTTGCCTACACACGGTCACACCAAATTCCGACGGTCAATAACACAGCTGCATAAAACACGTTCGACAGCACTATAAAAGGGAAGTTTAATGCTTCCGAGCATGCGTCGAATTGTTTCCGAGCATGCGCCGGAATTTTGCGTGTCGGAAATTGCATACACACGATCGGAAAATCCGATAGAAAGGTTTTCTGTCGGAAAAATTGAGAACAGGTTCTCAATTCAAAGTCCGTCGGAAATTCCGACAGAAAAAGACTGTTGACCATACACACGGTCGGAAAATCCGATGAAGGGCTCCCATCGGACTGTTTCCATCGGAAATTCCGACCATGTGTACGCCGCATTAGAGTAGGAAGAAAATGTTGTCACCTGTATGTGGCAATGGCTACCAGCACTCAACCCATTGAAAATTAAATAATGGCACCAAGTGTGAGCAAACGTTTTCTAATAGCCATTAGAAAGTACATACAATAATCTATTTATTTACGAAGGACAAAAGCATATCTGGTTAGAAAAGTTTATATTCTCCTAAATTTACAACGACATGGAATAGTTGGCATAGCAGTAGTTGGCTTAAAGTAAAAATAAAAACATATTTTTTTTAACCTTTTAAACAGAACAGATTGAGCAGATAGAACCTTCGTTAGATTTGTATTGCTGTCTTTGTCCTCTTTTAGTCCTAGAGAGCTTTGTAACTGGGAAAGAAAGTGAGGAGGTCTGCAAAATTTTACCGATGTCAAAAAAAAGGGAATAGAGTGGAAATCTGTAAGATCTAACCTCACTATTTGTCCTGGTGATTATTGCCACTGGGTATCAGGACCTGGACCACCTGCTGGTGGCACTGTGGTTCCCAGAGTGGAAAGGTTGTAGTTCCTGTGTCCACCAGTGGGTGTCTCCCAGCAGTCAGCAGATCCTAGTAATCAGTCTCCACCTGATGCTGGCTGCTGCTAGGGTATTTAGTCCCTCCCAGCAGTCAGCAGATCCTAGTAATCAGTCTCCACCTTTGCCTTACCTAGTTTGTTGGCTAGTTTAAAGTAAAAATAAAAACACTGTGATTCCCAGAGCGGAAAGGTTGTAGTTCCTGTGTCCACCAGTGGGTGTCTCCCAGCAGTCAGCAGATCCTAGTAATCAGTCTCCACCTGATGCTGGCTGCTGCTAGGGTATTTAGTCCCTCCCAGCAGTCAGCAGATCCTAGTAATCAGTCTCCACCTTTGCCTTACCTAGTTTGTTGGCTAGTTTAAAGTAAAAATAAAAACACTGATTCCCAGAGCGGAAAGGTTGTAGTTCCTGTGTCCACCAGTGGGTGTCTCCCAGCAGTCAGCAGATCCTAGTAATCAGTCTCCACCTGATGCTGGCTGCTGCTAGGGTATTTAGTCCCTCCCAGCAGTCAGCAGATCCTAGTAATCAGTCTCCAACTTTGCCTTACCTAGTTTCTTGGCTAGTTTAAAGTTAAAATAAAAACACTGTGATTCCCAGAGCGGAAAGGTTGTAGTTCCTGTGTCCACCAGTGGGTGTCTCCCAGCAGTCAGCAGATCCCAGTAATCAGTCTCCACCTGATGCTGGCTGCTGCTAGGGTATTTAGTCCCTCCCAGCAGTCAGCAGATCCTAGTAATCAGTCTCCACCTTTGCCTTACCTAGTTTCTTGGCTAGTTTAAAGTAAAAATAAAAACACTGTGGTTCCCAGAGCGGAAAGGTTGTAGTTCCTGTGTCCACCAGTGGGTGTCTCCCAGCAGTCAGCAGATCCTAGTAATCAGTCTCCACCTGATGCTGGCTGCTGCTAGGGTATTTAGTCCCTCCTCTACCAGTACCTCCTGCTTCAGTATTTAGCTCTGTTCGCCATTTGTCCTGACTCAGAATCTGATCTTGATTTTGTTCTGTTTATTATTTGCCTTACCTAGTTTGTTGGCTAGTTAGGCTTTCTGTTACTTAGTTATGTTGCTAGTTAGACATTTCGTCATTTTGTTTTGGTGCGCTTTGTGTTTGCTGTATATTCTGTTGCTGGTGTTTTGGGTGGATTTTAGTTTGTTTGTAAATAAATCTTATTTTATAAATATATTATCTGGTCTCAGTTTCCTAAGACCCGGTTCACACAGGGGCGACTTGTCAGGCGACTTAGCCGCCTGACAAGTCGCGTTCTGTACTATGGAACCGTTCTAATAGGAGCGACTCAAGTCGCTCCGACTTAGAAAAAGGTTCCTGTACTATTTTTGGGGGCGACTTCAGGCGACTTGCATTGACTTCTATACAGAAGTCATTTTGCAAGCTGCTGCTGAAGTCGTGTGCAGGTCGCCTCTGTGAGTCGTGCTGCAAGTCGTGTTACCCCTGTGTGAACCAGCTCTAAGTGTGGCTACCCAGATCTGGCCAACCCTGCCACTGATATTTATTCTTATATATGGTATAATATTATGATGGTACCTATGAAGGTTTTGTAAGCAATTAAAATTTGAAAGAGGTGCAGCGCTCACCCACATAAGTGCCACAGGTTTTCCTCAGGTTTTTCCCCCAAATTTGTGCAATGGCAGCCAGGCACCCAGCAACAGTCGCTCTTCTGGCTAAATGAAAAGTCTAGGGAATGCCTTTTTCAAATGTATTGCTGAATAAATTGGGTAAGGCACAGGGTGCTGTAGGATACTCCATGAACATACTCCATGAACACTAAACAGCAATCGGAGGCCACTCCAGGGCCGTTTTTTCCACTGGGCATGCTGGGCAGTTGCCCAGGGGCCCCACTTGTCTGAAGGGCCCCATCCAGGGCTGATCCTCAGTGCTGCAATCTGCTGCTTAAATTGACTGACTGCACTGGTTGCTCACTTCGCCGGCCGGCATCTAGCTAGCAACCAGTGACGTCAATCAGAGGCCTCCCCAACATTCATAGTGCACCGCGGCTGCCCCAGTGGCTAGTGAACAGGCTCCGCCCACCTCTGCCATGTTCTTCAGACAGCATGGAGAGGGAGCGGAGAGGAAAGATGGCCCTTGATAGCTGGCGCAGCCTTGCTGCTGTGAGTGGCACGCTGTACTGCACCAGGCCGGTGGCCTCAAGTAAGTCTAACACTGTCTACTTAAGTAAGTTCAAGTTGTGCATCAAACACAGCCACTGTCTGTGCCCCTCAAAAGCGGCCACTGTGCCCAGCAAACACAGCCACTGTGCCCATCAAAGCTGCCACTGTGCCCATCAAACGCTGCCACTGTGCCCTTTAAACGCTGCCACTGTGCCCATCAAACGCTGCCACTGTGCCCTTTAAACGCTGCCACTGTGCCCATCAAACTCGTGTTATATTGTCCAAACGTTGTGTTAATGTTTAAACACTGATTTTGTTGGAAGTACCAACAAATATAGCCTTATCGATAATTTGCATTTTTATTCTCGTGCGTGATCGTGTAGACAGGGCCCCAGTGCACTGTATTGCCCGGGGGCCTATAACGCTCTTAAGATGGCCCTGGGCCACTCTTCTCTTTATCACTACTTCTTAGGACAGTCCTTCTAGCAAAGGCCAAGCAATATTGGACAGTGCTAGAGACACCATCAGTAATGTCTCAGGCCAGACAAATACCAATTTGGATGTGCTAAGGATAGCAGCTGCAACTGTCACTAGGATCCTACACTAGGGTCTGCACAATGTCCCTGGATACTTGGATGCCTCTTCTTGGATGCCTCCTTCTAATATCAGTCAAACATTTGAACTCTCCAGACCGGATCCTCAGTGAAATCCCTTTTTAGCTGCAGAGATTCTCAGCAAGTAGGCCACCCAGCTAAGCAAAGCTGGGACCTCGATAAGCACAAGTAGAACCTCAGCTGGGCTAGCCAGGAGGGCAGCAGCCTTTCAGGCTGGGAAACTTCTCCTGGACAAGAACCTTTATGCTCCAGGTCTCAGACTGTTTAGGTACACCCCATGCCACGACAGGGCTTCTTACCCCAAGACTTGGCCGAGACCACATAAACATTCAGGCTGTGGTTTTGCCCCTTTCCAGCTCACTACATTCTAGAATCCTCTAAAAGGCGTGGGGAAGCAGTTGAACCTGCAGCCAGTGAAGCCTGGAACAGTCCTAAATAATCCCACACTGCTCTACAGGGGAGCCAAAAATAACTAAATGTACCTGACCTTTTCTAGCAGCCTATCCAGGAGAGCATTTTATGGGTTTAACTCTTCCCACTCAAATGAAATTGAAAATGTTTTGTATGAAGTTACACTTATGCCACGGTCGGAAAATGTCCTATCGGACCATGTTGTCGGAAAATCCGACCGTGTGTGGGCTCCATCAGACTTTTTCCGTCGGAATTTCCGACGGAAAAAATTTGAGATCCTGCTCTCAAATTTTCCGACAACAAAGTCCGATCTGACTTTTTCCGATCGTGTGTAGAGAATTCCGACGGACAAAGTGCCACGCATGCTCAGATCAAATTACGAGACCAAAGCTATTGGCTACTAGCCTCTACGTAGTTCCATCGTACGCAACGAACGTCACCACGTTCAGAATGATCTGATTTTCCGACAACTTTGTCCGACCGTGTGTATGCAACACCAGTGTCGGACAAAACCGTCGGAAAAAATCTGACAGATTTTGTGGTCGGAATTTCCGACCGTGTGTAGGGGCATTACACAGGCAACCTACAGGTTAAAAGCTATAACTGTGACAAACCTATCATAACCCTCTAAAAAATTTAAAAAAAATAAAACCACAAGCTACTAAATCAATTCCTAACAGATAGTTCATCAGCGGATAGTTGAGGAATATACATTTGTCAATCATGTTTCATACATTGGTTATAGGGGACTTACCCAAATTTCCTTGTTCTTAGAGATGGTCACTAGACCTTGGCGATGGAAAATATGGAGCCGGGCAACCGATGTTGCTACTCCCGTGCAGACCTGAATGTCAGCAAGTACTCTGAACCATCCAGCTGAATCGCTGTTACATAAAGATGTCACCTCAATGGGGCCATTTCCAATAGGTCCTCCCGAGAGCCCATCATATGTGATGAACTTCTGTTGGCTGACCGTGCATTCGCTCTCTGTCTTGAAGCAGCCTCGCACTCCATTCACCAGGCCACAGCGTTCTTTGTCTCCACATGCGTTGTCTGTGCAGGTCACACCACCAGCTTGGCACTTGCATTGTTGTCTGCAATCAGCACTGAGGAAGGACTCTCCATCCTAAATGGGGAAACAAAGCACCATCAAGTAAATCCCACTTCTGAGTGTCTGCTATCTTGTGTTTGACAAATAACATGGAAAACAGTCTAGTTGTCCTGTTTAGATCATAATAGTCCCAACCTGGCCATAGATTAGACCTGTGCAAGTTGCAGCCCCAAGGCCACATCCGGCCCTTTGTCTGTCCCTGTCCGTCCTGCAGTGCCTCCACTGTCAGCATGCCTCACCGAAGGAGCTTGATGATGGCTGCTGACTCATATTTGGTTCTAGAATGCCAAAGTCGTCCAAAGAGGCCAACTTAAAAAGTTACGTCCACTTCTTGAATGGTTATTGTCTCGTAGTTTGATGTACTTCCATGTAAGTAGCCCCAACCTACTCTACTGGCTCCTCTCAATTCTAAGATGCAATTCTATTTAAAATATTTTAGTTCAATTATGTTAAAAGGACAATCTTTATATATATGAATCTTCCACCTACAATAGAAAAACCATGAACTATAATAAGGGGTGCCCAACCAGTGGCCCGGGGGCCACATGTGGCCCGCAGAGCCCTCTGATGTGGCCCGCGACCTCCTGCTCTGGGATTGAATAGAAAGAATACTGTTATTAAAGGTCAGTTTATTACTAAAATCACAGTGTATATATGGGCATATCTTTTCTGCAGTGGTTACTGGGCTGCTTTCAAACCTGCACTGAGCAATAGACTTCTATTATTACCGTCGAGTTTGGTGCGCTTTCTGAAAGTGCACCAAACCGGCAGAATATAATAGAAGTCTATTGCAAACTGCAGGAAAGCCAAAGGTACACGGCGTTGCGCATGTGGTGCGGTTAAACCGCAGCGGATCAGTGTGAAAGCAGCCTTGGACCACTTTCACACGGTCAGTCCGACCAATTGGACCCTCCATTCACCTCTAAGTAGTGGCAGTCCTAAACCGACTTGTGTTCTACCTCCAATACGATCCACTAAAAAGTATCGTGGGCTGCGTCCGTGTCCGCTCTCCAAATGCAGAGTGGACACGGACATGCCATCCACCCGCTCCGCTCATTTTGGCCCGCGACTGGTTACCAAGTCGCTTAAGTGGCCCTCGCTCTTCAAAAGGTTGGGCACCCCTGAACTATATGGTCAAAAGATTGTGGACCCCTGACTATCACATCGATATAAGCTTGTTAAACATTCTATTCCAAAACAATGGATTTGGCCTCCCCTTTGCCGCTTGAACAGTAACCACTCCTCTGGGATTTCCACAAAATTTTGGATTGTGTCTGTGGGAATTTGTGCCCATTTGTAAGGTCAAGTATTGATATTGGACAAGAAGACCTGACTTACAATTGGCATTCTAGTTGATCCCAAAAATGTTCAGTAGAGCTGAGGCCAGGGCTCTTGTTGAGTTTAGTTTCGTCTGTTTTGTCAAACTCTCTTGTCAGTTGAGTTTCTCTGCACCAAACTTATCGAACCATGTCCTTATGGAGGTGGCTTTGTGCAGAGGGTTACAGCCATTCTGGAACAGGAAAGGGCCTTTCCCAGACTCTTGCCACAAGGTTCAAGGGAAAAGATGATCTAAAATGATTTCATATGCTATAGTATTAATGGCCCCCATCACTAAAAATAACTGAAATCAGTCATTTGAAGACATATCCACAAACGTTTGGTCACTTTTCTCCACAGATAGGTTTGATGGTTAGGTGTCCACAAAAAGAATGTCCATATAGTGTACAGTACACATTATGGATCAGAGGAGTAACTAGAACCTTCAAACTGCACTGGCTTCCTATCGCCAAGCGAGTACTTTTCAAGGCAATGTGCTATATGTATAGGGCACACCGGAAACTGGGCCCAATTTATCTGTCTGAATGGGCCTCTCACCACTCCGATCGGCTAACTTACTTCTCACAGAACCGACAATCGGCAGACTAAAATTTACTGGTAACAGACGCCTGGTTACAATAGGCAATGAGCTGTGGAACTCCCTTCCAGCATCTCTGAGGTTCTTTACTTCCCTCCTGAGTTTCAGGGAGGGTTTAAAAACCTTCCTCTTTATCCAGGCCTACGGATAATTTGATGAAGAATTGGAATTGTGCAAAAAAACATGGATTTTGTATGCTCTTTTTCCTCCCTCATCTGGAGGGTTTAGTCCCCCCCACTCCCCGGTTTCTTTCTGTTTTACTTTACCTCTTTCATATTGGGCACCCTAGGCTCTTTTTTTTAACGTTCTATTGGAAATCTCAACTTGATTTTAGGGTCTCTGTGCGCCTAGACACGCTCCTAATGGAGCGCATTCTGGGCAATACAAATCCCATATCAAGTCAAATCAAGTACCTCCCTGACCGTTGTGGCCCTTTCCATTAGTCCCAGGGCCCTTTCCTCTGGTCCCGCAGGCCCCTCTGAGCCCAGGGCCCTTCCCACTGATCCCCGATTTACTTTTCTGTGACTTTGGTGAGATTTGAGTGCCATGGACTGCATAGTTAATTGACAAAAAGCACAAGCCAATTGCATGCAAGTCACAAGGAAGTTGCAAGGAAATCACAAGCAAGTCATGTTGGGGGTTGCAGCAGTGTAAACTGAGCCCAGGTTCTGCAGCGGGCCCTCTTCCTGCCATTTTGGAGCCCCCCACTGTGGTGGAATGCCAGGGCCTGGTACCATTGCGACCTTTGCGACCCTTGTAGTTACACCACTGTTATAGAGTAGCAAAATGAACGGGAAAGAAATTAAAAGAAATCAGTACTTACACTTAGATATCTTCCACTGAATACACATCCACACTTGTCCATAGTACCACAAGTATCTCCATCCAGGATGTACCCATCATTACATTGACAGCCTTCAAAGCATCTGTCTGTACATTTTGTTGGTGATGTGAGACCAGAGCAAGTTTGGTCACAGGTTCTCGTGCAAAGTTCATAATGACTATTGGCCGGGCAAGACATGGCTGAAAAAACACAAAAAAATATAATGACTTAATTTCATGTCTCTAGATTTTTTTCAGAAAGTTATACATTTATTTATTTTTTTAGCTTTTTTTTTTTTTAAACCAAGTGGGGTTAGCTCAGAAACTGTTTTTAGTGAGGATTAGTGTAGCGGCGACACTTTTGCAAGGTGTCCGCTATGTGTGAAATTTCGTTTTTTTTCCTCAGAACAGTAATGGGGTTCTGAGGGTTAATTGTGCAGGTTCACTTTGGCATCAGTTTGGCTGGGCTGTGCTAGGGTTCTGCCTGGTCATGGGTACACTTAAGTGCACATGACAGGCCCCAGAACCAGGCCTGGTTGGATGTTTTGGGTATCGGCATTCCCCAGAGCCAATCAGTGGGTGCGTCTGGCCCCGCTGAGGAGTCTGGGGAAGGGTACTTAAGGTGTTGAAGTCACGTGTTCGGGGTTCGGCCGTAGCTGCCTGTTCCTGAATCTTGACCGGGGTAGCCCCGCGAGGGGTCCCGGGCCCGGGAGCGTTTGCCGTCCCGCAACTTGGTCATTCTGACTAACCCCACAGACCCACTTGGTCTGGGGCAAAGGGTCCATCTGTTCCCGAGTCTCGTAACCGGCTGGTCCGTTGGCAGTAACTGAGGGAGGATTCAAGGCGTCCGGGTGCGCTCTCAACTTGGAGGGGCACCGCAGCTCGTGTAAGCGACCGGGGGAGGACTCTTCGGAGGAGGGCCAACAAGCTGGCATCCCAAGAAGTGCCTGGTTGCTGGGTTGTCAAGGACACTAAAGAATCCACAGTTTCACAGTACTGCCAAGGAGACAGAAGCCGTTTCAGGTACTGAGAAAAGGTTCCTATTTAACTCTCGGTTGAGACTTTATTCAATGTCAGAGACTTTGCAACCTTCCGGATCAAAGTGTTGACTGCCATAATCTCTGGCTATAGATTTGTTCAGCTCTGAAGCGCCCAGCTGCGAGTGGCTACTCTCTGGGATTGAGTTAGAGACTTTTCAATTGTCAGCAGTTCAAGGTGCCTGAGTTTCTTCACCCTTGCCCTCTGTTTCCATGCGAGACTGTGTTTGTTGGATGTTACCCCTGCAAATGAAAACCTTTCTAAAAGGACTTTTATGGTGTCAGCGTCCGAAGTTGTTGGGTACTAACCCTGGGAACCCCTAGACATGGAAGAACAAGCCAACCGGTAAGCCCAAATGTCAAGGCCGCCCCATTGAGGGTTCTGGGGAAGGGTACTTAAGGTGTTGAAGTCACGTGTTTGGGGTTCGGCCGTAGCTGCCTGTTCCTGAATCTTGACCGGGGTAGCCCCGCGAGGGGTCCCGAGCCCGGGAGCGTTTGTCGTCCCACAACATGGTCATTCTGACTAACCCCACAGACCCACTTGGTCTGGGGCAAAGGGTCCATCTGTTCCCGAGTCTCGTAACCGGCAGTTTCGAGGCACAGTAACTGAGGGAGGATTCAAGGTGTCCGGGTGCGCTCTCAACTCGGAGGGGCACCGCAGCTTGTGTAAGCGACCAAGGGAAGACTCTTCGGAGGAGGGCCAACAAGCTGGCATCCCTAGAAGTGCCTGGTGGCTGGGTTGTCAACCCTGGGATCCCCTAGACATGGAAGAACAAGCCAACCGGTAAGCCCAAAAGTCAAGGCCGCCCCATTAAGGGCTATGGCCGCTCTATTAGTATAACATGTGACCAAAAACAATCTTATTATCAGTTGGGACTTATTGATTTTTAATTTTTATACCTCAATAAAATAATTTTTCCGTTTGTACTTACGACAGAATGCAGGAGTTCTCCAAGAGCCGATGGTGGCACCAACGGTATGACAAGCAGCTGCATAAGCCTGTAGACTCTTGCACACAATGTTATCCTTGCCGTCAACAGCACAAGCATCATAGGCACAGTGGGTGAAGAAATTATTTGGATTGATCTTGGAGTGACAAGCTTTGAAAGGTCCCGCTGGGTCTGTAATCATGCCACAAGAGGATGTCGCCTTGTATGGCTGCAACTTAGCCTCATTGCACACCGGGCACACCCCTTCTTCGCAGCCATCGCTGCACTTGGCACCGGCTATGTTCACTTTCCAGGAAGCACCAAAATCATTCACATTTTTAACAACCTGCTTGTTGGGAAGCTGGAATTCATCTTTGTCGTCGCCATTGTAATTGCCACAGAGGCCACCTATCTTGCCACGGTACGAGCTGGGAATATTGAGGATCACCCCATAGATTGTGTCATAGAGAACCTTCAAGCCAAAATCTGTTTGTATGACAACATTGGCTCCTTCTCGATTAACGACAATATTGTCTTCTTCAAGAGACAATGGCAAATTGAAAAATTCTCCATTAACCTGTAAAGAAAGGTAAAAATTTCCATTACCGTATATACCCGAGTATAAGCCGAGTTTTTCAGCACATTTTTTTGTGCTGAAAGTGCCCCCCTCGGCTTATACTCGAGTCAAGCACTTTTCTGCAGCAAAAAAAAATAATTGCTGACCCGAATCTCGGGGCCACTTGGTTCTAGGGATCCCAAATTTGGTGTGCCAACCCAGTGGACCTAGCACTATAACATATCCAAAGATGGGGTTCCTAGCCCTAAGTGGCCCCGAGATATGGGGCCCCAAAGTCGGTTCGGAAAATGTCATTCTCTGCTGCAGAAAAGTGCTTGACATTTTCTGACCCGAATTTGGGGCCCCATATCTCGGGGACACTTGGAGCTAGGAACCTCAAATTTGTCATTCAAACCCAGTTGAACTAGCACTATAACATATCCAAATATGGGGTTCCTAGCACTAAGTGGCCCCGAGATACAGGGCCCCAAAGTCGGTTCAGAAAATGTAATTCTCTGCTGCAGAAAAGTGCTTGAGATTTTCTGACCCGAATTTGGGGCCCCGTATCTCGGGGTCACTTAGTGCTAGAAACCCCAAATGTTGCATTCCAACCCAGTGGAATTAGCACTACAACATATCCAAAGATGGGGTTTCTAGCACTAAGTGACCCCGAGATACAGGGCCCCAAATCGGTCAACTGTGTCCATCTGCATGGGCACAGTAAGGCTGCAAATGGGCATCGTTGACCCTCTTTTCCACTTACAGTAGCTGCACATTTCTCACCCTAGGCTTATACTCGAGTCAATAAGTTTTCCCAGTTGTTTGTGGTAAAATTAGGTGCCTCGGCTTATATTCGGGTCGGCCTATACTCGAGTATATACGGTACTTTAAACCCTCGAACTTTGGTGTTGGAATAATTTGAAGAACATTGTGGACAGGAAGGAAAACAATCAAATGGATTATTCAACAAATAAAGCCCAGCTTTTAGCCTCGTACACACTAGACATGTGCAATTCGTTTAGTTTTTTTTTCGTTTTTAGTTTTTTTTTCGTTATTTTCGTTCGTTCGTTTTCGTACGAATGAACGAACGATTCGCAAAAAAATTTAACGAATCGTTCGAATCGAACGAATCCGAAAAACAACGAAAATCAGAAAAAAACAAATTAGAAACAACGAATGTACGAATGAAGAAAATCCGAAAAACGAAAACAGGAACAACGAAAATGAAAATGAACGAAAAAATTTGTACATTCGTAACTTTTTTTTTTTTTGTTGAATTGGTAATTTTCCGTGTCTCTTACAATGGCATTGCTTAACGTGCTTCGAATAGATTGAACGAAAAAATTCATACATTCGTAATTTTTTTTTTTTTTTTTTTCGATTCGAAATTTTCCGTGTCTCTTACAATGGCGCGGCTTAACGTGCTTCGAATGGATTGAGCGAAAAAATTCGTACATTCGTAACTTTTTTTTTCGATTCGTAATTTTCCGTGTCTCTTACAATGTAATAATAGCATACACATTACATAAAATTATGAATTATGCTCCGATTACGAATCTACGAATGTTACGAATGTACGAATAAATACGAATGCGTACGAATTTCGAATAAACGAATAAACGAAAATTAAACTAACAAAAAAAACTAATCAACGAAAAAATAACTCTTACGAGTGTACGAATCGTTACGAATACGAACACCGACGACTTACGAATGTACGAATCGTTGCAAATACGAACACCGACGACTTACGAATTTACGAATCGTTACGAATCAACGGAAACGAAAAAAACAAAACGAAAATAAACAATTTTTTTTCGAAACGAAAAAAACGAAACGAAAATAAACAAATTTTTTTGTTGTGCACATGTCTAGTACACACGATCGGATTTTCGGCTGGAATTGTGTGATGACAGACTGTTGGCCTAAAATCTGACCGTAATGCCGCATACACACGACCTGGTCTTTCCGACGGACTTTCGGCGGAGTCCTGATGGTCTCACCGAATGAACTGACTTGGCCACACACAATCACACTAAAGTTCGACGGATTCGAACGTGATGACGTACGACCGGACTAGAATAAGTAAGTTCATAGCCAATAGCTGCCCTTGTGTCGTTGTTTGTCCGTTGGACAAGCATACAGACAAGTGGATTTCTCAATAGGGTCCGGTGGAGTTCCGTCGGAAAAATTTGAAACATGTTCTATTTCTAAAGTCAGTCAGATTTTTCGACAGCAAAAGTCCGATGGAGCCCACACACGATCAAATTGTCAGACGGATTCGTTCCGTCAGACCTTTGCTGTCGAAAAGTCCGCTCGTGTGTGCGCGGCATTAGTACGCTCCATAAGACAATTGTTGTCCAACTTTCCGCCAACAAATGTTGGATGGCAGGCTAGTAAATTTTCCTATCGTCTGTACACAAAAGTTGAAAGTACAAAAACGCATGCTCAGAATCAATGCTCACCAAACACGACATTGGCAGAAGGTGCCCAAAGGGTGGCGCTCAAGAGCTGAAATTTCTTGTAGTACGTCTCTACGTTCGTGTTTGTTGGCCGAAAATTGTGTACCGTTTGTATGCAAGACAAGTCCCCGGCACACGCCCTTCGGACAAAAGTCTGACGATCTGTTTGGCCAACAATCAGATCATGTGTACGAGGCTTTTCACTAGAAATCCAGGTGACTAGACTGAAGTTGTCTTATTTCTTTACATATTATGGGAACACCCAACTTGAAGGTCTGAGTAAATTCATATCTATCTATCTATCTATCTATCTATCTATCTATCTATCTATATCTATCTATCTATCTATCTATCTATCTATCTATCTATCTATCTATCTATCTGTCTATCTATCTATCTGTCTGTCTGTCTGTCTATTACAATGGGTCAGAGGCAACTGACAGCTTCGGTCGGGAGTCGCTGTACTAACTATGCAAGGTTAGTCCAGCAATCTCCCCCCCGCTGAGCTGTTGTGTTCTGACAGGGGGACGCCCCCCCCCCCCTGCCAGAACACTTCGATCAGCACTCTCTGTCATTGGCTGAGAGCTCTGATCGGGAGTTGGTCAGCTGCTGGTTTTCCAGCATGCACGTCCGACAGAAGCCACATACACATGGGCAGAATGTTAGACTGTATTTTTTGTACCGGAAAATGTCTCCCGGCGTTCTGCCCATGTGTATGGGGCTTAAGCCAGGTAACTAAAAAGGAAACGTTTCTTAAAGTGGTTCTAAAGGCTCAAGGTTCTTTTTTTTGTTTTGTTTTTTACCTTAATGCCTTCTATGCATTAAGGTAAAAAAAACTTCTGGGTGCAGTTACCCCCCAGCCCCCCTTATACTTACCTGAGCCCCATCTTGATCCAGTGATGTGCATGGGAGCAGCGGCCCTTCTGAGTCTCTCTCTCTCCTCATTGGTTCAAACAGCAACGGGAGCCATTGGCTCCTGCTGCTGTCAATAACAACCAATGAGGAGAGAGTGGGGGCAGAGCTAAACCACGCTTTGCATGTGAATGGACATACAGAGCTCAGGAGCGAGCCTGCTCGAGTGCCCCCATAGCAAGAGGCTTACCATTGGGGGCACTCGGCAGGACTGCCGGCGGGGGGGGGGACCCAAAATGAAAATGATGGGGGCTTCTCTGGGCAAAACCATTACACAGAGCAGGTAAGTATAACATGTTTGTTATTTCTTTTATTATTATTTCCTTTAAAATCACTTTAACAGTATTATACGTTAATGACAGTTTTTCTTGTGGATGTCACCTGGGTTTCAATCCTAAAAAATAATTCTATGAGAACAAATGGAAAACAAATGATATTAGTAGAAAGCACCTACCTTTACTTTAGACCTCATGTCTCTCTCGATGGCTACCACGTAACCATACACGTATACCACCACCAGTCTGGTCACAGCCACTTTACCATTGCCATAACTCTCGTTCTCCACAGCCACGGAAAAGTCCACAAGTCGTGGATCGTTAATCACCACCTTTGACAAGGTATATGTGCAGGTGCCTTGGAAGTCGAACCTCAGACCATCGAAGGAGATATAATGTGGATCTCCCGAGGCCACGCATCTGCCGCACTCCTTGGGCTGGCATCCCCAAGCTCCGTTGACAAGTTTGCATTCTTCTTCGGGGCTGCATGCTTCTGACTGGCACTTAACGATGCCGTCTGCTCCACATTGGCACTTTTGGGTGCACTGACCTTGTGGGTAGAAGACCTCGTTTTTCTGGTAATACTTATCCTGGTAGACACAGCCGCAGTTCTGGATGGGCACGCACTTGTGTCCACTCATGATAAATCCATTGTCACAATAGCAGGCCTCCTTACAAGGGGAGTCACAGCCAGTGGGTGAGGAGAGGCCACTACATGTGACTGGGCAGGCATCTCCGCAGAGCTCATAGTGAGTGTTTATGGGGCAAGACATGCCTAAGAGGAGATAAAAAAAATAAAAATAAAATCAATGCTAACAACAGATGTGTCAAAACTACAGCAGAATCATCCAGAAAATCTTTTACGTTGTATAATGCCGCGTACACACGATCGGAAATTCGGCCAGCAAAAGACCGATGAGAGCTTTTGGTCGGAAAATGCGACCGTGTGTACGCTCCGTCAGACTTTTGCTGTCCGAATTCCTGCCAGCAAAAGATTGAGAGCAGGTTCTCAATTTTTCGGTCGGAAAAAGTTTCGATCGAAAATTTTCGATCGTCTGCACCAATCCCGACGCGCAAAATTCCTACGTATGCTCGGAAACAATTTGACGCATGCTCGGAAGCATTGAGCTTCGTTTCCTCGGCTCGTCGTAGTGTTGTACGTCATCGCGTTCTTGGCGGTCGAAAGTTCAGAGAACGTTTGTGTGACCGTTTATTATTATTGTTATATATCGAGCTCTGCCCATTAATTTAACATTAAGCAAGCCAAGCTTGAGCGGAATTCCGTCAGAAAAGACATCTAAGATTTTTCCGATGGAATTAGTATTAGGTGGCTCATCCAAAGTCACACTGCATAATGTGTTCCATGAAATGCATTAGAGCAGGGTTCTCAAACTGGCGACCCTACAGTTGTTGCGAAACCTTCAAGTCCCATGAGGCATTGCAAGGCTGGCAGTTACAGCCATGACTCCCACAGGCAGAGGCATGATGGGACTTAGTCATAGTTTCGCAACGGCTGGAGGGCCACCAGTTTGAGACCTCTGCATTAGAGGGCAACCTAAAGCTCACCTCACATCTGATTGTACAATTTCCTTTAGAGCTACCAACTAGACATGTGCAATTCGTTTCCTTTTTTTTTGCGTTAAAATTCGCTATATTCGTTCATTCGTTATCGTACAAATGAACGAACGATTCGCTAAAAATTTTAACGAATGTTTGAATCGAACGAATCCGAAAAACAACAAAAATCCGAAATAACCAAATTAGAAACAACGAAACTACGAAAGAAGAAAATCCGAAAAACGAAAACAGGAACAACGAAAATCAAAATGAACGAAAAAATTCAAACATTCGTAACTTTTTTTTTTGTTGAATTGGTAATTTTCCGTGTCTCTTACAATGGCGCTGCTTAACGTGCTTCGAATGGATTGAACGAAAAAATTCGTACATTTGTAACTTTTTTTTTTTTTTCGATTCGTAATTTTCCGTGTCTCTTACAATGGCGCTGCTTAACGTGCTTCGAATGGATTGAACGAAAAAATTCGTCCATTTGTAACTTTTTTTTTTTTTTTTCGATTCGTAATTTTCCGTGTCTCTTACAATGGCGCTGCTTAACGTGCTTCGAATGGATTGAACGAAAAAATTCGTACATTCGTAACTTTTTTTTTCGATTCGTAATTTTCCGTGTCTCTTAAAATGTAATAATTTCCATACACATTACATAAAATTATGAATTATGCTCCGATTACGAATCTACGAAAACAATGTTACGAAAGTACGAATAAATCACTCTTACGAAAGTACGAATGTAACTAAATCTACGAAAATACAAATGCGTCCGAATTTCGAATAAACGAAAATTAAACTAACGGAAAAACGAATCAACGAAAAAATAACTCTTACGAAAATACGAATCGTTACGAATACGAACACTGACGACTTACGAAATTACGAATCGTTACGAATCAACGTAAATGAAAGAAACGAAAAGAAAATAAACAAATTTTTCTATTGTGCACATGTCTACTACCAACAACTATGTAGTGGAAGGGTCTACCGGATTAGACACAGATTAATTTAATAATTGAGGTAGGTCCTCATTTATAAAGCAGTGAATGGGACTTGCACCAAGCAGTCATTGGTGATGAATCAATCGCCGCCATTTGAACCACATGCACCTGGAAGATTCACTTCTTTATAAATATGCCTATAAATATGCCTCTAATGCCCCGTACACACGATCGGACATTCCGACAACAAAGTCCATGGATTTTTTTCTGACGGATGTTGGCTCAAACTTGTCTTGCATACACACGGTCACACAAATCTTGTCGGAAATTTCCGAACGCCAAGAACGCGGTGACGTACAACGCGTACGACGAGCCGAGAAAAATGAAGTTCAATAGCCAGTACGGCTCTTCTGCTTGATTCCGAGCATGGGTGGAACTTTGTGCGTCGGAATTGTGTACACGCAATCGGAATTTACGACAACGGATTTTGTTGTCGGAAAATTCGAGATCCAGATCTCAAATTTTGTGTGATGGAAATTCCGATGGAAAATGTCCGATGGAGCCTACACACGGTCGGAAATTCCGTCAACAAGCTCCCATCGAACATTTTCCATCGGAAAATCCAGTCGTGTGTACGAGGCATAAGAGTTCTGATGTACCTTATTATATAAAAAAAAGTCTTATTCAATAAGGACTGGTTTGCGCATTCATCTGTTTTGTTTGTTCTTGGTTTACAGTATACTTCAGTACTAAGTACTTAGGCATCCGTTTATAAAACTTTGTTGCATGAATGTCAGAAGCAGTTATACAAACTGACCTAAATATGTGTGTACCTCACCAGCCAGCTACTCTGGCACTCTGTGCCCTCACACTCTCTGTCTCCACCTTCAGGAGTGTGGTGCAAGAGAGGCCTCCACAACATTCCAGTAGTTACCAGGTATGTGATACCTTTGCACTTCCTGTTTGCCAGATTATTGTGCTCTCTCTCCAGCCAATATCTTGCTCTTGTCTCTCCTGCTGCCATCTGTATTTCTGCTACCACTCGTTATTGACCCTTGGCTTGTTCCTTGACCATGCATCTGCTGGATCCCAACCTGGAACTACTTCTTACTGACCTTTGGCTTGTTTACTGATAATGCTTCTGCTTGATCCTAACCCGCAACCACTTGTGGCTGACCTTTGGCTTGTTTACTGACTTTGCTTCTACTTGATTCTTACCTGCTATATCTGTACTGGACCCCGGCTTGCTCACCTCCTGGTGGGGCAGTCCTGTGGACCACGATCTGGTACTAACACGCAGAAGAAAAAACATCTCCACCATCAGGAGCTCTGTTAAATACCAGTTAGTGCTTAGACCCCGCACCTTGGGTGGGTTGCGTCATCCACCAGGGTGACCTGCTTGTATACTTATTCTGCTGTTTGGTGGGTGCCTCTCTACTGCTATAGCTACTGGTCTCCATGCCTGACCCCTGAACGTAGCAGACTATATCATCAGCTCCATCTAGTGGCCAAAATGCGAAATGGTTTTCTGAAGTAGCTCAATGAGAAAAAATTCTGCATACTGGCCATTAGATGAAGCAGATGATACAGGAGATATTGTATTAGAGAAGATAGGGTAAGAACTCATTGAGTTTGCATAAATGTCTTAATTATGTTTAAAAAATATATATTTCATCTTATACATGGACTTTCAATGCATTTTGTTAAAGTGGCATTATTTTGCTGTCATTTCTTGATTTTCACCAAAATTTGGAAATTTGGAAACTCTCAATTTCTCCCAACCCTGTTTGTGGCTAATGATTTCTCATGTTACTTACTGCAGAAATTTGGTTTCCTCCATTCCTGAAGTGCCACACCGGCAGCTTGGCATGCATCCACATAGATGCCAATAGCTTTGCAGAATGAAGATGGGTGTCCCTTGTATTGGCAAGCATCATAAATACAGTCATCGAAATAAGGTTTAGGGTCAACGACTGAGAGACACCGACTAAAAGGCCCGCTGGCCTTTGTGATGAGTCCACAGTAGTTGTCACCCTTGTAGGCTTGTTTTTGAGCTTCAGTGCACAGAGGGCAGGTTCCGGTACACTCAGGAGTACAACCGACAACGTCTCCGACTTTCCAGCTGTTACCAAAAGCAACTGCATTTGCTGCTGGTTTTCCATCCTTCATGTTAAAGTCATCGTTGGAGTTCTTGTTGTTGTTTCCACACAAGCCTTGAACAGCGTTGGTATAAGTACTGGGTATGGTGACTGCCACATAGCTGTTCCAGTCATATTTAACAGTGACTTCAAAATCTGTTTGTATAATGCCCAGTCCACCACTGATATATGCCGCCACTTTGTTGGTTTTGAAGTAGAATGGCAGAGAGGTGACAACACCATCAACCTAAAAAAAAAATAAAAAAAAAAACAGGAAAATTTAATGAAGGTAATCTTTGTATGGATCTATCTATCTATCTACCTACTGTTCACCAAGAAACGTTGACAATTACCAAAATTCGTAGTGGATAGTCCATGCTCAGTGTGAAGACCGTGTCGTAAACTTCCAAGGTCACAACTTTGGTATAGGACACGGCTTTGTTCCCACCACGATTGTTGTTCTGGACTTTAACATTAAAACGGGTCAGTGAACTGTCACTGGAGCTCACGCCAACCAGTTGGTATATGCAGGTACCCATGAAGTCAAATCTCTTGCCATCAAAGGTTGTGTAGTGTGGGTCTCCAGAACCGGTGCAAGTAGAATAGCTTATGGCTTTGCAACCACGTACTCCATTCGTGACCATGCACCGCTCGCTTGGCTTACAGCTGCTCTCCTTGCAAACCACCATGCCAAGGCTTGGGTCGCACTTGCAGAGGGAACGGCAGTTTTCGTCAGCCCAGAACTCTTCATTGGCCTGGTAGTAGGTACCCTTGTAGGAACATCCACAGCTCGAAATAGGAACACACTTATCAACGCTAAGAACAAAGCCATCATTACACTGACAGGTCTCCACACAATCCTCAGTACACCGTGATGGGGCTGTACGATCGGTGCAGGTGGCTGGACAGGCATTACCGCAGAACTCATAATGGCTGTTTGCAGGGCATGGCAAAACTGAAATATACATATAAAAAAAGTATATAGAGATTATCTGATGTAACATGAATATAATGTATATATATAATTTTTTTAGAATTTAAAATGTTATATATATTATATATATATATATATATATATATATATATATATATATATATATATATATATATATATATATATATACAAAAAAGTATGCAGTTTAATGTACTCTGTATAATATATATAAAAAATATATATATACAGAGATCTCTCTATCTATCATATATATATATATATATATATATATATATATGTATATATATATATATATATATATAGAGAGAGAGAGAGAGAGAGAGAGATTATTAAACATAGCTAACAATTTTACATTACTTGACCTGCCTGAAAAAGCTCATAATAATAATAATAAATATAATAATAGTAATAATAATAATAATAATACTCATATTATTATTATTTTATTATTATTATTTGACTATAATATTATTAATCATAATAATTGTAATAATAATAAAAATATTAATATTATTATTTTCTTTTATATAATATTATTTTTTATAGTATTTCTAAAACGGAGAAGTGGAAGCCACCATAGTTCATTTCCAGTGAAGCAATGTTAAAAAAAGAGCTTTGAAATTGGAGACAGCTTTAATCCCTCTGTCTTTTGGGACCTCTGACTTTTTTAATTTAAATGCAGATTGTTTTGTAAATTGTTCATCTATTTTACTAAAAGTATTTAAATGAATTCAACCCTTGGGGGACTGTGGGCTGTGGGGGAGGAGGGGGTTTAGTGAAGGGGGGTGTTGGGGTTACACCCAGCCTTGCCGATCCATGTAAGATTAGGCAAATGCAGTTCGATTTTGGATGAAGGGTCAGCTTGGTATTTGCCATCTTAAAGCATTGGTGTTGATGTAAGTAATCTGGTTCCCAGGCAGGTGGCTTCTACACTTCAGAGGATCTCCACAGTCACCTTGGCTTGTGGTGGAATATAACAAAAACAAAAATTGAAGCACCACACCACTGCTCAAAAAGAACTTTTATTTGGGGGGACAATCCAACATGTAACCAACATGTTTTGGGAGTGTTTTTGGACCCACAAAATGCATAGGATATTCTTTGTATTGTCCTCCTGACTTTTATTTTAATAAAATCGTATCTGGACCTTTTTAGCAGTGGTGCGATTCTTCAATTTATATTTTTTGTTGCTTCTTTAGGGTATCATACACTGGAGGACAGTAGGTTCTTGAATGAGTACGGAGGAGCGCCATGTACAAGTAAGTCCTCATCTGGCTGCCTACAGTGCCATTGGGAGACGCTAGTCTTCATCAAGCCTTAGCACAGGCCCTTTAGTACATTCCTTTGTGATTTTATTAACACTGATTGCTCAAGCCTTGAAAAAGGGTGAGGATCCCCCCCAAAAAAAGGGTTGTATATATCTAACAATCTTAAAGTGGTTCTAAAATCTATGCATTAAGGTAAAAAACCTGGATGCAGCTTCCCTCTCAGCCCACTCCTAATACTAAGTTGAACCCAATCTCGATCCAGTGATGTGCATGGGAGCAGCGGTTCTTCCGAGTCTTTCTCTGCTCATTGGCTCACATAGCAGCAGGAGCCATTAGATATGTCCGGAAGTCCAATTCCTCCCTTCAGTTTGGGTAGTACTAACCCATCCCAACCTATTTGAGGGTGTTCGGATGCCCATATGAAGTTTAAGCATATGTGCTTGTAAGTAGAGAAAAAGGATGGCGGAAGTTTGATCAGTACAGTCTGCAAAAGATATAGTATTCTGGGTAGGAAGTTCATTTTCACAATCGCTGCTCTTCCGAACCAGGAGAAGGTGCCCTGCTCCCATTTGTGGATATTTTGCTTGACGGTTTTAAGGATAGGGAGGAAATTTTTGAAGCATAGGTCTGTTAATTCAGCTGGGAGCTGGATTCCTAGATATGTGATGGCATGGGAATCACAGCCAAAGAGGAAATTAGCTTGGCATTGTGTTACCGCAGCCGTGGGTAGGGATATGTTAAAAGCTCTGGATTACCCACATTTTATTTGGAGATTGGAGAGCAGGTTGAATAGGGAAAAATATTTTAGTAAATTGGGAATTGTGGTAAGGGGGTCTGTGAGAAACAGTAGGATGTCATCTGCGTAGGCAGCTAATTTGCATTGTTTAGTTCATAGTTCACTGTTCATCTGTTTCTCTCCCTATAGGCCAGAGTGCACGATCCTCTCCATATCCACAGCCATCTGTGCAGGCCTTTCCAGCAGATCGTTGAAAAGGCCTGTCACTGTAGCAGTGAGTTGCTCCATGTGCACGGACTCCGGCAGGCAAAGGATTCTTAAATTGTGGCGTCTGCCTCTGTTATCTAGATCCTCCACATGGTGTTGGAGGTCTCTCAGATGTAGGGTATGGGAGTCTACCTTTTGGGTCACTCGACGGAGGACGTGTCATGTTGTGCCGCCATTTTCTCTACCTCATGGACCCTGTCAGCAATAGCGTATATGTTCCGACGCAAGTCAGATATCGTGGCCGTCAATGTGTCCTTAATATTGGCTGCAATGGTGAGAAAGTCCTGGAGGCTGGGATGCTGTGGTGGGTGATCGCTGTTCTCCCCATCACCCCATCACCCCATCATCCCCATCACCATTGTAGCGCATGAGAGCTGTATTCTAGTCAGTGGCGGGGTTGCAGCTTGTGACTGACTGTGGTGGGAAGCCTACTGTGTGGCTCTAAAGACCCGTGGCGGCAAGAGCTCTGGTCTCAAGTGGCCATCTTACAGCTAGGTCAAACCATGCCCCCCCTTTTTCTTTTTAATTCTTTCCTTTAGAATCACTTTACCCATTAACTGCCTCTAAAAAGTCCTCAAAGTGAGATGAACTTTTGTACCAGGCTCTCCTCCATACACTTTCATGAACTTTCTGTCTGTTGAGCCCTTCCTTGTGTTACTATCAGAGGAAGCAGCCTAGAACCAGAAAAGGGTCAACCAATACAATGCTTCAGTCATGAATTTGCTTTATGTTAAATCCATCTGAACCAATTTTTACTTCGATCCATCCAGCGCTATCACACACACACATATTTCAGGCTGACCCTGGAGGAGACATTGGGTATTACATAATCACAATCAGAGCAACTTTTGAGAGTATGGCTTAATACTCACCACAACCAGATGGTGTCCTCCAGTCATATATTTTAGCTCCTTCTTTCCTGCAGGTGCTGGCATAGGCATTGAGGGCCTGGCACAGGAATTGGTTTGCTCCGTTGTTAATGCAGACATCATACAAGCAGCTATCAAAGAAGTTGTCCGGGTTAACTTTAGAGTGACACTCTCTGAAAGGTCCAGTTGCAACCTTGCTGATGAGACCACATTTATTTTCACCTCCGTACAGGCCCTTTTTGGCATCGTCACAAGTTGGACAATTAAGACCGGGGCAATAGTCAAAGCAGAATGGATCCCGGTCATTGACTTTCCAACTCTTGGCCCAGTCGAGGACTTTGGTGACTACTTTGTTATCAGAGGTGATGAGCTCATCATTGATCTTTCCGTTAAAGTTACCACACAGGCCAAGTGTAAGGCCGTAATAGCTGCTGGTGAGCGTGACCACAACATGCCAGTTATATTCATAGGTCACCTGCAGGCCAAAATCTGTTTTAACAACAACATTGAGGCCACTGATGCTCATTGAGATCTTTCCATCTAACAAATTAACAGGAAGGTTGGTGATGACATCATTCACCTGTTTAGTGAAAGAACATACAAAACGGAATTAAAGTTAGCTTTTAAATAACAACAAAATACAATTTAATAAGAAAAGTAATAAGTAGCAGAGGTAGTAGTTTCGAAAATGTAGAAACTAGATTCATTAGTTGAGAAATGTATATTTTTTTTATGAAACAGCTTATTTGGAAAACAAACTCTGAATTTTGATGATTATTTTTTATAACGTAAAACATTTTCAAAACCATATAAAACTGTAGTCTTTAAGAAGGGCCAGAGCAATGGCTTTTTATCTAGATTTTTATGTAGTTTTTATATTATGTTGGTATTAGGTTAAGGAAGGGTTTTTTTCTTCTCTGAGAATAGGTGCAGGAAATCCCCCTGTCTGAGTCACCCCTTGTCTCTTCCCTCTACCCACCTCTGACCACCGTCCCTTGATTTCACCCCCTACCCACCTACCAGTACTGCCCCTTTTAGAGAATACAGAACCTAGTATCATTTTGTGTTGCTAAATCATTTGTATGGAACATGTTAATGATAAAAAGAAAAGCAGTAAAATAGATCCCCTGCCGGCAGCAACAATAGAATCCCAGCAAAAGATCCCCACACAAGAATAGACTCCCCCAACAACAATGGACTCCACCCCAACAACAATAGATTCCCTGCAGCAACAGTGAACTACCCACAACAAAATATCCACCCAGTAACAAAATATCCACCCAAGCAACATTAGACCCCCCCCCAGAAGCCAGCATCAATAGATCCTCCAGCAGCCAGTAAAAATAGACCTCTCCCTCAACAGTAGAGCCCTTCCAGCAACATAAGACCCCCCAGCAACAATAGGTTCCCCATCAGCAACAATAGACCCTCATAAAAAAAAATCAGATCCCCACCAGTGATAATAGATCCCTCAGCAGCCAACATCAATAGACCCTCCAGCCCACCCCACACCCCATGCTATAACATATATTCAATGCTGTAGGTGCCAGAACTGCGTTCACCCATGTTCCTGCTGAAAAAAAGCCCTGGGTTAAGGTGGTGCCAAGCAGGCTACTTAAGGTTGAGACCTCCAAGATTTTTCAGTGCTGGGAGATCAGCAGCTATACTTTCGCGACTTGCAATTCTGTATCTGATCCTAACGTCTATTTATGACCTTACTTGTTCCTCCAATATTCTGTGTTTCTCCTCTATCTGCTTACTTGTTCATGTGTTGACCCCAATCTGTTATGCCACGTACACACGATCGGAATTCTCGTCGGAAAAAGCTCTGATGGTTTTTCCGTCGGAATTCCGTCGGAATTTCGCTCAAGCTGTGTGGCCTACACACGGTCACACCAAATTCCGACGGTCAATAACACCGCGACATACAACGCGTTCAACGGCAGTATAAAAGGGAAGTTTAATGCTTCCGAACATGCGCCGAATTGTTTCCGAGCATGCGTCGGAATTTTGCGTGTCGGAATTGCATACACACGATCGGAAAATCCGATAGAAAGGTTTTCCGTCGGAAAAATTAAGAACAGGTTCTCAATCCAAAGTCCGTCGGAAATTCCGACAGAAAAAGACCGATGGGCCTACACACGGTCGGAAAATCAGATGAAAAGCTCCCATCGGACTGTTTCCATCGGGAATTCCGACCGTGTGTACGTGGCATTACTCAACTATGATTTCTGCCAGCCACAGTAGTGCATCACTGCCCATGATTTGATTACCTGGCTTGTCTCTGATTCCATAACTGCCTATAATATTGGTACTGCTTTACAGAGCTTTTGCTGACCACAGCTTGTTCCTGTTCCATTCTTGTTGGCAGTTCACATTTTCTGTGACCTCCAGCCATATGGCTTCTCCATACACTGACTGACTGACTCTCTCTGTCGCAATGTGGTGCTTGGAGCTCATCATCTCAGGCTCCCCATCAAGGTACGTGAAAGGAATGCTCTCCTTACTCATATGAATGGAGGGAGCCATTTAGATGAGTGGTAAATCATGACTAAACAAGCCCGGTGTAATGCCATAAGCTACTACTGGTATATACAATACAACAAAATAGATGTTTAAAAAATATTTTTATAACTACTTACCCTAACTTTACCAAATTCGCCCTTCATAAGGGTGATTTTGTTGTCGTACACATAGATATTGACGGTTCTAACATATGCCACAGCCTGGCTACCTCTGTTGTCGTTCTTCTCCTCAATAGTAAAAGGCACCAAGCCAGGATCTTTGCCATCATATTTAGATAGAATATATGTGCAGGTGCCCTGGAAGTCGTAGTTGTAGCCATCAAAAGTGTGGTAATGGGGGTCTCCCCAAGCCCAGCAGGTTCCTGTGAAATCTGGGACACAGACTGCATTTCCATTTTGGATCTTGCATGTTTCCTTGACTCTACATGTGATGGACTTGCATGGATCTGAAAAAAAATAATGAAATGCTGAAGGTGGAAATGGCATGTTTCATATCTTCTTATTAAAGTTGCCTAGTTGGCTTGCAAATAATTATATGAGAAAGCTTCTAATATCTTGGTTACCGTAACTGACTCATACCGAGGGAATGTCACTACAAGCTGACCAGATCCTTAACCTCTTGGAACCTAGAGTATGCAAATTTAGGGGGTGGGCCTTGATGCCAAGAGGCTCCATATTTGCATGCCAACATGTAAACAAACCTGTGCTTAATGATGGGCATGATTAGGCGCTCTCGGTACAGTTATCGGCGCCTAATGGAAAGCTCCCAATCACTACTTGCGATCAGGAGCTTTCCAATCAGGTGACCGCTGTGACAGCCAATCACGGCAGTCACATGATCATAAACCCCACCCCACTCCCGGCATCAGATACCTCTTAAAGGGCTGGGAGTTGCCAGCGTTGAGGGGTTAAAAGCAGTGATGGCTCATAATGCAGGGTGCACCCCCCCCCCATCATGTATGGATTCCGAAGGTTTTTTTTTTTTTAGAAGCATGTGATTGGAGCCAGAAGCTCTAATAGGCTTCAAAAAAAGAATTGGCTTGGGGCACAGAGCACTGCGCCTCAAGCCCACCCAGTTGTGCGACAATAGCAAATTAATATTTGCTATTGTCTTCCTGATTCTCCTCCCGGCCAATTAAGGAAGCGGGTCCTGAGACCCATCACCCGATTGGCAGAGAGGAGAAGCAATCCAATTGCCCACTGAGGTGGAGGGAGGAGACACAGGGGAAGGCGCTGTGAAGCCCCAGGAGGAGGAGATTCCTCCTGCCGCATGGGGGAAGCACTGCCCGTGACCTAGACAGGGTAAGTGCGGGACTGGTGACTGACCAGGGGGTATGGGGGGTGGGTGTGCCTGTGACTCGACCAACAAGGGGGGGTGGTGGCAGTGGGTGGATTGTGAGCGCCCCCCCCCCCCAAAAAAAATATAATACCAGCCGCCACTGGTTAAAAGGTAATTTTGCTAGCAAGGGTAGTTGGGCAGGGGGTTGGCTATTACTTACACACAAGTCTATATACTACAGTTATAACTTGGAACATTTAGTCTCACATCAGAGCTGCCATTAGGCATGCGTGTGAATATGGTCTTCGGCCACGCCATCATGGGGGGACTCCGTGGCAAAACAGCATCTTTAGTTAAGTATTCTTGGTATATTTTATAATATTATTATTATCTGCATTTGTCATTACTTTTATTAAATGTTATACTTATTTATGTGATCTCTCTTTTCATATATTGAATCCAGCCCTCAAAAGAATGTAGACTATCACGTATCCATGATAAAACAAATGCAAAAATACAAATTTTCAATAATTTGCTGCATGGTACGAAAACATACATGCAGTATACTGAATAAACATATACATTGGATTCTATCACAAAAGTTCAAATTCTAAAGGGATTGTCCCAGATTTCGGGGTGGTTCCAGATAGGACTGGTCAAAACAAGGCATCGTCTTTCCAAGTGCAAAAATCGCAATTTGAAAACATTACCTTTGTTAATACATTTGACGGTTCCACCTTGAATCTTACATTCCTCATCAGCTGCACAACCAGTGTCTTCACAGATAAGACCACCTACTGGGCTACATGTGCAAGTTTGTTTGCAGTCATCGGATAAGACTTTCTCATTCGGCTGTGGCAGGAAAAAAGGTTTTAACATATAAATATTTGATTGTAATATTACCAGTAAAAAAAAAAAACACTCAAGCGAAATGATGGATCCATTGTAGCAATGTAGGCAGTATGATGAAATTCCATTGCAAATGGGCAAAATGATATACCGTATATACTCGAGTATAAGCCGTGTTTTTCAGCACATTTTTTTGTGCTGAAAATGCCCCCCTCGGCTTATACTTGGGTCAAGCACTTTTCTGCAGAGAGAATGACATTTTCCGACCCGACTTTGGGGCCCCGTATCTCAGGGCCACTTGGTGCTAGGAACCCAAATTGGGTATGCAAACCCAGTGGAACTATCACTACAACATATCCAGATGGGGTTCCTAGCACCAATTGGCCCCGAGATACGGGACCCCAAAGTCGGTTAGGAAAATGTCACTCTCTGCTGCAGAAAAGTGCTTGACATTTTCCGAACCGACTTTGGGGCCCCGTATCTCGGGGGCCACTTGGTGCTAGGAACCCTAACATATCCAAAGATGGAGTTCCTAGCACCAAGTGACCCCCGAGATACGGGGCCGCAAATTCGGTCAACTGTGTCCATCTGCAGCAATGTCATTTCGGGACCCTTTGGGTCCAGAGACCCCAAATTTTGGCTGCAGCCAGGGGGCATCTAGGAAACCTTAAGTCCCGAGTTTGAAGTTCGGGGGACCTATGGCTGCAAATGGGCACAGTGAGGCTGCAAATGGGCACAGTGGGGCTGCAAATGGGCATTGTTGACCCTCTTTTCCTCTTACAGTAGCTGCGCATTTCTCACCCTAGGTTTATACTCAAGTCAATACGTTTTCCCAGTTTTTTGTGGTAAAATTAAGTGCCTCGGCTTAAATTCAGGTCGGCTTATACTCGAGTATATACGGTATATATATATATATATATATATATATATATATATATATATATATATAGACACACACACTGAGTGTATATATAGTAAATATAGAGTATGAACTGTACCATATTTACGGTGGAGTTCTTTTGGAAATCACCTACATTAAGTAACTTATGTAAAACCAAATCTCTTGTTTCAAACTATTTATTTACCATTTTTTAACATGTATTTATTTATTTATTTGATTGCTAAGGAACGCCTATGTATTATGTTTTAATGTAATCTAGCTATTTTACATCATATCATGCTTTTCCCACTGTAGTAAATCTCTTAAAGCAAAAGATCAGGGAAGGGTGAGAGCCACTGTTGGGGTTTATCATTGTCTGTGTCCCCATTTGGAAGATTCCCCTCACTTTCTGTTATAGCAACAGTCCATGGGACAAGAAATAAGTGTAATTTTCCCCAATGGGCCCACAGACAGCCATGAAAACCTGACCATTTCTAACCAGTTCCTACTCCATCAAAAAAAAAAAATGTTTTGTTTAGAATGACCATACACTCTTAACCACTTCAGCCCCGGACCAATTTGCAGCCAAGGGACCAGGCCCCTTTTTGCGATTCGGCACTGCGTCGCTTTAACTGACAATTGCGCGGTCGTGCGACGTGGTTCCCAAACTAAATTGGCGTCCTTTTTTCCCCACAAATAGAGCTTTCTTTTGGGGGTATTTGATCGCCCCTGCGTTTTTTTTTTTTTTGCGCTATAAACAAAAATAGAGCGACAATTTTGAAAAAAATGCAATATTTTTACTTTTTGCTATAATAAATATCGCCAAAAAAATCTATATAAAAAAACATTTTTTCTCTCAGTTTAGGCCGAAACGTATTCTTCTACATATTTTTGGTAAAAAAAAAAACGCAATTAGCGATTATTGATTGGTTTGCGCAAAAGTTATAGCGTTTCCAAAATTGATGATAGTTTTATAGCATTTTTATTAATATTTTTTTTTTTTCTACTAGTAATGGTGGCGATCAGCGATTTTTATAGGTACTGCGACATTATGGCGACACATCGGACATTTTTGACACATTTTTGGGACCATTGTCATTTATACAGAAATCAGTGCTATTTAAATGCACTGATTCCTGTGTAAAGACACTGGCAGTGAAGGCGTTAACCACTAGGGGGCGGGGAGGGGTTACGTCAGTGTGTGTGTGTTTTTTTTTTTTACAGTAGGGGGGCGTCTGACGTCTGACAGTGTAGGAAGCACGGGGAGAGGTTTTTTTACACAGACCTCTCCCCGTTTTTCAGCTCTGTGACCCGATCGCGTGACACCAGCGGCGATCGGGTCCGCTGGTCCCGCGGTCACGGAGCTCAGGACCGGGTCGCGAGCGCGCCACCGGCAACCCACGTCTGGGCACTTAACCACTTCAGCCCCGGACCAATTGGCAGCCAAAGGACCAGGCCCCTTTTTGCGATTCGCCACTGCGTCGATTTAACTTACAATTGCGCGGTCGTGTGACGTGGCTCCAAAACAAAATTGGCGTCCTTTTTTTCCCACAAATAGAGCTTTCTTTTGGTGGTATTTGATCGCCCCTGCGGTTTTTATTTTTTGCGCTATAAACAAAAATAGAGCGACAATTTTGAAAAAAATGCAATATTTTTTACTTTTTGCTATAAGAAATATCCCCAAAAAATATATAAAAAAACTTTTTTTTTTCCTCAGTTTAGGCCGATACGTATTCTTCTACATATTTTTGGTTAAAAAAATCGCAATTAGCGATTATTGATTGGTTTGCGCAAAAGTTATAGCGTTTACAAAATAGGGGATAGTTTTATAGCATTTTTATTAATATTTTTTTTTTTACTAGTAATGGCGGCGATCAGTGATTTTTTTTTGTGACTGCGACATTATGGCGGACACATCGGACATTTTTGACACATTTTTGGGACCATTGTCATTTATACAGCAATCAGTGCTATTTAAATGCACTGATTCCAATGTAAATGACACTGGGAGTGAAGGAGTTAACCACTAGGGGGCGGGGAGGGGTTACGTCAGTGTGTGTGTGTTTTTTTTTTACAGTAGGGGGGCGGGGCTGACGTCTGATGTCATTGATCGGCTTTCCCGATGACAGGGAACAGCCAATCAATGACAGGCAGTGTATGAAGCGCGGGGAGAGGTTTGTTTACACAGACCTCTCCCCGTTCTTCAGCTCCGTAACCCGATCGCGGGACACCAGCGGCGATCGGGTCCGCTGGTCCCACGGCCGTGGTCACGGAGCTCCCGACCAGGTCGCGAGCGCGCCGCTGGGGCGCGCGCGACCCACGGGCAGGCAATTAAAGGGGACGTACAGGTACGTGATTTTGCCTGCCCGTGCCATTCTGTAGACGTATATCTACATGAGGCGGTCTGGAAGCGGTTAAAGGAGGACGTACCGGTACGTGCTTCTGCCCAGCCGTGCCATTCTGCTAACGTAAATCTACAGGAGGCGGTCCTTAAGCGGTTAATCCCTATGATGCTTGGACAATCTCATAATTGCCCTACCTGATAATATTTTCCATCCTCAAAACAGCCGCAGTTGTCCATTGACACGCAATTCTTCCCATCAAAGAAGAAGCCATCGTTGCACTCGCAGCCTTCTGAGCACGTTTCGGGACATTTGGCAGGGTCGGTAACACCAGCACAAGTTGTGGAGCACACATCGGCACAAACTTTGTATTTGCTGTTGGCTGGGCAGGTCAATGCTAATATGAGAAATAAAGATAATGGACGTTATTATTTTTAACTCATTGGAAAATATGTATGAAATAGAAAAAAAAGACAAAAACATAACTCACGGCAGAATGCATCAGTTCTCCAAGGCTGAATGGTGACTCCAGCTGCTTGGCATGCAGCAACGTAGCTGTGAATGCTCTGACACAGTATGTCCCCGTCGCCTGAAGAAGCACACAGGTCATAGATACAGTTGTTGAAGTACGTGTCGGGATTGATAGTACCATAGCAGGCACTCAGAGGACCTCCAGGCTTCTTCAGGAACCCACAGTAGTTTTCAGTCTGGAAGATCTCTTTCTTTTTATCGTCACATGATGGGCATGGGTTGCCGCTACCGCCGCAGCCATTGTCACAAGTGACACCGGGGATCTGGACCTTCCAGGAGGCTCCGAATGTAGTAGCATCTGTTGTCACTGACTTATCCGGCAGCTGGAAGTCATCTTGTCTGTTACTATTGTAGTTACCACACAAACCACCCAACTGATTCTTGTAGTTTCCTGGGGCAGTGACTATCACATGGTAGACCAGGTCATAATTGACCTGAACCCCAAAGTCAGTGTCAATGATCACTCTTATACCGTGTTGGTAGACGCGGATTTTGCCATCTTCCAAATTTACTGGAATGTTATTATAAACGCCATTGATCTAGAAGGTGAAATGTTGTACACGTTAAAATCCAATTTCAGTTGTAGACATACCGGTACTTTAAAAAAAAAGATATATTTCACTTTCAATTATATGGACATCTGCTAAATGTTAGAAACAACCTACATAATCTTTTTTTTAATTGCCTTAAAGTGAACCAGTAGCCAGTCTATAAGCATTCAAATACTTACATAATATTTGCAAGCCCTTAGACCCCTTTCACACCAAGGGGGTTTTGCCGGCGCTATAGCGCTAGAAATAGCGCCTGCAATCCGCCCTCAAACTGCTGCTCCATTGTCTGCAGTGTCAAAGCCCGAGGGCTTTCACACTGCAGCGGTGCGCTGGCAGGGCGTCACAAAAAGTCCTGCCAGCAGCTTCTTTGGAGCGGTGAACTCACCGCTCCTCCACCGCTCCTCCAGCGCTGCTCCCCATTGAAATCAATGGGGCAGCGCTGTAATACCGCCGGCAAAGCGTTGCTATTGCGGCATTTTGCGGGGGGTTTTAACCCTTTCTCGGCCGCCAGCGGGGGTAAAAGTGCCCCGCTAGCGGCCGAAATGTGCCGCAAATCCGACGGTAAATCGGCGCTAAAAATAGCGGAGTTTTACCACCGACGCTACGGGCAGTGTGGTGTGAAAGGGGTCTTACTGACCTCTGTGGCTGCAGATACTGTGGGGAAATCCTTGGGGTCCATAGCAGATGCATTGAAGTTCCAGGAGTCTCTCAGGATCTCAACTCCCCGTCCTAGCAGAGACTCAACAGTTCCCCCTGCTCTTTCTCTTACTCCCCGTACACACGATCGGACTTCCCGCCAACAAAACCGTGGATTTTTGTTCGAAGGGTGTTGGCTCAAACTTGTCTTGCATACACACGGTCACACAGATGTTGGCCAACAATTACGAACGTGGGAGAGCAGTGACTCCAGCTGCTTGGCATGCAGTAACGTAGCTGTGAATGCTCTGACAAAGTATGTCCCTGTTGCCTACAGAAGCACACAGGTCATAGATACAGTTGTTGAAGTACGTGTCGGGATTGATAGTACCATAGCAGGCACTCAGAGGACCTCCAGTCTTCTTCAAGAACCCACATGGAAAATTTGAGAACCTGCTAGCCAACATTTGTTGGCGGAAAGTGCGACAACAAATTTCCGATGGAGCGTACACACGGTCGGACTTTCAGCCAACAAGCTCACATCCAACATTTGTTTTCGGAAACTCTGATCGTGTGTACGGGGCATTAGTAGTGACTCAGCAGCTCTGGTCACCTTGCTACCCCCTCCCAACAGTAAGGCTGCTTTCACACTGGGGCGGTTTGCCGGCGTTATTGCGCTAAGAATAGCGCCTGCAAACCGACCCGAAACAGCTGTTGCTGTTCCTTCAGTGTGCAAGCCCGAGGGCTTTCACACTGAAGCGGTGCGCTTGCAGGACGCTCAAAAATGTCCTGCAAGCCGCATCTTTGGCTCGCTATAGGAGCGGTATATTTACAATGGGGGAGCACGCCGAACCCGCCCGCAAACGCCGCTGCAGCGGCGGTTTGCGGGCGGTATTGACCCTTTTTCGGCCGCTCGCGGGGGGGTAAAACCACCCCGCTAGCGGCCGAAATGCGCTGGTAAAGCGGCGCTAAATATAGCGCCGCTTTACCGCCAGCGCCCCCACTCCAGTGTGAAAGCAGCCTTAGACCCCTTTCACACTGGGGCATATTTCAGGCGTTTTTCAGGCGCTTTAGCGTTAAAAAAAGCGCCTGTAAAGCGCCTGAAAGAAGCCGCAACTGCAATCCCAATGTGAAAGCCCGAGTGCTTTCACACTGAGGCGCTGCACTGGTGGGGCGTCAGAAAAAGTCCCGCAAGCAGCTTCTTTGCAGCACTTTTGGAGCAGTGAATACACTGCTCCTAAAGCGCCCCTTCCTATTGAAATCAATGGGAAGCGCCTGAAAAACACCTGAAAAACGCCTGAAAAGCGCTTGTAGCAGCAGCGCTTTGTGGGCGCTTTTAACCCTTTTTTGGCCACTAGCAGGGGTTAAAAGCGCCCCACTAGCACTCGAAAAGCGCCGCTAGTTTAAGCGGCCCTTTACGAGCGTTTTTCGGGCGCTGGTAGTGTGAAAGGGCTTTTAAAGCACTTGAGTTTTCACATTGGAATTGCAGATGAGGCTTCTTTCAAGCGTTTTACAGGCGCTTTTTTAACGCTAAAGCGCCTGAAAAACGCCTGAAAAACGCCCCCAGTGTGAAAGGGGCCTTACTCAGCAGCTTAGTTCACCTTGCACCCCCCTCCCAGCAATAACTCAGCAGCTTAGCCCCCCATACCAGTAGTGAGTCAGCAATTCATCTTCCCACTAAATGCAAACATTTTTTTAAAGTTGCAGTGTCAACTCAAGTCATTACAATATGAAAAAAAGCTAAGACTTTAAAACACAACTCACTTATTGAACTGACTGTTAATAAACATACTGTAATGCCCCGTACACACGGTCGGAATTTCCGACGGAAAATGTCCTATCGGACCATGTTGTCGGAAAATCAGACCGTGTGTGGGCTCCATCTGACTTTTTCCGTCGGAAAATTTGAGACCCTGCTCTCAAATTTTCCGATAACAAAGTCCGATCGGACTTTCACCGATCGTGTGTAGAGAATTCCGACGGACAAAGTGCCACGCATGCTCAGATCAAATTACGAGACCAAAGCTATTGGCTACTAGCCTCTACGTAGTTCCGTCATACGCAACGAATGTCACCACGTTCAGAATGATCGGATTTTCCGACAACTTTGTCCGACCGCGTGTATGCAACACCAGTGTCGGACAAAACCCGTCGGAAAAAATCCGACAGATTTTGTGGTCGGAATTTCCGACCGCGTGTACGGGGGCATTACTCTGTTAATACCATTTAGACAGCTGTTGAATGGATGATTACTATTACTTCCACTTACCAGAATTCGCCCTCGAACTTCATACTGAAGAATGAGATTATAGCCATAGACTTCAAAAGACACAAGTTTAGTAACGGCCACGCGCCCGTTGCCCCATTTTTCATTTTTCACGCTGATGGCAAAAGGTTCTAGATTGGCATTGTTTGTCACGGTCTTGGACAAGGTGTAGGTGCAAGTGCCCTGGAAGTCAAATGCCCGGCCATCGAATGACATGTAGTGGGGGTCACCAGCTGCGGAGCACTGTGCCGAGCCTACCGGCTGGCATTTCTGGACTCCATCAATCACTTTGCACTCTTCGTTGGGCCCACAAGTAAAAGCTTTGCACTCTACAGTTCCGCTCTCTGTACATACGCACTTCTGGTCGCAGAGGCCACTGGGGTAAAATACTTCTCCCATCTTGTAGTATTTATCGTTGTACCTGCAACCACACTTGGAAAGGGGAACGCAGTCTCCTCCGCTAAGGATAAAGCCATCGTCACACTGACATCCTTCAGAACACACAGGGTTGCATCCCAATGGAGGGGAGAGAGAGAGACAAGTTGGAGCGCATCCTGATGCACAGACTTCATAGTGGCTGTTCTTCGGACAAATTGGACCTGGGATGAACAAAAGTGACACATATGGTTAGGCATACTGTAGGTATATAGAGTATTATATATCATATCGCCAGAAGCTTGTAGACACCTGACCATTAGACATGTGCACAACAAAAAAATTTGTTTATTTTCGTTTTGTTTTTTTCGTTTCCGAAAAAAATTCGTTTATTTTCGTTTCGTTTTTTTCGTTTCCGTTGATTCGTAACGATTCGTAAATTCGTAAGAGTTATTTTTTCGTTGATTCATTTTTTCGTTAGTTTAATTTTCGTTTATTTGTTTATTCAAAATTTGTACGTATTCGTATTTATTCCTACATTCGTACATTCGTAACATTCGTAGATTCGTAATCGGAGCATAATTCATAACTTTATGTAATGTGTGTGTATGCTATTATTACATTTTAATAATTTACGAATCGAAAAAAAAAGTTCCGAATCGAAAAAAAAAAGTTACAAATCGAAAAAAAAAGTTACGAATGTACGAATTTTTTTGTTCAATCCATTCGAAGCACGTTAACCACTTTCCGACCGGCGCACGACGATGTATGTCCCTTTTTTGAAGAGGGATATCTCGGTAACGGCAGCAGCTGCTGCCACAACCGAGATATCCATCTCTTCAGGCGCCGGTCGGCTGTCCGATAATGGTGGTCATCACGGCGAATTCGCCGCGAGATCACCGTTATCGGCGGCGGGAGAGGTGCCCCCCCCCGGAGCTGATCGGGTCCTTTCCCCTGATGTGCATAGAGATGAGTGACGATAAGATGGCCACCACTCATCTCTATACCATAGGAGGGCGGAAGCGACGTCAAAAACGTCACTTCCGCCCATACCTCTTAAAGAGAAATTTACAAATGTAATTTTTTTAAATGACATTTTTTTTTTTTTTTTTAAATTGAAGTCCAAATATGAGATCTGAGGACTTTTTGACCCCAGATCTCATATTATAAGAGGACCTGTCATGCTTTTTTCTATTACAAGGGATGTTTACATTCCTTGTAATAGGAATAAAAGTGAGCCAATACATTTTTTTTTTAAAAACAGTGTAAAAATAAATAAAATCAAGAAAAATAAATAAGAAAAACAAAAAAACATTTTTTTAAAGCGCTCCGTCCCGACGAGCTCGTGCGCAGAAGCGAACGCATACGTGAGTAGCGCCCGCATATGAAAACGGTGGTCAAACCACACATGTGATGTATCTCCGCGATCGGTAGAGCGAGAGCAAAATTACGAATCGCAAAATATGCAACCTGTAGAATTTTTTAAATCGCCTATGGAGATTTTTGAGGGTAAAAGTTTGATGCCATTCCACGAGCGGGCGCAATTTTGAAGTGTGACATGTTAGGTATCAATTTACTCGGCGTAACATTGTCTTTCACAATATATAAAAAAATTGGACTAACTTTACTGTTGTCTTATTTTTTTATTCAAAAAAGTGAATTTTTTCCAAAAAAAGTGCGCTTGTAAGAACGCTGCGCAAATACGGTGTGAAAAAAAGTATTGCAACGACCGCCAATTTATTCTCTAGGGTGTTAGAAAAAAAACAATATATAATGTTTGGGGGTTCTAAGTTTTTTTCTAGCAAAAAAAACTGTTTTAAACATGTAAAAACCTAAAATCCAAAACGAGGCTGGTCTTAAAGTGGTTAAGCAACACCATTGTAAGAGACAAGGAAAATTCCGAATCGAAAAAAAAAAGTTACGAATCGAAAAAAAAAAGTTACGAATCGAAAAAAAAAAAAGTTACGAATCGAAAAAAAAAAGTTACGAATCGAAAAAAAAAAGTTACGAATGTACGAATTTTTTTGTTCAATCCATTCGAAGCACGTTAAGCAGCACCATTGTAAGGGACACGGAAAATTACCAATTCAACAAAAAAAAAAAGTTACGAATGTACGAATTTTTTCGTTCATTTTCGTTGTTCCTGTTTTCGTTTTTTTCGGATTTTCTTCATTCGTACATTCGTTGTTTCTAATTTGTTTTTTTAGGATTTTCGTTGTTTTTCGGATTCGTTCGATTCGAATGATTCGGTAATCGGATTCGTACGATTCGAATGATTCGTTAATCAGATTCGTACGATTCGAATGATTCGTTCGATTCGAACGATTCATTCATTCGTACGAAAACGAGCGAACGAAAATAACGAGAAAAACGAAAAAAAACAAAACGAATTGCACATGTCTACTGACCATCAAATCTGCATGAGCTTGTTGGACTTCCCATTCAAAAGACCCTTTTGCGGTTATGGCCTTCACTCTTTTGGGAAGATTTTAGAGTGTGTCTGTTGGATTTTGTCCCCTTTTATCCTAAAGAGGATTAGCAAGGTCAGGTACTGACGTTGCATGAGAATACCTGGCTCGTAATCTGCACTTAAATTCTAATGGTGTTCAATAAGGTTGGGATCAGGGCTCTGTGCAGGCTACTTGAGATCACCTACAACAAACTGGTCAACCCAAGTATTTATTGAGATTTTTTTTTTCCCCACAAGTGCCAAGTCATGCTGAAGCCATTATTGCACATTTTACTTTGATAGCTCATAATGGAAAATGTCTTTGTTTGCCATGAGATATGCATCAGTTGACAAACGGTGATCAGGAGTTAAAGTGATTGTAAAGGTTTGCGTTTTTTTTTTAACCGCTTCCCGATGTACGTCGACAGAATGGCACAGACAGGCATAAGGGCGTACAGGTACGTCCCCTTTAAGATGCCGCCGTGCCATCGCGCGCGTGCCGGTCGGGACCCCCGTGAGTCCGGTCGCAGGTCCCACGGACTGCATCGCTGCGGGGATACCCGCGATTGTTTCACGGGAAGGCTGAACGGGGAGATGCAGCAATAAACAGCATCTCCCCGTTCTGCCTAGCAACTAGTGACGCCAATCTCTGCTGCCTGTGATTGGAGCAGAGATCAGCATTCACTAGCTCACAGCCACGCCCCCCCCCCCCACAGTTAGAAACACACCTCTAGGAACATATAACCCCTAGTGGTTAACCCCTTCACTGCCAGTGTCATTTACACAGGAATCAGTGCATTTAAATAGCACTGATTGCTGTATAAATGACAATGGTCCCAAAAATGTGTTAAAAATGTCCGATGTGTCCGCCATAATGTCGCACTCACAATAAAAATCGCTGATCGCCGCCATTACTAGTAAAAAAAAAAATATTAATAAAAATGCTATAAAACTATCCCCAATTTTGTAAACGCTATAACTTTTGCGCAAACCAATCAATAATCGCTAATTGCGTTTTTTTTACCAAAAATATGAAGAAGAATACGTATCGGCCTAAACTGATGGAAAAAAAATATTTTATATATTTTTGGGGGATATTTATTATAGCAAAAAGTAAAAAATAATGTTTTTTTTTTTCAAAATTGTCGCAGTTTTTTTGTTTATAGCACAAAAAAATAAAAACTGCAGGGGCGATCAAATACCCCAAAAGAAAGCTCTATTTGTGGGAAAAAAAATACGTCAATTTTGTTTGGGAGCCACGTCGCAACGACCGCGCAATTGTCAGTTAAAGCGACGCAGTGCTGAATCGCAAAAAGGGGCCTGGTCCTTTGGCTGCAAATTGGTCCGGGGCTTAAGTGGTTCTGATTCCTCCTGTGTCAAATTGTATTGTAACTGTACTGCCTGCCCTCGTGTTGTAAAGCACTGCGCAAACTGTTGGTGCTATAAAAATCCTGTATAATAATGATAATAATGTTTCTTATTTTTATTAACAAAAAAAAACTAACCTATAAAATCAATTTAAATTAGAGAGATTGCCACCATCTTTAAAAAAAAACAATGGCTATAATTGAGATAAACAGATGGGGACTTTAACCACTTTCAGACCGGACCAATTTGCAGCCAAAGGACCAGGCCCCTTTTTGCGATTCGGCACTGCGTCGCTTTAACTGACAATTGCGCGGTCGTGCGACGTGGCTCCCAAACAAAATTGACGTCCTTTTTTTCCCACAAATAGAGCTTTCTTTTGGTGGTATTTGATCGCCCCTGCGGTTTTTATTTTTTGCGCTATAAACAAAAATAGAGCGACAATTTTGAAAAAAATGCATTATTTAGGCCGATACGTATTCTTCTACATATTTTTGGTAAAAAAAATCGCAATAAGCGATTATTGATCGGTTTGCGCAGAAGTTATAGCGTTTACAAGATAGGGGATAGTTTTATAGCATTTTTATCATAATTTTTTTTTTATTATTAATGGCGGAGATCTGCGATTTTTTTTGTGACTGCGACATTATGGCGGACACATCGGACATTTTTGACACATTTTTGGGACCATTGTCATTTTTACAGCAATTAATGCATTTAAATGCATTGATTTCTGTATAAATGACACTGGCAGTTTAGGAGTTAACCACAAGGTGGCAGTGTAGGGGTTAAGTAGGCCTAGGGGTGTTTTTTTTACTGTGGGGGGGCGTGGCTGTCAGCTAGTGAATGCTGATCTCTGCTCCAATCACAGGGAGCAGAGATCGGCGTCACTAGTTGCTAGGCAGAACGGGGAGATGCTGTTTATCTCGGCATCTCCCCGTTCAGCCGCTCCATGAGACGATCGCGGGAGTCCCCGCGGCGATCGAGTCCGCGGGGACCGCGGCCGGACTCACGGGGGTCCCGACCGGCGCGGAGCGCGCCGCTCCCGGCGCGCTCCCGATGGCACGGACAGGCTAAAGGAGGGACGTATATATACGCCCTCCTGCCTGTACGTGCCATTCTGTCGACGTATATCGTCGTGCGCCGGTCGGCAAGTGGTTAATATCGGATTGGCCACCCAAGATTTGTATATTTGGACATCTTTAGGACCAAAAGAGAATAACAGGAACCCGTGGTGGCTGGTGCTTAATATTTTGGGGGGGTGGCAAAAAAAAAACCCTCACCACTCATACCACCGCCCCCCCCCTCACTCGCACCACCGCCGCCAATACCCCCCCACTTGCAGATGATGGACGGGAAGGCAGCCTTACCTTAGGAGATGAGAAGGGGTAAGGATGCTGCTCCTGACTCCAGCCGAGGGAAGAGCCTTGGCTTATCCTCCCGGCCAAACCGATGTAGCTTCTCTTTCTGGCCGAACAGGAAGTGGGTCCTGACTCTGAGACCCGATTTTCCGGGAGTCCTAAGGCTCCCTGGAAAATCGGGACTCACAAGCTGCTTCCTGATTGGCCAGGAGGAGGATTAGGAAGACAATAGCAAAGTTTAATTCATTATTGTCCCACAACTGGGTGGGGTCAGGGCGCAGTGCTCTGCGCCCTGAGCCCGCCCTTTTGAAATCCATGTGTCCAGTGCCCTGTATGTAGATTAGGGGCCGAACCCATGGATAGGGGGTTCGGCCGCCACTGACAGGAAAGTTATATATGATTACATTTACCTTGTAACTCTTGAAGCTTCAGTGATTTGAAACTATGACTGGATGGTGATATTTTAATAAGTAAGCACTTTAACGTTTAACAAATTTTTCTGAATATTCGTAAATTAGAATATTAAAAAATTTGTAAATTCGTACATTCGTAAATTCGTACATTATCACATTTGTAAATTTGTACATTTGCACATTTGTACATTTTTAAATTTGTACATTCGTAAATTTGTACATTCATTAATTCGGAAATCTGAAATAATAATTACCTAATAATAACTTAACTATTAAATTATACATATTATAATTTCCTTTCAAATTTGTCTGTTAGTGAATGTAACAAATGCAAATTTATCCCAAGTTACAAATTATCTGAAATAACGAATGCTGTATCTAAACAAATGGAACGTAATGAATTAATAATAATAAATAACAATAATAATAATAACAATATTTTATTATTATTATTTGTTATTAATTTGTTCCCTTCCATTCATTTAGATGCGGCATTCGTTATTTCGGATGAGTCGTAACTTTGGATAAATTTGTATTTGTTACGTTCACTAACAGACAAATTTGAAAGGAAATTACAATACCTATAATTTAATAGTTATTTACTTTTTCAGATTTTCGAATTTTCAGATTTTCTAATTTCCAAATTTCGGAATTTCCAAATTTACGAATTTCCAAATTTGCGAATTTACGAATACGAATTTTCTAATTTACGAATATATGAATTTTCTAATTTACGAATTTACAAATATGAATTTTCTAATTTACAAATGTATGAATTTATGAATGTACAAATTTACGAATGTACGAATTTATGAATGTACGAATGTACGAATTTACGAATGTATGAATTTACGAATGTATGAATTTACGAATTACGATCATAACGAATGACCCAAAAAAAAAAACAAAATGAAACAAAAATGAACACATTTTTTGGCAGTGCACATGTCTACAACTTACTGCAGAACTTGTTGGTTCTCCATGGATAGATGGTGACTCCAGCCTCTTGACACTCTTTTGCATAGCCGGCAACAATTTTGCAAACGACATCGGGTTTGTTTTCATAGAAGCAAGCGTCATACACACAGCTCCTGTAGGGTCCATCTGGGTTAATCTTGGCGTGGCATTCACGGAAAGGCCCGGTCTTATCTTTGATTATTCCACAGCCCTGCTTGTTGTTATTATGGAATAATTCCATTTGGGCTAACTTGGTACAGTCTCCCTTGTCCTCTTCATAGCAACCTGGGACATTCTGCACCTTCCAGCTGTTTCCGAAGAGGAGTGGCTTGGTGGTCAGTTGGTTGTTTTTCATTGTAAGGTCGTTCTCCTTCTTACCATCAAAGTTACCGCAAAGACCACAAACGGCTCCGGCGTAGGTGCTTGGAAGAGTGACGGAGACATAACTGTCCCAGTTGTAGGTCACGCGGAGACCAAAGCTGGTTTGGAGGATAGCAGAATAGCCTTGTTTGTAGATAGAGAGCTTGCCGTTGTCAACAACAAATGGCAGGTTGGTTAAAAGTCCATTAACCTGAAGAAAAATAACAGTGAGTTGTATAAGACTGACAGATCGAAATCTAACTTTAAAAATGATCGTCTGTTAAAGAAAACATACAGACTATTTTACATAAAGCTGAAAACCTGGCAGATACACACTTTTCATCGGATTTTCCGACCGTGTGTATGCCCATCGGTCTTTTTCTGTCGGAATTTGCGACGGACTTTGGATTGAGAACCTGTTCTTATTTTTTCAGACGGAAAACCTTTCTATCGGATTTTCCGATCGTGTGTATGCAATTCCGACACGCAAAATTCCGACGCATGCTCGGAAACAATTTGACGCATGCTCGGAAGCATTAAACTTCCCTTTTATAGTGCTGTTGAACGTGTTGTATGCCGCGGTGATATTGACCGTCGGATTTTGTGCGACCGTGTGTAGGCAAGACAGTTTGAGCGAAATTCCGTCGGAATTCCGACGAGAAAACCATCAGAGCTTTTTCCGACGAGAATTCCGACCGTGTGTACGCGGCATTCGTTCTCCTGACGAAATTCCGCTCAAGCTTGGCTTGAATACACACAGTCACACAAAAGTTCGCTGAACTTTCGACCATCGAGAACGCGGTCATGTACAACACCACGACGAGCCGAGAAAATGAAAGGGGTTGTAAAGGTAAAAGTTTTTTCACCTTAATGCACTCTATGCATTAAGGTGAAAAAACATCTTATACTTACCTGACCCCTCTAAAGTCCCGCGCTCGCCCCCGACATCCTCTTCGCCGCTCACCCTGGCCATTGATTTGCTAGAGTGGATGGATTGAAAGCAGCGCAGCCATTGGCTTGCGCTGCTGTCAATCACATCCAATGACGCGGCACGCCGGGGGGCGGGGCCGAGTGATACAGCGAGCTGCTATAGCCGCTGCCTGTATTACAGGAGCGCGCCCGCAAGTACTCCACACCATGCGAGGGAGCTCGCATTTAGGTGAGAAGTACTTGTGGGGGGGAGCCGAGACAGCCGCCGAGGGACCCCATAAGAACAGGTTCGGGGTCACTCTGTGCAAAACGAGCTGCACAGTGGAGGTAAGTATAGCATGTTTGTTATTTAAAAAAAATAAAGATTTTCCTTTACAACCCCTTTAATTTCAATGCTTCCGAGCATGCGTCTAATTGTTTCCGAGCATGCGTAGGAATTTTGCGCGTCGGAATTTGTACAGACAAACTTTTTCCGACATATTTACACTTAAAGTATTTACAATTAAAATAGCTTAAAATTCAAAAAAATAAATAAAAAATAATTGGAAAAAAAAATGTTTACCTCTAAATGCCTGTTGCTAGGGGGTCCCTCGTAGTCTGCCTCCTTCAGTGCCTGGGCACTGACATCACTTCCCCTCGGCGCAGTCAGTCATCTGGGACAGGTGACAGGTCCCAGATGACTGCGCAGCGTATCACGGCGTGCGGCGCGCGCATACGCAGTGTGTGCCCGGCTGTGAAGCCACAGCCGTTTGCCCACACTATGACAATGCTGGCGCCACGAGCGGAGCAGGGAACGAGGGGGGGGCTTCGTTCCCCCGCATCGCTGGACCCTGGGACAGGTAAGTGTCCGATTATTAAAAGTCAACAGCTGCAGTATTTGTAGCTGCTGACTTTTACATTTTTTTTTTAGGGGGCACCCCACTTTAAATGCAATAACAAAAAAAATTGTCATTTAATAAAACATTTTTTTTTAAAAAAATGGCCCTTTAAGAGCTATGGGCGGAAGTGACGTTTTGACGTCGCTTCCGCCCTGCAATGATATGGAGACGGGTGGGGGCCATCTTCCCCTCACTCGTCTCCATGTCAGGCTAGGGAGAGGATCCGATCGCCTCTGTTGTCGGAGCCATCGGTAGTGGCGGAGGGCAACGGAGCATGGCGGGAGGGGGTGGTGGGCCCTCTCCCGCCGCCGACAAAAGTGATCTTGCGGCGAATCTGCCACAGAGACAACTTTTATCTTGAAGTCGACCACCCACTGAAGAAGATATCGGAGTTATGGCAACTAGCTGCTGCCATAACAACGATACTCCTCTTCAAAGTACTGACGTATAATGATGGCAAAGGGCGGTCCGGAGGTGGTTAAAGGGCGTTCTGGAGGTGGTTAAAGGGCGGTCTGGAGGTGGTCATAGGGCGGCCTGGAGGTGGTTAAAGGGCAGTCTGGAGGTGGTTAAAGGGCGGTCCGGAGGTGGTTAAAGGGCAGTCTGGAGGTGGTTAAAGGGCGGTCCGGAGGTGGTTAATTGGCAGTCTGGAGGTGGTTAAAGGGCAGTCTGGAGGTGGTTAAAGGGCGGTCCGGAGGTGGTTAAAGGGCAGTCCGGTGGTGGTTAAAGGGCGGTCCGGAGGTGGTTAAAGGGTGGTCCGGGGGTGGTTAAAGGGCGGTCTGGAGGTGGTTAAAGGGCGGTCCGGGGGTGGTTAAAGGGCGGTCCGGGGGTGGTTAAAGGGCGGTCTGGAGGTGGTTAAAGGGCGGTCCAGAGGTGGTTAAGATCGACCTTCTGTAATATGCTGCACAGTGCTGTCAGTCGAAAACTGAATAAACCTTCAGGGGGAAGGAAGACAGGAGTCGCCTATTAATTAGACGTGTGCGATTCGTTTCGTCATGAGAGATTCAAATGTATCCAAATTTCCCAGTCACAATAGTAACAAATTTCAACGAATCGGAAATAAACAGGTTAATAAATAGCTCTAGAAATGTATAAAACTGAAGGCTCACCAGAATCCTGTCCTTGTACTGCCTCTGGATGGAAATGTCGAAATCGCACAACTTGACTTGCACCGCGGAGGTGTAAGACACGACCTTGCTGCCCCGGAATTCATTCTGGACGTTGACCTGGAAGTCTACCAAGTCATCCGACTTCTTGCAAAGGCCTGCAAACTGGTAGATGCATGTGCCCTGGAAGTCAAACCTTGACCCATCAAAGCTGACGTAGTGGGGGTCTCCGGAGGCGGAGCAGGTGCCATATGAGAGAGGGTAGCAATTTTGGATGCCGTTCACCACGGAGCAGGTCTCGGAAGACTTGCAGCGGGTGGCTTTGCATTCTACTTTCTTGGTGGTGGGGTTGCAGGTGCACTGCTGCTCGCACTTTTTATCCCCCCAGAATTTCTCATTGGGAGCGTAGAGTTTTCCTTGGTAGACGCAACCACAGTTGGCTTTGGGTACACATTTTCCTTCATCAAGCACATAGCCCTCCTTACACTGGCAAGACTCCACACACTGATCAGGACACACGGATGGCGTGGCATCATCGTTACATGTGGCCGGACAGGCTTTGGAGCATAACTTGTATTCGCTGTTTGCTGGACATTGCATTGCTGTGGGAAACATTGAGTTAGTTAGTGTTAGTAACAGTACCCTTACATTGCCATTACAATAATGGGAGATATACTACATTGTCAAAAGTATTGGGGCGCCTGCCTTTACACGCACGTGAACTTTAATGGCATCCCAGTCTTATGCCCCGTACACACGGTCGGAAAATCCGACCACAAAATCCATCGGATTTTTTCCGACGGATTTTGTCCGACACTGGTGTTGCATACACACGGTCGGACAAAGTTGTCGGAAAATCCGATCATTCTGAACGTGGTGACGTTTGTTGCCTACGACGGGACTACGTAGAGGCTAGTAGCCAATAGCTTTGGTCTTGTAATGTGATCTGAGCATGCGTGGCACTTTGTCCGTCGGAATTCGCTACACACGATCGGAAAAAGTCCGATAGGACAGGAGATAAAACTTTGTCCGTCAGAAAATCCGACAGAAAAAGTCTGATGGAGCCCACACAGGTCAGGTTGAGGTCAGTCAAGTTCCTCCACCCCAAACTCGCTCATCCATGTCTTTATGGACCTTGCTTTGTGCTCTGGTCCAAATCATTTGGTGGAGGGGGGATTATGGTGTAAAGGCAGGTGTCCCAATACTTTTAGTGTATGTTTTAGACTAACATGAACTATAGCATTGAATTATTCCTGCTCTTTCCTAATGATTTTAAAGGGGTTGTAAAGGTAATAGTTTTTTCACCTTAATGCATTCTATGCATTAAGGTGAAAAAACATCTGACAATACCAGCCCCCCCAGCCCCCCCCTGTTATACTTACCTGACCCCTCAAAAGTCCCGTGCTTGTACCCGACATCCTGGCCCCTGATTGGTTACAGTGGATGGATTGAAAGCAGCACAGCCATTGGCTCGCGCTGCTGCCAATCACATCCAATAATGCAGCGCGCCAGGGGGGCGGGCCGAGTGATACAGTGAGCGGTTATAGCCACCGGCTGTATCGCGGGAACGCGCCCGCAAGTACTCCACACTAGACATGTGCACAACAAAAAAAATTTGTTTATTTTCGTTTCGTTTTTTTCGTTTCCGAAAAAAAATAGTTTATTTTCGTTTCCGAAAAAAAAAACGTTTATTTTCGTTTCCGAAAAAAAAACGTTTATTTTAGTTTCCGAAAAAAAAATGTTTATTTTCGTTTCGTTTTTTTTCGTTTCTGTTGATTCGTAACGATTCGTACATTCGTAAGTCGTCGGTGTTCGTATTCGTAATGATTCATACATTCGTAAGAGTTATTTTTTTTTATTGATTCGTTTTTTCGTTAGTTTAATTTTCATTCATTCGTTTATTCGAAATTCGGACGCATTCGTAGTTATTCGTACATTGGTAACATTCGGAACATTCGTCGATTCGTAATCGGAGCACAATTCATAATTTTATGTAATGTGTATGCTATTATTACATTTTAATAATTTACGAATCGAAAAAAAAAAGTTACGAATCGAAAAAAAAAAGTTACGAATCGAAAAAAAAAAAGTTACGAATGTACGGATTTTTTCGTTCAATCTATTCGAAGCACGTTATGCAGCACCATTGTAAGGGACACGGAAAATGACCAATTCAACAAAAAAAAAAAAAGTTACGAATCGAAAAAAAAAGTTACGAATCAAAAAAAAAAGTTACGAATGTACGAATTTTTTCGTTCAATCTATTCGAAGCACGTTAAGCAGCACCATTGTAAGGGACACGGAAAATTACCAATTCAACAAAAAAAAAAGTTAATTTTTTCGTTCATTTTCGTTGTTCCTTTTTTCTTTTTTTCGGATTTTTGTTGTTTGTTTTTTCGGATTTTTGTTGCTTTTCGGATTCGTTCGATTCGAACGATTCGTTAAACGGATTCGCACGATTCGAACGATTCGTTATTCCGATTCGTTCGATTCGAACGATTCGTTTATTCATACGAAAACGAACAAGCAAAAAACCGAAAATAACGAAAAACGAAAAAAAAAAAACGAAACGAATTGCACATGTCTACTCCACACCATGCGAGGGAGCTCGCATGAAGGTGAGAAGTACTTACGGGGGGGGGGGGGGGGGGGGGAGGGGCCGGGGGGGGGGGGGGGGGGGGGGGGGGGGCGAAACAGCCGCCGAGGGACCCCAGAAGAAAGTTTTTTGTGGTAAAATTAGGTGCCTCTGCTTATATTCGGGTCGGCTTATACTCGAGTATATAAAATGTTTAAATAACAAATTGAAACAAAATCATTTTTTTCTGTTCTGCATGTCTAAAAAAGATTTTGCTAAAATTGCTTTTACTTACGGCATCCAACCAGCGATCTCCACTCTCCAATGTCCACCTTGCTTCTCTGGCAGGCTTCTGCATAGGTCTTCAGACTTTGGCACAGGATCTGCTTGCAACCGTCGTTCATGCACAGGTCATACACGCAGTTATCTACGTACGTTTTCGGATCTATGACCGCGTAGCATTTGGCGAAAGGACCGTTGGGTTTAGACAGCAGGCCGCAGCTTAGTTCGCCTCCATATTTTTTTTGAGTGTCAAGAGGGCAGGCCTTGCATTCGCCGTTGCAGTTGTGCCAGCAGAAGCGGTCTCCATCCTCCACTTTCCAGCTCTTACCAAAATCAACTAGATTAGTAGCTTTAACACCATCCGGGGTCGTCAGATCATCCGAAGGGTTTCCGTTGTAGTTTCCGCACAAGCCGCAGACACTTCCGAAGAAGCTACTGGAGACGTATACTTTCAGTATTGAGTTCCAGTCATAGAATACCTTCAAGGAAAAGTCAGTCTCAATGACGACTGAGCCCCCCGATTGATAGAGCCGGATTTGCCCTTCGTTCAGATTAATAGGCAGGCGTTGACGTTGATTGTTCACCTACGGAGAAGAAAAATTTGAAAAAAAAGAAAGAGGCATCTAAAAACCACACCGATTTGCTTTTCAGTATGTACCTGAAAGTTAGATTCACCCAACTTTCCAAGTCAACCAAGTTTTAAAACTTACCCTCACAAAACCATATTCGTATCTCACTAGAGATATTGTTTGATCGTACACCTGCACATTGACATAACTGACGTAGGCCACGCGAGTGCTGCCTCGATTTTCATTCTTGGCCTCGATGTTGAAGGTCGGCAGGTCTTTGTCACCGTTGCAGGTCTTGGCGATGGTGTAAGTGCAGGTTCCTTGGAAGTCGTAGAAGTATCCATCAAAGGTTCGGTAATGGGGGTCACCAACGGCATGGCAGTAGGCTTCTGAATCTGCGATGCATACCGGCTTCCCATTGACCATTTGGCATTTTTCCTTGGCTCTGCATTTTACGTTGCTGCAAGACGGAGCCGATTCTGCATTATCTTTATGGGGATCAAACAGATAATAGTAATCAAAGTGATGATATGACGGGATAAGATAATAATAAGTGATAATAAGATAAAGTGAAGAATCAAGTTTCAAAATTGTTGGTCATTTTTTTCTAGACCAACTTTTCAGGAAATTAGCAACTCAAAAAAATGTGCCTCCCCCACCCCCCCCCCCAAATTATTTTTTATTCCTAACCCCTTCACACCTAATGCCGCCTACACACGATCGGAATTTCGGCCAGCAAAAGACCGATGAGAGCTTTTCGTCGGAAAATGCGACCGTGTGTATGCTCCATCGGAATTTTGATGGCTAAATTTCCACCAGCAAAAGTTTAAGAGCATGTTCTCAATTTTTCGGTCGGAAAAAGTTCCAATCGGAAATTCCGATCGTCTGTAGCAATTCCGACGTGCAAAATTCCTACGCATGCTCCATGATTTCTTCATAAAGAGGACCTGTCATCCTTTATTTCTAGTAAGGGATGATAGGAATAAAAGTGTTAAAAAAAAAAAAAGAAGTCAAAGGACAGTGTAAAAAAATAAATAAAAATTATATATATATATTTTTATTTTTTTTTTTTTTTTATTATTTAAATATTTATTTATTTTTCAATTTTTACACTGAATCTTTAACTTTTTTTCAAGGGTAAAGGAGAGACCTGGGGTTTTATAGCCCCCAGATTTTTCCATAAAGAGGACCTGTCATCCTTTATTTCTATCAAGGGATGATAGGAATAAAAGTGATAAAAAAAAGTCAAAGGACAGTATAAATTAAAAAAAAAACCCTCAAATCAATGTTTATTTTTTTATTTTATACTTTCAAGGGTATAGGAGGGATCTGGGGTTCCTAGTGGCAAACCCAGTGGAACTAGCACTACAACATATCCAAAGATGGGGTTCCTAGTGGCAAACCCAATGGAACTAGCACTACAACATATCCAAAGATGGAGTTCCTAGTGGCCCCGAGATACGGGGCCCCAAATCGGTTCGGAAAATGTCAAGCACTTTTCTGCAGCAGAGAATGCCATTTTCAGAACCGAATTTGAGGCCCCGTATCTCGGGGCCGCTTGGTGCTAGGAACCCCATCTTTGGATATGTTTTAGTGCTAGTGCCACTGGGTTTGCACACCAATGTGGGTTTTTTAGCACCAAGTGATAATAGGGGACCCCGAGATACGGGGCCCCAAAGTCGGGTCGGAAAATGTCATTCTCTGCTGCAGAAAAGTGCTTGAGTATAAGCAGAGGGGGGGCATTTTCAGCACAAAAAAAAATGTGCTGAAAAACTCGGCTTATACTCGAGTATATACGGTATATATATATATATATATATATATATATATATATATATATATATATATATATACAATGTTTTGGGGGTTCTAAGTAATTATCTAGCAAAAAATACTGACTTATACGCAAAAAGTGTCAGAAGAAGGCCTGGTCTTCCAGTGGTATACTATGGATCTGACATTTTCATTGGACTTTCTCTTTGGGATTTATTACCATCATAGGTAGAATTATGACTGGTTTTATGGGAAACAATGGGAAACTCACCATTTATGCAAATTGCCGGGGAGCCATAGCTATTCATCTTTAATAAGCCAAAGGAAAGCAGCAGGAATGGTGATGGATTCTCAGTGAGTTGGAAGCTGAAGCCTTTGCCTAAACTTTCAGCTGCCCAGGAATAATCTGTACCCGGGATGTTGGCCCACGTCAGGCCTTGAGCAGGGCCTTTATTGACAGTTACTCTAGAGGCGTCCGCAGTCTTGGCCACTAAGGTGCCGTAGTTATCAAACTCTTGTTGACCATAGATGTAGTAGGAAGAGCAATAAGCACTGATTGGTGGGATATTCATGAGGGTGGGATCGTATGGTACTAGGAACTTATCTGTCCAGCCGGTGCAATAATAAAGAACTTGAATCCCAGCGCTGGCAGTAAGGTAGATGGGTGTTTTAACTGGCACTTCTAGCTGAACGACTTGCCCCGCATTTAAGTTTTGGCTTTTCTTTGCTTCCTGCACTTGGTATTCGATCTTTGTGTTGTCAGCGGAGGCCACCACGAAGACAATATCGCTCTTGGTCTGGAGAAAGATTGGCGGTATGATGAAACTGGAACCCCAGCAAGTCACGGGCCTGAGCTGCTCGTAGACATGGTTGCACTTTGTGTTCTTCCATGTGCACGTGTGCCCGCTCATAACTGCCACAGGTTTCTGAGACATGATTCTGGTTCCAGACAGGTCATCGCTACTAAGAAGCTGGAGGGCGCTATAAGGGTCCAGAACGACACTGAGCTTGCTGCCAGCTGGGTAGCGCTTCTCTTTATAGGTGACTGCTCCTTTGAGGAACACATCAACAGTGGTGGATTCCTGGGTGCTGATCACAGAAAATTCCTTAAAGGCATCACTCGGCCCATCCAGTGGTGTCACCGCATAGTAGTCGGTGCCAAGACCTTGCACGGGGTACACAACAGTGGTGTCGGCACTCAGAGATTTGTAATTCATAGCCAAGACTGAGATGTCTTTATCAGCCTTGATACCGATAACATTGCATGACAAACTGACTCCAGGCAACTCTGCATTTGCTGGGATTTCGACTGTGGTCGTGGTTCGTTCGTTCACCGTCAGGACTTGCTTGAAGCTGGATTTGTTCATCCATATGGTGACAGAGGTGGGGGAGGAATAGGCAGTGATAAACAACTGGAAGTTGGCTTTGCTGTAGGAGAGCTGGTAATTCTGCATAAAGGCAGTGACAAATTCCTTGCCCAGTGGAGAAGCCAAGCTACATCCTGAAAAACAGAAGACAGAGAATCGGAGTTACTTATAATAGTTCATTCACAAGATATCAAGAGTTGGATGTGTGCAGCTTAGTTTTCGATGGGTTATTTTTGAGTTATCAAAGTAAGGTCCAAAGATGTTATTGAAAGGATAGTGATGTGGACTCAGATTCGTCAGTTTTAAAAAAACATTTGAAGGCTCCATTCAATGGCTTTAGCTGTTGCCAACAAGTTAACCACTTTCAGCCCCGGACCAATTTGCAGCCAAAGGACCAGGCCCCTTTTTGCGATTCGGCACTGCGTCGCTTTAACTGACAATTGCGCGGTCGTGCGGCGTGGCTCCCAAACAAAATTGACGTCCTTTTTTTCCCACAAATAGAGCTTTCTTTTGGTGGTATTTGATCGCCCCTGCGGTTTTTATTTTTTTTTGCGCTATAAACAAAAATAGAGCGACAATTTTGAAAAAAATGCATTATTTTTTACTTTTTGCTATAATAAATATCCCCAAAAAATATATAAAAAAACATTTTTTTCCCTCAGTTTAGGCCGATACGTATTCTTCTACATATTTTTGGTAAAAAAAATCGCAATAAGCGATTATTGATCGGTTTGCGCAGAAGTTATAGCGTTTACAAGATAGGGGATAGTTTTATAGCATTTTTATTAATAATTTTTTTTTATTAGTAATGGCGGCGATCTGCGATTTTTTTGTGACTGCGACATTATGGCGGACATTTTTGACACATTTTTGGGACCATTGTCATTTATACAGCAATCAATGCTATTTAATGCATTGATTCCTGTATAAATGACACTGGCAGTGAAGGGGTTAACCACAAGAGGGCAGTGTAAGGGTTAAGTATGCCTAGGGGTGTGTTTCTTACTGTGGGGGGGCGTGGCTGTCAGCTAGTGAATGCTGATCTCTGCTCCAATCACAGGGAGCAGAGATCGGCGTCACTAGTTGCTAGGCAGAACGGGGAGATGCTGTTTATCTCGGCATCTCCCCGTTCAGCCTTCCCGTGAGACGATCGTGGGGGTCCCCGCGGCGATCAAGTCCGCGGGGACCGCGACCGGACTCACGGGGGTCCCGACCGGCATTAAGGAGGGACTTATATATACGCCCTCCTGCCTGTACGTGCCATTCTGTATATCGTCGTGCGCCGGTCGGCAAGTGGTTAAAGCCCAATTGTAGTCTCTTACCTTGTTTTATGTGTATAGCCATGCACTGCTGCGTGTTATGATGTTTAATTGATTTTCACTTGGAAATTCCTTTCAATCTGAGGTTTAGCTATGGACATTTTTGCATAGTTACATCGGTCCAGCTTGGACCAATGTAAGTATGAATATGCCATACCCAGTGGCGTATTTTGGTTTTGTGCTGCCCTAGACAAGACTAAAATCAGTCGTCTCCCCATCTAAATTTGTCCCACCCCAGTTGCTGTATACCTGTCTTGCCCCAGGGTCTGATGAAGAAGCGGCAGCCGGAACAGTTGAGGCTTCCTCATCAGACCCTGAGACATGATTTGTCCAAGTGCCACATGTGTGGTCAATGTGGCAGAGGATGGGGTCAGCGGGACATAGGACGGGGTCAGCAGGACACAGGATGGGGTCAGCGGTACATAGGACAGGGTCAGCAGGGCAGAGGATGGGGTCAGTAGGGTATAGGACAGGGGCAGGGCTGGACTTACCATTAGGTTTGACTGGGCTCAAGCCCATGGGCCCCGCCCAATAGGGACCCGCCGTGATACCTAGCTGAGTGTACTCGGCTCCGCTCCGCTCACAGTCATGCCCAGTCCCAACCTATAATGGACATAACACAGGGACTGGGTGTGACTGTGAGCCGAACGAGTACACTTGGCTACTCTCAGCTCCGCTTGGGACTGCGAGAGGACAGAGAGCCATCGAGAGGACCCGAGAGCTGCCAAGAGGACCCAAGAGCCGATGAGAGCCGCCGAGAGGACACGAGAGCCGCCGAGATACACAGGACTCTGTATCTTGGCGGCGCCATTTTTAAACTTCAAGACTGCAATGACAAGGCTGCAAATGACACTGGGGCAAGGCTGCAAATGACACTGGACAAGGCTGCAGATGGATGGGCAAGGCTGCAGATGGACACTGATAAGGCTGCATTGATGGGCATTTAAATGTACGTTTTTTCCTTAATCTTTCATCCTAAAAGTTTTTTTCCTTAAAATTCCCGCCTAAATTGGGGTGCGTGTTATACGCCGATAAATACAGTAATCTATAGAAGGTAGGGCCCGAAAGTGACTCAAGCCCAGGGGCCCCCACCACCCTAAGTCCTGCCCTGGACAGGGGTTAGTAGGGCAGAGCAAGGGGTCAGTGGTAGCAGGGGATGGGGTAAGCAGGACACAGGATTGGGTCAGCGGGCCAAAGGACAGGGTCAGTAGGAGATGTGAAGTAATCTCTGCATGGATGAAAAAACAAAACATAGAGCACCACTATAAGTTCAACATTGAAACTAAACAACCAGTTTATTGGTCAAATGGCAAACGGGGTCAGGAGGATCAAAGCATGGGAAATATCTGAAGAGTCTACTGTAGAGCATACACTGCTCAGTCAGGAGAAGGACCACCAGACAGATCACTGTGATCCGGGGAGCCCGGTGCCTCATGTAGTCGCGGGACACCACAGGGGGGTGACTTCAGCGCCTGGGGCTGGAAGGGGGCATGGCTAATGTGTTTCAGAGCCACCCACAGCTCCTTTGTCAAAACACTACGAGAGGTACCAGGTTCCCACGGAACACAGTGATCTGTCTGGCGGTTCTTCTCCTGACTAATTAAAGAGACAACTCTGCCCTTCTGCCTGCGGGAGGCGCCGCCCCTCCAGAAAAATACCACCCAAGACAAACGCCTTGTTTGCCTCATGATAGGTACGCCCTTGGCTGTACCTGTAAGCAATGCTACTACAGCTTCTGGGTCCCATGCTGAGCAGCTGCCTCGCTAGTAGACAATTCGTTTTTTTTTTTTCGTTTTTTGTTTTTTTTCGTTATTTTCGTTCATTCGTTATCGTACGAATGAACGAACGATTCGCTAAAAATTTTAACGAATCGTTCGAATCGAACGAATCCGAAAACAACGAAAATCCGAAAAAAAATAATTAGAAACAACGAATCTACGAAAGAAGAAAATCAGAAAAACTAAAACAGGAACAACGAAAATCAAAATGAACGAAAAAATTCGTACATTCGTAACTTTTTTTTTTTGTTGAATTGGTAATTTTCCGTGTCTCTTACAATGGCGCTGCTTAACGTGCTTCGAATGGATTGAACAAAAAATTCGTACATTCGTAACATTTTTTTTTTTTTGCGAGTCGTAATTTTCCGTATCTATTACAATGGCGCTGCTTAACGTGCCTCAAATGGATTGAACGAAAAAATTTGTACATTCGTAACTTTTATTTTTATTTTTTGCGAGTCGTAATTTTCCGTGTCTCTTACAATGGCGCTGCTTAACGTGCTTCGAATGGATTGAACGAAAAAATTCGTACATTCGTAACTTTTTTTTTTGCGAGTCGTAATTTTCCGTATCTCTTACAATGGCGCTGCTTAACGTGCTTCAAATGGATTGAACGAAAAAATTTGTACATTCGTAACTTTTATTTTTATTTTTTGCGAGTCGTAATTTTCCGTGTCTCTTACAATGGCGCTGCTTAACGTGCCTCGAATGGATTGAACGAAAAAATTCGTACATTCGTAACTTTTTTTTTTGCGAGTCGTAATTTTCCATATCTCTTACAATGGCACTGCTTAACGTGCTTCGAATGGATTGAACGAAAAAATTCGTACATTCGTAACTTTTTTTTTTCGTGTCTCTTAAAATGTAATAATAGCATACACATTACATAAAATGATGAATTATGCTCCGATTACGAATCTACGAATGTTACGAAAGTACGAATAAATACAAATGCGTCCGAATTTCGAATAAACGAAAATTAAAAAAACCAATCAACGAAAAAATAACTCTTACGAAAATACGAATCGTTACGAATACGAACAACGACGACTTACGAATTTACGAATCGTTACGAATCAACGGAAACGAAAAAAACTAAACGAAAATAAACACATTTTTTTGTTGTGCACATGTCTACTTGCTAGAGTAGAGTACACAAGAGGTCAGCCACTTGGCCAGGCCATTCAGAGTAGGGAAAGAAAGTCCTAAAAGTCACACATCGCAGCAAAACCCTGTAGGTGTATGACAACCTCAGCCCGGGATCCAACCAAATGTGTTTCACTCTTCCCCTGGAGCTTAACCATGATAAAGCTCCGGGGAGGAGTGAAAGGCATTGGGGGGGCATGGCCTGGTGGGAGCCCAGTCTGAGGCTGTCATACACCTCCCTACTGGGTTTTGCTGTGATGTGTGACTTTTAGGACTTTCTTTCCCTTCTAGATGTTTTGAGCTGGGGGGAGCTCTGCCCTTTTCAGTACTCCTAGCGGTTTCTCATTCAAGGGGACCTGGTGGAGCCTTGAGCGGCACCTGTCATTTTTGTTGTGGGTCACAACGGCCATTCAGAGCACACTTTGCTTTTTCTCGGTGAATGCAAAGCATTCTTTGATTGGACGACGTGTGGTCTCCATCCTCTCTTTCTACCTCATCCAATCAGAGAAAATGTCCTTCCATGCCTGCACTCCCAGTGGCTGATAGCGGACAAGGACTTACTGGAGCCTTAGGTGGCACCCTTCATGTTTGTATGGGTTCACATATATACTGGCAATATATATTTTCCCTCTTACCTACACTACATGTTATTTATAAAATACATGTAATTTAAAGTTGAATTCCAGGTATGTTTGTAGCTTGGACCTAAGTATGCATACTCTATACTCTGTGGAAGCTGAGGCTCATTTTCGTAACTGCTGCTTCTACAGTGATCCTCGCTTTCCTATGGGTCCTGTGCCAACCAGCTGCACAGTAATCACAGGAGCAGGGCTGGTGCAAGGATTTTTGACACCCTAGGCGAATCCTAATTTTTCCACCCCCTTGGCTCCACCCCTGACTCCACCCCTTTGCCCTGCCCATGTATACCCCGCCTTTTTAATGAAGCGCCCATCAAATGCAACCTCACCAGCGCCCATCAAATGCAGCCTCACCAGCGCCCATCAATTCAACCTCACCAGCGCCCATCAAATGCAACCTCACAAGCGCCCATCAATGCAACCTCACAAGCGCCCATCAAAGCAGCCTCTCCAGTGCCCATCAAATGCAGCCTCACCAGCGCCCATCAATTCAGCCTCACCAGCGCCCATCAAATTCAGCCTCACCAGCGCCCATCAAATTCACCAGCGCCCATCAAATGCAGCCTCACCAGCGCCCATCAATTCAGCCTCACCAGTGCCCATCAAATGCGGCCTCACCAGCGCCCATCAAATGCAGCCTCACCAGCGCCCATCAAATGCAGCCTCACCAGCGCCCATCAAATGCAGCCTCACCAGCGCCCATCAAATGCAACCTCACCAGCACCCATCAAATGCAGCCTCACCAGCACCCATCAAATGCAGCCTCACCAGCGCCCATCAAATGCAGCTTTACCAGCGCCCATCAATTCAGCCTTACCAGCGCCCATCAAATGCAGCCTCACCAGCACCCATCAAATGCAGTCTCACCAGCGCCCATCAAATGCAGCCTCACCAGCACCCATCAAATGCAGCCTCACCAGCGCCCATCAAATGCAACCTCACCAGCGCCCATCAAATGCAGTCTCACCAGCGCCCATCAATGCAACCTCACAGTGCCCATCAAAGGCAGCCTCTCCAGGGCCCATCAAATGCAGCCTCAACAGCGCCCATCAAATGTAGCCTCACCAGCGCCCATCAAATGCAGCCTCACCAGCGCCCATCAATGCAGCCTCACCAGCGCCCATCAATGCAACCTCACCAGCGCCCATCAAAGGCAGCCTCTCCAGGGCCCATCAAATGCAGTCTCAACAGCGCCCATCAAATGTAGCCTCACCAGCGCCCATCAAGTGCAGCCTCACCAGCGCCCATCAAATGCAGCCTACTAGCGCCCATCAAATGTAGCCTTACCAGCGCCCATCAAATGTAGCCTCACCACCACCCATCAAATGCAGCCTACCAGCGCCCATCAAATGCAGCCTCACCAGCACCCATCAAATGCAGACTCACCAGTGCCTATCAAATGCAGCTTTACCAGCGCCTTAGACACTAAGCTGCGCCTTAGACACTACATGGGAATGGAGTGGCGGCTGCCTGCTGATGCTGAGACTTAGTTGCTTGCTGCAGAGAGAAGAGAGTAGGAACACCAGTGGCCGGGCGCCCTAGGCAGTAGGGCACCCTAGGCGGCTGCCTAGTTTGACTAGTGGTAGCACCAGCCCTGCACAGGAGGACACTCACTTGGCATGGGAAACTTTGCATTCTCTCGATAAATGCAAAGTGTTATCTGATTGGATGAGGTGGAGAGGCAGGGGTGGTGACATCAGACAAACGACTTGCATTCATAAAGAAAAATAAAAGGTGTTACCTGAATGGTGCCTGTGCCAAGCAAACAACCCCTCATAGTTACTCTACAGTAGGACAGCTTCCACAGGGGCCGGCTACATACAAAAATAAATTCAACAACATACCTAGAATTCAGCTTTAATCACCTGATTACTGGGCACTTAAACCCCCCTCGTGACCAGACCAATTTTCAGCTTTCGGCGCTGACGCACTTTGAATGACAATTGCGCGGTCATACTACACTGTACCCAAATGAAATTTGTACCGTTTTTTTCCCACAAACAAAGCTTTCTTTTGGTGGTATTTAATCACAGCTGGGGTTTTTATTTTTTGCTAAACAAATAAAAAAAGATGGAAAATTAAAAAAAAAAAAAAAAAAATCATGTTTAATAGTTTGTTATAAAATTTTGCAAACAGGTCATTTTTCTGCTTCATTGATATGCACTGATAAGCTGCACTGGTGGGCACTGATAGGCTGCACTGGTGGGCACTGATAAGCTGCACTGCTGGGGACAGATAAGTCGGTACTGATGGGCACAGCAAAGATGGCACTGATGGGCACGGATGGGTGGCACGGATGGGTGGCACTGATGGGCACTGATGGATGCCACTGATAGATGGCACTGATGGGCACTGATAGATGGCACTGATAGGTGGCACTGATAGATGGCACTGATGGGCACTGATAGGTGGCACTGATGGGCACTGGTAGGGGACACTGATGAGCACTGGTAGGGGACACTGATGAGCACTGGTAGGTGACACTGAATGTGCAGCACTGGCACTGTGGGCACTGACAGATGGCACTGTGGGCACTGACATATGGCACTGTGGGCACTGACAGATGGCACTGTGGGCACTGACATATGGCACTGTGGGCACTGACAGATGGCACTGTGGGCACTGACAGATGGCACTGTGGGCACTGACTGATGGAGCTAGTGGGCACTTTATTTTGGTAAATGTGGGCACCATGGACCCTGGGCATATTGCAGTGAGAGGGACTGATGTCCCTCTCACTGCCGCCGGTGATCGCCTTTTTTTTTTCCTCCTCGCGCTGTCAGCGCGAGCAGGAAAAAAAGCCGATTGCCGGCTCGGTTATTATCACATGATCAGCTGTCATTGGCTGACAGCTGATCACGTGGTAAGGGGTCGGGATCAACCCCTTACTCGGATCTGTGATCCAGCGAGTCTCACAGACTCGCTGATCACAGAGCGCGCCGCGCACGCCCTTCAGGGGGCGCGCAGGCAGCTCGTTGCCGGGACGACGTCAATAGACGTCGTCCCGGCACATCAGATCCGTGCTGTAGCCGTCATTCGGCTATGGCGCGGATCTCAGGTGGTTAATAAAAGAAGAGTAAATAGAAAGAATGTTGTTTACTTGGTACATAGCTGGGTCGCCTCATCTTATGGCTTTTGCCCAAGTCGCACATTGTACACCTCCGGTGTAACTTGCTCTTTGTTTTCTGTAGAGTGTTATAGAATGTTATAGAATGTTATAGAATGTTGTGAAACTTGTCCGCCGTGTATTTTAATAAAGAATTCTAGAGAGGTATACGTTTTCTTTACTGCCATTGATGTGTAACAGCGAAGACAAACATCTAAGGCCAAGCCCTTGGGTTGTAGTTGGAGGAAAGGTTAATAGCATACAAAAAGTTAAATGAAATACGATACAACTTGCATAACTTGCTATCTGACCAAAGTGACCCCTGGGCACACACACATATAATACATGGGGGGGGGGGGGGGTGGGCAATGAGAATGTGGATTTATAAAGAGGAAAGAATGAATGGTGGGCATGTCATGCAATTAGAAAACCAGAGAAGAAGAATTGCCCATCCAATTTGTTTAACGTAAGAGAACCTGACACAGAAATACACAAAATCTCTAAATGTTACCAGGGCACCGCAGTCCAAGAAGTGGATGGTTTTCCCCCGGATCAGGGGTGTCAAACTAAATTTTTATCGTGGGCCACATCAGCATTATAGTTGGTCTCTAAGAGCCGGTTGTATCTGTAAGGCTAGGTGTCCAGAGCAACCCCCCCTACATCAGAAGTCAAGAGACCCCCCACCAGTGGTGGCTGGTGCTCAAAATTTTTCGGGGGGGCGCAAACAAACTGAAAAAAAACCCCCATCAAATGCAGCTACTGTGTCCATCAAACGCAGCCACTGTGCCCATCAAACGCAGCCACTGTGTCCATTAAGCACAGTGACTGTGCCCATCAAACGCAGCTGCTGTGCAATCAAATGCAGCCACTGTGCCCATCAAGCGCAGCCACTGTGCCCATCAAGCGCAGCTGCTGTGCCATCAAACGCAGCCACTGTGCCCATCAAACGCAACCACTGCTCATCAAGCGCAGCCACTGTGCCCATCAAGCGCAGCCACTGTGCCCATCAAACGCAGCTGCTGTGCCATCAAACGCAGCCACTGTGCCCATCAAGCGCAGTCACTGTGCCCATCAAGCGCAGCCACTGTGCCCATCAAGCGTAGCCACTATGCCATCAAACGCAACTACTATACCCATCAATTGCTGCCAGTGTGCCCCATCAATTGCCGCTACTGTACCCCATCAAATGCTGCCAGTGTGCATCGCCCGGGAGTTGGGACTTACCTGTCTTGCAGCGTCCACACTCCTCAATGTCTCTGGTCCTCTCTATCAGGCGTCCAATCACAGCACCTGTTGTTTCAGCCAAACAGGGGACATATAACCAGACCCAAGCACCTGATTGGCTGAGAGGCAGGTCAGTGTTAGGAAAGTGATTTATTCAGGGGGATAAGCAGGATCGGGCAGAGAAGTTCTGTCCTCCTCTCTACTGCCGACTGCTAAGACAAGGTGAGGGTGGAGGTGAGGGGGTGCTGCAGCTGCAGGAGAGGTAGGAGGGCTACATGAAATGGCCTGGAGGGACGGATTCGGCCTGTGGGCCTTGCGTTTGACACATATGCCCTGGATGATGCCTGAACAAAGATGGCCCCTTCCCATTTCATTTTTTATTTTTCTTGCTAATGATTGTGTGACCCGGCCAGAGACAAAGGGGTGGTACATGCACATAGGCAAGAACCTACTAGTTATAAATAGCTGTGACCTATCGGTGATATTTACATTATAGGTGGAGCATGGTGGGCTGCGTCAGCCTCTTGGCTACTTATATGTCTTGGATAGGCCAACAGTGAGATCCTCCTACCATAAATGTTGGGTCTGTTTTGGGTCCAAAACTTTGACCCCCCCCCCCCCCCACACCTTTGTGTGTCAATGCCCTTCATGGGGTGTTCATCCCACTGTTGTATGTTTTCAACTCCTCCTGTAACATTATTCATAACATAAAATATAATTTAAAAAATCCACTAGGGATGGCTACAGCAGGTGTGATGACCCACTAGGGATGGTGAGAACCCATGAAAAAGAGTAGAACAGGTGTGCAAGCACTGGAGCTCAGCACAGGGATGTGCAGGTGTGCAAACCCAGGAACACTGAATAGGAATGGTGGGAAGCCATCATAAAGAACACAGCAGGTTTTCAGACCCAGAAGCTCAGAGCTGGGATATTGAGAACCCCTCATAATGGACACAGAATGGGTACAGATCCAGGAACCCATTGCAAGGATAATGGAAACCCCTCATAAGCTGTGCAGAAGGTGTACAGATCCAGGAACTGACAGCATGAGGATAGGAAAAGTGAGCCGACAACTGGCTTCTCTAAAAGAGACATGTACACTGATAATCAGGGCACTGCAGTCACAACAGTGCCCACCAGTGCTGCTAACCTGTGCCCACCAGTTCTGACAATCTGTGTCCATCAGTGTCTCCTCATCAGTGTCACCTATCAGTGCCCATCAGTGCTCATCAGTGTCACCTATCAGTGCCCATCAGTGCCTATAAGTGCCACATACCAGTGCCTATCAGTGCCTATCAGTGTCACTTAGTGCACTTCGATGCCCATCAGTGTCACCTACCAGTGCCCATCAGTGCCTATCAGTGCCACCTATCAGTGCTCATCAGTGCCTATCAATGTCACCTATCAGTGCCCATCAGTGTCACCTATCAGTGCTCCTCAGTGCCACCTACCAGTGCCCATCAATGCCCATCAGTGTCACCTACCAGTGCCCATCAGTGTCCAACAGTGTCACCTATCAGTGCCCATCAGTGCTCATTAGTGTCACCTATCAGTGCCCATCAGGGCTCATCAGTGTCACCTATCAGTGCCCATCAGTGCCTATAAGTGCCACATACCAGTGCCTATCAGTGCCTACCAGTGTCACTTATCAATGCACATCGATGCCCCTCAGTGTCACCTACCGGTGCCCATCAGTGCCTATCAGTGCCACCTATCAGTGCCACCTATCAGTGCTCATCAGTGCCTATCAATGTCACCTATCAGTACCCATCAGTGTCACCTATCAGTGCTCATCAGTGCCACCTACCAGTGCCCATCAATGCCCATCAGTGTCACCTACCAGTGCCCATCAGTGTCCAACAGTGTCACCTATCAGTGCCCATCAGTGCCTATCAGTGCCAATCAGTGCTCATTAGTGTCCCCTATCAGTGCCCATCAGTGCTCATCAGTGTCACCTATCAGTGCTCATCAGTGCCTATCAATGTCACCTATCAGTGCCCATCAGTGTCACCTATCAGTGCTCATCAGTGTCCATCAGTGCCACCTACCAGTGCCCATCAGTGCCTATCAGTGCCACCTATCAGTGCCTATCAATGTCACCTATCAGTGCCCATCAGTGTTACCTATCAGTGCTCATCAGTGTCCATCAGTGCCACCTACCAGTGCCCATCAATGCCCATCAGTGTCACCTACCAGTGCCCATCAGTGTCCAACAGTGTCACCTATCAGTGCCCATTAGTGCCTCCTATCAGTGCCCATCAGTACCACCTATCAGTGCAGCCTCATTAGTGCCCACCAGTGCTGCCTCATCAGCACACATCAGTGAAGGAGGAAAATTACCTGTTTGCAAAATTTTTATAACAAAATATGACAAGGTTTTTTGTTTTTTCTTTCAATTTCTTTTTCAAGATAAAAACCCAGAGGTGATTAAATACCACCAAAAGAAATCTCTATTTGTGTGAAAAAGTGATGAAAACATCATATGGATCCAGTGTTGTGTGACTGAAAGCTGAAAATTGGCCTGGGCAGTAAGGGGGGAAAATTGCCCCGTACGCAAGTGGTTAATGATAAAAGGTGGGGAATTGTTGGGGAAGGTGGGGAATTGTTTATTTATTTTTATTTTTTTATATACTGTTGACCACATATAGCGAAATGTCAGGAATCGCCATCAGGGATCTAAGGCGGTCCACCTTAACTAAGCTGGTGAATGAAGCGGAAAGAATTATGCTTTATCTCCACCAGCCTATCTTTAGGGAGGTAAATATATATATATATATATTTTAAGTGCCAATTTCAAAGGAGACGCTATTATCAGATATATTTGATATAAGCAAATATAAACCATATGCTTTATAAAAACTTACAGACTGGACTGATATAGAATAGGTGGTTTGCACAATAAATTATTGTGTAAAATGCTTGTATAGAGATAACATTATGTTTGTATAGAAAGCTATATCTATTTAAAAAAAAAAAAAACTGTAATCATAAAAACCTTCTAGAAAAATAATAAAATGTTTTGAGTTTTTTTGCCTTTTTTTTTTACTTATAACTGGACTATTATACTGGAAGACTGGCAGTTTACACAAGAAATTATTATGTAAAATGCTTTACCAATTATAGAGATAACATCATTTATGCGTCAAAAGCAATGTCCATTAAAAAAATATATATATATCTATATTATCATAAAAAAAGATCTCGAAAAATAATAACTTGATTAGAATTTTTTTGCATTTTTTTTTAAATAATACTATTTTAGTATTTATAGACTGGGCATGTTATGTTATGTTATATGTTATATGTTATGTTATGCAGGAAGACTGGCAGTTTACACAAGAAATTATTATGTAAAATGCTTTACCAATTATAGAGATAACATCATTTATGCTTCAAAAGCAATGTCCATAAAAAAAAAAAAATATCTATATAATCATAAAAAAAGGTCTCAGAAAATAATAACTTGATTAGAATTTTTTGCATTTTGCATAACAATATTTTAGTATTTATAGACTGGGCATGTTATGTTATATGTTATGTTATGTAGGAAGACTGCCAGTTTACACAAGAAATTGGTATGTAAAATATTTTACCAATTTTAGATATAATATAATTTTTGCGTAGAAAGCCATTTCTATAAAAAAAAGACTATAATCGTAAAAAAAAGGCTAGAAAAATAATAAAAAAGATTAGACTTTTTTTACATTTTTTTCTTAAATATTATGGTATTACTTATAGACTGGGCTGGTAGCCAGAAAAACTGGCAGTTTGCACAAGAAGTTATTATGTAAAATGCTTTAGCAATAGAACAGATAAAATATTTTTTCTTAGAAAGCAATAGAAATGAAAAGCCTATCATCACAAGAAAAGACTGGCCTGGAAACATAATTAAATTTTAAAAAATTAAAATGTATTAAATTAGTTTTTTTAAATAATATTTTATATTATTTAGAGATGGGGCTGTTATGTGGGAAGACTATACTAAATTGCAAACAATGCTTTGCTTTAAAAATGAAACTCATTTCTCCAGAAAGTGATATTAAAATAGAACTATAAATGCAAAAAAAACTGACCGGTCTGGAACTATAAATAAAATGTTTTGAGCTTTTTGCATTCTTTTTAGAAATAATATTTCAATATTGCATACAGGCAGAGAGATTATGTAGGGACAAATATTTTTATTTTTTTCATTGGTAAAGCATTTTACTGTTTTAATTTAATTATTGCTTGTGTAAACCACCAGTTTTCAGTCCTGTCTCTAAATAATACTAAAATATTATTTCTAAAAAGCATGCAGAAAAATTCAAACATGTTATTATTTTTTAGTCTTTGTTGCTTTCTTATGAGATATTTTTATCTCTTTCAATGGTAAAGCATTTTACACATGCATTCCTTGCATACACCACAAGTATTCCTACATAACAGTCCTGCCTCTAAAATATTCCATTTTTTTTTCTAAAAAGCATGCAAAAAATAAAAAAAAATTTTTTTGTTATTTTTTAGTCTTTTTTTTTTATGGATGTAGCTTTAGAAGAAAAAGTTATTTTTATCTCTTTCAATAATAAAGCATTTTACACAATAATGTCTGTGAACCACCAGTTTCCTTAGGAATTGATGTCTATCATAATGTCAAAAATCACAAAAAAATACTAGCCTGGAAAGAAAGTAAAATGTTCTTTTTTTGCATGCTTTTTAAGAAATAATATTTTTTGGGGGGGAAAAAAAAGGTTCAAGTCATAAATATTATCTGATCAATGTAAGCACCCCTGTAAGGGCTTGTTTACATGGGCAGCCAGAGGGTGGCAAAAGCAAGCAGGTGAGATGTGGTTTTGCTGCCCCCTGACCACCCACCTGGGCACAAAAATGCAGTACTCATGTAGTACAGGGCTGTATGCATAGCGACCCCCTGTAAGGCTTTGCGGCCAATATCAAATGATTTTCAAGTGAATGGGGCTGTGCTAAAATGAACCCGGAACTGCGAACACCTGCGGTGCATTGGAATTTGGAGCAGCAATCCACCGCTTAATACTTTGCAGAGGGGTGGCAAAAATGGCTGCACATGTGAACATGCCCTTAGTGGTACCTGGTTTGTCCCAACCCCTGTAACTGCCAATTTTGCTTAACAGCTTGACCTCGTCCTGACATTCCTCAATCTGTCACACACCAGGAACCAGCATACAGCCAGTAAAGCTCCTGAACACTTGATATGTGGACCTTCAGAAGTCAGTCAGGGGTGGCAGCTCCCATAATTTAAAGGTTGACCATAGAGGTTCAATGATAAATCCTAAATATACTTTAGGATTGCCTCCTTTATCTCCACACACCCGCCTCCCTCAGTCTATATCCACAACACAGTATGGACATTTTATATATCCCCACTCCCCTAGAGCAAAGGCATCTTCCTCTTCTACAATGTCTTTCATAACAAACTGTCCTTCACTTAATCATAACCCTTTTTAAGCTGGGAGGCTGCTCTAGCCACTACATACTCTGATTCCTTCCCAATAGCTTGCTGCCCTTAAGTCAATTTATTGTGCATCCCACTGTGTCGATCATTGGGAACTAGCACATAAAATCCTGCTAAGTTGGAATTTAACCCTATTTTGTTTGGCTCAATTCTTCTTTCTTCAATCTTCTCTATGCTGGAGGGGGTGCCACCAAACTGGAAATTTATTCCATATCTTGAGGACTCGTGAAAACATCACCAGGTTCTGGGGGAAACCTTCCAGATGATTTCAGAGGTGACCAGTGACCTGGTCTCTCCTAAACCGTCTCTTGCTACCCTGAATTGAGAAATTGAGAACTTTCCGGCCACACATTGCCTTGTGGTAACACTGAATGATCCTATTAGCTGCGAGGATCATTATTACCAGACACTGGAAGCAAAATGTAGCGCCTAACCCATCCAGAACGATTAGTATAATCAAGTCCCGCTACCTACATGAACGAATGTTGCCCTTGAGAAGTGACAAGTTCTCAAAATTTGAGAACTCATGGAAATCACGGAAAACCGGATTGCGAGATGTTGACCCAACCCCGTGTTTCTAGTCTGCCACTTACTGTAGATCCCATGTCTTCTACCTTCATGTTAAAGGCTTAGGCTGGCCATACATGGTTGAATTTTGAAAGAATTTTCTTTTGAAAATCAGAAAATTTGTGCGTTTTGTGATCCGATGTTGCCACCATTGATTTCGAAATTAGGCCAACCAAGCCATTAATTTTATCTCATATTGCTACAGAAAAGAATTTTCGTGGCTGGAAATCTTATTTTATTTCCGGGAATTTTCTTTTCTTGCACATGCGCATTTCTTTTTCGATTACATTTCTTGCACGATTCTCCCATCATTGATTAGAAAATCGCTAGTTTTAAAAAAAATGTCCAACATGTCCAATTACTCAAATTTGATTGCCGCACTAAAATCGACTGTTGCTGCAGCCCACTAATGGTACGAAATACGAACGAAAATTCTTAGATAAGATTTTCGAAAGCAAATTCTTTCAAAATTTGACCCATGTATGCCCTGTCTAAGTTATTATTTTTGTCTATTTTGATTTGAGAACATTGTCAGGGGCTGATGCCCTTTTGTAATGTACTTTTCTAAAACCAAATAAATATATATATTGGAAAGAAAAAAGATTCAATAATGAAGGAAGGCATTGTATCATTGTGTGTTCTGTAGAAAGACAAACATGTACTTAAGGATTTGATGAGGTCTTCAAGAAGAGCCAATATTTATAGAGATTAAAGAATGTAGACATACAGGGCAGGACAGATTTATTGTATGTGAGGAGATATTAAAAAATAATTAGTTCCTTACCACACAGGAGAGCCAGTGAGGCCCACAGCTGCAAGAGCGTCACTCTACCCATGGCTGAAAAACACCAAACAAGAATATAAAATCACTGCGAGCCTATAGAAAGAGAGATCTCATCAATTACGTTATGTAAAGCTTGTAAAGTTCACACCTTTCCACTCTGGCAGAGCCATTTTTTAATTTGATCACATTTTGTTGGTTTATTCTTTCTTTAGGTACAGTCAGCGTTCTAACTGAGCAGACACTTCAAGAAAATTAATCAAACAATAAGCAACCTAAAAAACTATATAGTATTGGTCTACTAAAGATGCGTTGGCTTCATACCACCCATTGATACGGGATGACTGACCCCTAATCTAGCTCACGATGATCAAATCATCAAGCAGCTGTGTTTTTATGGACCCGGATTGGATTTCCCTGCACGTCCTCTCAAGATAAGGAAGCCATAAACATGCAGCTTGGCAAATTGCTGTGTAAAATCCAAAAATGTAGGGCAACGTTTTCTAATTGAGGTCTTTGGGCAGTTGGATCTACTATAGATAGCCCCAGACTTGAAATTGGACACACTATCAGTTTTTTTTTTTTTCGTTAAACCCAGCGGGCGGAACAAAAAAAACGGAAGAACTGGAGAGGAGATCCTGTACTGACTATCCGATTTTAGTACAGCGATCTCCCCTGCTGAGCTATTGTGTTCTGACAGGAGATCTGCCTGCCCCGCCAGAAGACACCTGTCAGCGCTATCAGCCATTGGCTGATCAGCAGAACTTTTTGGGTCATGCCCCTTTTGACAGAAGCAGGACTTTCATCCAGCTTCTCTCAGACCAACTGCCGTACACACGGGCCGAATGTCGGACAGTTTCTATTGAACTGGCTAATATTTCCCGATATTCGGCTCGTATGTATGGCCCTTAAGGGCCCGTTCAGACCTAAAGGGTCTATTAAAGTATGTTATTTACATATAAATTAATGGCCATTGTGTTAAGTCCTCCTATTTATTATGAATGGGCTGCCAACACAATCCAATGGACCAGAAAAATCTGTATCTGCCCTGCATTGGCCCAAGTTGTAGACCACAGCACATGTATTGGTATGCCATACTTCTAGGGTTTTCTGCCTGCCCTGACCTTTGCTATGCTACTGGATAACTATATTGTCTGCTGAAAAAACACATCAAAAATGGTCAAGCGCCAGTGGGAATGTGAACTCTCTTTAGAGAGAATTTGAGGACAATCCACTGCCCATAGCTGCTGGAGATCACCCTTGGGTGGGGAGAAAAATATACATATAGCACACAACTTCTCTTAGGCGCTTAGGGTATGGACTTTATCCACGTTGTGAAGATAATGAACCAATGTCTATAAGTAAAGTTATTGTTTTTACTTATAGACATTGGTTCCTTAGCTTCACACCGTGGATAAAGTTCATACCCTAAGCGCATAGGAGAAGTTGTGTTCTATCTCTATACTGTCTGCTACCTGCCCTGACCTTTGCTACATTACATTACGAGATACCACGACTGTCCACTACCTGACTTCACCTTTGCTACATTAGAAGATAAGTCTACTGTCTGCTACCTGCCCTGACCTTGGCTACATTGTGAGATACCACGACTGTCCACTACCTGACTTCACCTTTGATTCAGTAGAAGATACGTTTACTGTCTGCTACCTGCCCTGACCTTTGCTACATTACGAGATACCACAACTGTCCACTACCTAACTTCACCTTTGCTACATTAGAAGATATGTCTACTACCTGCCCTGACCTTGGCTACATTGTGAGATACCACGACTGTCCACTACCTGACTTCACCTTTGATTTAGTATAAGATACATTTACTGTCTGATACCTGCCCTGACCTTTGCTACATTATGAGATACCACGAATGTCCGCTACCTGAGTTCATCTTTTCTCCATTAGAAGATACGTGTCAGGAAAGGTTTCACCTGCTGGTGGCACTGTCAGATCTTTGGGCCGCAGTACTGGTGTCCACCAGTGGGTGTCTTCTAGCAGTCTGGCGCTGTCAGGAAAGGTTTCACCTGCCTGTGGCACTGTCTGATCTTTGGGCCCCAGTACTGGTGTCCACCAGCGGGTGTCTCCTAGCAATCTGGAGCCGACATCTCCTGCAATCAGGCGTCACCTGAGACTGATTGCAAGAGGTTGTGTATTTATACCTGGCAAGGACTCACACATTTGCCTTGGTATTGTCCTTGAGCCCTGACCTGTACCCGTGATCCTCTGAACCTGAACCTGTCCCTGTCCCTCCTGCAATCCTGTTATCCTGTACCCCTGTCCTGCAGCCTGATCCCTTCTCCCTGTCCTGTCTTGCTCCTTGCCCCCATCTGCTGATCTCCCGTTAATGACCCTGGCCTGGCTACGATTACGAGTCTGGTATTGCCTATCTGCTGTATATACTAGTTTATTGTTGTTCTTTGTGAGTCACTGGTTGTTTGATTTGTTTTACACTGTTTGGTATTGGAGGTGCGTTTATATCTGTGTTCACTTATCCTAATAAACTACATTACTTTTTCACCCTACATATGTTTTGGTTCACACTGTTTGCAGTCCACACAGTTCTGGTCACACCTGTTTATGACAATACGTCTACTGTCTGCTACCTGCCCTGACCCTGGCTACATATGAGATTCCACGACTGTCCGCTGCCTGTGTTTTTTTTTTTGGATCAGCCTATTGGACAAAAAAAAAAATGCAGATTTTCCCATCCACACACTTAAATTGACACTAAAGGTTCAGTTTTTTTTTTTTTTTAAATAACAAACATATCATACTTACCTCCACTGTGCAGCTTGTTTTGCACAGCGTGGCCCCGAACCTGGTCTTCTGGGGTCCCTCTGCAGCTCTTGCGGCTCCTCCCCACATCAGATAACCTCCTGGGAGAAGCGCACTCCCCGGGGGGGCTACCTTGCGGGCGCAGCATTCAGCCTCCATAGAGGCCGAATGCAGTACTCGGCCCAGCCCCCCTTCGTCCACGTCATTGTATTTGATTGACAGCAGCGGGAGCCAATGGCTGCACTGCTATTAATCTATCTAATCAAGAGCCGAGAACCCCCTGCAGAGAGAGAGCGCTTCCCCCTGGGACAAGCTCGAGGGGTCAGGTAAGTAAGACGTGGGGGCTGAGGGGGCCAATCATGGACAGGTGTTTTTTCACCTTAATGCATAGGATGCATTAAGGTGAAAAAACATGAACCACTAAACGCCTCTCCATGCACACTTAGACGTCTACAGGTGTTTTGAGACATTAAAAAAAAAAAATCACTCGCTTTTCGGGAGAGGAGTGTTTGGACACCCATAAAATTATTATATAATTTATTATTGAATGCCGTTTGTAAAACGCGGCTTAGGCGCATTTTTGAAGCTGCTTTTCTCCTACCTGCACGTAACTTTTTTTATATCTAAGGAAACTTACATGGAAGGAAATTCCGGAGGCAGGGCTAGGACAAGGGGTGGGCAAGAGGGGCAGCTCCCCCAGGTGCAGAGAAGCAAGAGGGCAAAGAATAGATGCACGGTGGTACACCCATTCTGTGGAATGTATAAACAGTGGGGGAGGAGGGCACAATTCTGGATCCTTGCCCTGGGCACTGGATGACACTGTCCCTGTACTAGCGGGAGGCAGGGTCAGGACGGGGGGGCAAAAGGAAAAGCTGCCCCAGGCACAGAAAAGCAAGGGGGCAAAGAAAAGATGCAGGATAGTACACCCATTCTACGGCATGTATTACCAGTGGGGGAAGAGTGTGCATCTCTGGATCCTTGCCCTGGGTGCTGGATGACACTGTCCCTGTACTATCGGGAGGCCGGGCCAGAACAAGGGGTGGGCAGGAGGGGCAGCTGCCCATGAGCGATGAGAAGCAAGAGGGCAAATAAGAGAAGCAGGGTTGTACACCCATTCTACAGCATGTATTAGCAGTGGGGGAGGGGGGCGCAATTCTGGATGCTTGCCCTGGGCACTGGACAACACTGTCCCGGTACTAGTGGGAGGCTGGGCCTGAACAAGGGTTGGGCAGGAGGGGCAGCTGACCCAGGCACATAGAAGCAAGGGGGCAAAAAAGAGATGCAGGGTGGTACACCCATTCTATTGCATGTATTACCAGTGTGGGAGGGGGTGCTATTCTGGATCCTTGCCCTGAGCACTGGACAACACTGTCCCGGTACTGGCGGGAGGCCGGGCCAGAACAAGGGGTGGGCAGGAAGGGCAGCTGCCATGGGCGCAGAGAAGCAAGAGGGCAAAGAAGAGAAGCAGGGTTGTACACCCATTCTACAGCATGTATTACCAGTGGGGGGGCGCAATTCTGGATGCTTGCCCTGGGCACTGGACGACACTGTCCCGGTACTAGTGGGAGGCTGGGCCTGAACAAGGGTTGGGCAGGAGGGGCAGCTGAACCAGGCACAGAGAAGCAAGGGGGCAAAAAAAAGATGCAGGGTGGTACACCCATTCTATTGCATGTATTACCAGTGTGGGAGGGGGTGCAATTCTGGATCCTTGCCCTGGGTGCTGGACGACACTGTCCCAGTACTGGCGGGAGGCCGGGCCAGAACAAGGGGTGGGCAGGAGGAGCAGCTGCCCATGAGTGCAGAGAAGCAAGAGGGCAAAGAAGAGAGGCAGGGTGGTACACCCATTCTACAGAATGTATTAACAGTGGAGGAGGGGGCGCAGTTCTGAATCCTTGCCCTGGGCACTGGACGACACTGTCCTGGTACTGGCGGGAGGCCAGGCCAGAACAAGGTGTGGGCAGGAGGAGTAGCTGACCCAGGCACAGAGAAGCAAGGGGGCTAAAAAGAGATGCAGGGTGGTACACCCATTCTATGGCATGTATTAACAGTGGGGGAGGGGGGTGCCATTCTGGATCCTTGCCATGCTTGCTGGACGACACTTTCCGGGTACTGGTAGGGGGCAGGGCCGGGACAAGGGGTGGGCGAGAGGGGCAGCTACCCTGGTTTACTGTAGGGAGGCACCTTCCTTCTGTTGCAAGGCAGGAGCAGTGACAGTGGCAATGATTTATAAAAGGCCAAACGCTTGACGCACTTAAATGCGTTTGCAAAAAGGTGGCTTAGGCGCGTTTTTCAAATCTGCTTTTCTCCTGCCTACAATTTTTTTTACATCTACAGAAAACTTACCTGGTAGGAAATTCGGAGAGGCAGGGCTGGGACAAGGGGTGGGCAAGTGGGAAAGCTGTCCGGGGCGCAGAGAAGCAAGACCAAATCGCATGACAAGTTGCACCCTTTTGTTGGCAATGCCACTGATTAAATCGATGCCGTATTGATTTGAAAAAGTAGTTCCTGCACTAATTTTAGCAATTTCGGGTGCGACTTGCATAGACATCTGTGCACGAAGCCGCACAGATGTCTTCAAAGTCGCAGCTGATGTCGCACTGACATGCAGCTTTGAAATCATGCCATTTCAGATGAAGTCGCACTATTTCAAAGCCGCATTCAATGTGAACAAGGGCTTACACTCTCTGGCATTAAAGCCGGGCCATAGTCAGATCAAAGTAATGCAGGAACCTTTTTGAAGTCGCAACTGTAGTATCAATTGGAACGGCTCTCATAGAGATACATGGCATTGCTCATGTCCTGCAACTTTGGGTCTCATGAGTCAGATCCTAAGTCGCACAAGTGTGAAAGGAGCCCTGGTTCACGCTATGAAACACCTATGAATCATTCCTGTGCAGTTCGCATGCGATTCAGTTGAAATTAATTTTGAATGGGCTCAGATCACACTGCATTGCACCAAAGTAGTGCATGCACCAACCAGATCGACCATGCGACCCGGTACAGGCGAACGTACTGCACTTGTGACCTGAGTTTGGGGTTTCATTAAAAATGCATGTAAACCCACTGCAGACCGCAAGGGCAGTGCATTCTGAACACAGTGCGGTAAATGCGCACTGAACCGGCTTGATTCACATCTGTGCAGTTTGCGATTGGCTCTTTCTACAGTGTATTTTGCTGTGTGTTTTGCGATTTTACCACGACTTTGCCACAATTTGCATTTTTTATGCTTTTTTTCTGCAGATTAAAAAACGCAAAATGCAAATCGTGGCAACAATTCACAACATTCTTTTCTGCAGCTTCTCCATTGAAGTCTATGGAGCATAAAAAAGCATCAATGTGAATGTGTCCTAAAGGAATCCATGTCAAATGGACTGTAGGTCGTTTCTGCAAAAAAGCACCAACAAAAACCTGCCTCAGGGCAGATGCAGCCCAGTGCGTTTTTTTGTTCTGCATCAAAAAATGCATGCACAGCGTTTATCATGGATTCCAATGGCCCTGGTTCAAGCCAGTGCAGTCAATTAAATAATTTTTTTCCTGTATGGAATGCATCTGGAACCACAGCAAAAATGCATCAAAAATGCCCAAGAACAGAAATGTCCTCAATAGAGATAAAGAAAAAAAAAAGAGTGGATAAAGCACATAAAAAAATAAAATAAAATAAAAAGCACTGCGATGCAGCAAAAAATGCGAATGGAGAAACGCATCTGAAACGCAAAAATTGCAATATGAACCGGCCCTACTATGCCTATTGAGTATAAAATAGTAAAAAATAGTATAAAATAGTATAAGATAGTATAAAATAGTATAAAATAGTATCAAAATAAAATACTTTGGATAATGTAACAATGTAATGAAAAAATTAAAAATTGTATAACATTGTATAAAATAGTATAAGATAGTATAAGATAGTATAAAATAAAATATTTTGGATAATGTAACAATGTAATGAAAAAATAAAAAATTGTATAACATTGTATAAAATTGTATAAAATAGTATAAAATAGTAAAAATAGTATAAAATAAAATATTTTGGATAATGTAACAATGTAATGAAAAAATAGAAATAAAAAAAGGAAACAATTGCCACTCTCTCCCTCCTATAGAAGCACCGAATGTATGAACTTACCTGCAGGCTGCCCGGGGTCTGAGCTCCCTGCAAGTCCAATACCTTATATACCTCCAGCCGATCGATTAATCATTGCATAGCTGGAGAACAGGTGTAACAGGACGGACCAGGCATACAGTGAGGGCTTACAGGGACGGGGCGGGGTGGCCGGGAGTTACACAGAAAGGATGGAGGAAAAAGAGAAATCAGAAGATCAAACAAATAAAATAATCTTATCAAATTAAGGGGGAAAAACTAGGGGGAAACGAGCGATAAATAAAAATTTGGCTACCATTTTCTTTTTTTTCCAAATCAGATTGGGGGGAAATTTGCCCGTGAAATCTTGTCGTTAATCGTGACAATAAAATTTTTTATAAGCGTTGCTCATCGTCACAGAATTCTTATAAAAATAAATGTTGCTGAACAGCTTTCCCCCGGGATAGGTTTGTGGCGTTCAACCTTTCTGCTGACAGAGCCCTTTAAAAAAAAAAATTTTTTTTTTCAATTATTTTATGTTTGATTTTTATTATTTTTTATTATTTTTTTCTTTTTCATTTTTACATACTGTATGTGTTAGAGCGCACATTTTAGGTCTGAAGGTAATTAAAACCCTCAAAACATTCTATGCATTAAGGTAAAAAAAAAAACTTATGTATGCTGCCCCCCCACAGCCCCCCTAATATTTACCTGAGCCCCAGTTTGGCTCGTGCTCAGAATGTTTGGGGGGGAGGGGGGCGCAAACAAACTGAAAAATTCTGAAAAAAAACCCCATCAAACGCAGCCACTGTGCCATCAAACGCAGCCACTGTGCCCATCAAACGCAGCCTCTGTGCCCATCAAACGCAGCCACTGTGTCATCAAACACAGCCACGGTGCCATCAAACGCAGCCATTGTGCCCATCAATTGCCTCCACTGTGCCATCAAACACAGCCACTGTGCCCATCAAACACAGCCACGGTGCCATAAAACGCAGCCATTGTGCCCATCAATTGCCTCCACTGTGCCATCAAACACAGCCACTGTGCCCATCAAGCACAGCCACTGTGCCATCAAACACAGCCACTGTGCCCATCAATTGCCTCCAATGTGCCATCAAACGCAGCCACTGTGCCATCAAACGCAGCCACTGTGCCATCAAACGCAGCCACTGTGCCCATAAAAAGCAGCCACTGTGCCATCAAACGCAGCCACTGTGCCCATCAATTGCCTCTACTGTGCCATCAAACATAGCCACTGTGCCATCAAACGCAGCCACTGTGCCCATCAAAAGCAGCCACTGTGCCATCAAACGCAGCCACTGTGCCCATCAATTCCCTCCACTGTGCCATCAAACATAGCCACTGTGCCATCAAACGCAGCCACGGTGCCCATCAAAAGCAGCCACTGTGCCATCAAACGCAGCCACTGTGCCCATCAATTGCCTCCACTGTGCCATCAAACATAGCCACTGTGCCATCAAACGCAGCCGCTGTGCCCGTCAATTGCCTCCACTGTGCCATCAAACATAGCCACTGTGCCATCAAACGCAGCCACTGTGCCCATCAATTTCGGCCACTGTGCCATCAAACGCAGCCACTGTGCCATCAAATTCAGCCACTGTGCCATCAAACGCAGCCACTGTGCTATCAAATGCAGCCACTGTGCCCATCAATTACCACCACTGTGCTATCAAACGCAGCCACTGTGCCCATCAATTGCCACCACTGTGCCCATTAATTGCCGCCACTGTGCCCATCAATTGCTCCCACTTGCATGAATCTATCTATTGGTGCTAGAGAGGGGTGGCAGGAGAGAGGGGGCAGCACCCGTTCGCTCTTATGGACAAAGTGCCACTGCTGAGCCCCCTTTTGATCCAGCGATGTGCACGAGAGCCTCGGCTATCCCAGGTCTCTCTCTCCTTATTGGCTGAGACTATAGAGGGAACCATTGGCTCACATGGGGGGCACAGGTCCCGCCCCGCCCATGTGAATGAGTAGGGGTACACTGTACTATTCCCTATTCATTCACCAAAGAAAAGCACCAAAAATAAATAAAAACAGGAAGCAATTGTTGACGATTACTTTATTAAAAAAAAAAAAACAATGTCTCCTGATCCATCGTCAATCACGACGCCCGCCGCACCGCCACCGATGGACCTGAAAAAAGATTAAAATAAAAAATGCCTGCTCCGCCTTTTGACAGCTTTTCAATAGGTAAGGGGCACCTGGTGACGTTACCTGGTGGCACCACCCCCTTGTGATGTCACTTAGCCAGCATGCACCGTTTGGTGATGTCACCAGAAAGCCCTGCCCTTTACCTACTTAGGAACTGTCAAACGTTGCGGGCGGAGCATTTTTTTTCTTTTTTTTGGGTCCGGCGGAGCGGCGGGCATTGTGATTGACGATGAATCTACATGGGGGGGGGGGGGGGGGGGGGGGCATTGGTTTTTTTTTTTAATAAAGGAATTGCCAAAAACTGCCTCTTCTCTTTAATTATTTTTGACACTTTTTTGGTGAATAGGTAGGGATATGATGTACCCCATGCTCAGTCACATAGGGAGGGGTCCCGAATCTGGAGGCTTCCAGGATCCAATAAGCCCCCCGTCCGCAGACCCACACAACCACCGCCCAGGGTTGTGGGGAAGAGGCCCTTGTCCCCATTAACATAAGGATAAGGTGCTTTGTTGTGGGAGGGCAGAGCCCACCACCCCCCAAAATACTCCTCGATGTTGAGGCCATGTGGCCTGGTATGGTTCAGGAGGGGGGATTACTTGCTCGTCCCCCCCTTTTCTGACATGCCAGGCTGCATGCTCGGATAAGGGTCCGGTATGGATTTTGGGGGTACCCCACGCTGTTTTTTTTTTTTTTTTTTTCGGCATGGGGTTCCCCTTAACCACTTCAGCCCCAGACCAATTGGCAGCCAAAGGACCAGGCCCCTTTTTGCGATTCAGCACTGCGTTGCTTTAACTGACAATTGCGCGGTCGTGCGACGTGGCTCCCAAACAAAATTGGCGTCCTTTTTTTCCCACAAATAGAGCTTTCTTTTGGTGGTATTTGATCGCCCTTGCGGTTTTTATTTTTTGCGCTATAAACAAAAATAGAGCGACAATTTTGAAAACAATGCAATATTTTTTGCTTTTTGCTATAATAAATATCCCCAAAAAATATATAAAAAAAACTTTTTTTTCCTCAGTTTAGGCCGATACGTATTCTTCTACATATTTTTGGTAAAAAAAAACGCAATTAGCGATTATTGATTGGTTTGCGCAAAAGTTATAGCGTTTACAAAATAGGGGATAGTTTTATAGCATTTTTATTAATATTTTTTTTTTTACTAGTAATGGCGGCGATCAGCGATTTTTATTGTGACTGCGACATTATGGCGGACACATCGGACATTTTTGACACATTTTTGGGACCATTGTCATTTATACAGCAATCAATGCTATTTAAATGCATTGATTCCTGTATAAATGACAGTTGTAGTGAAAGAGTTAACCACTAGGGGGAGGGGAGGGGTTATGGGCTGTGACGTGTGTGTGTTTTATCACATTAGGGGGCGGGGCTGAAGTCTGACGTCATTGATCGGCTTTCCCGATGACCGGGAACAGCCAATCAATGACAGGCAGAGTGGGAAGCGTGGGGAGAGGTTTGTTTACACATACCTCTCCCCGGGTTCGCTGGTCCCGCGGCCGTGGTCACGGAGCTCCCGACCGGGTCACGAGCGCACCGCCGGCGGCGCGTGCGCGACCCACGGGCGCGACCCACGGGCAGGCATTTAAAGGGTCACGTACGTTGATTTTGCCTGCCCGGGCCATTCTGCTGACGTATATATGCAGTGGGCTGTCGGGAAGCGGGTTAAAATCCATGCCAGACCCAAAGGGCTTGGTATGGATGGGGGGGGGGGGGGCGCCACGTCTTTTTAAAAAAAAAAAATTGTATTGCTGGCAATGGTATTGTATCTCTGGCAATTAAATTTTTTTTAGAAATGTAAGTTTCTTTACATGGTACAGATGTGCCACTTGACAGGCAGATTAAGGGGACCCCTCAGGCACTATACTTTGAGGATTTTTTTTTTTTTCATTTTTATTGTTTCACTTTAACCACTTCAATACCAGACACTTAGACACCTTCCCGCCCAAGCCAATTTTCAGCTTTCAGCGATGTCGCAATTTGAATGACAATTGCGCGGTCATGCTACTCTGTACCCAAACAAACTTTTTATGATTTTGTTCCAACAAATAGAGCTTTCTTTTGGTGGTATTTGATCACGTCTGCGATTTTTATTTTTTGCGCAACAAACAAAAAAAGACCGAAAATTTTGCAAAAAAACAAGTTTTTCTTTGTCACTGTTAATTTTTTTTGTAAATAAGTGCGTTTTCTTCTTCAATGACGGGCACTGATAAGGCGGCACTAATGGGCACTGATAAGGCGGCACTGATGGGCACCGATGAGGTGGCACCAATTAGGGGGCACCGATGAGGTGGCACTGATGATGGGCACTGATAGGCGGCACTGATGGGCATTGATAGGTGGCACTGGTATGCGGCACTGATGGGCACTCAGGTGGCACTGATGGGCACTCATAGGCGGCACTGACGGGCACTCATAGGCGGCACTGACGGGCACTCATAGGCGGCACTGACAGGCACTCATAGGCGGCACTGACGGGCACTCATGCACACATATAGGTGGCACTGATAGGTGGCATGGATGGGCACTGATAGGTGGGCATGGGTGGGCACGGATGGGCACTGATAGGTGGCACTGATGGACGCTGATGAGTGGCACTGATGACACTAATGGGTGGCATTGCTGGGCATCCCTTTTTGCATCCCTTTTTTTAACTTTTTTTTTTATTAAATATGATGTGCCAATCAGTGCCCATCTGTGGGCACTGATTGGCATTTTTTTGGCATTTTTTTTAACATGTGGATGGCCATGGGGGATGTACCTGGCCATCCACATGCTGGGGGCTTCCCTGGTGGTATTAGGGGCTTCCCTGGTGGTCCTGGGGGCTTCCCTGATGGTCTAGTGTGGGCATCTGAGGGGGGGCTGCGCTGATAAACAATCAGCGCATACCCCCCCTGTCAGGAGAGCCGCCGATCGGCTCTCCTCTACTCGCGTCTATCAGACGCGAGTGAGGAAAAGCCGATCAACGGCTCTTCCTGTGTACATCGTGATCAGCCGTGATTGGACACGGCTGATCACGTGGTAAAGAGCCTCCGCCGGAGGCTCTTTACCGAGATCAGTGTAGCGGTGTGTCAGACTGACACACCGCTCCACCGATCGCCGCGATGCGCGCCCCCACGGGCGCGCGGCGGCTGTTATCCTGAAGGACGTCATATGACGCCCAGTCAGGATAACGAAACCACTTCCTGGATGTCAATTTGCTATTGACCGGGCGGGAAGTGGTTAAGCATCATTAAAACCACTGCTCCTATAAAAACGATCTTTTTAAAAAAAATCTTTTGCATTGATACATGTCCCCAAGGGCAGTACCCGGACCCCCCATATCCTTTGTATGGCCAATAACTTACATATAAGCCTTCAAAATGGGCACTTTTGATTTTTCAAGTTCGGGTCCCATTTAATAGGGTTCGTCCGAATGTTTGCAACAATCGCGTGTTCTGGCACGGACCGAACCGGGCGGTGGTTGGCCCAACTCTAGTAACTAACTACTACTAGATCTACCAAGACCTGGATACTTGAGAATCTTCAAAGACAATACACAACTGCTTAAAATCTTCCTAGATTTTTGTTTTAACCACTTCCGGACCGCCGCACGCCGATATACGTCCTAACGTTGAAGAGGAATATCGTTGCTATGGCAGCAGCTAGCTGCCATAACCCCGGCATGCTCTTCTTCGGCCGGTGGTCCGGTTTCCGATAATAGTGGTCTCTGCGGCGGAGATTACTTTTATTGGCGGTGGGAGAGGGCCCCCGCACCATCCCACCCCTGCCGATAGCGCCGGTAAGCGGAACCAGAGTGAGGCGGGTCCCCCCTCTCCTGCCGCCGATAAAAGTGATCTTGCAGTGAATCCGCCGCAGAGACCACTATTATCGGACCCAGAACCAGACCGCCAGCCGAAGAAGAGGATACCGGGGTTATGGCAGCTATCCTCTCACGTCAGTGGCATGGAAATAAGTGACGGGAAGATGGCCCCCACCCGTTGCAGGGACGTCAAACTGTCACTAACGCCCCAAAGCTCTTAAAGGGACATTTTTTAAAAAACATTTTTCAAATGACAATTTTTTTTATTTGTATTTTTGTTATTGCATTTTAGTGTAATTATGAGATCTGAGGTCTTTTTGACCCCCAGATCTCATATTTAAGAGGACCTGTCATGCTTTTTTCTATTACAAGGGATGTTTACATTCCTTGTAATCGGAATAAAAGTGACACAACTTTTTTTTTAAAACAGTGTAAAAATAAAAAATAAAAGGTAAAATAAATAAGAATTATTTCGCCGAGCTCGCGTGCAGAAGCAAAACGCATACGCGAATAGCGCCAGCATATGAAAACGGTGTTCAAACCACACATGTGAGGTATCGCTGCGATCGATAGAGCGAGAGAAATAATTCTAGCCCTAGTCCTTCTCTGTAACTCAAAACATGCAACCTGTAGAATTTTTTAAACGTCGTCTATGGAGATTTTTAAGGGCAAAAGTTTGTCGCCGTTCCACCAGCGGGCGCAATGTTGAAACGTGACATGTTGGGTATCAATTTACTCGGCGTAATATTATCTTTCACAATATAAAAAGAAAATTGGGCTAACTTTACTGTTGTCTTTTTTTTTTTATTCAGAATTTTTTTTTCAAAAAAAGTGCGCTTGTAAGACTGCTGCGCAAATACGGTGTGACAGAAATTATTGCAACGACCGCCATTTTATTCTCTAGGGTGTTAGAAAAATTTTTTTATAATGTTTGGGGGTTCTAAGTAATTTTCTAGCAAAAAAAAAAAAACTGTTTGTTTCTTCGTAAACAACAAATCTCAAAAAGAGGCTCGGTCCTTAAGTGGAACTAATTTTTAGTACACAGATCTCTAAAGCGTTCTTCACAAAACAGGATTCTAATTTATAATTTACCTAGAGGCCACAAACAAAGCTATTAGTAAGGAATGAAGCTGGGGCAGCACAGGGTAAGTGTAGCTCCAGGTAATAAAATGCTTTAGGGCCAGTCTACTCTTCAACTTTTAAGCTGAAAGGAGTCACAATCAGACATCTAAATCTACCTTTCCTCTGAAGCATGATCCACGATACATTTTAATATGATGTTTTTTTTATATTCTGATTGTTTATTCTTATATTCTTTATCCACTTGTCTACCAGGCACTTTTACCCCCTTTCCTGCCCAGGTCAATTTTCAGCTTTCAGCGTTGTCACACTGTGAATGACAATTTGCATACAACACTGTCCCCTTATGGCATTTTTATCATTTTTTTTTCACACAAATAGAGCTTTTTTTTTTTTTTGGTGGTATTTAATCACCACTGGGTTTTTTTTTTTTTTTTTTTTTGCTAAATAAAGGAAAAAAGACAGAAAATTTGGAAAAATAAAACAAAAACGTTTCCATAGCAAACAGGTAATTTTTCTAAATGGGTATTTTTTCTACTTCACTGATGGGCACTGATGATGCTGCGCTGATGGACGCTGATGGACACTGATGGGCACTGATGAGGCTGCACTGATGGACACTGATGGGCATTGATGAGGCTGAACTTATGGACACCGATGGGCACTGATGATGTGACACTAATGGGCACTGATAGGCTGCACTTATGGACACTGATGGGCACTGATGATGTGGCACTGATGGTCACTGATAGGCTGCACTGATGGGCAATGATGGGGCGGCATTTGTGGCCACTAATGAGGAGGCACTGATGAAGCTGCACTGATAGGTGGTGCTGATGGGCACTGATAGGCAGCACTGATAGGTGGCACTGAAGGGCACTGATAGGCGACACTGATAAATGGCACTGATGGGCCCTAATGGGCACTAATAGGCAACACTGATGGGCACTGATTGGCAGCACTGGTGACCACTGATAGACAGTGCTGGTGGGCTCTAATGAGGAGGCACTTATAAGGGTGCACTGGTAGGCAGCACTGATGGGCACTGATAGGTGGCACTGAAGGGCACTGATAGGCGGCACTGATAAATGCCACTGATGGGCCCTAATGGGCACTAATAGGCAGCACTGATGGGCACTGATTGGCAGCACTGGTGACAACTGATAGACAGCGCTGGTGGGCTCTAATGAGGAGGCACTAATGAGGCTGCACTGGTAGGCAGCACTGATGGGCACTGATAGGTGGCACTGAAGGGCACTGATAGGTGGCACTGATAAATGGCACTGATGGGCCCTGATGAGCACTAATAGGCAGCACTGATGGGCACTGCTAGGAAGCACTTATGGGCACTGATTGGCAGCACTGATGGGCACTGATTGGCAGCACTGGTGACCACTGATAGACAGCGCTGGTGGCCACTAATGAGGAGGCACTGATGAGGCTGCACTGATAGGCAGCACTGATGGGCACTGATAAGTGACACTGATGGGCACTGATAGGTGGCACTGATAGGCACTGATAGGCTGCAGTGGAGGACACTGATAGGCCGCACTGATAGGCAGTAATCATGAGCACTGGTAGGCAGCACTAAAAGGTGACACTGATGAGGAGTCAGGCACTGATGGGCACTGATTGGCAGCACTGGCCCCATTGTTGGGGCTTCACTAATAATCAGAGCACTGATTTTCAGTGTAGATGTCCCTTTCACACAAGACTGTTACCAGCTCTCCTCTCCTCAAGCTTTCAGTGTGGCAGCAGGCGCATGGCGGGCGCTATCACGGGAGGACGTCATATGACGCCCTTCCCCTTCCAGAACTGGGCGATCGTGCTGTAGTCTCATTTCTTCAGGCCCGAAAACACCAGGACAGTGCAAACCCTGCAACATTTTTTTCCTAATTCTGTCATAGGGTTCCCCTTAACCACTTCAATACACTGTATTATATACTCTGCACTGCACTGTATTATATACTCTGCACTGTATTATATATACTTCACTGACTGCATTATATATTCTCCACTGTAGTATATATACTACAATGACTGCATTTTATACTCTGAACTGTATTATATATACTACATGGACTACACTATATACTCTGAACTGTATTATATATACTACACTGACTGGACTATATACTCTGAACTGTATTATATATACTACACTAACTGCACTACATATTCTGAACTGTATTATATATACTACACTGCCTGCACTATATATTCTGAACTGTATTATATATACTACACTAACTGCACTACATATTCTGAACTGTATTATATATACTACACTGACTGCACTATATACTCTGAACAGTATTATATATACTATACGGACTGACTGCACACTACACTAACTACCTGCCTAATCTCCATTCATTCACTATATATGACCGCCATGTAAGCAGCAGCCTTATATAGTGTGGGGCGTGGACTTAGCCCCTGGGCCATGATTGGCCAAAGGCACCCTGGGGGCTCCACCCATTCAGAGGGAAAGGATATGGAGGCCCCAGGGGGCTAAAGGGGGCTTCCAGATTTTTTGGTTAAAGGGTACGGATACAATGAGTACCCGATACCCATTCACATGGGGGGGGGGTGGCGGGATCTGGGGGCTCCACCCATTCACATAGGGGGGACAGGATATGGAGGCCCCAGGGGGCTAAAGGGGGCTTCCAGATTATGATAAGTGCCCCGCCCACAGACCCCAACAATCACAGCCCAGGGTTGTGGGGAAGAGGCCCCCCATTAACAAGGTGCTTTGGGGTGCGGGCAGAGCCACCATGTTGAGGGCATGTGGCCTGGTATGGTTCAGGAGGTGGGGGGCGCTCACTCATCCCCTCCCCTTTTCTGACCTGCCGCACTGCATGCTCGGATAGGGGTCTGGTATAGATTTTGTGGGGGACCCCTACGCCGTTTTTTCATATTTATTTTTGCATGGTATGGACTGGGGGGGGGGGGGGGCCCAACGCATTTTTTTTTCTTTCTTTTTTTACCGCCACTTTTATCTCAGCTGGAAACCCATTGACAGCCGACGACTCATCGGTTGTTAAGGATGCCACGGCTGGCTTCCTGGCCCTGCTCCTTAGCAACCAGCTTACAATGCACCCTGATTGGGCAAAGCTTTGCCCAATCAGGGTGCAGAATGCACTGTGCAGTGCTCAGTGCATTGCAGGGTGTTTGTTGGGACCAACACCCTTCAAATTTGGGTGTTAGGCGAACGGCCGAACAGGCAAACGTTTGGCCCGAACTCATGCTCGGGCCGTTCTCCCATCCCTACTCTCTGAGGTTGATTTACTAAAATTGGAGAGTGGAAAATCTGGTGCAGCTCTTCATAGAAACCAATCAGCTTCCAGGATTTTTTTTTTTTGTCAAAGCGTAATTGAATAAGCTGAATTTAGAAGCTGATTGGCTAACATGCGCACCTGCACCAGATTTTGCACTCTCTAGTTTTAGTAAATCACCCCCTGCGTCATACAGATGTCCTGAGATTCGATTGTTCAGCATTTTTTATTTTCCTGTCAACATGGTACATATTTTACTCACATAATATAAGATAGGCTACTCCCTGGGTTTTATGATGAGCAATGTGTTTGCTCTGTGTGGCCTAAGGGGGTAATTACTTTTGTTCAGTAACACACAGTACAGACATTTTTGCCATTGTAAATTTTCCCTATACAATATATCTTCAACAATTTACATTTTTCTGACTGTCATACTCACACGGAAGCCAGATTCCTTTATAGTGACCTGAACATTTTGTACACTATTTGCTCTCTGTCTCTTATGGATTTCTTTAATTTTGAATCTTCCCATATGGCAGACCAATGTCCACACCACAGTGGAAAAACTACTCCTTGAGTATCATGTAGCTGGTTAGGGGCCGAAGTGATGCGAGGATTTCCCTCGCGGCTTTGGTCCAAACACCCCTGGAGATGGTGACTGGGAGTGAAAGACACAAAGTGGCACAAGTGCCGAAAATCCAATTCTTTAGTGGCTTCTTTAGTGGCTTCTCCTGAAGGTGATCAGCATGATATATCTACAGCATGGAGATGAGAGCCTCAGAAAGATCAAAAAAGACAGTGTAGAGGGGCAGGTCAAGCCCAGCAGCGGGCAATGTATTGGCACCCAAGGTATGCAGAATAGGGCATTCAGGAAAGAACTGGAAGGTAGCTGGCCAAGCCCATGGTACATATTGCACAAACATAATTCAAGATAGACTACTCCCTGGGTATCACAATGTGCAGAGTTTGCTCTATACTGCATAGCCTAAAGGAGTAATTACATTTGTCTATAATTTTGGTTACACGCAGTACAAACATTTTTGTTATTTGGAAAGTTGCTTATTCAACAATTAACCTTTTTCTGACTGTAATACTTTCGTACACACAGTGGGAAATTCCGACCACAAAATCCGTCGGATTTTTTCCGACGGATTTTGTCCGACACTGGTGTTGCATACACGCGGTCGGACAAAGTTGTTGGAAAATCCGATCATTTTAAACGTGGTGACGTTCGTTGCGTACGACGGAACTACGTAGAGGCTAGTAGCCAATAGCTTTGGTTCTCGTAATTTGATCTGAGCATGCGTGGCACTTTGTCCTTCGGAATTCCCTACACACAATCGGAAAAAGTCAGATCGGACTTTGTTGTCGGAAAATTTGAGAGCAGGATCTCAATTTTTTTCCGTCGGAAATTCCGACGGAAAAAGTCTGATGCAGCCCACACACGGCCGGATTTTCCGACAACATGGTCCGATCGGACATTTTCCATCGGAATTTCCGACCGTGTGTACGGGCCATTATTCTCACACAAAACCAGATAACCTTATAGCAGGGGTGCCCAACTGTCACATGTGGCCCGTGGAGCCCTCTGATGTGGCCCCCGACTTCCTGATTTGGGATGGTGGGTCAGCAAGCCCAGAGCGCAGGGTTCTTGATCCACCATTCCAGAGCATCAGTGTTGTGAATGGAGCCGGCGGTAGAGGAAGCAAGCAGCTGCAGTAGAGAGCAGAGCCAATGAGACCCTCAATTCAGATCTATGGTGGACTTGTGTCAGTTTACCTACCTTAGTACTTCATTTTCCCATCGCACACATTCCTGGATGCGCTCTCGTCATCACAGGCCTGACGAAGGGGCCCTGCATGGCTTCGAAACATTGCACTATCCTTGTGTTGTGATCATGCAATAAATCACCCTTTTGGACGCTATTTGTGTCATTCCATGGTGCGCTGGCAAATATCTTCACCAGTTTACCTACCTTGCCTACCTCCAATCTGATCCGCTAAAAAAAAACCTTCCCCTTCCGTCTGGGTGGATAGGATAAGAGGGCTCAGAGATTAGCGCAGGCTCTGTCCGTGTCCGCTCTACATATGCAGAGTAGACACGGACCTGTCATCTGCCTGCAACCGTGTACCAAATCGCTTAAAGTGGTTGTAAACCCTTACAGACCACTTTAACCTACAGGTAAGCCTAGATTAAGGCTTACCTGTAGGTGCTTGAAATATCTACTAGACCTGCACGGTCTAGGAGATAATTGCAAAACGCCGTACGGCGATTTCTTCTGCGCATGCGCTGGAGTTAGAAAGGGCACACTGTGTCGTTTCTAGCTCGGGTCATGCCGTGACTGGCGGCTCCCATCACGCGACTCCAGACAGTCACAGAGCCGGGGGGTTCGCGGCCCCGGAAAGAAGAGGGGTGAAGAATGGACGCTCGCTGCTAACGAGGAAGACGGGGACATCGCGGGCTTCTCCTGCAGGTAAATGTCACACAATGGGCTACTATGCGATGCATAGTAGCCCATTAAGCTTTACCTTTGCAGGGAAACAAAGATGAAGTAAAACCCATCAGGGTTTACTTCCTCTTTAAGTGGCCCTCTCTTTCTTCAAAAGGTTGGGCACCATAGCCTTATAGTGACCTGACCTTTTTGTAAACTATTTGCTCTTCCCCCTATGGATTTCTTTAATTTAGGATCTTCCCATATGGCAAGCCAATGTCCACGTAATAATGGAAAAACTACTCCCTGAGAATCATGTAGCTGGTTACAGGCTGAAGTAATGAGTAGGTTTCCTTTGTGGCTCTGGTCCAAACATCCCTGGAGGTGGTGACAAGGGTGACGAAAGTCCTCTTCTCTGGTGGTTGCTCCTGAAGGTGATCAGCAGAATATCTCTCCAGCAGGGAGATAAGAGTCTCAGAAGGATCATGAAAAGACACTGTAGAGGGGCAGGTCAAGCCCAGTAGCGGGCAATATGCTGTCACCTAAGGTAGACAAAAGTGGGTGCAAAATAGGACCATCAGGAAAGAACTGGAAGGTAGCTGTGCCAAGGTCAACGGCCAAGCCAAGGTCATGCACTGGTAATTAGTAGGATGTAGATGAGAGTGCTGAGTTTAAAGGCCAAGCCAAACTTTGTGTTGGCTCTGATGAGGATGCAACTTCAAAACATGTAAGCCATGATGCAACTTTGAGGCTGTGCCTATTTTGGCTATTCAAGCCCTCATGTTCGGACAGTTATTTGTCAGATTATTAAAGTTTTCTTTTGTGAATATACTTTTTTTTTTAATTACAGTTTTATTGAGGAATTTACACTGCACTGGGGTGCTCTCTGTTCCGTTTTGTAAGTTATCCTATTACTACGTGACATGCTACAGGTGACATAAGGTTCCCAGACGCTACGTCATACAGATTTTATGAAATAAAAATTTTCAGTAATTTATTGTCTTATCAACATGGAACATATTGCACCCATTTAATAATAGATAGACTACTCCCTAGGTTTCCCAATGGACAAAGTGTTTGCTCTATACTGTGTAGCCTAAAGGTGTAATTACATTTTTCTATAATTTATTATACAAACAGTATAAACATTTTTGCCATTGGAAATTTTCCAAATACAATGTATCTTCAACAGATTACCTTACAGTGACCTGAGGTTTAATTTAATTTCTTTAAATTAGGATCTTCAGATATGGTAGCTGGTTAGAGGCCAAAGTGACTACAGGGTTTCCTTTGTGGCTCTGAATACCCCTGGAGGTGGTGGCAGGGAGTGCAATGCAAAAAGTGGCACGGGTGCCTAAAAGTCCGGTTCTCTGGTGACTGCTACTGAAGGTGATCCTCAGGATATCTCTCCAGTAGGGAGATCAGAATCTCAGAAGAATCATGAAAAGACACTGTAGAGGGGCAGGTCAAGCCCAGCAGGGGCAGGTCAAGCCCAGCAGCCGGCAGGTTACTGACACCCGAGGTAGGCAGAGGGGATGCAGAAAAGGACAGGAAAGAACTGTATAGTAGCTGTGCAGAGGCCACAGCCAATCCAAGACCATGCACAGGTGATCAGTAGGACATAGATGAGAGAGCTGAGTTTGAAAGTCAAGCCAAGGTCATATGTGGGTGGTCAGTAGGATTGAAGGTAACGGAGTTGTCAAGAGCCAAATCCTAGGTCATAGGTAGAAGCTAAACCCTTATACGTGCTGGGGTCATAACCAGGTATCAGACAGAGAGGAATCCAAAGGGAAGGTTATGTCAGTAACAGGAAATCTGAATATGTACAAGATCAAGCTGAAGATTATCTAACCGAACCAATATCTATCATTACTTCTTCCTTTAAATAAGGTGTTTAGTGCCAGTTCTGACCCGCTGATTTTGCTTGACCGTGTATGACTCAGTTTGGCTCCAGGACTCTTCCATAGCCTTCTGCCTTGTATCCTGTCTGCCCAGCTGTTACTGACCTTGACTTGTTTCCTTGTTTCTTGTCTTGGCCACCTTATCCTGTACCAGGCTGCTCCTGTGCCTAGTGATATTTAGCTTCTACACATCTGATTGCAACACAGATCAGGCTCATATTTGCAAACTCCAACACTTGTGCCACTCTGTGCAACCACCTTTAGGAGTTTTGAGGTGCAAGAGAAGCCCCCCTCACCTACTCAGTCTTCACCAGGTATGTGAAAGTAGCCAATCAGCTTCTAACTTCAGCTTTTACCAGTTGTATTTGAAAATGAAAGATAGAAGCTGATTGGTTGTCATGTACAGCTGCTCCAGATTCTAGCTTATCGAGTTTTGATAAAGTTTTATCAATGTGTTGATGTTCAATGGCTCCCACTATTACCAGGTACGGAGTTCAATGATGGGCATAACCAGTGCCAGGAAATGGACATCTAGTGTTCAGGGTGAGACCAACACCTGCGGCGCGTGAGCAAATTTTTTTTAGCAAGAATCCCCTCCCCCCAAAAAAATCCAGCACTGATCTGCACACTCGCCCCCCCCCCCAGACATAAATCCCCCCCTCACCAAAAAAAACTCCTCCTAGCACAAATCCTCTCTCTTCCAAATTCCCCTTCAAGCACAAATCCATGGTCCTAGCACAAATTCTATCCCCTCCCCATTGTGTCCACAGTACGCCTCTGTCGAATTCCCCCTCCAACCACAAGTCCAGTCCCCCCCTCCAATTTGTCCCTAGTACAATCCCCCATCTTTCCCTGAAACATTCAGACCTAAAAAGGATGGGAACTCACAATGCTGTGCCCCCCTCCTTCATGTGAGTTCAGTGCTCCAGGGGAAGTCGCCCCTCCTGCCCACGTCTTGTCCTGGCCCTTGGAATAATTTGTGCCCTATCTTTTGCCAACTTGTACATGGGGCAATTGGAGGAGGGCATTTGGTTCCGGGGAGACCTCCTTATGTACCCGTGCCATGTTTTTTTTTTTTCCCCTCATCTTTTGGACAGGCAATTTGTATTTCCTCAAGGAATCTGTGAACATTTTGAACATCAACAACTACAATTAAATATTTATATAGTTTGTTCACCTCAGGGCTTATATCTTAAACATCGAGGTGGTTGCATCTCCATTTTTGGGAGTAATGTAGAGGTCAAGATTCTATCCTTTAAAGAGTAACTCCACTTTTGTTGAGAATAAAACATCCCCCCTGGGTGATCTACAGTATGTACATTGCAAGGATTATAACAACCTTTGTTGCAGATTCCTACCTTTTGTTATTCTGAAGAAATCCATGTGTGTTTGTCTGTGCCTGTGTTCTGAGTGGGTGTCAAGAAGGATGTTCTGGCCACCCAGCTGTTTACGGAAGACCTACCTGCAGAATCCCTCGCAAAGGAGCCAACCAGCGCACTCAGGTGTGTGCTGACGCTAACAGGTGCACGCGGGTGCGCGCTGATGCTAACGGGCGCACGCGGGTGCGTGCTAACTCGAAAGGGCACAGGCGGGAGCGCGCTAACTCTAATGGGCGCACACGGGTGCGCGCTAACTCTATCGTGCACACGCGGGTGCGCACTAACTCTAACGGGCGCACGCGGGTGCGCGCTAACACTGAGGAGTGCATGCGTGCGCCAGGCATGCGCGGGTGCGCGCAGTGTGACTGAACTTGGCGCCATAGGGGCTATTTAAGGAACCTGTCACCTTGCTGTGCGTCCTACAGCGTTCCTGAGTTCCCCTGCTGTTCCTTTACCTATTGATCTGATACCTGTTACCCGGCCTGTCTCTGACCATTTTCTGCTTGCTGCCTGCCTCCGGTCCCGACCTGTCTTGACGATTCTTCTGCCTGCTGCTTTGGTACCGATCCTGTGTATGACCCGGCCTGCTTCACGACTACCCCTTGCCTGCTGCCTTGGTACTGTTCCTGCCCGCCAGTGTTCGACCCAGCCTGCCTGAGATCCGCTTGTGTCCCGATCTACAAGACACCTCCCGACTGCCTCTGCTTCCAGCTTCCAGTTCGGTTGTTCCTGCGGTTCCTGCTGTTCCTGCTTGCCGCTGGTCCCAGCTCCAGTACGCATCCGGGTCTCCTTCAGCTCCCTGAAGTCCGGACCAGCCCTTACATCCGTGACCTGTCAGGCACTTGTGCCCCTTTGCACTTCTGAGCCCCTGTCTGCTCTATCAGGGGTTCTTGAGCCAGAGGAATATGAGAAGCCGCTCCCTGCATAAGTGGGCTCAACCACCAGGTACGTGACAGTGGGTCTGTTGGGAGTGGTTTCATGATTATCAGTCAGCTGTGGCAGCTGCAGAGCACTAATGAGGAACACTGCTGGGCCTGCATTCCATTAGACGTGTTTCTATTGGAAATATCTCACCAAAAATTACATTTTTGTTGCAGGGGATGCCTGAAATCTGACTTGTATCTTAGTGCAGACTTCGGGAAAAATTGATGAGCCAATCACACAAGCAGGAAATTATGTTTCTGGGGAGTGGTCAGTACACAATCTGTGTACAGAACAACTCCAGGTAGCCATATTGCATTGCATTTATAGAAAATTACAGTGGCTGCAGATTAAAAAGCAAAATTTATTTTTAATAACATCCAATAACAATATGACTTGTATCGTAATTGTACACACTATATTATTTTTTCTTTATTTTAGGGCTGTTACTGATTAAAATTTTAGTGTTCGATTAACCACTTCGCATCCAGGCCAATTCTGACATTTCTCTCCTACATGTAAAATTCATAATTTTTTTGCTCGAAAATTACATAGAACCCCCAAACATTATATATGTTTTTTTAGCAAAGACCCTAGAGAATACAATGGCGGTCGTTGAAACTTTTTATATCGCACGGTATTTGCGCAGCAATTTTTCGAACACGTTTTTTTCAGAAAAAAAAACAATTTCATGCTTAAAAAAAAACAAAACAGTAAAGTTTTTTGCAATATGTGAAAGATGAAGATACGCCGAGTAAATAGATACCGAACATGTCACGCTTCAAAATTGCACGCGCTCATGGAATGACGCCAAACTTTGGTATTTAAAAATCCCCATAGGCGACGCTTTAAAATGTACATGTTTTGAGTTACAGAGGAGGTCTAGGGCTAGAATTATTGCTCTCGCTCTAACGTTCGCGGCGATACCTCATATGTGTCGTTTTCATATGTGGGCGGGGCTTACGTATGCGTTCACTTCTGCGTACGAGCTCACGGGGACAGGGGCGCTTTAAAATATTATTTTTTTTTTTATTATTGTTAATTTGACTTTTATTTTTTGAGTTTAAAAAAAAAATAAAAAAATTGATTACTTTTATTCCTATTACAAGGAATGTAAACATCCCTTGTAATAGTAATAGTAATATTACATGATCGGATCTATTTACAGTGAGATATGGGGTCAATAAGACCCCACATCTCACCTCTAGGCTGGGAAGCCTAAAATTAAAAAAAAAAAACGATCACCGCTTCCCAGCGGAGGCGCCGCCGTTATTTGAATGCAGAGGCCAGGCGTGACGTCATCACATCGCGCCCGGCCTCCGAACGATCATAGAGACTCCGGCGACCATCTGGTCCGCCGGAAATCTCTATGATCACCATCCAGGGCCGGCGGATCCTGTGTCCGACTCACCGATGGAAGCGGTGAGTCGGTAGAAGCACCGGAGGGCGGCGGGAGGGGGGGCGTCCCCTCCCGCCGCCCATAAGAACGATCAAGCGGCGGAACAACCGCTATGATCATTCTTATGGTGCAGGGAATCGCCGGCTGAAAACGGCAATATCTGAATGATGTCTGTAGCTACAGGCATCCGGATGCTTAATCGATTAATCGACTCATTTCGATTAATTATAACGCACATACAGGTACAACTACTTTTAGCTGATCTCCTTGCACTGCAACTCTGCATTAGTCAGTGGTAAATGTGGTATACACTATATACAATCACCCGACACTAGTTAGTTTCCACAATCCATGACTTAACTTCACAGTTCGCACAAATACGTTTTAAATTAAAACTGTAGCACTTCCATAAGTATTTTTTTTTCCACAGTAGGGTGACGATCCCTCCACCTCCGGTCTAACTAATCACTCTCACCTTATGGCATGGGCCCCTGTGCAAACAGGTGGTCATGCAAGCGGGTATCAAAAGGGTTAACACGGACCATAAACTTCTCTCACGTCTCCTTAGATCTCAGCAAGGACGCAGGTCATGGGTAGAAAGAAAAGATCTAAGTGCTCACCGCTTAAGTATAATACAAAATTTTGGTGTTCAAACACAAACTACTAACATAAAGATGATAAAAACGCAGCATGTAAGGCCGACAATCGTGTTAGTTCCGTAGGGCAGCAGCAGGTGACGCCATGCGTTACGTTACGTTCAATCAGAACTTCGAAGTCACCGGACTCCTCCCCCTTCCCTTCGTTAGCAGATGAAGGCACTTGGGGAAGTGGGGAGGAGTCCGGTGACGTTGATGTCCGTGACGTCACCAGTTCTCCGATGGAACTCCCTGAAGACCCGGAAGCCGGCGGAGTGGTGAGTACCGATCAAAACAATTTTGATCGATCAAAAAAATTTATCGATTAATCGAGGAATTAATCTTTAATTTACACAGCCCTACTTTATTTGCAATGTTTTTTTCCCCCACGAAAGTTTAAATGTTACAAAAAGTATTCATTTAGTGCCTGAAGCATTACAGGTGGGTGAAGAAGGAAGGATAAAAGCAAAGTTTCAGGTTATAACAATGACAAGGGCAGATGAACTCTGCTGATTGCATTAATATGTCGTTTTTATCAATGTAGATGTAGGATGTGAGTAAAGTAGATGTCATTGTTGGTTTAGACAGCTTTCAAATGAGTCATTTTTGTGAGGTTTGGGTTACATTTTGCTTCAGAGCCTGAGCTAGGATGACCTTGGTGATTTAGAAGTCAATGAGTTTGTTTGCTTTCAGATTCGTAATTTTTTGTGAGGTTTGGGTTATGTTTGAGGTGTATATGGACCTTGGTGACCTTTAGCAGCCACCTTCCCATATAACTTTTTGAGCCTATGGGTACTTGATCTTGTATCTCAGTGTTAAGCCATTTAACAAGGTGGACATTTGGTGGTGGGGCTTTGGGCTTGAAGACTGTATGGAAAGGTTCCTGTGATATAATGCGCTTCCCCATAACCACCGCTTCTTCCTAATGCTTCCTCGCGGTTTCATTGTTGACTTGTATGTTTCCATGTTTCATTGCTTTAATTTACCCATTTCCCATTTCCCTGGAACAGTGGTCTGAATAATGAATAAATACAAAATATACAATGTGGCTTGTAGATGCAGACTTTAGTATCTTGTCCAACGTTGCCTTTTTTAAAAAAAAAATCTTTAGAATATCAACCTGTGAGACATAACCCAGAGCCTAGCTTGCAGCAACTGTGCATGCCATGAAAAACTTGTCCAACTGCTTGATCTAGGAAGGCAGAGAGTACATGATCCCATTTCTCATCCAGATTCATCCAGTTTCAGTTGTGGACCCTCATTGCAAGTATACTGTTGCGATATACCCATGCTCTTGTTCATTTGGTTTACAAAAACTATTTGCAGTGTCAGTGGTTTTCCGGGAGGGACGAGTAAGACATGTTGAATAATTGTTGATTTTGGTTTATTTTTAATTAAATTTTTCATTATTATTATTATTATTTAAGGTACTTATATAGCACCGTCAATATACGCAGCTTTTTACATATACATTGTACATTCACATCAGTCCCTACCCTCAAGAAGCTTACACTCTAAGGTCCCTAACTCACATTCATATACTGGGGCCAATTTAGACAGAAGCCTATTAACCTACCAGCATGTCTTTGGAGTGTGGGAAGAAACCGGAGAACCCGGAGGAAAGCCACGCAGGCACAGGGAGAACATGCACACTCCAGGCAGGTAGTGTCATGGTTGGGATTCGAAACCAGTGACCCTTTTTACTGCTAGATGAGAATGCTACCCACTACACCACTGTGCCGCCCATGAACTGTTTTGCCAAAACATTAGGAAGGCCTGGGGGCATGGGAGATTTAAAGGTATACATGGTAAAAAGTGACTCATGTAGTGCCTGCTGCTTAATGGGTGGGTGACAAGGGAAGGATAAAAGCAGAGTTTCAGGCTATAACGAGGTCAGTGATGTAGAAGTCAGTCACATAAAAGTCAGTGAATGAGTTTTATCGCTTTCAAATAAGTAACTTTTTGTGAGGTTTAATCTATGTTTGAGATGTAATGGCTGCACTACAGTGACTTTTGTTTTTAGCAGTTGAGACATCCTAGGTCCACAGTACTGCTCCGAAACCTGCTCCTCCCCTTATCCATGGACTAAGAAGGTGCCCACTCAAAGAAGCCCATCTTCACTCGTTATTATGAACATTAGATGAATGAGAGCGGTGCTCCAATCTACTCTTCCAAGAAATGTATTCAAACATCCACAGCCTAGTTGCAGTCATGGAGTCTCTATCCCAGAACCACCAGCTACTTAACACATTTCATCAACAGATGCCTTGATCACAAGGATCTTTCTGATGGTGAAATGTGTTAAGGAGATGGTGGTTCTGGGGTGGAAGATCCTTGTGATCAAGCCATCTGTTGGTGAAATGTGTTAAAGAGGTGGCCGTTATGGGAGGAAGATCCTAGTGATCAAGCCATATTTTGGTCAAATGTGGTAAGGAGGTGATGGTTCTGTTGGAGATTTTGGGACGGAAAACCCTTGTTATCAAGCCATCTGTTGGTGAAAAATGTTAAGGAAGTGGTGGTTATAGATAGGGATATTCTTGTGATTATACCATCTGTTGGAGAAACATGTTAAGGAGATGGAGATTCTGTTGGTGGCTTTGGGGTGAAAGATCCTTGTTATCAAGCCACCTGTTGGAGAAACATGTTAAGAAGGAGATGGTTATGGGGTGGAAGACTCTTGTGATCAAGCCATCTGCTGGTGAAACATGTTATGGGGGTAGTAATTCTGTTGGTGGTTCTGGGGTGGAAGATCTTTGTGATCAAGCCATCTGCTGGTGAAACATGTTAAGAAGGTGGAGGTTCCATTGGTGGTTCTGGGTGGAAAATCCTTGTGATCAAGCCATCTGCTGGTGAAACATGTTATGGAGGTGGTAATTCTGTTGGTGGTTCTAGGGTGGAAGATCTTTGTGATCAAGCCATCTGCTGGTGAAACATGTTAAGAAGGTGGAGGTTCCATTGGTGGTTCTGGGTGGAAAATCCTTGTGATCAAGCCATCTGTTGGTGAAAGGTGTTAATGAGGTAGTGGTTCTGTTGGTGGTTCAGGGGGTCTTACTTGTTAACCATTTAGTAGTGGCTCTGCCTTATACCCCACATGTGTTTTACTGACCCTGTTCTTTCATATGCCAAAGACCATCATGTACCCCTTTGAACAACTTCAGACAAGGCTTGAAACTGTTTGACAACTTTACTGTAACTCTTCATAGCAGAACAAATAACAGGAACAACATAATCCAGACCCTAAACAAACTAATGGAGATGGCTGCCCAAGCATACCTTTACAGGTGTTACAGTCCAGGACTGGTGATCTACAACAACTGGTAGTTTCCACCAGAACCCTGATATCTTGTGGGGTTACATGCTGACACTTGAACTCTTGGGCACCATGTACTTGGTGTGTTCTCTCCTTGACTCTCGCTCTCATGCTCCCACAGCCGCTGCGTCCCCCTTAACCACACCTTCCCAGTGTTCATGTATCACACATGGTGGAAGGCCGGCCCAAGACCAAAAGCCCAGGAACTGAGGTCCTGTAAGTTAACCCTTTCTCCAGCCTGAGCAAGCCAACTACCTTGGTAATGCAGAAAACCCTACACTGTGGTCAACCTGCCTGCATGCCCACTGCCCGCTGTGTGTCCTTGTTCCTGCAGCCTCCTAGGATTACCCTGTTATATATCCCAAAAGGCTGCAGGAACAAGGACACACAGCGGTCAGTGGGCATGCAGGCAGGTTGCCTACAGTGTGTGCCTAAACTTTGGGTCTTCTACCCCAGAACCAAAGCGCAAAGCAGAAAGGGAGTCCAGGGAGTTAAAGTAATGGTGTACGTTAAGGGAACCATTATGTTCAAAATATTTGTTGGGTATTTTTTTGGTTGGCCTAGATGGACTTGTGTTTTTTTTTTTTCATGTAAACTGAACTGTTATTGCAAACAAATGGAATAATCAGTATATAAAGCAAGCAGGATCCATAACACTGAAAATTTCTATTTGTGTTTTTCAATCTTTTAATGTATCCGTTTACCATTGACCAGCTGAAACAGTGATCTGAGCAATAAATAAGTACATTCAATACATTCTCTAGGGCATATTATGCTGTGTGTGTTTATTTATTTTTTTTATAATTTTTGTAGAATATTAACCTATGAGACGCAACATGAAGCCTAGCCTGCATTCCTAAAAAAAATATGCAATTTGGATTGTAGATACAGATTAGACATGTGCAATTTGTTTCGTTTTTTTTTTTTTTTTTTTCGTTTTCCGTTAAAATTCGTTATATTCGTTCATTCGTTATCGTACGAATGATTCGCTAAAAAATTTAACGAATAACGAAATATCGAATCGAACGAATATGAAAAACAACAAAAATCCGAAATAACCAAATTAGAAACAACGAAACTACGAAAGAAGAAAATCCGAAAAACGAAAACAGGAACAACGAAAATCAAAATGAACGAAAAAATTCGTACATTCGGAACTTTTTTTTTTGTTAAATTGGTAATTTTCCGTGTCCCTTACAATGGCGCTGCTTAACGTGCTTCGAATGGATTGAACAAAAAAAATTCGTACATTCGTAACCTTTTTTTTTCGATTCGTCATTTTCCGTGTCTCTTACAATGGCGCTGCTTAACGTGCTTCGAATGGATTGAACGAAAAAAATTGTACATTCGTAATTTTTTATTTCTTTTTTCGATTCGTAATTTACCGTGTCTCTTACAATGGCGCTGCTTAACTTGCTTCGAATGGATTGAACGAAAAAAATTCGTACATTCGTAACTTTTTTTTTCGATTCGTAATTTTCCGTGTCTCTTACAATGTAATAATAGCATACACATTACATAACATTATGAATTATGCTCCGATTCCGAATCTACGAAAACAATGTTACGAAAGTACGAATAAATCAATCTTACGAAAGTACGAATGTAACTAAATCTACGAAAATACGAATGCGTCCGAATTTCGAATAAACGAAAATTAAACTAATGGAAAAACGAATCAACGAAAAAATAACTCTTACGAAAATACGAATCGTTACGAATACGAACACCGACGACTTACGAATTTACGAATCGTTACGAATCAACGGAAACGAACAGAAACTAAACGAAACTAAACAAATTTTTCTATTGTGCACATGTCTAATACAGATTGTATTTCGGTGTCTTGTCCATTTTCCCCTTGAGCACATTGTGCTGTTTTAAATTTTTTAGTAAATTTCGTAAATTTCTCTAAAGTAGCGGCCTATGGGACGTAACACAGAACCTAGCCTGGGGCAAATGTACTGTACACTCCATGACAAACTTGTCCAACTGCTTGATCTAAGGAGGCAGAAAACACAGGTTCCATTTGTCATACAGAGTCACCTAAGTTCAGTTGTGGGCCCTCAGTGCATGTGGGTCATACCAATATATCCCTTGTTCATTTGCTTTACCAAAACGATTTGCAGTGTGAGCGTTGAAAATGTGTTGGGGGTGTTGTCCATGTTGAAGTATTGTCAAGTTATGCCCCGTACACACGATCGGATTTCCCGACAACAAATGTTGGATGTGAGCTTGTTGGCGGAAAGCCTGACCGTGTGTAGGCTCCATCGAACATTTGTTGTCTGACTTTCCGCCAACAAATTTTGGCCGGCAGCTTCTCAAATTTTCCGCCGACAAAACTTTGTTGTCGGAATTTTCGCTCGTCCGTCACACACAGAAGTTCACGCATGCTCAGAATCAAGCAGAAGGAGCCGCATTGGCTATTGAACTTCCTTTTTCTCGGCTCGTCGTACGTCTTGTACATCACCACGTTCTCATGTTGGTAATTGTTGGCCAACATTTTTGGTGACCGTGTGTTTGCAAGACAAGTTGGAGCCAACAACCTTCGAACGAAAATCCATGGTTTTGTTGTCGGAAAGTCCGATCGTGTGTACGGGGCATAAGACAGCATACAGCAGGAAATCTTTTGCCCTTGTGGAACAGACACAACAATGGACATTTATTTACTTCTGTCCTAAACATTTATAGGGCTAACCACCTTCAGGTACCATTTTGTAGCCCTTATCTTTGAATTTTGGTCTTACACACAACTGATAACTGATGCCGCGTGCACACGGTCGGAATTCTCGTCGGAAAAAGCTCTGATGGTTTTCCCGTCGGAATTCCGATGGAATTTCGCTCAAACTGTCTTGCCTACACACGGTCACACCAAATTCCGACGGTCAATAACACTGCGGCATAAAACACGTTTGACGGCACTATAAAAGGGAAGTTTAATGCTTCTGAGCATGCGTCGAATTGTTTCCGAGCATGCGTCGGAATTTTGTGTTTTCGGAATTGCATACACACGATCGGAAAATCCGATAGAAAGGTTTTCCGTCGGAAAAATTAAGAACAGGTTCTCAATCCAAAGTCCGTCGGAAATTCCGACAGAAAAAGACTGATGGGCATACACACGGTCGGAAAATCCGATGAAAAGCTCCCATCGGACTGTTTCCATCGGAAATTCCGACCGTGTGTACGCGGCATAAGTTTTCCTGCCTTGGATAAATCAGTCTGGATTGCCATTGGATTATCATGTGAATAAGGGCAACTGGATTAAATCCTGGATGTAGGAGGGCACTTTAAAGCCAGCAACAGATGGTTCAAATCTCGGCCGATTCAACCGGCTGAGATTTAAACCATGTATGGGCAGGCTGATTGTACTCAAGTCAATTCATCGATTGTCTTGGGTACAACCAGCATGTCGGAGTTTTAGCGCACAATTATTGCCAACGGTTAGCAATAATCACTGTATTCTCCCGGCATGGACAGCTTCCCATGTCCCCCCTGCCGAGAGGACACAATAGCTCCACGGTAGGCATTCCCCCATCAACACTGACTGTGTTGATGAGGGAACCGAGGTTGCCGGAAAGAAAATTGTATCATCTATGGCCGGCTTAGTCACCTAGCTGCCTAACTGACTTTAACTGCTTAAGGACCGCCTCCTGCACATTTACGTCGGCAGAATGGCACGGCTGGGCACATCAACATACAGGTATGTTGCTCTTTAAGTGCCCAGCCGCGGGTCGCGTGCATGCCGCCGGTGGCGTGCCCGCGACCCGGTCCTGAGCTCCGTAACCGTGGTCGCGGGACCCGCGGACCGGATCGCCGCTGGTGTCCCACGATCGGGTCACAGAGCTGAAGAACGGGGAGAGGTAAGTGTAAACAAACCTCTCCCCGTGCTTCCTAGTGAGACTGACACTGATCGTCTGTTCCCTGTCATCAGGAAAGACAAAAAGTGATGTCGAACGCCAAGCCACGCCCCCTACAGTAAAAAGACACACACACGTCACACTTAACCCCTCCCCGCCCCCTAGTGGTTAACCCCTTCATTGCTAGTGTCATTTACACAGGAATCAATGCATTTAAATAGCACTGATTGCTGTATAAATGCCAATGGTCCCAAAAATGTGTCAAAAATGTCCGATGTGTCCGCCATAATGTCGCAGTCACAATAAAAAAAAAAAAAACGCTGATCGCCGCCATTACTAGCAAAAAAAAAAAATATTAATAAAAATGCTATAAAACTATCCCCTATTTTGTAAACGCTATAACTTTTGCGCAAACCAATCAATAATCGCTAATTGCGATTTTTCTTACCAAAAATATGTAGAAGAATACGTATCGGCCTAAACTGAGGAAAATTTTTTTTTATATATTTTTTGGGATATTTATTATAGCAAAAAGTAAAAAATATTGAATTTTTTTCAAAATTGTCGCTCTATTTTTGTTTATAGCGCAAAAAATAAAAACCGCAGGGGTGATCAAATACCACCAAAAAAAAAGCTCTATTTGTGGGAAAAAAAGGACACTAATTTTGTTTGGGAGCCACGTCGCACGACCGCGCAATCGTCAGTTAAAGCGACGCAGTGCCGAATTGCAAAAAAGGGGCCTGGTCCTTTGGCTGGCATTACCAAAAAAATGTTTGGAGCCTTTTTTTGCGGGCGGACCGATCGGGTCCCCCTGTTCATTTTTTAGGCAGACCCAATTGAACCATGCATTGCCCTCTATGGAGCAGCGGGTGTTAACGGACATTTGTCCAGTGACTAAACTAAATAAAATTGCGCTAGTCTATAAATAGCTAATAGCAAACATACTATAACACATTGTATATATGTGAAAACATCAAAAAGTGCAGAAAAAAAAGAACAAACAGATGAATACACTTCTGTGTATAAGTGAGTCCTAGTAGTTGATGAAAAAAGTCCAAAGATGAATTCTGAGTTCCACCACCAAGTGACTTGATGCAATTTTCTGTGGCACCCCACACACAGTAGTCAAGGACTCTTACCAGATAGCCGGGACCACTTATCTCTAAGATGGTCAAACACGCAGGCAGAATAACCTCGGTGGGGTAATGAAAAACCGAGCCATTAAGGCACTGGGATGGTAGAGGACTCCTTCACCGTAATCTCCCCCTCACAGCAGGATGTCCCAATTATCCAAGAACAAGAAATTAACCATTCAAGGAAAATAAGCTTCAATAGTGTAATACCATTTAAGGTGATATTTATTGAAAAGAAAAGCCAAATGGCTACTTACAATGTATAAATACTGAGAATAAAATAATTTTCTGGCAAAGAGAAAGCAATCACCTGCATTTCCGGGGTCACGTGGGGCGCGATGGCATCAGCACGTAGCTCCGCCCGACATGTTTCGTCACACGTGACGTCTTCCTGGGGGCATATTTCCCCCCATTTGTCCGTGAAAAAAAAAAAGATGGATGGGGGATCCCATCTGGCAGATCGGATGGGATGGCAGTTGGGTGTAAATGGACCCGTTTACATCTGATTGCCCATATGTAATCGAAAATTCGTAAATTCTTACATTCGTAAATTCGTAATGTTGAAAATTCGAAAATTCGAAAATAAGAAAGAAAATCTGAAAATGCAAAAGAACAACTAACCAGGGCTAGACTGGGACAGAAATTTGGCCCTGGACTTCATCCAGACCGGCCCACTTACATTTTGAGTGTCCCATCAGTAGCCCCCTTACATCAGAGTCCTATGACCAGCCCCTTACATCAGAGTCCCATCACCAGCCCCTTACATCGGAGTGTCCACTTCCCACGTGTACTCACAGTTCTGAAGGCAGCTTCTCTTCTTCCTCTCTCCAGTCGTGTGATAAGTGATAAGGGGAGAGAGGAAGGAAAGTCTGCCGGCCGTCTATTCCCCCTGCAGGCTGGAGGGAGCAGGAAGCCTAATGCTCTCTCCAGCATATGACGGAAGCTGCTCCTCCTGACAGGAGTGAAATCGGGATCACTCACTGTCAGAGAGAAGCGGCTCCAGGACTGCACCTGACTGGCCCACTGAGCAATCGGCCCACCGGGAAACTCCCGGTAATCCCGATGGCCAGTACATGCCTGCAACTAACTAACTAATGATAAGAAGGAGAATCTTTAAGCAGAGCAGGCCCGGACTTGCCCGGACATCTGCCTGCTCAGCGGAGATCAGTTGACAGATCAGTGGACAGGAGTCTGTCCCATGTTTGAGGGGCCTTACTGTCAATGTAAGACAAAGAGTTCTGACACTAAAATTGCACATGCTGTGATCAAGTTGCTAACCCCTAAAATAACAGAGGCATTAGACAAAGGTAGTTAAGGGTTTATATACTTTTGCTCATGCTAATGTATATATCTTGTTGACCTAGGTGGGGTAATCTCCATTCTTGGGATTAGATGTCAAGATTTTATCCTTCACATGTTAAAAAAAATAATGACTAATTTAGTGCCTGCAGCATTATTGGTGGGTGAAGAGGGAAGGATTAAAGCAAGGCTTTCAGGCTATAACAAAGACAATAATAATGGCAGGTGGATTGTTCTGATTGCAGCGATATGTGTTGTTATAAGTGTAGGTGTGGGATGTGGGTTCTACTCGTCCCTGCCCTCAGTCATTGTTTTGCAACGTTGACCCATATATTCAAATAGTTACATAGTAGGTGAGGTTGAAAAAAGACACAAGTCCATCAAGTCCAACCTATGTGTGTGATTATATGTCAGTATTACATTGTATATCCCTGTATGTTGCGGTCATTCAGGTGCTTAACGAATAGTTTATTGAAACTACCGATGCCCCCCGCTGAGACCACTGCCTGTGGAAGGGAATTCCACATCCTTGCCGCTCTTACAGTAAAGAACCCTCTACGTAGTTTAAGGTTAAACCTCTTTTCTTCTAATTTTAATGAGTGGCCACGAGTCTTGTTAAACGCCCTTCTGCGAAAAAGGTCAGACATGTTTCGTCATCTCGACTTATTCATGGGAACCCCATGAATAGGTCAAGATGACGAAACATGTCTGGGCGTGGCTGTACGGCAACCATCTGTGATGCATGACGTCTTACCGGATGTGACGTATCGATACTGACGAGTGAGCGAGTTTGTCATGATGTGCGCATTTGCTCCAAGTAAGGCGTTATGTCTCATAGGTAATTTTCTAGACATTCTTTTTTTTTTTTTTTTTTTACAAATAAAATTATAAGAAAAAGAACAGCATAATATGCCAGATGGGCATAAGTTAATATTAAAGAGAATTATATGAATAAAGAACCCCACCTTTTTCATTTACATGTGGAGTAATCCTCTTCTGTTGTGCACAGTCAGATTTCGGGAGTACTATTAACCCTGTGGGTTTAAAAGTCTTGATGCCGAGCATGGGAGTGCAAGGCATTTATATCTGGTGAGTGAGTTTCCTAAGGGAGCGGATTCACTGTCACATACGGTGTGGTGGAAGGAAGTTAATCACTTGAAGATTACCACTTTTATGGACTTTAATTGAGAACTTTTTTTCACTTTGTCTTTTTGTATATTTTTATATATTTTTCCAGTGGATCAAGTATTCACAGTTTATGTTGCTATCACTATCACATGGTGTTATAGTAATTGTTTCAGTATCCGTTTCACAGTAATATTGTGATATTAGCACCACTATTTGTTTACGTTTATATTTCATTATTGTTTTAAGTGGCAGCTCTAGTAGGGTTTTATCTGTATGAGCGCAGTGGTGGGACATCAAGCATAGGTGCGTGTGACTTGCTGACCAACAGTTGAATATACAATGTGGAATTGTATTTTTTTTTTTTGTGATATTTGTTTTTTTTACTAGTAAATTAGTAAATACATTTACTAATAATTGCTTACTAATAAAAATAGGAAATACAATGTGGAATTGTATCTTTTTTTTGTGTTTTTTTTTTTTTTACTTATTTACTAATAAATTTGTAAATAAATTTACAAATTTACTAAGAATTATTTACTAATAAAAATAGGAAATACAATGTGGAATTGTATCTTTTTTTTTGTGGTATTTTTATTTTTTATAATGAAATAGAATCAGAATTTACATCTTTTGCACATAATGACTCGAATAATTGGCTCAGGGTACTCTAAATAGTTTTTTTAACAGTCTCCATAATATCTTACACCTCTGGTCTAACAGGATGGGATGTGAAGTGATGGGTGATATTTCAAGTCACACTAATTACACGTTTGAAGTTCTGCCAATATCATTTAGAACTTGTTCTGCAGAGTGAAGCTGGAGTATAAAATCTTGGAGGTAGACATGTTTTATTGCAATGCAACTACTTAGCTATGACAAATGATTATTTTATTTTTTTAAATGGTTAAAAAAAAACATTAAAACAAAAAAAGTTACTATAAGATGATGTTTGTAGCAATATTATTGTATTTTCAATGGATGTTTTGTATTGGTGAAAACAATAAAGAAATACAGAGTTAAAAAAAATAAAAATAACCATTAAAAACAAATTATAAATATAATAATTTTGATTATATTAAAAATAAAAAATAAAATTTAAATCCTCGTTAACTAGTTCCAATCCGGGCCAATTTTGACATTTCCCTCATACATGTAAAAATCAGCATTCTTTTGCTAAAAAAAAAAAATATTTAGAGCCCCCCAAATATTATATGTTTTTTAAGCTGAGACCCTGAAGAATAAAATGGTGGTTGTTGCAATTTTGTATGCCGGGCCATATTTGCGCAGCGGTTTTTTTAACACAAATTTTTAGGACAAAATACATTTTGTTAGTGAGTATAATATAATACCTCATTTTTTTTTGGTAAAATATCAAGCCCAGTACGTAGATACCTAACATGCCACGCTTTATTATTATTACAGGTATTTATACAGTGCTGTCAATTTACGCAGCACTTTACATATATATACACTCACTGGCCACTTTATTAGGTACACCTGTTCATTTGCTTGGTAAAACAAAATGCTAATCAGCCAATCACATGGTAGCAACTCAATGCATTTAGGCATCTAGACACGGTGAAGACGACGTTCAAACCGAGCATCAGAATGGGGGGAGAAGGGGGATTGAAGTGACTTTGAACGTGGCATGGTTGTTGGTGGCAGACGGGCTGGTCTGAGTATTTCTGGGATTTTCACATACAATCACCTCTCGGGGTTTACAGAGAATAGTGGGAAAAAGAGAAAATATCCAGTGAGCGGCAGTTGTGTGGAGGAAAATGACTTGTTGATGTCAGAGGAGAATGGGCAGACTGGTTGCAGATGATAGAAAGGCAACAGTAACTCAAATAACCACTCGTTACACCCAAGGTATGCGGAATACCATCTCTGAACACACAACACATCTGACCTTGAAGCAGAAGACCACTCCGGGTGCCACTCCTGTCGGCTAAGAACAGGACACTGAGGCTACAATTGGCACAGGATCACCAAAACTGGACAATAGAAGATTGGGAAAACTTTGCCTGGTCTGATGAGTCTGGATTTCAGCTGCGACATTCAGATGATGGGGTCAGAATTTGGCGCATGGATCCATCATGCCTTGTATCACCGGTTCAGGCTGGTGGTGGTGGGGGGGTATTTTATTGCCACACTTTGGGCCCCTTAGTACCAATTAAGCATGGTTTATACACCACGGCCTACCTGAGTATTGTTGGTGACCATGTCCATCCCTTTATGACTACAGTGTCCCCATCTTCAGATGGCTCCTTCCAGCAGGATAATGCACCATGCCACAAAGCTCCAATCATCTCACCACTGGACAATGAGGTCACTGTCCTCCAATGGCCCCCACACTCACCACATCTCATCCAATTGAGCACCATGGATGCATCATGGATGTGCAGCCGAAAAATCTGCAGCAACTGTGTGATGTTATCATGTCACTATAGAGCAGAATCTCTCTGAGGAACATTTCCAACACCTTGTTGTATCTATGCCACCAAGAATGAAGGCAAAAGGGGGTCCAACCCGCTACTAGTAAGGGGGACCTAATAAAGTGGCCGGTGAGTGTATATTGTACATTCACATCAGTCCCTGCCCTCAAGAATCTTACAATATAAGATCTCTAACTCAAATTCATGCATACACATACTAGGGGAAGTTTAGAGAGGATCCAATTAGCCTACCAGCATGTCTTTGGAGTGCGGGAGGAAATGGGAGATAGGTAGCGGGAGGCAATCTCCATAGGCAACGCGTTAAAACTTTTTCAGGTTACCAGTTAAGAGATACACAGGAGGTCTGGTGCTAGAATTGTTGCTTTCGCTCTAATGTTCTCAGCAATATTCCTCATGTATGGTGCGATCGCCGTATACATATGCGTTCGGGACCCACATGAACATTTGCAATTATGCATGAGCACAAGGGTGTTTTTTTGGTGGGGAATCAACTTTATTGCTCTCACAAGGAATGAAGAACATCTCTTGTGAGAGTATGGGTCATGATATGATAGAAGAACATCTCTTGTGAGAGCATGGGTCGTGATACGATAGAAGAACATCTCTTGTGAGAGCATGGGTCATGATATGATAGAAGAACATCTCTTGTGAGAGTATGGGTCGTGATATGATAGAAGAATATCTCTTGTGAGAGTATGGGTCATGATATGATAGAAGAATATCTCTTGTGAGAGTATGGGTCGTGATATGATAGAAGAACATCTCTTGTGAGAGTATGGGTTGTGATATGATAGAACATCTCTTGTGAGAGTATGGGTCGTGATATTATAGAAGAACATCTCTTGTGAGAGTATGGGTCGTGATATGATAGAAGAATATCTCTTGTGAGAGTATGGGTCAGGATATTATAGAAGAACATCTCTTGTGAGAGTATGGGTCGTGATATGATAGAAGAACATCTCTTGTGAGAGTATGGGTCGTGATATGATAGAAGAACATCTCTTGTGAGAGCATGGGTCGTGATATGATAGAAGAACATCTCTTGTGAGAGTATGGGTCAGGATATTATAGAAGAACATCTCTTGTGAGAGTATGGGTCATGATATGATAGAAGAATATCTCTTGTGAGAGTATGGGTCATGATATGATAGAAGAACATCTCTTGTGAGAGCATGGGTCGTGATACGATAGAAGAACATCTCTTGTGAGAGCATGGGTCATGATATGATAGAAGAACATCTCTTGTGAGAGTATGGGTCGTGATATGATAGAAGAATATCTCTTGTGAGAGTATGGGTCATGATATGATAGAACAGGGCTCAAAATTTCAAGTCCTGAGCTACTAGCCAGGCCTCAAGGGTTACTCGCCACCAGTTGCCCCGCCCAACCCCTACCCTGCCCCGCCCCTAAACCCGCCCTCATAAATTATCTCATTAAATGACACCTTTAATGTTTTATGCAATTAAGTTATAAAAATATTAACAACTTTATCCATGCCTGCCAATGCAGCAGGTGTCCCCCCCCATGTGCAGCCTGTGTCCCCCCCCCCCATGTGCAGCCTGTGTCCCCCCCCATGTGCAGCCTGTGTCCCCCCCCCATGTGCAGCCTGTGTCCCCCCCCCATGTGCAGCCTAGGGTGCCCACGTGTCCCGGATTGCCGGGGATTGTCCCCGTAATAGGCATCTGTGTCCCTAGTCCCGGGAACATCCATTCCGGGACAATACAGTGTCCCGGAATGAAACTGACACTGGGAACTATCAGGAATTCCGCCTCCATCTCCACCTGACTCTAATCCTGCCCACTGGTTGGTAGAGCCGCCAGCCCTCCCTGCCCAGTGTTGAAAGCGGAGGAGGATTTCACTTCCTCCTCCGCGCTAGTGCTCCTGGGGCCCAACGCAGCTGAGCTCCGCCCCCGCACCCTTGTCATGCCATGGTCCTAGAGAGGGACAGTTCCGCTGGTCCAGTGGCGGCAGGGTGGAGGGCAGCGCAGACAGCAGCATCTTAAAACAGTGAGTGTGACCCCAGGGAGCAGCACGAGGCTGGCTAGAAGGAACAGCCAGGGAGGAGTGGGAGAAGACCTCACCGCCACCCTGACCTAAGCAGCAGTGTGAGCGCAGTGTCCCCAGCACCTTCCCAGAGCCTACACACCTTCTTCAGCTGTGACTGCCATCATGAAGAAAGATAGGCTGACCAAGAGCCCAGAGGACGAGGATAGCGGGAGGTAGGTGCATCACACACACACACCTACCCACAGACAGGGTGTACAGGAGAGACTGCAAGCAGGGATAGGGGGTCACTTTCACTCACCCTCTCTCTCTCTCTCTCTCTCTCCCACCTCTCCCCCCCCCCCCTCTCTCTCTCTCTCCCACCTCTCCCCCCCCCTCTCTCTCTCTCTCTCTCCCACCTCTCTCCCCCCTCTCTCTCTCCCACCTCTCTCCCCCCTCTCTCTCTCTCCCACCCCTCTCCCCCCTCTCTCTCTCCCCCCCCCTCTCCCCCCCTCTCTCTCTCTCTCTCTCATCTCTCCCCCTCATCTCTCTATCAAACCCCTCTATCTCCCCCCTCTATCTCTCTCTCCTCTCTCTCCCCCACCCCCCCTCTCTCTCTTCCACCCCCTCTCTCTCCCCTCTCTCTCTCTCCCACCCCCCCTCTCTCCCCTCTCTCTCTCCCACCCCCCTCTCTCCCCTCTCTCTCTTTCCCACCCTCTCTTTCTCTCTCCCACCCTCTCTTTCTCTCTCCCCACCCCCCTCTCTTTCTTCCACCCCTCTCTTTCTCTCTCCCACCCCCCTCTCTTTCTCCCACCCCCCTCTCTCTCTCCCACCCCCCCTATCTCTCCCCCCACCCCCTCTCTCTCTCTCACCCCTCTCTCTCTCTCTCTCTCGCTCTCCCTCTCTCTCGCCCCCCCCTCTCTCTCTCCCCCCCCCCTCTCTCTCTCCCACCGCTCTCTTTCTCTCTCTCTCTCTCTCCCCCCTCTCTCTCTCTCTCTCTCTCTCTCTCTCCACCCCTCTCTTTCTCTCTCTCTCCCACCCCTCTCTTTCTCTCTCTTACTCTCTCTCCCACCACTCTTTCTCACCCCTCTCTCTCTCCCATCGCTCTCTCTTTCTCTCTCCAACCCCTCTCTCCCAACCCCTCTCTCTCTCCCACCCTCTCTTTCTCTCACCCCATCTCCCCTCCTCTCTCTCTCTCACCCCCTCCATCTTTCTCTCTCTCACCCTCTCTCTTTCTCTCACCCCCTCTCTCTCTCCCCCCTTTCACTCCCCTCTCTTTCTCTCTCCCATCCCTCTTTCTCTCACCTCTCTCTCTCTCTCTCATCTCTTTCTCTCACCTCTCTCACCTCTCTCTCTCTCTCTCTCACCGCTCTCTCTTTCTCTCTCTCTCTCTCCCACCCCCCGTTTCACCCCCCTCTCTCAGCCACCCTCCCTCTCTCTCTCAATGGAGGGGGTAGGAATCAGGTAGGTCAGTGTATTGATCAGGTAGGTCAGTGTATGTCCAGATCCTTCAGGTCATTTGTATTCCTTTTGTAGTATAAAGTACAGGGTTTTATATACAACTTTAGTGCCTTAGATACAATTACACTTTGTGAATCTAAGTGGCCCCCTGCAGCTGCAATGTTGGACTAACATACATGAAACAAATGGTGGCACCGCCCCCCGGTGACGTCACCAACTGGTGCATGCTGGGGGTTGTCCCTGATTGGCAGTTTGGAAATGTGGTCACCCTAGTGCAGCCTGTGTCCCCCCCCCCCCATGTGCAGCCTGTGTCCCCCCTCATGTGCAGCCCGTGTCCCCCCCTCATGTGCAGCCCGTGTCCCCGCCATGTGCAGCCCGTGTCCCCCCATGTGCAGCCCGTGTCCCCCCCATGTGCAGCCCGTGTCCCCCCTATGTGCAGCCCGTGTCCCCCCCATGTGCAGCCCGTGTCCCCCCCATGTGCAGCCCGTGTCCCCCCCCATGTGCAGCCCGTGTCCCCCCCATGTGCAGCCCGTGTCCCCCCCATGTGCAGCCCGTGTCCCCCCCATGGTGTTGCCCGTGTCCCCCCCATGGTGCTGCCCGTGTCCCCCCCATGGTGCTGCCTGTGTCCCCCCCATGGTGTCGCCTGTGTCCCCCCATGGTGCTGCCTGTGTCCCCTCCATGGTGCTGCCTGTGTCCCCCCTCCATGGTGTTGCCTGTGTCCCCCCCATGTGCAGCCTGTGTCCCCCCCCATGGTGCTGCCTGTGCCCCCCCCCCATGGTGCTGCCTGTGCCCCCCCCCCCCCATGGTGCTGCCTGTGTCCCCCCCATGGTGCTGCCTGTGTCCCCCCCATGGTGCTGCCTGTGTCCCCCCCCATGGTGCTGCCTGTTCCCCCCCCATGTGCAGCCTGTGTCCCCCCCCATGTGCAGCCTGTGCCCCCCCCCATGTGCAGCCTGTGTCCCCCCCCCATGTGCAGCCTGTGTCCCCCCCCATGGTGCTGCCTGTGTCCCCCCCATGGTGCTGCCTGTGTCCCCCCCATGGTGCGCCCTGTGTCCCCCCCATGGTGCTGCCTGTGTCCCCCCCATGGTGCTGCCTGTGTCCCCCCCCCCATGGTGCTGCCTGTGTCCCCCCTCCTTGGTGTTGCCTGTGTCCCCCCATGTGCAGCCTGTGTCCCCCCCATGTGCAGCCTGTGTCCCCCCCCCATGTGCAGCCTGTGTCCCCCCCATGTGCAGCCTGTGTCCCCCCCCATGGTGCTGCCTGTGTCCCCCCCCCCATGGTGCTGCCTGTGTCCCCCCCATGGTGCTGCCTGTTTCCCCCCCATGTGCAGCCTGTGTCCCCCCCATGGTGCTGCCTGTGTCCCCCCCCCCCATGGTGCTGCCTGTGTCCCCCCCCCCCATGGTGCTGCCTGTGTCCCCCCCCCATGGTGCTGCCTGTGTCCCCCCCCATGGTGCTGCCTGTTTCCCCCCCCCCATGGTGCTGCCTGTGTCCCCCCCATGTGCAGCCTGTGTCCCCCCCATGTGCAGCCTGTGTCCCCCCATGTGCAGCCTGTGTCCCCCCCCCATGTGCAGCCTGTGCCCCCCCATGTGCAGCCTGTGCCCCCCCCCATGGTGCTGCTTGTGTCCCCCCCATGGTGTTGCTGTGTCCCCCCCATGGTGTTGCTGTGTCCCCCCCATGGTGTTGCCTGTGTCCCCCCCCATGGTGCTGCCTGTGTCCCCCATGTGCTGCCTACCTGTGGAGGGGAAGAGAGGAGAGCCGCCACTGGGAGATCCCAGCAGGGAACATCACAGCTTTCGTTTCATAAGCTGTGTGTTCCCCCGCTACGCGCTGTCACATAAGCCCTTCCCCTTGTCCGGGGAACTTTGATACATGTCACCCGTCCTAGGATTGGACAGATGATCTGTCTATCAAAGTCCCGGAAAAGGGGAGGAGCTTGTGTGACGGCGCGCGGCGGGGGAACACACAGCTTATGAAACGAAAGCTGTGATGTTCCCTGCTGGGATCTCCCAGTGGCGGCTCTCCTCTCGTCTCCTCGCCAGCCCTCAAAAATCACTCGCAAAGTGCGAGTGTGCGAGTGTAAATTTTGAGGGCTGTGATAGAAGAATATCTCTTGTGAGAGTATGGGTCGTGATATGATAGAAGAACATCTCTTGTGAGAGTATGGGTTGTGATATGATAGAAGAACATCTCTTGTGAGAGTATGGGTCGTGATATTATAGAAGAACATCTCTTGTGAGAGTATGGGTCGTGATATGATAGAAGAACATCTCTTGTGAGAGTATGGGTCAGGATATTATAGAAGAACATCTCTTGTGAGAGTATGGGTCAGGATATTATAGAAGAACATCTCTTGTGAGAGTATGGGTCGTGATATTATAGAAGAACATCTCTTGTGAGAGTATGGGTCGTGATATTATAGAAGAACATCTCTTGTGAGAGTATGGGTCGTGATATGATAGAAGAACATCTCTTGTGAGAGTATGGGTCAGGATATTATAGAAGAACATCTCTTGTGAGAGTATGGGTCAGGATATTATAGAAGAACATCTCTTGTGAGAGTATGGGTCAGGATATTATAGAAGAACATCTCTTGTGAGAGTATGGGTCAGGATATTATAGAAGAATATCTCTTGTGAGAGTATGGGTCGTGATATGATAGAAGAACATCTCTTGTGAGAGCATGGGTCGTGATATGATAGAAGAACATCTCTTGTGAGAGTATGGGTCGTGATATGATAGAAGAACATGTCTTTTGAGAGTATGGGTCGTGATATGATAGAAGAACATCTCTTGTGAGAGTATGGGTTGTGATATGATAGGTCCACTTTATGGAGAAATCTGGGGTCATTTAGACTGCATGCTCGGAAACAATTCGACGCATGCTCGGAAGCATTAAACTTCCCTTTTATAGTGCCGTCAAACGTGTTTTATGCTGCGGTGTTATTGACAGTCGGAATTTGGTGTGACCGTGTGTAGGCAAGACAGTTTGAGCGAAATTCCGTCAAAATTCCGGCAGGAAAATCATCAGAGCTTTTTCTGACGAGAATTCCGACCGTGTGTACGCGGCATAAGAGTCCCCTCTTTGTGGACAGGTTTCTTCGCACTTCCTGTTAAGTTTCCTAAAAAAGAATGGAAGGGAAATCTCCCCACCCCCAAGGAATAGGACACAAACAGCAAAGAAAAAAAAAATGGTTTTAAATCCTTCATTACGCTCGACTTTCATTGGCTTTGGATACACTTTAACAGGATTACGATACAGATGTGTGAACAGACATTTGATACGATTAGGTTTCCCATGAATTTAGGGCAGCTAAATAAATAATTCTCAATAATCTGTTTATTGTTCATTCTAATTCCTATCTAGAATTGCCACCACCTGAATATATTTTTATTTTTTCATTTATTACATTATATAAAAGTTAAACGGAAGCAATTCATCCAAGTTCTCCTAAGAATAAAGGTTGTTGGACGGTGGCCAAGCAATCCAGGTTACCAAACCACTGGAGGGGAAGACTTTTGATTTTGCCAAACCTGATGGCATTTACTCAACCACAAAAACAAACAAAGCAAAAAAAAAAGTCTAAATGTAAATTTGTGTGAACATTTCACAAAAATCTATGAACTTTATTAAACTAAATTCAAACACATTAACTGTAAAAATTGACTTTAACGACACGTTCTCTATTGTTTGCCCAGCAAAATGATACGATGTATCTACAGTGTTTAATCAGGAGGAGCCGACTGACTCTTTACCGCCAAATATAAATTGTGATAACTGGATTGCCAAGAGACTGTGGTTTATTTCCAGGTTAAATATTCCACACTCTGTTTCCCTGATTACATCATTCTCATGAAATTCTAATAAATGAAGGATGACACTTCATCTACCCCACCAAATTGCATAATTATTCTGGATCTTGTCCAGTTTAAATATCCTGTACATTTAATTATTAAGCCAGTTCTTCTGAAAATGACTCAAACCCCACTTGTGTTTATGCCCCACTCCAGGGGAGGCCCGTCCATTAAGAATGCACGGGCGCCGCCCCCTCTGTCCACGCCACCCCCCTATATGGATAATGGATAGATTCATGAATAGCATGAATCTATTAGACATGTGCACAATAGAAAAATTTGTTTAGTTTGGTTTAGTTTCTGTTCGTTTCCGTTGATTCGTAACGATTCGTAAATTCGTAAGTCATCGGTGTTCGTATTCGTAACGATTCGTAAATTCGTAAGTCGTCGGTGTTCGTAACCATAACGATTCGTAAATTCGTAAGTCGTCGGTGTTCGTATTCGTAACGATTCCTATTTTCGTAAGAGTTATTTTTTCGTTGATTTGTTTTTCCGTTAGTTTAATTTTCGTTTATTCGAAATTCAGACGCATTCGTATTTTCGTAGATTTAGTTACATTCGTACTTTCGTTAGATTGATTTATTCGTACTTTCGTAACATTGTTTTCGTAGATTCGTAATCGGAGCATAATTCATAATTTTATGTAATGTGTGTGCTATTAGTACATTGTAAGAGACACGAAAAATTACGAATCGAAAAAAATAAGTTTCGAATGTGCGAATTTTTTCGTTCAATCCATTCGAAGCACGTTAAGCAGCGCCATTGTAAGAGACACGGAAAATTACGAATCGAAAAAAAAAGTTACGAATGTACGAATTTTTTCGTTCAATCCATTCGAAGCACGTTAAGCAGCGCCATTGTAAGAGACACGGAAAATTTACGAACCGAAAAAAAAAAAGTTACGAATGTACAAATTTTTTCGTGCAATCCATTCGAAGCACGTTAAGCAGCGCCATTGTAAGGGACACGGAAAATTACCAATTCAACAAAAAAAAAAAGTTACGAATTTTCTCGTTCATTTTGATTTTCGTTGTTCCTGTTTTCGTTTTTCGGATTTTCTTCTTTCGTAGTTTCGTTGTTTCTAATTTGGTTATTTCAGATTTTCGTTGTTTCTCATATTCGTTCGATTCGATAATTCGTTATTCGTAAAAAAATTTAGCGAATCATTCGTTCATTCGTACGATAACGAATGAGCGAATATAACAAATTTTAACGGAAAACGAAAAAAAAAAACGAAACGAATTGCACATGTCTAGAATCTATCCATGGCAGCCACGGCCACCCCCTATTCACGCCGCCCCCTCTATCCATGCCACCCCCCTATATGGTTAATTGATAGATTCATGAATAGCATGAATCTATCCATGGCCGCCGCGGCCACCCCCTATTCAGGTGTCCGGCCCCTTTCAGGATACCGGTCGCCTGAATTACAGCGTCGGGGTGTTTTTTTGAAGCACCTGATTAGAGCCATAGGTTTTAATAGGCTTTAAAATAGGGAGGGCTCAGAGTGCAGAGCATTGCGCTCGGAGTCCATCCAAGTGGTGTGTTAGAAAAGCAAATGAATATTGGCTTTTCTAACACTGAATCAGGAAGTGCGGGTCTGTTACACGTCTCCCGATTGGCTGGAAGGTCAGGCCTTTGGAGGACGCCTAGGAGGAGTGGAGGAGATTCACGGCGGAAGTCGCTATGATCTCAGAAGAGAAGAGGACACGGGAGATGCTGCCAGATGCCCGCCGTGGCCTGTCCCCCTGCCCGATGTGCCTGCCGCTCCTTTATGTGCCTACCGATCCCTACCGTTGATGGGGTAAGTGCTGGTACACCAGCAAACAGCACGGGGGGTTTGAGTGGAGGAGATTCACGGCGGAAGTCGCTATGATCTCAGAAGAGAAGAGGACACGGGAGACGCTGCCAGATGCCCGCCGCGGCCTGTCCCCCTGCCCGATGTGCCCGCCGATCCTTTATGTGCCTGCCGATCCCTACCGTTGATGGGGTAAGTGCTGGTACACCAGAAAACAGCGCGGGGGGGTTTGAGTGGAGGAGATTCACGGCGGAAGACACTATTATCTCAGAAGAGAAGAGGACACGGGAGATGCTGCCAGATGCCCGGCGCAGCCTGTCCCCCTGCCCGATGTGCCTGCCGATCGCCGATGTGCCCGCCAATCCTTGATGTGCTGCTGATCCCCGCTGCGGATGGGGTAAGTGCTGTGGACTGGGAAACAGTGCGAAGGGAGGGTTTGAGGCTCCGCCCCCAAACAAAAAAACACCAGCCGCCACTACCCAACACCCAAAAACATACAGAAATGGAAACCATTTTTTTTTTGTAAATATATAAAAGAAAATATAATAATAATAATAATAATTTCAGTCAGTAATTAATAAATGATAATTCAAGTTAAAGGGGTTGTAAAGTCAGAAGTTTTTTTTTTATCTTAATGCATTTTATGGTATTATAACAGTGAGAGACAGAAAATCAACAAAAATATCCAGAAAAACGCATTTCAAAAAAGTTATAAAGTGATTTGCATTTTAATGAGTGAAATACGTATTTGATCCCCTATCAATCAGCAAGATTTCTGGCTCCCAGGTGTCTTCTATACAGGTAACGAGATGAGATTAGGAGCACTCTCTTAAAGGGAGTGCTCCTAATCTCAGCTTGTTACCTGTATAAAAGACACCTGTCCACAGAAGCAATCAATCAGATTCCAATCTCTCCACCATGGCCAAGACCAAAGAGCTGTCCAAGGATGTCGGGGACAAGATTGTAGACCTACACAAGGCTGGAATAGGCTACAAGACCATCGCCAAGCAGGTTGGTGAGAGGGTGACAACAGTCGATTATTCACAAATGGAAGTAACACAAAGTAAAAGTCAATCTCCCTCGGTCTGCTGATCATGAGAACGATGAGGAATCAGCCCGGAACTAGACAGGAGAATCTTGTCAAGGCAGCTGGGACCACAGTCACCAAGAAAACAATTCGTAACACACTTTGCCGTGAAGGACTGCAATCCTGCAGCGCCTGCATGGTCCTCCTGCTCAAGAAAGCACATGTACAGGCCCATCTGAAGTTTGCTAATAAACATCTGAATGATTCAGAGGAGAACTGGGTGAAAGTGTTGTGGTCCGATGAGACCAAAATCCAGCTCTTTGGGATCAACTCAACTCGTATTTGGAGGAGGAGGAGAAATGTTGCTTTTGACCCCAAGAACACCATCCCCACCGTCAAACATGAAGGTGGAAACATTATGCTTTGGGGGTGTTTTTCTGCTAAGGGGACAGGACAACTTCACTGCATCAAAGGGACGATGGACGGGCCATGTACCATCAAATCTTGGGTGAGATTCTCCTTCTCTAAGCCAGGGCATTCAAAACTAGACATGTGCAATTCGTTTTGTTTTTTTTCGTTTTTTTTCGTTATTTTCGTTCGTTCGTTTTCGTACGAATGAACGAATCGTTTGAATCGTACGAATCCGAATAACGAATCATTCGAATCGTACGAATCCGATTAACGAATCATTCGAATCGAACGAATCCGAAAAACAACGAAAATCCGAAAAAAACTAATTAGAAACAACGAATGTACTAATGAAGAAAATCCGAAAAACGAAATACGAAATTCGTACATTCGTAACTTTTTTTTTTTTCGATTCGGAATTTTCCGTGTCTCTTACAATGGCGCTGCTTAACGTGCTTCAAATAGATTGAACGAAAAAATTTGTACATTCATAACTTTTTTTTTTTGTTGAATTGGTAATTTTCCGTTTCCCTTACAATGGCGCTGCTAAACGTACTTCGAATGGATTGAACAAAAAAATTTGTACATTCGTAACTTTTTTTTCGATTCGTAACTTTTTTTTTTCCGATTCGTAACTTTTTTTTTTTTCGATTTTTTTTGATTTGTAGTTTTCTGTGTCTCTATTGAACAAAAAAATTCGTACATTCGTAACTTTTTTTTCGATTCGTAACTTTTTTTTTTCGATTCGTAACTTTTTTTTTCAATTCGTAAATTATTAAAATGTAATAATAGCATACACATTACATAAAATTATGAATTATGCTCCGATTACGAATCTACGAATGTTACGAATGTACGAATAAATACGAAAAACGAAAACGAAAAAACGAATCAACGAAAAAATAACTCTTACGAATGTAGGAATCTTTACGAATACGAACACCGACAACTTACGAATGGACGAATCGTTACGAATCCGAACACCGACAACTTACGAATGTACGAATAGTTACGAATCAACGGAAACGGAAAAAACGAAACGAAAAAAAAAACTATTTTTTTTCAGAAACTAAAAAAACGAAACAAAAAAACAAATTTTTTTGTTGTGCACATGTCTATTCAAAACAGGTCGTGGTATTCCAGCATGGCAATGACCCAAAACACATGGCCAAGGCAACAAAGAAGGGGCTTAAGAAGACGCACATTAAGGTCCTGGAGTGGCCTAGCAAGTCTCCAGACCTTAATCCCATAGAAAATATGTGGAGGGAGCTGAAGGTTTGAGTTACCAAACGTCAGCCTCAAAACCATAATTACTTGGAGAGGATCTGCAAAGAGGAGTGGGACAAAATCCCTCCTGAGATGTGAGCAAACCTGGTGGCCAACTACAAGAAACGTCTGACCTCTGTGAGTATCAACAAGGGTTTTGCCACCAACTACTAAGTCATGTTTTTCAAAGGGGTCAAATACGTATCTCACTCATTAAAATGCAAATCAATTTATAACTTTTTTGAAATGCTTTTTTCTGGATATTTTTGTTATTATTCCGTCTCTCACTGTTATAATAAAGTGACCATTAAAATTATAGACTGATCATTTTTTTGTCAGTGGGCAAACGTACAAAATGAGCATCTGATCAAATACTTTTTTCAATCACTGTAGGTGTGAGGAAGTTCTTAAGATAAAGGAACTTTTTTTGTTTATTTTCACGTGATTGGATGATTGAATGAAGTATGAAAGTCTTGGGAGGGGGTGGACGTGGCCTTTTGGCTTGGTTCGCCCTCTCTCATGGGGTCTCCCTTTGGAGGACGCTCCACCAAGTACTTGGGTGGGTCTGTTTCGGCAGACCCTCCAGAGAACGGGGTCTGTCTGGTTTCGGTCGGATGGGCCACAGTGAGTACCTCAGTCCACGTCTGGAGCCTAACGCCCCGGGGGGTCAGGTCCTTCCTAGGGAGGATAATGTAACACGTGTTGTGTGTTTTTTTGGCACCGGGTGGAGTTTTTGGGTGTGTTTCACACGCTACTGGCTTTTCAAAATAAATAAATAAATGAGTTTTACTGCTTTAAGTCCACCCCGCGCATGTTTAATTGAGAGCAGAATGCATTTGTCAGAATTGTTTTTGCACCATCTGTTTTGACAATTCCGGCACAGAGTTTGTGTTTGTATTGTATTAACTACTGCCTAAGAGGGGTGGGATTGGCCCATCTGTTTGCTCAATGGGAGCAAAATGTGGTTTATCAAGATATCTAAAATTAACATTGCTGTTATGACAATAAATTATTTCCTAGTTACATGGCATGTGTTATTATAGTGTTGCTAGGCGAAGGTATGGTGCATATTACATATGGTCTCATCATCAGAAGGTAGATGCAAATGCATAAAATGTAAATGTTACCCATAGTACTAACACTATATGGCCAAAAGTATGTGGAAAGCAGACCATCACGCCTATATGAGCTTGTTGAACATCTAATTTCAAAACTACGGCCACTAATATGGAGTTGACCGCTCTTTGTGGCAATATTTTGGGGGTGTTCAGAGAAAACTTCTAACACTCTAGACATGTGCACTGCCGAAAAATGTGTTTGTTTTATTTTTTGTTTCATTCATTTGTTTTTTTTTTCTTTTTGTTTTTTTTGGGTCATTCGTTATGATCGCAACTCGTAAATTCATAAATTTGAAAATTTGTAAATTTGAAAATTCGAAAACTCATAAATTTGAAAATTGGAAAATCCGAAAATCCGAAAATAAGAAAGAAAATTAGAAAGAAAAATTAAAAAATTAGAAAGAATAACTTACTATTAAATTCTAGGTATTGGAATTTCCTTTCAAATTTGGCTGTAAGTGAACGCAACGAATACAAATTTATCTGAAGTTACGAATTATCCGAAATAACAAATGCCGTATCTATACAAATGGAACAAAGTTATTATTAGTTAGTTATTATTTCAGATTTTCAAATTTACGAATTTTCAAATTTACGAATTTACAAATTTACAATTTTTCATGTAGATTAGGGGGCCGGACGCATGGATTGGGGGGCAGACCACCACTGGGGCAAACGCCTAGTGCATTAATACCAACAACGTTTATTAAATCAAAAAGACAAAAACACACTCACAAAGCATGAGAAGGAACAAGTGTATTAAACACAACTCCAGCTATAGGCAGTATTGCCTGTTTTGAGGGACGTAGCCCCTTCCTTAGAGCTCCGAGGAAGGGGCTACATCCCTCGAAATACGTTAGCTTTCCAACCACAGCATACATGGTCAGGCGATACCGTCTATGGCTGCAGTTGTGTTTGCTATGCTTATTCCTTCTCATCTTTTGTGAGTATATTTTTGGCCTTTTGATTTAATAAACGTTGGTTGTGGTAGTGCACTAGGAGTTTGTGCCCCCTCCTGTGTGTTTTTACAATATTTTGGTGTGTGTCTGTGGTAATTTGTGCCCATTCGTGAGGTCAGATGCTAATGTTGGATAAGAAGACCTGGCCCCCCCATTGGTTTCCCAGTTCATCCTGAAGGTGTTCAGTAGGGTTGAGTTCAAGGCTTTGTGAAGGCCACTGTAGCTGAACCATCTCTACATGAAGCTGGCCTTGTACTATGACAGAGGGAGGCTCTGTCACCGTAAGAATATAGAAACATGTAATACAGGATTCCTATTATTATTATTATTATTATTATACAGGATTTATATAGCGCCAACAGTTTGCGCAGCGCTTAACAAAATAAAGGCAGACATTACAATTACATAACAATTTGGTACAAGAGGAATCAGAGGGCCCTGCTCGTTAGAGCTTACAATCTAAAAAGAAAGGGTCAATTGATACAAGAGGTAATAGCTGTGGGGGATGAGTTGATGGAAAAAGTAAAACAGTGTTAGTTAGAAGCAGGATAGGCTTCTTTAAAGAGAAAGGTTTTCAGGGATCGTCTAAAGATGTATAGATTAGGGGACAGTCGGACAGATTGGGGTAGAGCGTTCCAAAGGATGGGAGAAACTCTGGAGAAATCCTGGAGGCGAGCATGGGAGGAGGTGACAAGGGAGCTAGAGAGCAGGAGGTCTTGGGAGGACCGAAGAGAGCAGCTTGGTTGGTATTTTGGTACTAGGTTAGTGATGTAGCTGGGGGCAGAGTTATGGATGGCTTTGTAAACTATTGTTAGTACTTTGAATTTTATTCGTTGGGTGAGTGGAAGCCAGTGGAGGGATTGGCAGAGAGGGGTGGAGGACGCTGAATGGTTGGTAAGGTGGATAAGTCTTGCAGCAGCATTCATTATGGACTGAAGGGGGGATAGTCTATGTAAAGGTAGTCCAATGAGGAGGGAATTGCAGTAGTCGAGGCGAGAGATAACCAGGGAGTGAGTTAGAAGCTTGGTGGTGTCATTCGTTAAAAAGGGGCGTATTCTGGAAATGTTGCGGAGGCTAAGGCGGCATGATTTAGACAGGGATTGTATGTGGGTCCGAAAGGACAGTTCAGAGTCTAGGATTACCCCTAGCACCCTGGCATGTGGGGACGGACTGATAGATGTGCCATTGATCTTGACTGAGAAGTCAGGGGAAGGGGCACGTGGGGGAGGAAATATTAGGAGCTCAGTTTTAGACAGATTAAGTTTGAGAAAGTGGTTTGACATCCAGGCTGATATGTCTGCTAGTAAATCAGTGATGCGTGAGGAGATTGATGGGGTGAGTTGAGGGGCAGAGAGATAGATCTGGGTGTCATCAGCATATAAATGGTAGTGGAAGCCATGTGAGGCTATCAGCTGACCCAGGGAGGATGTGTAGATTGAGAATAGTAGAGGTCCAAGGACAGAACCTTGGGGGACCCCAACAGTAAGAGGAGTTGGAGAGGAGGAAGTGGAGTTGTAAGTGACACTGAAGGTGCGATGAGATAGGTAAGATTCGAACCAACGGAGAGCACAGCCATGGAGAACCCTATTAAGGGTTAATGCGAGGTTCAGAACTATCAATTCTGAATGGAGAAAGCTGTGTTTTTCCTGGATGAGAACATTCATTCCTGTCTCTGGGTTTTGCTAGATGCCTGCAATTTGGCTGACTACACAGGTGTGCAGGGTCTTTATATACTCAGGGCTGAGGACAGCTCAGAGCTCCCAGTTTGGAGACAGCTTCCAGTTTGGAGACCGCTCCCAATGTGGGAGACGGAAGGTCTTACCCCAGGTCAGGGGGCCCCAGCCCGATGCCAGTAGACAGAGGTCTCATTGAGGGAGTCAGAGGGCCCAGCCAGAAGCCAAGAGATACAGGGTATCACTGAGGGGTCAGAGGGCCCAGCCAGAAGCCAGGAGACAGCAGGTCTCAGCTCCAGGAGTCAGGTCAACTCTTATCGGGGTGTCAAAGAACCCCAATCCATAGGCCAGAGGTGGGCCTTGCACCAGGGCTTTGCGACTAATGGCTAGAGGGCCAAATGTTATAGGAGAGCTGGACAACACAGTCAAAGGGACTAGTAAGAGGAGCAGCAGTGCTGCCAACAAGTAAGCCAGGTGACTGTATTTTTGTTTGAGCACGTCGTATGGAAGAAACCTCTGTGAAAAACTGTTTTACATGTGAATTTTCCGTTTATTGAATAAAAGTGGGCTGCCATGCCCTAAAATAAAGTTTTGGATTGGCACAACTCATTGCAAATGCACCTACTGCTTGAGTTCAATCACCCCAATCTCGCAGTACACAGAGGCACAGTCATGTTGGAACAGAAAAGGGTCTTCACCAGACTGTTACCTCAAAGTTGGAAGAGTTCAATTTTACAAAATGTCTTTGCATGATGTAGCATTAACAGTACCCTTTACTGAAAACACCAGAACTCAGTTATTCAGAGGGGTCCCCATCCTTATAGATAGGTGTGATGGCCAAGATGCCTTGGAAGCAGCAGATGATGGAGAATCATGTCTCCTGGTACTCCTGGACCTTAGTGCAGCGTTTGACACACTGGATCACAACACTCTACTTGCCCGCCTCAAAGAAGTAGCAGGAGTCACAGATTTAGACTTACTATGGTTCGCTTCCTTCTTAGAAAATCGGTCTCAGACAGTGAAACTTGGAGCCTTCAACTCTGAATCTCACGCAGTCTCCTATGGAGTCCCTCAAGGATCACCTTTATCACCCGTGCTCTTCAACATTTACATCCGTCCACTCCTTAAAATCATCAGCAAATCAGACCTATGCTTCCACTCATACGCAGATGATACTCAACTCTACCTTCGGATCCCTGGGCAAAAAGACCAATATCAGGAATTAGAAAAATGCAACTGGATGTCCACAAGCTCACTCAAACTTAATGGAACCAAAACAGAACTCCTTCTCCTAAATGCAAACCAGAAAACTAAATCTACGACACCATGGACTCCACCCACCATCCTTGGACAGACCATCCCCCTAAGCATAAAAGCCAAAAGTCTCGGAGTCATCTTCGATTCAGAAATGTCAATGGATGCACAAATAGGATCAGTAGTCAGCGGATCCTACCATCTTCTCCGTCTGCTATGTAGACTCATACCCTTCATTCCAGAAAAGGAAAAAGCCATAGTGGTAGGAACAGGGCTCAAGTCCTGCGGGAACGCATGGGAACGGAGTTCCTGTACTTTTTCCACAACAGGAACTCAGTTCCCGTTAGCAGCCGTGTCCTGCAAGACTTTGAAGTATGTGAGCTGTGTGGCAGGTGCTACACCAGCAGCCGCCGACACAGCTCGCAATAGTAAGTGCTGCACACCTGACCATTCAGGCATTGCCAGTAGGGGGCCCCATGACAGCTTCCACATCAGTTTTGGGTGATAAGCTGAGCACAATACCTGGCAAAGTTTAATGCCAGGAGGGAAGTTTATGTGGAAATATGTGAAGGTTTGGAATAGCAGCGAGTGTGTGTTGGAGGCCTGCAGAGTTTGCAGCCCCCCCCCCCCCCCCAAGCTAACATACATCTCCTAGGCAGGAACACATCACTATCTCCCCAAGCATTCTGTCCAGATAATGTGCAGTTAATTTATGACCTTTCCATTTAATCCTGTGTTATCCAAACTCTGTTCAATGAAAAGTGTAAACTCACCACATAAACACTCTATATACAAAATAAAATTCCCCAATAAAGATCAGAACATGATGTTAAAATTTGCATGGAAGCACAATTGAATGAATGCTGATTTTTCAGAGAATTACCGTATTTATGTTTATTGAGGATTGTTTTTTTTAATGTACTAACAGTTAAGCTTCATACACACAATACGAAAAATTGGATGAAAAATACCACTTTTGAAGCGTTCGTGCATATGAGCGTATCATTTTTTATTTTTTTTGGTGGGCGAGTGGATCTTAGGTGGGAGTTCCCACACTTTTTTCCCCAGGACTTGACCCCTGGGTAGAAACAATCATCAACTTTCGACTCGACTACGCAAACTCCCTCTACATAGGACTACCTAAATACCAGATTGAACGCCTACAAGTCATTCAAAACACGGCAGCAAGACTAATCACAGGAAAAAAAACCATGGGAATCTATCTCCCCCTCCCTTAGGATCCTACACTGGCTAACCGTAAAGGATCGTATCACATTCAAGACCCTCTGCCTGACTCACAAATGCACACAAGGAGACGCTCCTCAATACTTATGCGAAAAAATACAACACTACACTCCCAATCGCAACCTCCGATCAACCAACCAAAACCTCCTCCTCATCCCCAAGTCCCGGTACAAATCAAGGGGAGAACGAAGATTTGCAGTAAAAGGACCACGGCTATGGAACGCTCTACCTACGAACATCTGCTTGGAAAAAGACCATCGGGCCTTCAGGAAAAAACTCAAGACCCACCTCTTCTAAGAAGGAATCAATGCAGGTCGGATCAAGAGCCTTGAGGAAATTCAGTTTGCAGTTGCAGCGCTATACAAATCATTCATTCATTCAAGTGTCCACAATCTTTATGGTCTAAGACTACACACTAGTGCTCCTTCCAACCCCAACTTCCCCAATTATCCTTTTTGGCCCATCACTTTAATAGGCTGCCTTCTCAGCCAATGGGAATGTATGTAAGTGAGTGGGTAAGCCCTGTAATTGCAAGAAAGTGCCACATTCAGGGCTGCTTTGGGCGTGTTCACCTCTAGGTGCTGGCGATGTATACCTGTTAGCTCTCTCTTTTTTGAAAGAGTCATTACATTTTGGGGTGAGCCTGCTCTCAGTCTGATTAATATAATAAGACTCTCATTGGTGATCTCATGGATCAGAGTAGAGCAGCACTTACTGTAATAGAAGTGAAAAGAGTCTCCTCTTCCCTCTAACAGCTGCTCTTATGTAATAATTGCTTTTAAAGTAAGCAATAACAGTCTTACTTGTATTCCCAGTCTATCATAAAAAAAAGTTATTTATTTGCTATGACATATCAAAGGTTCAGGCAAGTTTTTTGGGATAGAAGCCTCAGGGAAGCTGGCCAGTGGCCAGTTACTCGTCAAACAAAAAAAGTCTCCCCTTCGCCCTAACAGCTGCTCTTATGTAATAATTGCTTTCAAAGTAAGAGATATCAGTCTTACTTGTATTCCCAGGCTATCATAAAAAAAAGGTATTTAAATGCTATGACATATTAAAGGTTCATGCAAGTTTATTTTTTTGGATAGAAGCCTCAGGGAAGCTGGCCAGTTACTCGTCAAACCAATTAACATCACTTGATACCTCAAATTTATAAAAAAATATACATCTCCCTTTTTGTACTGAGGTGGTGTGTGGAATTGTCAGAATTATAACTGCAGTTCCTATGTAGTCAAATCACATGTTATCTGTGGGAACAAGCCTTATGTGCTGGGTGCTCACTAGTAGGGATGAGCCGAACACCCACGGTTCGGTTCGCACCAGAACCTGCGAACAGACCTAAACTTCGCGTGAACTTTAGAACCCTATTAAAGTCTATGGGACTCAAACGTTCAAAATCAAAAGTGCTAATTTTAAAGGCTAATATGCAAGTTATTGTCCTAAAAAGTGTTTGGGGGCCTTGGTCCTGCTCCAGGGGACATGTATCAATGCAAAAAAAAAAAAAAACATTTAAAAACGTCAGTTTTTTCGGGAGCAGTGATTTTAATAATGCTTAAAGTCAAACAATAAAATTGTAATATTCCTTTAAATTTCGTACCTGGGGGATGTCTATAGTATGCCTGTAAAGTTTCCCGTGCTTAGAACTGTCCCTGCACAAAGTGTCATTTCTGCAGGAAAAAAAGTCATTTAAAAGCAGTCATTGAAAGTCATTGATTCAAAAAAAAAAAAAGCGTGGGGTTCCCCCCAAATTCAATTACCAGGCTCTTCAGGTCTGGTATGGATATTAAGGGGAACCCAGGGTCAAATAAAAAAAAAAATGATGTGGGGTTTCCCCCAAATATCCATACCAGACCCTTTATCTGAGCACGCAATCTGGCAGGCCGCAGGAAAAGTGGGGAGGACGAGAGCGCCCCCCCTCCTGAACCATACCAGGCCACATGTCCTCAACATTGGGAGGATGCTTTGGGGGTCTGTGACCCATCAAAGCACCATGTCCCCATGTTGATGGGGACAAGGGCCTCCTCCCACAACCCTGACGGTGGTTGTGGGGTTCTGCGGGCGGGGGGCTTATCAGAATCTGGAAGCCCCCTTTAACAAGAGGGCCCCCAGGTCACCCATACATCACTGGGGAAGCCTGGATTTCCCCTTGCGTCAGAGGGGGGTGGGGTCAGGTGACGGGTGGCCCCGTCCTCCTCAGCTAAGACCTGTCAGGCCATCACCGGGATTCCTGCAGTGTCTCCGGTGGAGACAGGATGCGCTGCGCTGGACCATCGGGAGAGATCACCCATCGCTGGACCCCGGAGAAGAGATCAGCCATGGCTGGATAGCAAGAGTGAATTACCACCGCTCAAATCTTTTTTAATTTTTTTTTATTTTTAATAAAGGACTTTTCCCAATGGTGTCTGTGTGTTTTTTAACAATTTTTTACACTTTCTTTGTGAAATGGTAGGGGTACTTTTGTACCCCCCTATCATTTCAAACAGGGGGGCCGGGATCTGGGGGTCCCCTTGTTAAAGGGGGCTTCCATATTCTGATAAGCCCCCCACCCCGCAGACCCCCACAACCACCGGCCAGGGTTGTGGGGAGGAGGCCCTTGTCCCCAATGACAAGTGTCATTTCTTCAGTGTTGTCACATAAAAAGATACAATAAAATATTTACAAAACCCCTGTACTCTGTGCATTACACACTCCTGACCCCTATACTGTGTACGGTATACACTCCTAACCCCTGCTCTCTTTGCATTACACTATTACACTAGAGATGGGCCGATCGCCCCCCCCCCCCCCCCCCGGTCGGGAGTTATGCTGCAAACCAAACAGGGGGATGTAAAGGCCAGGAGCAGCGAAGAGGGACCCGAGAAGAGGAGGATCCGGGCTGCTCTGTGCAAAACCATTACATAGAGGAAGTAAGTATAACATGTTTGTTTTTTTTTGTTTTTAAAATAAGACTTTACAACCACTTTAATCTATAGAATGCAATTTTATAAATTTTTGAAAAAAATTAAACAATTTTGAAAAAAAAAAAAAATCTTTTTTACTTTTTGTAAAAAAAAATTGCAATAAGCGTATATTGATTGGTTTGCGCAAAAGTTATGGCGTCTACAAAATAGGGGATAGATTTATGGCATTTTTATCATTATTATTATTTTGTTACTATTAATAGTGGCGATCAGCAATATTTATCGTGACTGCGATATTGCGGCGGCCAAATCGGACACCTTTGACACATTTTTGGGACCAGTGACATTAATACAGCAATCAGTGCTATAAAAATGGATGGATTACTGTATAAATGTCACTGGCAGGGAAGGGGTTGACACTAGGGGGCGATCAAGGGATTAACTGTGTTGCCTAGGTATGTTCTAACTGTGGGGGGATGGGACTGACTAGGGGAGGAGACCGATCAGTGTCCCTACTTAGTAGGAGCACACTATCTGTCTCCTCTCCCCTGAGAGAATCGGGATTTGTGTGATCCCGGTTCTCGCTCGGTCACGAGTGATCGCGGGTGCCCGGCAGGCATTGCGCCTGCTGGGCACTCGCGTCGGCTGCGGGGACACGCTGCGGGTGCGCGAGCGCGCCTCCTGCAGAGTTTTAAAGGGCTGACATACAGCTACAACGGCTTGCCCAGGGGAGCCATCTTGTCGCAAGATAACTGCGGCAGCTGGTCAGGAATCAGTTAAGTAATAAAATGATAACACTCACAGCAGTAAGTAAGTAAAAGCACCTTAAGTTTAGTCTGTCACCCGGCACGCAACCAAACAAACCCATCCATCAGCACACGAGAGAGATGGTGACGTCATCACGTTGCTCCGCCCTATGCATTTCGTCACAAAGGACAGTCGGGTGTTTTTTTTTTTTGGTCAGTGCTCTGCATCAGCGCCAACACAGAGCCCGACCACTAGACATGTGCACAACAAAAAAATTAGTTTATTTTCGTTTTGTTTTTTTCGTTTCCGTTGATTCGTAACGATTCGTAAATTCGTAAGTCGTTGGTGTTCGTATTCGTAACGATTCGTATTTTCGTAAGAGTTATTTTTTCGTTGATTCATTTTTCCGTTAGTTTAATTTTCGTTTATTAGTTTATTCGAAATTCGGACGCATTCGTATTTATTCCTACTTTCGTAACATTCGTAGATTCGTAATCAGAGCATAATTCATAATGTTATGTAATGTGTATGCTATTATTACATTTTAAGAGACACGGAAAATTACGAATCGAAAAAAAAAGTTACGAATGTACGAATTTTTTCGTTCAATCCATTCGGAGCACGTTAAGCAGCGCCATTGTAAGAGACACGTAAAATTACGAATCGCAAAAAAAAAAAAGTTACAAATTTTTTCGTTCAATCCATTCAAAGCACGTTAAGCAGCGCCATTGTAAGGGACACGTAAAATTACCAATTCAACAAAAAAAAAAAGTTACGAATGTACGAATTTTTTCGTTCATTTTGATTTTCGTTGTTCCTGTTTTCGTTTTTCAGATTTTCTTTTTTGGTAGATTCGTTGTTTCTAATTTGTTTTTTTTGGATTTTCGTTGTTTTCGGATTCGTTCGATTCGAACGATTCGTTATTCGTTAAAATTTTTAGCGAATCGTTCTTCATTCGTACGATAACGAATGAACGAAAATAACGAAAAAAAAAGAAAAACGAAACGAATTTCACATGTCTACCGACCACATCAGTACCACCCATGGAGGGGGGGTTGGGTGGTTTGTTTGCCGCTCCCACCCCTGGCTGAAGTACCAGCCACCACTGATGTCTTCCAAAAAAATTGCATTTAAAAGGCCGCTGTGCAAATACAGTGTGACATAAAATATTGCAGCAATCACCATTTTATTCTCTAGGGTCTCCTCTAAAAAAAATATATTTATCGTTTTTTGGGGGTTCCAAGTAATTTTCTCGCAAAAAATACAGACTTTTAACTTGTAAGCAACAAGTGCCATAAAAAGGATTATGCCGCGTACACACGATTGGAAATTCGGCCAGCAAAAGTGCGATGAGAGCTGTGCGATGAGAGCTTTTGGTCTGAATATGCGACCGCGTGTATGCCCCATTGGACTTTTGCTGTCCGAATTCCCGCCAGCAAAAGATTAAGAGCAGGTTCTCAATTTTTCGGTCGGGAAAAGTTTCAATTCAGAAATTCCGGTCGTCTGTACCAATTCCGACGCGCAAAATTCCTACGCATGCTCGGAAACAATTTGACGCATGCTCGGAAGCATCGAACTTAATTTTCTCGGCTCGTCGTAGTGTTGTACGTCACCCGCGTTCTTGGTGGTCGAAAGTTCAGAGAACTTTTGTGTGTATGCAAGCCAAGCTTGAGCGCAATTCCGTCGGAAAAATCTTGGATGGTAAAATCCGCTCGTGTGTAGGGGGCATTAGGCATGAAGGGGTTAATACGGCTTCAAACGTATTAGACATGTGCACAAAAAAAACATTTGTTTATTTTCGTTTCGTTTTTTTCGTTTCCGAAAAAAAATCGTTTTTTTTCGTTTCGTTGATTCGTAACGATTCGTACATTCGTAAGTCGTCGGTGTTCGGATTCGTAACGATTCGTACATTCGTAATTCGTCGGTGTTCGTATTCGTAACGATTCGTACATTCGTAAGAGTTATTTTTTCGTTGATTCGTTTTTTTGTTAGTTAAATTTTCGGACGCATTCGTATTTATTCGTACATTCGTAACATTCGTACATTCGTAACATTCGTACATTCGTAATCGGAGCATAAGTCATAATTTTATGTAATGTGTATGCTATTATTCCATTACGAATCGAAAAAAAAAGTTACGAATCGAAAAAAAAAAAGTTACGAATCGAAAAAAAAGTTACGAATGTACGAATTTTTTTGTTCGATAGAGACACGGAAAATTACGAATCGAAAAAAAAAAAAAAAAAAGTTACGACTCGAAAAAAAAAGTTACGAATTGAAACAAAAAGTTCGAATGTACACATTTTTTTGTTCAATAGAGACACGGAAAATTACGAATCAAAAAAAATAAAAAATGTTATGAATCGAAAAAAAAAAAAAGTTACGAATCGAAAAAAAAGTTACGAATGTACGATTTTTTTTGTTCAATCCATTCGAAGCACGTTTAGCAGCGCCATTGTAAGGGACACGGAAAATTACCAATTCAACAAAAAAAAAAAAGTTACGAACGTACGAATTTTTTCGTTCGTTTTAGTTTTTCGGATTTTCTTCATTAGTACATTCGTTGTTTCTAATTAGTTTTTTTTCGGATTTTCGTTGTTTTTTCGGATTCATTCGATTCGAATGATTCGTTAATCGGATTCGTACGATTCGAACGATTCGTTATTCGGATTCGTACGATTCGTTCATTCGTGCGAAAACGAACGAACGAACATAACGAAAAAAAACGAAAAAAAAAAAATTGTGTCTTTTATGTGTGACTAGAGTTTTGCTTTAAGTCAGGCAGAACATAATAAACACGTCTGAGTATACGGGCCGATGTACTTCGCACCTGTCATGCCATAACAGAGTGTCATAACGATGAAGAGTAATGAAGAGCGTGGGCAGAGGGAGGAGGAATGTCCCACAAAACCTTTATATGAACAAGAATTTCCTATTAAACATCCACCTAGAAAGTCAACAGCTTTGCATAGAGCTCCGCTAGATTTTTATAGCCCTCCTTTTAAAACTTTCGCTGTCCCTCCCTGTGTGACACACACCGCAAGCACCATAAACCACCGACATGTCACCTACTGGTGATTCCCCCCCCCCCCTCCAATGTTTGCAAAGCATTCCGGTCCCTGTACACAGCTGGGTCGGGTTTCTGAGAACGATCGGCGTGTTTGCATAGTTATTCGGTGCTGCTGTCTCAGGGAGGGTGTCGGGATTAAAGGATTTATGAAAGAATGAAGAGCAAAGGCTACGGCAGCCACTAATACCTGTGTACTTACAAGGTGCTTTCTCATCCACACAAAGGACGGGCGGGGGTATTAAATGTGCATAGAGAATTCCTTGCAAAAACACAAATCTGCGGTTCACTAAGGTTTTATACCTGTTCTTTGTAATGGTTTTGCACAGAGCATCCCAGATACTCCTCTTCTTGGGTCCCCTGTTGGAGCTCCTGGCCCCTCCCCTCTGCTGAGTGCCCCCCATAGAAAGTGTGGCTAGGCCCTGCCCCCCCTCTCTCCTTATTGGCTGTGAATGACAGCAGCAGAAGTCAATGGCTCCTCTTCTCTGGACCCTCGTTGGAGCTCCTGGCTCCTCCCCTCTGCTGAGTGTCCCCCATAGAAATTGGGGCTTGGCCCTATACCCCCCTCACTGGCTGTGTATGGCAGAAGCCAATGGTTCCTCTTCTCAGGTCCCCCATTGGAGATCCTGGCCCCTCCCCTCTGCGGAGTGCCCCCCATAGAAAGTGTGACTTGGCCCTGCCCCCCCACTGGCTGTGAATGATAGCAGCAGAAGCCAATGGCTCCTCTTCTCAGGTCCCCCATTGGAGCTCTTGGCCCCTTCCCTTCTGATGAGCGCCCCTCATAGAAAGTGGGGCTTGGCCCTGCACCCCCCCCCCACTGGCTGTGAATGACAGCAACAGAACCCAATGGCTCCTCTTCTCGGGTCCCCCATTGGAGCTCCTGGTCCCTCCCCTCTGCTGAGTGCCCCCCATAGAAAGTGTGGCTTGGCCCTGCCCTCCCTCCTCACTGGCTGTGAATGACAGCAGCAGAAGCCAATGGCTCCTCTTCTTGGGTCCCTCATTGGAGCTCCTGGCCCCTCCCCTCTGCTGATTACCCCCATAGAAAGTGTGGCTTTACCCTGCCCCCCCTCACTGGCTGTGAATGACAGCAGCAGAAGCCAATGGCTCCTCTTCTCGGGTCCCACATTGGAGCTCCTGGCCCCTCCCCTCTGCTGAGTGCCCCCCATAGAAAATGTGACTTGGCCCTGCCCCCCCACTGGCTGTGAATGATAGCAGCAGAAGCCAATGGCTCCTCTTCTCGGGTCCCCCATTGGCGCTCCTGGCCCCTCCCCTCTGCTATGTGCCTCCCATAGAAAGTGTGGCCTGGCCCTGCCCCCCCCGCTGGCTGTTAATGATAGCAGCAGAAGCCAATGGCTCCTCTTCTCGGGTCCCCCATTGGCGCTCCTGGCCCTTCCCCTCTGCTGAGTGCCCCCAGAGAAAATTTGGCTTGGCCCTGCCCCCCCCCCCCCCCCACTGGCTGTGAATAATAGCAGCAGAAGCCAATGGCTTCCCTTCTCAAGTCCCCGGTTGGAGCTGCTGGTCCCTCCCCTCTGCTAAGTTCCCCCCCATAGAAAGTGTGACCTGGCCCTGCCCCCCAGGTCTCTGCCTCCTCATTGGCTGAGAATGCTTGCTATAGTGGCACTCGCTCCAGAGCCAGCTCTGTGTGTCCATTGAGGGTGGCTTGGCCCTAACCCCTCGCCCCTCCTCACTGGCTGTGAATGACAGCACCAGGAGCCAATAGCGCCTGCTTTTGCCTCTCTGTCCAATGAGTAGAGATCATGCACAGTGCTTGATCAAGATTGGGATCAGATAAATAGAAGGAGGAGGGGGGGCGGCATGAAGGTAAAAAATAAAAACGTTGGTATGTAGCTCCCCCTGCAGCCCCCCTAATACTTACCTGAGCCCGATCATGATCCAGTGATGTGCACAAGAGCAGCTGTTCTCCCAGGTCTCTGCCTACTCATTGGCTGAGAATGCTTGCTAGAGGGGCACTTGTGCATGCTCGCTCCAGAGCCGGCTCTGTGTGTCCATTGAGGGTGGCTTGGCCCTGACCCCTCCCCTTTTTCTGCTCACTGGCAGCAAATGACAGCAGCAGAAGCCAATGGCTCCTCTTCTCTGGTCCCCCATTGGACCTCCTGGCCCCTCCCCTCTGCTAAGTGCCCCCCATAGAAACTGTGGCCTGGCCCTGCCCCCCACCCCTCCTCACTGGCTGTGAATGACAGCAGCAAGAGCCAATAGCGCCTGCTTTTGCCTCTCTGTCCAATGAGTAGAGATCATGCACAGTGCTGGATCAAGATTGGTATGTAGCTCCCCCTGCAGTCCCCCTAATACTTACCTGAGCCCGATCGTGATCCAGTGATGTGCATGAGAGCAGCTGTTCTCCCAGTCTCTGCCTCCTCATTGGCTGAGAATGCTTGCTATATGGGCACTTGTGCATGCTCGCTCCCAAGCCAGCTCTGTGTGTCCATTGGCACCCAGAGCATGGCTTGGAACTGATCCCCCCCTCTTCCTCACTGGCAGCAAATGACAGCAGCAGGATCCAATGACGCCTGCTTTCCCTCTCCGTCCAATGAGTAGAGAGTATGCACAGTCCTCGATCAAGAGTTGGTGCACTGGAGATTTGGTCAGGATCAATGCTGAGAAATACAGGCAGATACTTATCTATCATGCCATACCATCAGGGAGACGTATGATTGGCCCCAAATTTATTCTGCAGCAGGAAAATGACTCCAGATATAGAGCCAATGTCATTAAGAACTATCTTTAGTGTAAGAACCTGGAAGTGGTGGTTTGGCCCCCACGGAGTCCTGATCTCACCATCGTGGAGCCTGTCTGGGATGACATGAAGAGATAGAAGGATCTGAGGCAGCCAACATCCACAGAAGATCTGAGGTTAGTTCTCTAAGATGTTTGGAACAACCTACCTGTGGAGTTCCTTCAAAAACTGGCGTTTTTGAGTGTGCAGGCGTATCTAGAAGAAGGCAAAAGGTGGTCACACCAAATATATTGATTTGATTTGGATTTCTCTTCTGTTCATTACATTTCCATTTTGTTAACTGATAAAAAATAAACTACAGTAAAACCTTGGTTTGAGAGTAACTTGGTTTGAGAGCGTTTGGCATTTTGCATTTTTTAATAAAGTTTGACTTGCTATACAAGCGATGTCTTTATATACAAGTAGCGTCATGTCACAACTGAGTATAAAAGAGAAAAGAGGCGCCTCTAATGCTGCGTACACACGAGCGCATTTTCCGTCGGAAAAATCTTGGATGGTTTTTCCGCCGGAATTCCGCTCAAGCTTGGCTTGCATACACACGGTCACACAAAGGTTCGCTGAACTTTCGACCGCCAAGAACGCAGTGACGTAAAACACTACGACAAGCCGAGAAAATGAAGTTCAATGCTTCCGAGCATGCGTCGAATTGTTTACAAACATGCGTAAGAATTTTGCACAACTGGCCCTGTTGTACTGGGCCCGACTAGCAGGGGGGCCCGGGCAACCTTAAAAGAGAACTAATTAATGTAAAAAAAAAAAAAAAAATCCTCCAGCCACCATGACCGAACATCATCCCCCCCACCCTCCCCCCGGCCACATGCCGCCAATGCCGTAATGTGCTGCAGAGACAGTTTCAAGGCGGGGTCTGGGGAGGGCCAGGGGTGGGGCTGAAGGAGGGACCAGGGGTGGAGCTGAAGAGGGCCCCGTCAGGTAGGCTGTACGGGGCCCCATGATTTCTATCAGCGGCCCTGATTAGAGGCGCCTCTCTTCTCTTTTATACTCTGGAGCTCCTGCTGGATTTTGCTTCTAATCCCCTTGTGGAGGCTTCCATTTGTGGATGGACCTTTTATTAACCCATCACATCACTATAATCTTTTTATATGGACTATAAACTGAAGGACCTATGAATAAATGGTTATGGAACGAATCATTTGAGTTTCCATGATTTCTTATTGGGAAATTTGCTTTGATTTACAAGTGCTTTGGGTTACCGTATATACTCGAGTATAAGCCGAGTTTTTCAGCACATTTTTTTGTGCTGAAAATGTCCCCCTACTCGAGTCAAGCACTTTTCTGCAGCAGAGAATGACATTTTCCGACCCGACTTTGGGGCCCCGTATCTCGGGGCCACATGGTGCTAGGAACCCCACATTTGGTGTGCCAACCCAGAGGATCACTACAACATATCCAAATATGGGGTTCCTAGCACCAAGTGGCCCCGAGATATGGGGCCCCAAAGTCGGTTCGGAAAATGTCATTCTCTGCTGCAGAAAAGTGCTTGACATTTTCCAAACCGAATTTGGTGATAGGAATCCCATCTTTGGATATGTTGTAGTGATAGATCCACTGGGTTTGCATACCAAATTTGGGGTTCCTAGCGCCAAGTGGCCCCAAGATACAGGGCCCCAAATTCGGTCAACTGTGTCCATCTTCAGCAATGTCATTTCGGGACCCTTTGGGTTCAGAGACCCCAAATTTTGGCTGCAGCTAGGGGGCATCTAGAAACCCTTAACTACCAAGTTTGAAGTTCGGGGGACCTATGGCTGCAAATGGGCACAGTGAGGCTACAAATGGGCATTGTTGACCCCCTTTTCCACTTACAGTAGCTGCGCATGTTTCACCCTAGGCTTATACTCGAGTCAATACGTTTTCCCAGTTTTTTGTCGTAAAATTAGGTGCCTCAGCTTATATTCGGGTCGGCTTATACTCGAGTATATACGGTATATTGTGAAAAAATATAAAAATGAACCAAAGCGCCAAAGGATGAAAATAAGTGAAAAAACCTCATGTATGTGTTAATATGGATAAAGAGAACACATTTCTTTACCACATAATTAAAGCAGCTGCAGTGTGAAATTGTTGTGAACAATTAATAAATGATAAAAAGTATACCGCGCTAACTTCCTGAGGACGGCCAATCTGATAGGCCGAAATGCATAGAGGTTGAGTTACTTTATCGTGACACACTTTCGCCCATGCATTCAATCTGGAAATCAAGCCTTTTCTGAGCCAGCAGCTGCATGAACCAACCAGGTGGATTTCACAGATTTACTTATACCTGTTGTTCACTCCGGGTGCCAGGACATTAGGCACTCATACATGTGAGTTACATACCTTTATATTTTTTGGAATAAAAAGCTCTTTATCAACGGTACTGCACACTGACTTTTCAATTATATCTATTTATATGAGGAACATTCACCGCTGCCAATCATCGGTCCAGAGGATATCCATAGGGGTCGCCCCACGCGCGCATTTGACCTAACTAGCGATAGTTGGTCCACTCCCAGGGGTGAGTGCACATCTATTAGGGGGGCACCCTATTTAAAGCACTTAAGAAGCACGGAATCATCCATCTATTATTCAACTCACAGCATTGGATATTGTTTCACTAGCACAAGCACCTTTTTTTCACTGGGGACTGTTTGATTCATTTTATTTGTTACCAGTATATTTATATACTGTATTTATTGGCGTATAACACTCACTTTTTCACCATGAAAATCAGATGCAAATAGCATGTGCGTGTTATACGCCAATACTTCAATTTTAGATGCCTTGTTGGGGACAGGGAGGGGGGCTGCATTGATGGCAATGGTGTGGCTGCTGCATTGATGGCAATGGTGAGGCTGCATTGATGTGGACTGATGAGGCTGCATTGATGGCACTTGTGAGGCTGCAGATGGGCATTGATCAGGCTGCATTGATGGCAATGGTGAGGCTGCAGATGGGCACTGACCCTTATATTGCCTCAAAGTTCCTCATTTCAAATTTTTTTTTCCTGAAACTTCCCTCTTCAAATGACTGTGCGTGTTATACGCCGATAAATACGGTATATGGTATATGCCTGTTTCTGGAACGATTTATGCTCGAAATCCAAGGTTTTACTGTATTAACACTTTGATTTTAGATTTTTTTTTTTTTTTAATTTACAGCATTTTTTCACACCTTATATGATACATATAGTGTAGCGCAACCAAAAACTCATAAATCGAGTCCAAATATTAGCCAAAATTCCAATAAAAATCTTCACTGTTTTTTCACACCTGCCTAAAACATTTGCACAGTACTGTATATAACTTCTGATATATGTATTTAATGAATGTGTCATACAATAATCAAACAATTCACAAGGTCAGCCCAAAAGAGGTAAACCATCTTGTGGTCCTCAAATACAATAACGTTGGTCATGAAGATAAATGAAATGTTGACATACAATAAACCACCTCTGAAAATATACCGTCTATAGGGTGACTCCCGGGCCAATGTGTTTGGGTTGTAGGTGGAACTGATGGGCGTTGCAGCAAATTCCATTGATGCGTGTAGGACTTGTGGATGTCATGCTATTCTCGATGGTGACCCTTTTGTGCGAGAGCAAATATCGGTATCAAATTATTGTTGACGCTGAAATAAATCTGTCTCTTGTCTAACTTAGAAGGCGATGTAGACATGAACTGACCATTGCCTTTCTATGTCATAGGCGTAAGGGGCATTTCCCGTTAGGCAAGAACAAATATCTTTATCAAATTTATTGTTGACTTGGAAAATAAATCTCTCGCTCCAAGTTGGAAGATAACGTAGAAATTATCTTAGACGTTAAGGAGAGAGGAATTTTCCCCGGTGTGAGAACAAATATCACTATCAGATTAATTGTCGACACAGAAATAAATCCATTGCTTCGACTATGGACATAGCATGAGCTGACCATTGTCTTTATACACATTATGGAAAGGGGCGTTTTTTTTTTTTTCCCTTTGGACTTTTAATATTTAGTAAATATATTGTTATTAACCGCTTCAGCCCCGGAAGATTTGGCTGCTGAATGACCGGCCATTTTTTTGCGATACGGCACTGCGTCTCTTGAACTGACAATTGCGTGGTCGTGCGACGTTGCACCCAAACAAAATTTACGTCCTTTTTTTCCCACAAATAGAGCTTTCTTTTCGTGGTATTTGATCATCTCTGCGGTTTTTATTTTTTGCGTTATAAACAAAAGGAGAGCAAAAATTTTGAAAAAAAACACAATATCTTTTACTTTTTGCTATAATAAATATCACCATTTTTTTCCTCAGTTTAGGCCGATCTGTATTTTTCTACATATTTTTGGTAAAAAAAAAATCACAATAAGCGTATATTAATTGGTTTGCGCAAAAGTTATAGCGTCTACAAAATAGGGGATAGATTTACGGCATTTTTATTATTATTATTTTTTTACTAGTAATGGCAGTGATCAGCGATTTTTATCGGGACTGCGATATTGCGGCGGACACATCAGACACTTTTGACACATTTTTGGGACCAGTGACAATTATAGTGCAGGGTATATAGTGCAGCGCAGAGTATATAATACAGTCTAATGAAGTGGTTAAAGGGGTTGTAAAGGTAAAAGTTTTTTCACCTTAATGCATTTTATGCATTAAGGTGAAAAAACATCTGACAATACCGGCCCCTCCAGCCCCCCCGTTTTACTTACCTGACTTCTCGAAAGTCCCGCGCTCGCCCCCACATCCTTTTCGCGGCTCACCCTGGCAGTTGATTGGCTAGAGTGGATGGATTGAAAGCAGCGCAGCCATTGGCTCGCGCTGCTGTCAATCACATCCAATGACGCGCCGCGCCGGGGGGCGGGGCCGAGTGATACAGCGATCGGCTATAGCCGCCGGCTGTATCACGGGATTGCGCCCGCAAGTACTCCACACCATGCGAGGGGAGCTCGCATGAAGGTGAGAAGTACTTGCGGAGGGGAGCCGAGACAGCCGCCGAGGGACCCCAGAAGACCAGGTTCGGGGCCCCTCTGTGCAAAACGAGCTGCACAGTGGAGGTAAGTATAGCTTGTTTGTTATTTAAAAAAAATTTCCTTTACAACCCCATTAAGGGGAACTCTATGACAGAATTAAGAAAAAAAAAAAACGTAATGGGGTCTGCTCTAAAATCCATACCAGGCCCTTTGTGTCTGGCATAGATTTTAAGGGGAACTCCATGGCAAAGTTAAAAAAAATTGGCATGGGGTACCCCCCAAAATCCATGCCAAGCCCTTATCCGAGCAAGCAGCCTGGCAGGCCAGGAAAGGCAGGGGATGAGCGAGCGCCCCCACCCCCTCCTGAACCATACCAGGCCCATGCCCTCAACATGGGGAGGGTGATTTGGAAGTCCCCCCAAAGCACATTGTCCCCATGCTGATGGGGACAAGAGCCTCTTTCCGATAACCCTGGCCATTGGTTGTGAGGGCAGGGGGCTTATCAGAGTCTGGAAGCCCCCTTTAACAAGGGGGCCCCAAGATCCCACCCCCCCATGTGAATGGGTATCGGGTACATTGTACCCCTACCCATTCACCAAAAAAAGTGTCAAAAAGTTAAAACCACAGCAGACAGTTTTTGACAATTCCTTTGTTAAAAAAAAAAAGTATCCCGGAATGACAATCCATTTTCAATCACACCGCCCGATGGACCCTAATGTACCCAATGCCCATTCACATAGGCGGGGGAAGGATCTGGGCCCCCCTTGTTAAAGGGGGCTTCCAGATTCTGATAAACCCCCCTCCAATGGCCAGGGTTGTCGGGAAGAGGCTCTTGTCCCCATCAACATGGGGACAAGGTGCTTTGGGGGGGACCCCAAAGCACCCCCCCCATGTTGAGGGAATGTGGACTGGTATGATTTAGGAGGGGGGGCGCTCACTCCTCCCCTCCCTTTGCTGACCTGCCGGGCGGCATGCTTGGATAAGGGTCTGGTGTGGATTTTGGGGGGAACCCCATGCCAACTTTAAAAAAAATTTTGCCATGGAGTTCCCCTTAACACCAAGGGCCTAGTATGGACTGGGGGGGGGGGGCTGTTTTTTTCCTTAATTTTTCATCTATATTGCCGGGATTCAGCAATACAGCAAGTTTAAATTACATTTGTTCCTTTAGAAATATAATTTTGCTGGGGCACTGTTCTACACATCGCACAGATGCGCAGACTAAGGGGACCCCCCAGACACGATATTTAAAGGAATATTTCATTTTTATTGTTTAACTTTAAGCATTAAAATGACTGCTTCTGAATAAACAGTTGTTTTAAAACCTTTTTTTTGCATCGATACATGTCCCCTGGGGCAGGACCCGGGTCCCCAAACACTTTTTATGACAATAACTTGCATATTAGCCTTTAAAATTTTCACTTTTGATTTTTCATGTTCGTGTCCCATAGACTTTAATAGGGTTTCCATGTTCGCTAGAACATTTTTCCCTGTTTGTGGTGTTCTGGTGCGAACCGAACCGGTGTGTTTGGCGAACCAAACCGTCCTGTTCAGCCCATCCCTAGTGTTCGCCAACCTATCCTACAACCTATGTGTAAACCGAACCGGCGTGTTCGGCCCATCCCTAGTGTTCGCCAACCTATCCTACAACCTATGTGTGAACCGAACCGGCGTGTTTCGGCCCATCCCTAGTGTTCGCCAACCTATCAATGGTAGGAATGAGCTTACACCTCCATGAACAGCTTCTTTCACAAAACAATAAAGAAAAAAAAAAAAAACTACAGCCCCCTCAGCACATTTTTTTAGCGCACAATTTCAGACCTAAGGCATGTGCTGTACTAAAAAGAAACATCTCTGGCTTTTGGTAAGGAATGGACCGTCTGTAAAAAGCAATATAAAAGTTGATTTATCACAAAGGGGGTGGGGTTAGGGATTGAAATGCTTTTCTCGTTTTACGTATTTTAGCAAATCCTTTGTGCCAAAAATATAAGCCCCATCACTCACTATACAACATTTGCTTTTCAAAAATTTTATCTTGTCAGATCTCTCTTCTGGCTTTTTTTTCTTGTTGTTGTTTTAATCTTCGCTTGGCTCAAGTTGCCGAAATGAAGTTTACACAAAACACATATGTCACCTTTGCTGTCATATCTGAAGATATTGTGAAATAATCCAAAGCAATAAAAAATGAAAAGACTTTTCTATGTTCAGCAGGTAGGACCGGTTTGGCCGTCCTGCCTCATTCCTGCCCTGGGGTGCTGACATAACTTGATGGATGAATCTTTTCTTATATGGTTCTGCCCACACAGATTTGTCTCATTCCTGCCCTGAGGACATTGATTTAGTTCATGGATTTATTAGCATGCATTATCATATTCGAAAACTAGCAAAAAAGGTAAACACTGAAACCTTGGGCCCCCCAGGGATGTCACCTTGACTGAAATGGGACTGAGCCAAGGTTAGAACTTTGTGTATAAGGAGGTGCTTGGCAGGGTGTCTTCAGAAGAAGCCCGCCATGCTTCAGTGGACAGTTTGGTGGAACTTAAAGAAAGTGGCATATCATGGAAATGTTAATGGTTGCATGTCAGCTGAGGATGTAGGACTCTTAGGGGGCAGGGATTTTTTTTCTCAGAGAATAGGTGCAAAAACTCCCCCTTTCCAAGACACCCCTTGTTTCTGCCCCTACCCACCTCCAAGCACCGTTTCTTGTCTCAGTCCTTCCTACCTCCAAGCACTATTCTTTGTCTCTGCCCCTACCCACCTCCAAGCACTGTTCCTTGTCTCTGCCCCTACCCACCTCCAAGCACCGTTCCTTGTCTCTACCCCTACCCCCCTCCAAGCACAGTTCCTTGTTTCTGCACCTACCCTCCTCCAAGCACCGTTCCTTGTCTCTGCCCCTACCCACCTCCAAGCACCGTTCCGTGTCTCTGCCCTTACCCACCTCCAAGCACTGTTCCTTGTCTCTGCCCCTATCCACCTCCAAGCACTGTTTTTTGTCTCTGCCCCTATCCACCTCCAGGCAGCATTGTTTGTCTCTGCCCCTACCCACCTCCAAGTACTGTTCCTTGTCTCTGCCTCTACCCACCTCCAAGTGCAATTCATTGTCTCTGCCCCTACCCACCTCCAAGCAAAGTTCCTTGTCTCTGCCCCTATCCACCTCCAAGCACCGTTCCTTGTCTCTGCCCCTACCCACCTCCAAGCACCATTCCTCTTCTCTGCCCCTACCCACCTCCAAGCACCGCTCCTCGTCTCTACCCCTATCCACCTCCAAGCACCATTCCTTGTCTCTGCCCCTACCCACCTCCAAGCACAGTTGCTTGTCTCTGCCCCTACCGACCTTCCAAGCACCATTCCTTGTCTCAGTCACTATCCAACACCTCCAAGCACCGTTCCTTGTCTCTGCCCCTATCCACCTCCGAGCACTGTTCGTTGTCTCTGTCCCTGTCCACCTTCAAGCACCATTCCATTGTAGATTCCCCAACAGCTAGCACCAATAGACCTTGGAGCACACTCCTGCACCCCTTGCTATTACATACTTTCAGTGCTGGAGGTGCCAGAACTGTGTTCCCCCACATTCCTGCAGAAAAAAAAGGGGCAGTTTAAAGGAATTTGAGGGGCAGTGTGTAGGAAGGGGGGGGGGCAATATGTTGGACAGAGAGAGAGGCAGTTTGTGGGACTTGCAGGAGGTGCGGTTTGGGCAATTGGAGAACAGGACAGTTTGTAAGAGTAAAGGAGGGCAGTTTGGGACCTTGGGGGGGGGGGGGGGGGGGGTAGTTTGCAAGACTGGGAGGAGCAGTTTGAGGCATTAGGAGAAAGATAGTTTATGGTGCTGAGGGGTGGGGTAAGTTTAAGCATTAGGGAGAATAGTTTGCATATACAGTAGGGTTGCAGTTTGCAGGATGTAGATGGGAGGGAGTAGTTTGCAGGACTCGAAGGGGACAGGTTGTAGAACTGAGAGGAGGGCAGTTTGAAGGACTTAGAGGGGGCAGTTTTTATAACTGGTAAGGGGCAGTTTCAAATACCACCAAAAGAAAGCTCTGTTTGTGGGCAAAAAAATACGTAAATTTTGTTTGGAATAAGGTTGTTAAAATCCTATAATACGTTAGTGAGTAGTGAAATGATCAGCACTGAAGAACAAAGTAATACAATTTTGCATTGCAGAGATCTTGGCGCCAATAGCAACCGATTGAAGGCATTTGGACGGGCGTTGTCTGGTGGCCCAAATTCAAAAATTGCTGGCAAGTATGTAAAATATAGGTTGCATATACCTAATCAGTAGAAAATGCTATTTTAACTATTTTTTTTTAATACTTTCCAAGAAGCAAACAGATGCAGGAAATAGAATTTCAGCTATTTAAATGATGGCCTTCTTTCATCTTCAGTTGACAATTACTATGCTATGTGCCCGCAATATGGAACGTACCTAGAATGTACTAAGAAGTGACTTTGCTACAGTGTGTATGATCCATGATTTGAATGCCCGCCAGCTAAGCACCCAAATAATAAGGATTTTATGGCTGTATTAAATGGGCACAACCCACCCTCCTTTATCTGATCCCTCAATTTTATCAAATAATTGTACTGAGTGGCACTAACTGACTGCAGAGCGGGAAGGACCTTTTTGAAGTTTCCATGTTCCTCCCCAGTCAGTAGATTCTTCCTATTTATTTAAATCTGAGTCTTCTCTTTGCCAGTATGATGATGTCATGGATCCTTCCTCAACTTCCTTGGTGGCGGTGGGGGATCTTCTTTATGTATTGACTGGCACTAATTCACTGCAGAGTGGGAAAGTAGAAAATACCTTCTTAAAGCTGCCATGTTGCTCCCCAGTCACATAGATTCTTCCTATTTATTTAAAGCTGAGTCCTGAGTTTTCTTTTTGCCAAACCAACGATGTCATGGGTGCTTCCTCATCCTACTTGCTGGCGGTGGAGGGATTTTCTTCCTCTACAGAGTGGCACTCATTGATTTCAGCGTGGGAAGGGCATTCTTGAAGCTTCCACACTCCTTCCCAGTCACATTGATTGTTTACATTTTTTTGAAAGCTGAGGCCTGAGTCTTCTCTTTGCCGGTCTGATGATGTCATGGGTCCTTTCACATCTGCCTTGGTGGCGGTGGGGGATCTTCTTTATGTATTGACTGGCACTAATTCACTGCAGAGTGGGAAAGTAGAAAATACTTTCTTGAAGCTGCCATGTTGCTTCCCAGTCACATAGATTCTTCCTATTTTTTTAAAGCTGAGTCCTGAGTTTTCTTTTTGCCAAACCAACGATGTCATGGGTGCTTCCTCGTCCTACTTGCTGGCGGTGGAGGGATTTTCTTCCTCTACAGAGTGACACTCATAGACTGCAGCATGGGAAGGGCATTCTAGAAGCTTCCACACTCCTCCCCAGTCACATCGATTCTTTCAATTTTTTGAAATCTGAGGCTTCTCTTTGCCGGTCTGATGATGTCATGGGTCCTTCCTCATCTGCCTTGGTGGTGGTGGGGGACCTTCTTTATGTATTGAGTGGCACTAATTCACTGGAAATAATATAAAAAAAAATAATATAAAAAAATGACTGCGCTAAATGAATAAACAGTTGCAGCTAGCACTACAATCTAACAGAAATTGCGTCAATAGCCACACAAAGGTGGGAAAGGGATCTTGCTTTGGATCTCTCAGAAACAGATTGGGAACGTATTTACACCAATGTCCATAAAGGATCCACAAATGTCACCGCGCAAGAAAATGGCTTCAAAATCTTTGCTAGATGGTACAAAACCCCTTCCAGATTACACAAAATATCCCTGGCCATACCCCCGGAGTGTTGGAGATGCTCCAACGAGGTCGGCACGATGCTACACATTTGGTGGTCGTGTCCTTCGCTCCAACCCTTCTGGAGCGAGGTCCATCGTCTTACCACACAGATATCGACGTATCACTTAGATTTTACACCGGCGCAAATGCTATTGCACCACTCCTCCATCTCTTTCAAACATTATCACAAATCCCTTGCGCTACACATGCTGAACGCTGCTAAAATGTGCATTCCCACTCTTTGGAAAAATCCAACCCCCCCAACGACCGCGGACTGGCTCCGGCGTGTTTCTAGGATTGCTGAAATGGAAAGCTTGATACATCAATCGAAGGACACGCCCGCTAAATACAATACTACATGGATGTGCTGGCATCACTTCACCACAACGGACGAATATAAAAGTATAATGTCCACTGACTCTACCACTCCATCAAACCACTGAGTACCACACTAAGAATCCGCTCCTCCCCCACCCCGCTTGACTCATTTTCATTGCCCACCAACGTTACCAGGCCCCCAGCCCTTTCAGATTGCACTGTCCATCATTTACCCAAGATCTATTTCTCAAATGCTCTCTTCTCCCCCCCCCTACATACCTGACCCAACACACTTTATCCCTGACCAGTCCCTTTATTAGACAAATGTCTTCCATAAAACGAGACTTCTGTGGAGGCTAGTGGTCCGTGACCGCGTCCACAGAACTTATGCTCGATTTCTTCTATATTTGAGACACGGGGTAGATAGTCCCTCCCTTACGGATGTTTGGTTACTCTGGACAACCCCATACTGTTTTCTCTGTTTTTCAATTTGTTTGAATCCTCACCCAATTTAGGGCTCTAGGCCCTGCTGTTAGTAGTACTATGACAATCCTAGGATGTAACAGTTGTTTCTACATCCAGCCACAATGACTTATGTTTACTCTTCTGATATTATTTCTGTTTATTGCAACTAGCATTAACCCTGTTTTTTGATACCCATCTGTACTGATGTATATCTTGTAAGGACTACTATGACATGATGTATACTGTATGCCTCATTTTCTATTTGCAATAAAAAAGTTGTTTGGAAAAAAAAAAAAAAAAAAATTGAAAAAAAAAAAGAAATTGCGTCAATAAGTAAAGTAAAGTTCAGCGCTAAAATTCAAATATTGACATATCAACATGCTATAGTGTACAGTATGAATAATAACTTCTATGTACAACCAAATGACCAAAACATTGTTAACTAATTATTAACATAAATAAAGTGCAAGAAATGAACATTATTGTATAGTCCCGTTAGTGATTCAAAACACCAATTCGTTCACATCTGTTTGTGGGAAGATATCCAAGGGTGTAGGACTAAAGGAGTCACCATGATGTGTGCATCCACCACCCAGGAGGGAAGATTAAATATGCTTACCAGAAGACAGCATCAATCAAGCGTGGTATCAAAAATCAAGATGACGGTCCCAGAGATGGTATCTAAAGGTGGAAGCGGTGTAATTCCTCCTTTGCAGCAGAGCCACTTATGGCAACATCAACCAAGCATATAGTGGTAAGGGTCAGGAGGTAATCGGCAAGATGGTTTTCAAAAATTATGAGATTTCTCAGCCACAGAACCTCAGAAGATTATAGATTACGGCATTCATTAAAAAAAAGCCTCCACATAGTGTAAAACCGTTTGGTTACGGGTTTATTAAAAGTAGAAAGCTTGGATAAATAGCGGGATATTATGAATCAATAAAATATCCCCTTTGTGATCACAAAAGCATAAGGACTTCAAGGGGCGCAATGGCATGGAAAGGACTCATCAAATCCGACGCGTTTCGTCCACAAAGACTTTAACTGGGGTATGAGCCTGAAACCATGCTTTGCACAATAATATACACACAGTAATCAATAATAATTAGACAGACCTGTATAAAAACATATTGACTTATGACCATGTCCATCATGGTGTCCGGCGTGCGCTCCACGCCTCCAGGTATTTTTCAATAATGATTGATATTAATCCACAGCGAGGCTTGGATAAAGCCAAGCCCTAGCACATAAGACATCTCTCAGTCTTACAGCCGTATTCATCATGGCTTCCAGGTAGCGCTCCACGCCTCCCTCTGAAGCCAAGCAGTAATAGGATCCCTGCGGATCAAGCATCAACGTGGTTAGAGTGGGGAGGACCTTCTTGAAGCTTCCATATTCTTAATTGGCAACATAAATTCTTCCTATTTATTTAAAGTTGAGTCTTCTTTTTGTCAATCCAATGATGTCATGGGTCCTTTCTCTTCCTCTGTAGTGGTGCGTGGACCTCTTACCTATATTGAGTGGCATTAAATCACTGCAGAGTGGGAAGGACCTTTTTGAAGCTTCCATGTTCCTCCCTGGTCACAGATTGTTCCTATCTATTTAAAGCTGAGTTGTGAGTCTTCTCTTTGCTTGTCTGATGATGCCATGGGTCCTTCCTCTTCTTCCTCTGTGGTGCTGGAAGACTCTAGTGCATATAATTATCTCCTATATGGTGTATCGGATCAACACATTTTGTAAATAACTTGCTTCCTCAGGATCAACACCTTATTACATAGGCAGATAATATTTCAATCCAAATGCAATCCCCATGTAGAAAAAAAACACAGAATATTGTCCATCAATTCCAGCCATACTATCATGTTTTTTTTCCATCTGGAGACTGCATTTAGATTGAAATATCATCTGCATTTGTACTAAGATGAGAATCCTGAGGAAGTAAGTTATTAGCGAAACATGTTGATTTAATATGCCATATAGGAGATACTTATATGCACTAAACGGATGCCTATGTACATGATATATACCACAATTGGTCACTTTTAAAGTCCAATTCCAGGCAACCTTTTTTTCCCCCCATGCACTGGGGCTGTGCCTGCACTACATGGGTCAGCTGCTCTTTTTTTCTAGGGGTGGGCACACATTTCATACTCATCTGATCCGCCAATCCTCCCATAAAAATGCCCCCCCCCCATGGTCAAGTGGTGGACTGTTCCTGTTTATGGAGCATGCTCAGAGCATGCTGTTGTCAGGAATAGTCCATCTTCAAGACCGCTGGAGTGCGGGCGTGCCGGACCAGCCTTCTGTGGGGAGGATTGGCAGGTCAAATAAGTACATCTCCGCTCTCTTATCCCCTCAAACAAAATGAGCAGTTAACCTATGCAGCGTGGGCACGGCCCCCCTGCAAGGCTAAAAAAACAAAAATTACCCGAAGTTCTGCTTTAACCACTTGGCGTCCGCGTTATAGCCGAATGACGGCCACAGCGCGGACCTGAATTTCCGGGAGGCCATCATATGACGTCCTCCCCTGTGTGTGCTCCCCGCGCTGTGATCACCGAGTCACTGTGACTTGGGTGATCACAGATCTGATCCCGGCCCCTTACCACGTGATCAGCTGTCAGCCAATGAGAGCTGATCACATGATGTAAACAAAAGCTCGGTAATCGTTTCACCGATCACCGGCTTATGTGCAAGGGACATCGGTCCCGACGAGGAAGAGGCAATTCTGCCTCATCTGTGCCCACCAGTACCCCCTGCCAGTGCCACCTGCCATTGCCACCTACCAGTGCCCACAGTGCCCACCAGTGCCACCTATCAATGCCCACCAGTGGTGCCAATCAGTGCCACCTAGAAGTGCTGCCTATCAGTGTAACCAACCAGTGCCGAACAGTGCCCATCACTGCCACCCATCAGTGCCCATCAATGCCACCTATCAGTGTCCATCACTGCCACCTCATCAGCGTACATCAATGAAGGAGAAAAATTACCTGTTTGCAGAATTTTATAACAAAATATAAAAAAATATAAAAACAATTAAAAAAAATGCGGTCTTTTTAATTTTTTTTTTAACAAAAAATAAAAACCACAGAGGTGATCAAATACCACCAAAAGAAATCTCTATTTGTGGAAAAAAAACAAAAAATAATAATTTGGGTACAGTGTGGCATGACCACGCAATTGTCATTCAAAGTGCATCAGCGCTGAAAGCTGAAAATTGGTCTGGACAGGAGGGGGAGGGGGGTTTGAGTGCCCAGTAAGCAAGAGGTTAAACTATGTTTTAATTGCATAATAACGATTGTGAATATTTTATTTATGTATATAGATTTGGTGTGATTGCACTCTATATGCATTGAACATCGTTGTGCCCTCAGCTAGTAAGATTATAACAATAATAATAAGAATCCCTAGATTTTCCAAAAAAAAAAAAACAGTTAAAATCTTCATAAAACAATGGGGTATTAATGTGTTTTCAAGGACTGATCTGGCAGATTTGCAAAGGACAAGTAGCTGAAATAAGTGCAGTTTGATTGGCCAATAAAACACGTTTGCAGACTGTAATAAATATTATCTGGTGATACGTTGCCCCAGGCTGGTTTCGTCAATCCAAGGAGATGTTAATATTCTTAGGGCCAGAAGGTGGCGACATCGCTCACAATTTTTTATCCTCGCTGATTTCTATTCAGCGTGCAGATCAGGTTGGCCAACTGCCATTTTTTCATTAAATGAGCCAATCCTTCTGCAGCCAGAACTAAGAGGTAACTTTTAACTATTTTTTAACCATTTTTTTGCAATAGGGCACTGCGTTGCTTTAACTGACAATTGCGCAGTCGTGCTTCGCTGTACTCAAATAAAATTGATGTCCATTATTTCCCACAAATAGAGCTTTCTTTTGGTGGTATTTGATCACCTCTGCGGTTTTTATTTTTTTGTGCTATAAAAAAAAAAAGACGGACAATTTTGAAAAAAAAAAAAAAAACAATATTTTTTAACTTTCTGCTATAAAACATATTTCCAACAAAAAAAATGTAAAAAAAAAATCAACTTTCTTCATCAATTTAGGCCAATATGTATTCTGCTTTTGGTAAGAAAAAAATTGAATAAGTGTATATTGATTGGTTTGCGCAAAAGTTATAACGTCTACAAACTATGGGATAGATTTATGAACTTTTTGCTAGTAATGGCAGCGATCAGCGATTTTTAGCGGGACTGCGACATTGCGGCGGACAAATCTGACACTAAGTGACTCTTTTTGCGGACCAGTGACACCAGTGCTAAAAAAAAAATGCACTGCCACTGTACTGATGACACTGGCAGGGAAGGGGTTAACGTCAGGGGCAGCACAGTGGTGTAGTGGTTAGCACTTTCACCTAGCAGTAATAAGGTCGCTGGTTCAAATCCCGACCATGACACCTTCTGCCTGGAGTTTGCATGTTCTCCCTGTGCTTGCGTGGGTTTCCTCCCACACTCCAAAGACATGCTGGTAGGTTAATTAGATCCTGTCGATAAAAATATGTGTATGTTGTTTGTGTATGTGTATGTGTTTGTAAGCGTGTCAGGACCCCCACAGGGCAAGGACCGCACTATACCACAGATGGACACCAGTGGCAAAAAGCGCCCTGAGGCGATTCAGTTCGCATAGGTTGCGCTATACAAGTCATTCATTCAGGGGCAATCAAAGGGTTAAATGTGTTCCTTGGGAGTGCTTTCTAACGGTGTAGGGGATGTTTTGACTGGGGGGGAAGACAGAGATCCGTGTTCCTGCTTAGCAGAAGCACAATATCTCCATCCTCCCCTCTGACAGGATGGCGATCTGTCTTGTTTACATAGGCAGACCACTGTTCTGTCTGCTTCGGGAATGAACGGCGGGTTCCAGCTCCTGCTGTGTCCAATCACAGCGAGGGCGGGTCTCTGGGAGGCACACGCCCGAGACCCAAAGAAAGAAATCACGTTCAGGTACATGATTTTGCACTTAAGGGCCGCCCTGCCGCAGTATATGTACCTGGAGGCGGTCGTTCAAGTGGTTAAAAATGAAATTATAGTTATGATTCTGGTGAAAGCATTGCAATATTATTTACAAATGAAATAAAACGTATTTTTTTTTTTCAATTTTGCTCTTTTTAAGATGGGAAATGGGAAATAAATGTTAAATATGTAAAAATATTAACAAACAAGACAAAAACAAAAAAAGTTGAAATATTTATAGTTAATTAAATAGAAACAAACAAAAAGATCAGCAGGAAAATAGGCCGGCCATACACGGAGCAAATTTATTTTCTGCAACCTCAGAGCTAGGAGGAAGGGGGTGCTCCCCCGAAACGCGGTAGCTGTACCCCGTGTTCTGTGCATGTCCATGCACTGTGTATATGGCCTTTTGTCAGTTGCATTTTGTGAGTGTCACTTGCCACTGTTGCCTGCCACCAGATGCAGCTTGTCACTTGTCACCGTTGCCTGCCACCCGATGCAGCTTGTCACTTGTCACCATTAACTGCCACCAGATGCAGCTTGTCACTTGCCACTGTTGCCTGCCACCAGATGCAGCTTGTCACTTGTCACCGTTGCCTGCCACCCGATGCAGCTTGTCACTTGTCACCATTAACTGCCACCAGATGCAGCTTGTCACTTGCCTCGGTTGCCTGCCACCCGATGCAGCTTGTCACTTGCCACAGTTGCCTTCCACCAGATGCAGCGCGTCACTTGCCACCGTTGCCTGCCACCAGATGCAGCGTGTCACTTGCCACCGTTGCCTTCCACCAGATGCAGCGTGTCACTTGCCACCGTTGCCTTCCACCAGATGCAGCTTGTCACCGTTGCCTTCCACCAGATGCAGCGTGTCACTTGCCATGGTTGCCTGCCACCAGATGCAGCGTGCCACCATTCCTGCCACCAGATGCAGCTTGTCACTTGCGACCGTTGCCTGCCACCAGATACAGCTTGTCAATAGTCACCATTGCCTTCCACCAGATGCAGCTTGTTACTTGCCACCGTTGCCTGCCACCAGATGCAGCGCGTCACTTGCTATTGTTGCCTGCCACCAGATACAGCGTGTCACTTGCCACCGTTGCCTGCCACCAGATGCAGCGCGTCACTTGCTATTGTTGCCTGCCACCAGATACAGCGTGTCACTTGCCACAGTTGCCTGCCACCAGATGCAGCGTGTCACTTGCCACAGTTGCCTGCCACCAGATGCAGCGTGTCACTTGCCACCGTTGCCTGCCACCAGATGAACATTGTCACTTGCCATGTCACTTGCCACGTCGCCTGCCACCAGATGTGGATTGTCACTTGCCAGTGGCTGTGTCCCAGGGTGAGGGCGGTCAGTGAGAGAAGATGTAATCTCTCTGCTGCCCGTGCCTGCACAGTGATGGCCGTGTTCTGTCAGAAGCTGAACTGCGGTGATGCAGGGCAGGCAGTGAGAGATGATGTCATCTCTCTGCTCGCTTGCCCGCCTGCTCATCAACCCGCCCACCTACCGGCTGGCCTGCTCAGTCACACGTCAGCCCGCTCACTCACTCCCCGGCCTGTTCACCAGCCTGCCTGCTCACTCACCCGCTGGCCTGCTCATTCACCCACCGGCTCGCCCGTCACTCTTTTCTCGGGGGAGGGGGGGGATTTCCCCATTGCCCCCCTGGATCCGCCCCCGATCTATGCATGCTGCTTTTGAGCATTTCTCCAATGCTTTTTGCTGTGCTATCTGAATTTTTGTAACCACGTTTTTACTGTGATTTTACCACGATTTACCACTTTTTTTTTTTACATTTACTGTATATAGCAGCCGCCGCATCCTTAGCAACGTATGAGTCATCAGCTGTGGCTTCCCGACCTGCTCCTTAGCAACCAGCTATATACAGTGAATGTAAAAAAAAAAAAAAAGACACAAATGACAAAACGCAAAATTGCGGTAAAAACGCAGTACTTGCGTTTTGGATGCGGGTCCATTGAAGTCTATTACATGGAAAACGCTGCATTTTGTGGGAAAAATGTCCCTGACCCTTTCCAAAAACGCAGGGGCACAAAAAATGCATTGATGTGAACGTGTTCCATTGGAACCCATGTTAAAAACTGCATTAGTGGGAATCAAGGCTACATCAAGACTGGTCAATTTTAAAATATATTCACCATAGATTGCGGACTCCATAAATTTCACACAGACCAAATAATATGCACTGATTTGTTGTTTTTTTTGTCAATCAAATGTGGCAGAATCTGTTTTGGCCTAAATGCAGTGGTGGTGCTTCCATAAGGGCGCACGGGCACCGCCTCATCTCTCCTGCCACCCCCTCTATCACCAACAGATAGATTCATGCATTGCATGAATCTATCTATGGCCGCCGCTGCCACCGCCTATTCAGGCGCCCCGCCCTTTTTCAGAACCACAGCGGCGGGGTAATTTTTCGAAGCACCTGATTAGAACCAGAGGCTCTAAAAGGCGTCAAAAAAAGGTAAATGGCTTGGTTCCAGTCTCCTGAATGTAAACACGGAAGCAACGTCACAACGTCACTTCCGATTTACTCGGCTGCCAATGAAAAAAATATACAGTATTCAGATTTGCCATTTTCGGCGATCTGAATACTTTGAAGTGCAAAGGAGGGATTTGGGGTCTTTTAGACCTCCCGTTCTCTCCATAAAGAGGACCTGTCACCACCTATTACTGTCACAAGGGATGTTTACATTCCTTGTGACAGCAATAAAAGTGATCAAATTTTCTCTTTTTTTTAAAACACAATTTAATAATATAAAAATAAATAAAAAGATAATAATTTTAAAGCGCCCCGACCCCGCGAGCTCGTGCAGCAAAGAAAACCCATACGGAAGTTGCGCCTGCATATATAAACGGTGTTCACATCACACATGTGAGGTGACACTGCGATCGTCAGAGTGAGAGCAATAATTCTAGCACTAGACCTCCTCTGTAACTCTAACCTGGTAACCGTAAAAAGATTTAAAGCGTTGCCTATGGAGATTTTTAGGTACCATAGTTTGTCGCCATTCCACAAGCGCGTGCAATTATAAAGCGTGACATGTTTGGTATCTATTTACTAGGCGTAACATCGTCTTTCACATTATCCAAAAAAATTGGGCTAACTTTAGCGTTTCCTTTTTTTTTTTAATTCATTAAAAATTGTCCCTTTTCCCAAAAAGTTGCGTTTAAAACACCGCTGGACCATGTGACATAAAATATTGCAACAATCGCCATTTTATTCTCTAGATTATCTGCTAAAAAAATATATATACAAATAAATATATATAATGTTTGGGGGTTCTAAGTAATTTTCTAATACGGATTTTAACTTGTAAACACCAAATGTCAGAAATAGGCTTAGACATGAAAGGGTTAAACAGAGGCAAAGATGGCAGCTTCCATGGCGGAAAACCATGGGGGGGGGGGGGTTTACTTACGCTTTAAGTGTTTTAATTTCACCAAAATTTCCAATGAAAATTGTGAGACCCTAATTTTGAAGGGTTCAATGAGCTTTAGATGTCTCCCGAAGCTCCTTCCAACTATTCCTCAAGCACAGATGGGACCGCCATTAGACCCTTTGCTGATCTGGAATATGGAAAACAATTTGCATATAAGAAATCCAGGCTTTGTTCTCTGACACGGGTGTCATCGGGTCATTATGGTACATATGGTACATAGGTCACCATACTCCGACACCAAGAACAATCGTTCGGTGATTAATACTTGATGGATCCGGCCAGCTGCTGTCAAGGATTTGCTGCAAACTGTGGAGAGGAATACAAAATGTTTTCACTGTGTAATTACTGAAATAAATTATATATATATTTATATATATATATATATATATATATATATATATATATATATATATATATATATATATATATATATATATATATATATATACAGTGCTTAGCATAAATGAGTACATCCCGATATATAATGCTCAGTATAAATGGGTACACCCCTTTCGAAAAATACAATTTTAATCAATATCTCAATGAACACAAGAACAATTCCCAACATTGTGACAAAACTGAGTTTTATAGAATAGACAGGATGTGCAGGATGAAAAAAATCTGTTTCATTTTCGTTGTGATTTGTTATTTAACTAAATCCGTTTAGTTCAATTTGTTGCGTTCGTCACATTCGTTTTCGGGATTCGCTTTGTTTCGTATTCGAATTAAAAAAAAAAAATTAGACCGAATTTCGAAAAACAATTTGATCAAATAAAAAAAAAAATGCAACGGCGTTAGAAAAAAATTCTAACACATTAAGAAAAAAATAGATCGAATTCGAAAAAAAAAAAAACGATCGAATGCGGAAACGATGCTACCGCATTCGAAAGAAATTCAACCGAATTCGAAAAAGTAAGCTATATATAACCATTTTCCGAAATTCGAATTTCGTATAGCATGAAATAGAATTAGAATAAAGATTAGAATAGAATAGAAAATAATAGGAAGGAATAGCATAGAAAAACAATAGAACAGAAAAAAATATGGGGGAATCCCGTGCCTTTTTTTCAATTACTTTTATGTGTATTGCCGGGACCGACAATTCATTTTAGCCGCGAGTACATTTAAATTACTTTTTTTCCTTTAGAAATGTCATTTTGCTGTCAGACTGTTCTAAACACAGGAAACATGCACCACTTTACAGGCATACTATAGACACCCCCCAGGTACGAAATTTAAAGGAATATTTCACTTTTATTGTTTCACTTTAAGCATCATTAAAATCACTGATCCAGAAAAAAAACTTCAGTTTTTAAAACTTTTTCTTGCATTGATACATGTCCCCTGGGGCAGGACCCGGGTCCCCAAACACGATTTATGACAATACAATGCATATAAACCTTTAAAATTATCACTTTTTATTTCTCCCATAGACTTTTAAAGGTTGTTGCGTGCCGTGAACACCCCAAATTGTTCGCTATTCGGCAAACAGGCGAACATCGGGCTCATCACTAGTATAGTGTCCAGTGGTGGCCCATCCATTAGGGGCGCCGGAGTGCCGCCCCCTCTATCCACGGCCACCACCCCATGCTCTATCCATGGCCGCTATTTTGACAGGACACCGCCAGCCCCTATTCATGAGTCTGGCCCCTTTCAGGCAGGGCTGGTGCTAGTTTGCCTAGTGGTAGCACTGACACTGCTTTCAGGATGCCGGGCGCGTGAATTACAGTGGTGGGGGTGTTTTTTTTCAAGCACTTGATTATAGCCAGAGGCTCTAATAGGCTTCAAATAGGGTGGGCTTGTGGGGGAGAGCTTTGCGCCAGGAGCCCAACCAGTGGTTACAACAGCGAATTCGCTATTGAAACGTGGATCCTCAATCCGGGCAATCAGAAGCAGGTCTGAAACTCATTTTCCGATTGGCCGAAAAGAGAAGAGTCCCAATTGGCCGCCGAAGAGGAGGGAGGAAACAGATGCACGTGGAAAGCAGGTGAAGGGAGAGCCGTTGCCACCGAGCAAGGAAGGCTGCCGGTGAATCTCGGGAGAAGTGCTGCCCACCATAGAAGGAGTAAGTGCTCCAGACCCACCGGACCGCTGACCGACCGGAGGGGGGTATGTTGCTGTTTGCGGCCACCCCAAAAAAATTACCACCGTCCGCCACTGGTAGTGTCCCCAAAAATGCGACCTGCTGTCCTGCCAGGCTGCAGGCTAAGATAAGTGTCTGGTATGGATTTGGGGGGGGGGGGCGTTTGGGGGGGGGGGGGAGGGGGGGGGGGGTGGGGGGGGGGGGCACACCATTTATTTCATTTTGGCGTAGGGTTTCCCTTAAAATACATACCAGAAACGAAGGGCCTGGTAAGGATTGGTCCACCCTGTTTTTTTTTTTTTTCACTTTTTTCTATTGCCTGAAATATTTAATTTTTTCACTTTTTCTATTGCCTGACCACCGAAGAGGAGGGAGGAAACGGATGCACGTGGAGAGCAGGGGAAGGGAAAGCCTTCCGCCACCAAGCAAGGGAAGCTGCCAGTGAAGCCCGGGAGAAGCGCTGCCCACCATAGAAGGAGTAAGTGCACCAGACCCACCGGACCGCCGACTGACCGACCAGGAAGGGTATGTTGCTGTTTGCGCCCACCCCAACAAAAATTACCACTGGCTGCCACTGGTATTGTCCCCAAAAATGCAGCGTCAGCAGGATCAGCCCTGATCACTGCCAGCATTTACATTTAGGTGCTTTGAGGTGGGAGGGACAGATCCCCCCCTGCCCCAAAGCACCTGACCTCATGATGAGGGCATGTGACCTGCTGTCCTGCCAGGCTGCAGGCTAAGATAAGTGTCTGGTATGGATTTGGGGGGGCCCACGCCATTTTTTTTTTTTCATTTTGGCATGGGGTTCCCCTTAAAATCCATACCAGACACGAAGGGCCTGGTAAGGATTGGTCCACACTGTTTTTTTTTTTTTCACTTTTTCTATTGCCTGACCGCCGAAGAGGAGGGAGGAAACGGATGCACGTGGAGAGCAGGGGAAGGGAAAGCTGTCGCCACCGAGCAAGGGTGGCTGCCGTTGAAGCCCAGGAGAAGCCCGGGAGAATCGCTGCCCACCATAGAAGGAGTAAGTGCACCAGACTCACTGGACCGCCGGCTGACCTACCGGGAAGGGTAAGTTGCTGTTTGCGCCCACCCCAACAAAAATTACCACTGGCTGCCACTGGTAGTGTCCCCAAAAATGCAGCGTCAGCAGGATCAGCCCTGATCACTGACAGCATTTATATTTAGGTGCTTTGAGGTGAGACAGACACCATGGCCGATGGACACCATGGCCGGCTTCCGAGGCTGCTCCTTAACAACCAGCTATTCAGTGTACCCTGATTGGGCAAAGCTATGCCCAATCAGGGCTTATAATGCACTGTCAATCATGCAGTGCATTGTGGGGCGCTCGGCGGGGGGAACATCCCACCGAGTGACCTGTAATTTCGGGTGTTCACCAAATTTTTGCTCGGCTCGAACTGTTCGCCCATCTCTGCTAACAATCAGTAGCTGGGGGGTGGGAGTTCTGGCGAAATAAATTGATTTTAAGTAATAGATTCAGTCACAATTTTGTTTCCTATGCTCCTAGGCCTCTTCATGGTAACATGGAACTGTGGCATACCGGTTAAATTCAGATGTTCTACCAAAAAAAAACATTTGGATCAGGTGAAAGCTAAACAAATACAGAGTAAGAGATCTGTGATAGGTGACCTTAGTCTGACACAGTTCTGCTTATTGTTCCGCTCTGAACAATGCATTATAAAACAAATATGAAAGTTTTATTATTCCTGTTCATTTGGGCACTAAAATAAAATTATAAAGCAATTTCTGCTCTCGTGATTTCCTGATATAGATAAAAAAAAAAAAAAACATAAAGAAACGAGAGCTGCTGCAATGTGAAAACCTTGATACATGTAAACCAAGAAACAATGTAAGGAGCTCATATCCTAAAATGTAAAGCCAGTCAAATACAATCCCTTCTAAATCAACCCCAATGTTTCATCCAAAGGGGAAGACGAAAGTCAGACGTGACGAAAGGCGCTGGTACCGGAGCCGAGACACGTGATCCACGTTCAAGACCTCAGATGCGGCAGGTGAGTGCAGAGAATTCTGAGGCTCTCAGGGTGTATTACTATGCTTAACTAATTTTTACGGCTGTTACTGATTAAAATTTTCGTGTACGATTACCGTATTTATCGGCTTGTAACACGCACCCCAAGTTTAGGAGGGCATTTTAAGGAAAAAAAGTTTTAGGAGGGAAGTTTGGGTAAAAAAAAAAAATGTACATTTAAGCGTCCTTTGCAGCCTTGCCCAGCGTCATTTGCAGCCTTGCCCAGCGTCATTTGCAGCTTGCCCAGCGTCATTTGCAGCCTTGCCCAGTGTCATTTGCAGCCTTGCCCAGCATCATTTGCAGCCTTGCCCAGCGTCATTTGCAGCCTTGCCCAGCGTCATTTGCAGCCTTGCCCAGCGTATTTGCAGCTTGCCCAGCGTCATTTGCAGCCTTGCCCAGCGTCATTTGCAGCCTTGCCCAGCGTCATTTTCAGCTTGCCCAGTGTCATTTGCAGCTTGCCCAGCGTCATTTGCAGCTTGCCCAGCGTCATTTGCAGCCTGCCCAGCGTCATTTGCAGCCTTGCCCAGTGTCATTTGCAGCCTTGCCCAGCATCATTTGCAGCCTTGCACAGTGTCATTTGCAGCCTTGCCCAGTGTCATTGCATCTTGCCCAGTGTCATTTCTAGCTTGCCCAGCGTCATTTGCAGCCTGCCCAGTGTCATTGCATCTTGCCCAGTGTCATTGTATCTTGCCCAGTGTCATTGCATCTTGCCCAGTGTCATTGTATCTTGCCCAGTGTCATTTTAGCCTGCCCAGCGTCATTTGCAGCTTGCCCAGTGTCATTGCATCTTGCCCAGTCTCATTGTAGCTTGCCCAGTGTCATTGTAGCTTTCCCAGTGTCATTGTAGCCCACCCAGTGTCATTGTAGCTTGCCCAGTGTCATTGTAGCTTGCCAGTGTCATTTGTAGCTTGCCCGCGTTTAAATTTCCCCCGCCGAGACAGACCACGCGCGCGCCGCCGAAAAAGACCGAAGCGTCGCCGAAAAAGACCAAAGCGCCGCCGGAAAAGACCGAGCCGACTGTTCGGCTCCGCTCGCGGTCCCGCCTCCCTGCTGTTTCAGGAGCGAGCGCAGGGAGGCGGGACTACGAGCGGAGCCGAACAGTCGGCTCGGTCTTTTCCGGCGGCGTTTCGTTTTTTTCGGCAGCGATTCGGTCTATTTCGGCGGCGCTCGCTATTTTTCGGCGCCGCTTGCTATTTTTGTCATTTTTGGGGGGGGGGAGGGGTATCGGCGTATAACACGCACCCACGACTTGCGTATAACACGCACCCACGAGTAATAATGCCCCATCATTGGTGTCAGTGGGAGGAATAGTGCCACATAATTGGTATCAGTGGGAGGAATAGTGTCCCATTATTGGTATCAGTGGGAGGAATAGTGCCCCATCATTGGTATTAGTGGGAGGAATAGTGTCCCATTATTGGTATCAGTGGGAGGAATAGTGCCCCATCATTGGTACCAGTGGGAGGAATAGTGTCCCATCATTGGTATCAGTGGGAGGAATAGTTCCCCATCATTGGTACCAGTGGGAGGAATAGTGCCTCATCATTGGTGTCAGTGGGAGGAATAATGCCATCACTGGTGTCAGTGGTAGTAATTATACACCACTGTTTATGTTTATGCTCCAATATTGGTGTCAGTGGGAGGAATGGTGCCTCATTATCAGTATCAAAATAATACTTCATTGTTGGTGTCATTGGGAGGAATAGTGCCCCATCATTGGTGTCAGTGGGAGGAATAGTACCCCATCATTGGTAGAAAGGAGAGAAATAGTGCCCCGTTGTTGGTGTTAGTTGAAGGGATATAGCTCCATCATTGGTGTCAGTGGGAGCAATGGTGTCCCATCATTGGTGTCAGTGGGAGGAATAGTACCCCATCATTGGTAGTAAGGAGAGAAATAGTGCCCCATTGTTGGTGTCAGTTGAAGGGATATATCTCCATCATTGGTGTCAGTGGGAGTAATAGTACCCCATCATTGGTAGTAAGGAGAGATATAGTGCCCCATTGTTGGTGTTAGTTGAAGGGATATAGCCCCATCATTGGTGTCAGTGGGATGAATAGTGCCCCATCATTGGTGTCAGTGGGATGAATAGTGCCCCATCATTGGTGTCAGTGGGAGGAATAGTGCCCCATCATTGGTGTCAGTGGGAGGAATAGTGCCCCATCATTGGTGTCAGTGGGAGGAATAGTGCCCCATCATTGGTGTCAGTGGGGAGGAATAGTGCCACATCATTGGTGTCAGTGGTAGTAATTATACACCACTGTTGGCATCAATGGTAATTATTATGCCCCAATATTGGTGTCAGTGGGATGAATGGTGCTTCATTATCAGTATCAGAATAGAACTTCATTGTTGGTGTCATTGGGAGGAATAGTGCCCCATCATTTGTGTCATTGGGAGGAATAGTGCCACATCATTTGTGTCATTGGGAGGAATAGTGCTCCAAACGCCAGATGAAGACAGGCAAAGGGCCAGTTTGGACACCCCTAACTCCACTGGATCCTATAGAGAAGTTATTGGTCACATTTTGCTCTGCGACTTTTCCACAATAGAAAGGTAATATAGGAGGCAAGTGCAATGTCAATTTGAAGTGGAGGGATTTGCACTTGGGTGAAATAAATCATGAACATTTTGGATTTTACTTTGGAAGAAGGTCGCTCACTGTTATAGATTATCTACTTTATATTGGTTATATAAACTGATATTTTTTATTTTATTTTACTGTATATTTGAATTTGTGACCCATACACAGTTTATCAGGGATTGTATTTGGCTGGCGCTGCAATTTGTGATATGAGTGCTACAAATTGATCATTGATTCCTGTTCATACTGCAACATTCAGTTTTATTTAAACCGATTTTTCACTTTTGCGGTAAAATGTTGTATATAATAAAAATATAAAAATATAATATAATTATATGTGTATATATATATATATATATATATATATATATATATATATATAGATATATATATATATATATATATATATATATATATATAGATATATATATATATATATATATATATTATATATATATATATATATATATATATATATACACATATATATATTATATTTTTATATATATATATATATATATATATATATATATATATATTATATATATATATATATATATATATATATATATATATATATATATATATATATATATATATATACACATATAATTATATTATATTATTATTATTATATACAACATTTTACCGCAAAAGTGAAAAATATGTATAAGAGAAAAATAAATAGTTTTATACATTTTTGTCCTCATTGTTTTTTATCAATAAGCATAACCACACCTTCTTGGCTGGAGTCACTGTCCAATCATAGGCTGCCAACCTGCCACTATCATTTATACAATCTATATAAAGGTGAGATGAGAGGCTAATAGAGAGAGGAAGTGCTAGCTTCTGGTAAGTATTTATTATTAATAAGGGTAGACATTAGAATGCTGGTATGTATTGAATATTATATATATATATATATTATATTATTATATATATCTATCTACTGTGCCTATCTATCTATTTTTTATTTTTAGTTTACTTTTATTTATTATATTATTTTTTATATATTTCTTTCTATAATCTATGTACATTTTATGCATTTATTTATTGGTTTATTTGCAGACATGTCTGGCATACTCCAATTTCAGTTGTCCGTGATATTATCTTGTTTGGTTGGTAAGCAGAATTTTTTATTTCTCCCATATAAAAGGTTTGCTAATATTGTACTTAAAGAAAAACAGAGGAAAAGTATTAGTATGGAGGAGGTGTTGTCCTAATATTTAGGCTTTATGTACACTGCGGCTGGTAAACAGACGTTTAGGAGCAGTTGGGCGTTTTTTGTTTTTTTTCTGGCTGCCCCTGAACTCTCCTCTACGTTATCTTATCAGTACATGTAGACGGGGTCCTTTATAGCCGTTTCCAGGCAGTTGAGTTCAGAACCATTTTTTGGAAGGCAAAAAACTGCATTCAGAAGGGATGTTCAGAGGCATTTGAAACGCCAAACGCCTGTAACCGCTTGTGAATGTGTGTAAACGTAGTAACTCGGTTAGTTTACAGGCGTTTTTCAATTTTTGACTATTTAAAAAAAAATAAATAAAACGCATCGAAGCGCAAACGCGACTAAACGCGGCATTTGTAACACGGCAATACAGACGTTTTTAAACGTCGGTTACTATCTGTCAAGCTAAATAGTTCAGGAGAGGTTGTAAAATGTCCCGTGTACATTAAGCCTAATGCCCTGTACACACGATCGGAACTTTCCGACAACAAAACCGTGGAATTTTGTTCAAAGGTTGCTGGCTCCAACTTGTCTTGCATACACACGGTGACACAAATGTTGGCCAACAATTACGAACGTAGTGACGTACAAAACATCTTATGTTTCAAAATGTACCCATTAAAATAATTCTTTCTTTTTTTTATTTCTTTTTTTTCTTTCTTTCTTTCTTTTTTTTTTATTTTCTTTTTTTTTTTTTTTTCCCCTTTCTTTCCCAAATCCACAAACTGCTGTCAGTGAAATGTAAAATCAAAAATATATAAATAGAAAAATATCTGCACAATTATATAACTATTCTTCTTGAAAATTCAAGCCAGAACTTCTCATGTGTTTCAAACTGTTGCAATTAAAATAATTATTTGTCTTTCTTTCTTTCTTTATTTATTTCTTTCTTTTCTTTTTTTCTCTTTTATTTTCTTTTATTTAGTTTCTGTTCTTTTCTTCTTTCCTTTCTTTCCAAAATTCACAACCTGCTGTCAGTGAAATGGAAAATGAAAAAGATATAAATAGATAAATATCTGCCCAACTATATAACTACTCTTCTCTAAAATTCAAGCCAGTGCTTCTCGTGTGTTTCAAAATGTTGCAATTAAGATAATCCTTTCTTTTTTTTTCTTTTTTTTTCTTTCTTTATTTTTTCTTTTTTTTCCTTTCTTTCCCAAATCCACAAACTGCTGTCAGTGAAATGTAAAATCAAAAATACATAAATAGAAAAATATCTGCACAATTATATAACTATTCTTATTGAAAATTCAAGCCAGAACTTTTCTTTCTTTCTTCTCTTCTTTTCTCTTTTCTTTTCTTTCATTTCTATTCTTTTCTTCTTTCCTTTCTTTCCAAAATCCACAACCTGCTGTCAGTTAAATGGAAAATCAAAAAGATATAAATAGATAAATATATGGAAAATTATATAACTACTCTGCTCTAAAATTCAAGCCAGAACTTCTTATGTGTTTCAAAATGTTGCAATTAAGATAATTCTTTCTTTTTCTTTCTTTTTTTTCTTTTTATTTTCTTTCTTTCTTTCTTTCTTTTCTTTTTTTTCCCTTTCTTTCCCAAATCCATAAACTGCTGTCAGTGAAATGTAAAATCAAAAATATATAAATAGAAAAATATCTGCACAATTATATAACTATTCTTGAAAATTTAAGCCAGAACTTCTCATTTTCTTTCTTTCTTTCTTTCTTCTTCTTCTTTTTTTCTCTTTTCTTTTCTTTCATTTCTATTCTTTTCTTCCTTCCTTTCTTTCCAAAATCCACAACCTGCTGTCAGTTAAATGTAAAATCAAAAAGATATAAATAGATAAATATCTGCCCAATTATATAACTACTCTTCTCTAAAATTCAAGCCAGCACTTCTTGTGTGTTTCAAAATGTTGCAATTAAGATAATTCTTTCTTCTTCTTTCTTTTTCTTTCTTTTTTCTTTTTTTTTCTTTCTTTCTTTTTTTTTTTTTTTTTCCCTTTCTTTCCCAAATTCACAAACTGCTGTCAGTGAAATGTAAAATCTAAAATATATAAATAGAAAAAAATCTGCACAAGTATATAACTACTCCTCTTGAAAATTCAAGTCAGAACTTCTCATGTGTTTCAAACTGTTGCAATTAAAATAATTATTTTTCTTTCTTTCGTTCTTTCTTTCTTTCTTTCTTTCTTTCTTTCTTCTCTTCTTTTAGCTTTTATTTTATTTTCTGTCGTTTCTATTCTTTTCTTCTTTCCTTTCTTTCCAAAATCCACAACCTGCTGTCAGTGAAATGGAAAATCAAAAAGATATACATAGATAAATATCTGCCCAATTATATAACTGCACTTCTCTAAAATTCAAGCCAGCACTTCTCGTGTGTTTCAAAATGTTGCAATTAAAATAATTCTTTCTTTTTCTTTCTTTATTTTTATTTTCTTTCTTTTCTTTTTTCCCTTTCTTTCCCAAATTCACAAACTGCTATCAGTAAAATGTAAAATCAAAAATATATAAATAGAAAAATATCTGCACAATTATAAACTATTCTTCTTGAAAATTCAAGCCAGCACTTCTCATGTGTTTCAAACTGTTGCAATTAAAATAATAATTTTTTTTCTTTCTTTCTTTCTTTCTTTCTTTCTTTCTTTCTTTCTTTCGTCTCTTCTTTTCTCTTTTCTTTTGTTTTCTTTCATTTCTATTCTTTTCTTCATTCTTTTCTTTCCAAAATCCACAACCTGCTGTCAGTGAAATGGAAAATCAAAAAGATATAAATACATAAATATCTGCCCAATAATATAACTACTCTTCTCTAAAATTCAAGCCAGCACTTCTCGTGTGTTTCAAAATGTTGCAATTAAAATAATTCTTTCTTCTTCTTTCTTTTTCTTTCTTTTTTTCTTTTTATTTTTTCTTTCTTTCTTTCTTTCTTTTCTTTTTTTTCCCTTTCTTTCCCAAATTCACAAACTGCTGTCAGTAAAATGTAAAATCTAAAATATATAAATAGAAAAAAATCTGCACAAGTATATAACTACTCCTCTTGAAAATTCAAGTCAGAACTTCTCATGTGTTTCAAACTGTTGCAATTAAAATAATTATTTTTCTTTCTTTCGTTCTTTCTTTCTTTCTTTCTTTCTTTCTTTCTTTCTTTCTTCTCTTCTTTTAGCTTTTATTTTATTTTCTGTCGTTTCTATTCTTTTCTTCTTTCCTTTCTTTCCAAAATCCACAACCTGCTGTCAGTGAAATGGAAAATCAAAAAGATATACATAGATAAATATCTGCCCAATTATATAACTGCACTTCTCTAAAATTCAAGCCAGCACTTCTCGTGTGTTTCAAAATGTTGCAATTAAAATAATTCTTTCTTTTTCTTTCTTTATTTTTATTTTCTTTCTTTTCTTTTTTCCCTTTCTTTCCCAAATTCACAAACTGCTATCAGTAAAATGTAAAATCAAAAATATATAAATAGAAAAATATCTGCACAATTATAAACTATTCTTCTTGAAAATTCAAGCCAGCACTTCTCATGTGTTTCAAACTGTTGCAATTAAAATAATAATTTTTCTTTCTTTCTTTCTTTCTTTCTTTCTTTCTTTCTTTCTTTCTTTCTTTCTTTCGTCTCTTTTTTTCTCTTTTCTTTTGTTTTCTTTCATTTCTATTCTTTTCTTCATTCTTTTCTTTCCAAAATCCACAACCTGCTGTCAGTGAAATGGAAAATCAAAAAGATATAAATACATAAATATCTGCCCAATAATATAACTACTCTTCTCTAAAATTCAAGCCAGCACTTCTCGTGTGTTTCAAAATGTTGCAATTAAAATAATTCTTTCTTTTTCTTTTTTTCTTTTTTTCTTTCTTTTCTTTTTTTCCCTCTCTTTCCCAAATCCACAACCTGCTGTCAGTGATATGGAAAATCATGTGTTTCAAACTGTTGCACTTAAAATAATTATTTTTCTTTTTCTTTTTTTTTTTTTCTTTTTTTTTTCTTTCTTTCTTTCTTTCTTTCTTTCTTTCTTTTCTTTTCTTTCTTCTCTTCTTTCTTTCTTTCTTTCTTACTTTCTTTCTTTTCTTCTTTTCTTTTCTTTTCTTTTGTTTCTATTCTTTTCTTCTTTCCTTTCTTTCCAAAATCCACATCTCGCTGTCAGTGAAATGGGAAATCAAAAATATATAAATAGAAAAATATTCACACAATTATATAACTATTCTTCAAAATTCAAGCCAGCATTTCTCGTGTGTTTCAAACTGTTGCAAATAAAATAATTATTTTTTTCTTTCTTTCTTTTTTTTCTTTCTTTCTTTCTTTCTTTCTTTTTCTTTCTTTCTTTCTTTCTTTCTTTCTTTCTTTCTTTTTTCTTTTTCTTTTTTTCTCTTTTCTTTTATTTACTTTAATTTCTATTCTTTTCTTCTTTCCTTTCTTTCTAAAATCCACAACCTGCTGTCAGTGAAATGGAAAATCAAAAAGATATAAATAGATAAATATCTGCAGAATTATATAACTACTCTTCTCTAAAAATCAAGCTTATGTGTTTCAAACTGATGCAATTAAAAAAATTCTTTCTTTCTTTTTTTTTTTTTTTTTTCTTTTCTTCTTTCGTTTCCCAAATCCACAACCTGCTGTCAGTGAAATGGATAATCAAAAATGTAAAATATATATATAGATAAATATCCGCACAATTATATAACTACTCTTCTCTAAAATTCAAGCCAGTGCTTCTTGTGTGTTTCAAAATTAGGGATGAGCCAAACACCCCCCCCCCCCCCCCCCCGGTTCAGTTCGCAGCAGAACTTGCGAACAGGCAAAACATTTGATTAAACATGTGAACACCGTGGGACACAAAGGTGAAAAATCAAAAGTGCTAATTTTAAGGGCTTATATGCAAGTTATTGCCATAAAAAGTGTTTGGGGACCCGGTCCTGCCCCAGGGGACATGTATCAATGCAAAAAAAAAAGTTTTAAAAACTTCAGTTTTTTCGGGAGCAGTGATTTTAATAATGTTTAACAAATTTTAATAAAGCAAAACAATAAAAATGAAATATTCCTTTAAATATTGTGCCAAGGGTGTCCTTAGTATGCTTGTAAAGTAGCACATTTTTCCCGTGTTTAGAACAATACCACAGCAAAATGACATTTATAAACAAAAAAAATTTAATTTAAAACTCGCGGCTGTAATGTATTGTTGGGTCCCGGCAAAATAGATGAAAATCATTGAAAAGAATGGCATGGCCCTTTGGTTCTGGTATGGATATTAAGGGGAACCCGCACCCAAAAAAAAAAAATGGCGTGGGGGTCCCCCAGGCCCCATATACTCTGAACAGCAGTATATATACTATATGGCCTGCACTATATACTATAAAAAAATTTATTACATGCCCCTGTTAAACAGGTGCAGAAAAAATGGGCCTTTGGTGGTGGTGGTACCAGAACACTGTAAGCCCTCACAGTTACTCTTGGTGGCTGCAGGAACGGGCCCTGCTTTGAAATACTATATCAAGAATTGTAATTACATGCCCCAGTGGTGGTTGTGCCACAACAATGTTACCCCTCACAGATACTCTTGTTGGGCACAGAAATGGTCCCTGCTGTGAAATATTAGATAAAAAATGGTGTGGGGGTCCCCCAGGCACTATTTACTCTGAACAGAAGTATATTTACTATACAGCCTGCCCTATATACTCTGCAGAAAATTGGCCTTAGGTGTTGGTGGTACCACAACACTGTAAGCCCTCACAGATACTCTTGTTGGGCACATGAATGGGCCCCACGTTGAAATATTAGATACAAAATTGTAATTACGTGCCCCTGTTAAACAGTGGCAGAAAAATTGGGCGTTGAAAAATTGGGCGTTGAAAAATTGGGCGTTGAAAAATTGGGCGTTGAAAAATTGGGCGTTGAAAAATTGGGCGTTGAAATATTATATAACAAATTGTAATTACATGCCCCTGTTAAACCGACAAAGAAAATTTGGGCCTTGGGTGGTGGTGGTGTAACTGTAACCCCTCAGAGATACTCTTGTTAGGTGCAGGAATGGGCCCTGCTGTGAAATATTAGACCAAAATTGTAATTACATGCCCCTGTTAAACAGGGGCAGAAAAATTGGGCCTTGGGTGGTTGCGGTGGTGGTGCCCTGAACCAAAAATATTGTTGGAAGCTAGCATCATCAAGATTGAGTAGGAATAGGATAGTCAGCATAGGCAGTCTTCAAGGGACCCCACATCCATGGCAAATTCAATCAGTTACATCAGCATCAGGTGTTTGATAGCCACTGATCCAAGACTGATTCATTTTTATAAATGTGAGCCTATCAACGAAGTCTATGGACAGGTGCACTCTTTGATCCGTTACAAACCCTCCAGCAGCACTGAATGTGCATTTAGAAAGCACGCTGAATGCAGGACAGGCCAGTAGCTCAATTGCATATTGAGCAAGTTCTGGCCAGTGGTCCATCCTCAAGACCCAGTAACCCAGTGGATGCTCTGTTGGAAAGGTCTCGAAGTCTGCTCTTGCCCTTAGATATTCCTGCACCATGTAATGCAGATGCTAGTGATGGTTGCTTGAAATGAATCATACCTTGGCGCTGAGGACTGAAAAATTGTTTAAAATTATCGGTCAGCCGGCCACCTTCTCCACCACTCTTCCCCTGACTGAACGAAGCCTCAGCAACACGTTGCCCAGCACCAGGAAATTGTAACCTCCCAGGGTCTGGAAATGCGTTGCACAAACCTTTATTCAAGGCCTCCTGAAGATGTTTCATCCTCTGCTCCCTCTGTGAAGGCAGGATGAGACCTGCAACCTTACCCTTGTAACGTGGATCAAGAAGGGTTGCCAGCCAGTAATGATCCCTCTCCTTGATACCACAAATCCTAGGGTCCTTTTGCAGGCTTTGCAGAATCAGGAAGGCCATGCAGCGCAAGTTTGCAGAGGCATTCGATTCTGAGTCCTCTGGGTCACTAAGGATCACATGATCCGTAACTACCTCCTCCCAGCCACGTACAACTCCTTGGGTTTCTGGGGACTGAAAACCATCCCTTGAAGACTGCTGCTGAGTCTTATCTTCTACATCCATGCTGACACAATCGTCATCCTCCTCTTCTTCCTGTGTGTTTGGCGGGCCCGCATGAATGCTATCTGGATAAAGGGGGCCTTGAGAGGTAAGGAAGTCGCATGCTCCAACAGAAAGACTAGAGGGACAGTGTCACTGATGCATGCATTGTCGCTGCTCACCATCCTTGTGTCCTCCTTAAATGGTGACAGGACAGTGCATGCATCCTTGATCAGTAGCCACTGGTGTGGCAAAAAGAAACCAAGCTACCCTGACCCTGTCCTGGTGCCATACTCGCACAGGTACTCATTAATGGCCCCCTGCTGTGTGTGCAGCCGCTGCAGCATTGCCAATGTTGAGTTCCACCTGGTGGGCATGTCATAAATGAGGCAGTTGGTGGGCAGGTTGCATTCCCTTTGAATGTCAGCCAGCCGAGCACTGGCATTGTAGGAAATGACCACAGACTTTTCTGGCTTGCCTCAGGAGATCTTGTAAGCCTGTGTACCTTCTCAAGAACCGCTGCACCACCAAATTCAGGACGTGTGCCAAACATGGAACATAGGTCAAGTGTCCCTGTCGGAGGGCGGAGAGAAGGTTGGTGCCATTGTCGCATACAACCATTCCTGGCTGAAGCTGGCATGGCATCAACCACCTCTGAGCCTGCCCCTGCAGAGCCGACAGAATCTCTGCCCCAGTGTGGCTCCTGACCCCTAAGCAGACCAACTCAAACACCGGATGGCATCTTTTAGCCTGACTGCTTGCGTAGCCCCTTGAACGCTGAGGCCTAAACATTGCCTTCCACATGCCAGTAGAGAGCCAGAATAGCCTTCCCTGAAAAGAAATGGCGTTTTGGAACCTGCCACTGAGGTACAGCACATTCCACAAATTCACAAAAGGGGGCAGAGTCTACCAGCTGAAAAGTCAGCAGTTGCAGTGCTAGCAATTTGGCCAAGCTAGCATTAAGACACTGAGCATGTGGATGGCTAGGACTGAATTTATTTTTACGATTCAGCAACTGGGGTAGGGAAATTTGCTAGCAGATTGGCTGCAAGTACTCGGTACACCTATTGCTATACCTTCATTCCTCTCAGTACAGGTTTTTGAGAGGAATGGAGGTCTCAGATGAGGAGCAAGGAGAAGTCTGCCTTTTTCTTTGATGTGGGTCTTTCAAGTGCTGTTGCCAAAGGGCCGCATGGCAGGTTGTCATATGTCTGGTCAAGCATGTAGTGCCCAAGCGGCTGCTGTTCTGGCCACACTTGATCCGCTTCAGAGATAGGTTGCAAACAGCAACAGTGCGATCTGCTGCACATGTGTTGAAAAAGGCCCACACCAAGGAACTTTAAAAAGTCAGCGGGGAGTCAGCAGCACTGCCCTTAAGCTGTCCCCTAGAGGACATCCTGGCTCATTGGAGTTGTGCCTCCTCCTCTCTTCTCTCAGGCACCCAAGTACAGTCATTGACCACATCATCCCCTCCCTCCTCATCACTGGAGCAAACTTGGCAGTATGCTGCAGCTGGAGGAACATGACTGCCAGTTGCTTTTCCTTTTTGGGCACCCCCTCTCTCTAGGCTTACGTTACTCCCTTCCTCAACCTGGGAACCAACATCGGAGCCTTCAAATTGCTGCGCATCCTCCAGCAGCATGTACCTGACACTGTGGTTGAATAATTCTGGGGACTCCTCCGTGCATGATAATGGGGCTACGGAAGGAGTGACTGTGGACAAGGAGCCAGTGGAATAGGCCGATTTGGCAGCTGCATTGGAAGGCAAACTACTCTGAGCCTGGGTGACAAAAGATGAGGAGGATGAGGACGGCTTTGTTATCCACTCCACCATCTCTTTTGCATGTTCTGGCTCAATAACATGGCCAGCAGCAGAAAAAAAGGACAAGCGTGCCCCATGGCCACCTGCAGAGGATGCACAATGTCCACGACCAGCACTGTTGACTGTAGACACAGGGGCTGCTTGCCCTCTTTTAGTGGCCTCTCCTTGGTGGCCTTTCGGACATGATATATATTTTGTTTTGCAACACCACACTACACTGTATTATATACTGTGTACACCACCAGAAGTGGTACACGGTCTGCACTGTATTAGTAAGTGTACTACGGCTGCACTGTTTTGTGTACTGTGTACACCACCAGAAGTGTAGTAGAAACTGTACACACTTTATTAGATACTGTGTACACCGCCTGCACTGTATTACCAACTGTACTATGGCTGCACTGTACTGTGGATTGTGTACACCACCAGAAGTGTAGTAGAAACTGTACACACTTTATTAGATACTGTGTACACGGTCTGCACTGTCTTAGTAACTGTACTACGGCTGCACTGTATTGTGTACACCACCAGAAGTGTAGTAGAAACTGTACACACTTTATTAGATACTGTGTACACCGCCTGCACAGTATTAGAAACTGTACTACGGCTGCACTATATTGTGTAATGCGTACACCACCAGAAGTGTAGTAGAAACTGTACACACTGTATTAGATACTGTGTACACCGCCTGCACAGCATTAGCAACTGTACTATTGCTGCACTGTATTGTGTATTGTGTACACCACCAGAAGTGTAGTAGAAACTGTACACACTTTATTAGATACTGTGTACACCGCCTGCACAGTATTAGAAACTGTACTATGGCTGCACTGTATTGTGTACTGCGTACACCACCAGAAGTGTAGTAGAAAATGCGCACACTGTATTAGATACTGTGTACACCGCCTGCACAGTATTAGCAACTGTACTATGGCTGCACTGTATTGTGTACTGTGTACACCACCAGAAGTGTAGTAGAATCTGTACACACTGTATTAGATACTGTGTACACCGCCTGCACAGTATTAGAAACTGTACTACGGCTGCACTGTATTGTGTACTGTGTACACCACCAGAAGTGTAGTAGAAACTGTACACACTGTACTAGATACTGTGTACACCGCCTGCCCAGCATTAGCAACTGTACTACAGCTGCACTGTATTGTGTACTGTGTACACCACCAGAAGTGTAGTAGAAACTGTACACACTGTATTAGATACTGTGTACACCGCCTGCACAGTATTAGAAACTGTACTATGGTTGCACTGTATTGTGTACTGCGAACACCACCAGAAGTGTAGCAGAAAATGCGCACACTGTATTAGATACTCTGCACTGAAGATATAGGCTAAACTGGATTCAGAGTATATATATATATATATATATATATATATATATATATATATATATATATATATATATACACTAGACTGACTGTATATATATATCAAATACACTGCCACTAACTGAATAACCTGCCTGCTTAATCGAAACTGATGCGATTAGCAGAGGGCGCTGTGATCGGCCAAAGCAGGCAGGTCAGGTGCTTTCATTTTCTTTTCTTCTTTCCTTTCTTTCTTTCTCAAATCCACAACCTGCTGTCAGTGAAATGGATAATCAAAAATATAAAATAGATAAATAGATAAATATCCGCACAATTATATAACTACTCTTCTGTAAAATTCAAGCCAGCGCTTCTTGTGTGTTTCAAAATGTTGCAATTAACATAATTATTTCTCTCTCTTTCTTTTCTTTCTTTTCTTTTTTCCCAAATCCACAACTTGCTGTCAGTGAAATGGAAAATCAAAAATATATAAACAGAAAAATATCTGCCCAATTATATAACTTCTTGTGTGTTTCAAACAGTTAATTATTTCTCTTTCTTTCTTTCTTTCTTACGTTCTTTCTTTCTTTTTGTTTCTTCTCTTTTCTTTCTTTCTTTCTTTCTTTCTTTTCTTTTTTTTCTGTCTTTCTTTCTTTTACTTTTCTTTTCTTCTTTCCTTTCTTTACAAAATCCACAACCCGCTGTCAGTGAAATTATAAATTGGAAATATATATCGTTAAAAATCCACACAATTATATAACTACTCTTCTCTAAAATTCAAGCCAGCACTTCTCATGTGTTTCAAACTGTTGCAATTTAAATAATTATTTCTCTTTCATATTTTCTTTCTTTTTTTTCTTTCTTTCTTTTTCTTTCTTTCTTTCTTTTCTTTCCCAAATCCATAACCTGCCATCAGTGAAATGGAAAATCAAAAATATATAATTAGAAAAACATCTGCACAAGTATATAACTACTCTTCTCTAAAATTCAAGCCAGCACTTCTCATGTGTTTCAAACTGTTGCAATTTAAATAATTATTTCTCTTTCATTTTTTTCTTTCTTTTTTATTTCTTTCTTTTTCTTTCTTTCTTTTTCTTTTTCTTTTCTTTCTTTCTTTCTTTTTTTTCTTTCTTTCTTTCTTTCTTTTTTTCTTTATTTCTTTTCTTTCCCAAATCCACAACCTGCCGTCAATGAAATGGGAAATCAAAAATATATAATTAGAAAAATATCAGCCCAATTATATAACTACTCTTCTCTAAAATTCAAGCCAGCACTTCTCATGTGTTTCAAACTGTTGCAATTTAAATAATTATTTCTCTTTCATTTTTTATTTTTTTTTCTTTCTTTCTTTCTTTTTTTCTTTCTTTCTTTTTTTTCTTTCTTTCTTTCTTTTCTTTCCCAAATCCACAACCTGCCGTCAGTGAAATGGAAAATCAAAAATATATAATTAGAAAAATATTAGCCCAATTATATAACTACTCTTCTCTAAAATTTAAGCCAGCACTTCTCATGTGTTTCAAACTGTTGCAATTTAAATAATTATTTCTCTTTCATTTTTTCTTTCTTCTTTCTTTCTTTCTTTCTTTCTTTTTTTCTTTCTTTCTTTTTCTTTCTTTCTTTCTTTTCTTTCCCAAATCCATAATCTGCCGTCAGTGAAATGGAAAATCAAAAATATATAATTAGAAAAACATCTGCACAAGTATATAACTACTCTTCTCTAAAATTCAAGCCAGCACTTCTCATGTGTTTCAAACTGTTGCAATTTAAATAATTATTTCTCTTTCATTTTTTCTTTTTCTTTCTTTCTTTCCTTCTTTGTCTTTCTTTCTTTTTTTTCTTTCTTTCTTTCTTTCTTTCTTTTCTTTCCCAAATCCACAACCTGCCGTCAGTGAAATGGAAAATCAAAAGTATATAATTAGAAAAATATCAGCCCAATTATATAACTACTCTTCTCTAAAATTCAAGCCAGCACTTCTCATGTGTTTCAAACTGTTGCAATTTAAATAATTATTTCTCTTTCATATTTTCTTTCTTTTTTTTTTCTTTCTTTTTCTTTCTTTCTTTTTTTTCTTTTTCTTTTTCTTTCTTTCTTTCTTTTCTTTCCCAAATCCACAACCTGCCGTCAGTGAAATGGAAAATCAAAAATATATAATTAGAAAAATATCTGCACAAGTATATAACTACTCTCCTCTAAAATTCAAGCCAGCACTTCTTGTGTGTTTCAAACTGTTGTAATTAAAATAATTCTTTCTTTCTTTCTTTCTTTTATTTTTTTTCCCTTTCTTTCCCAAATACACAATCTGTTGTCAGTGAAATGCAAAATCAAAAAAATATATATATAGAAAAATATCTGCACAAGTATATAACTACTCTTCTTGAAAATTCAAGCCAGCCCTTCTTGTGTGTTTCAAAATGTTGCAATTAAAATAATTCTTTTTTTTCCTTTCTTTCTTTCTTTTTTTTCCTTTCTTTCCCAAATCCACAATCTGCTGTCAGTGAAATGGAAAATAAAAAATAGATAAATATCTGCACAATTATATAGCTACCCTTCATTAAAAATCAAGCCAACATTTCTCATTAGACATGTGCATTCATTATCGTCCAAATACATTTTCATCCGAATTTCGGGGATTTTCAAGTTCGTTTTAACAAAACGATAACGAATGTGAAAATACTGAAATCCGAAAGATCCAAAATAAAAAAAAGCTTTTTTTTTTTCGTATGCATTTTATTTTCGTATAGTTGCGACAACAGTTCGATATAGATAGATAGAAGATTTGACATGACGGTGACAATATCGATCTGTGGTCGTATGTGCCTAACCTAACTCTATTAGGCCAAGATTATTCGACATAAACAGTAACAGTAGTAAAAGAGCTGTTAGTGGTCGCTGCTGGAATGGGTGGGGGAAGTAAAAGGATGATGACGATAAATGTTATTGGCTGATTGTAACCAAAGAGGAGGAGCAGTAAAATAGCTAGAACTTAAGTACACACGTACAGCCCACTTATTTCCACTTGCATATTCGACGAGGCAGCTAAAAACATACGATCGCCGGGAGCGGATATTTACGATCAAATGCTCCGCCCATAGGCTATAGAAGAATTCTAATGCTGTTTGACTAGTAATAATATTTAATAATTATAATTATTACTAGTCAAACAACATTAGAATTATTACTATAGCTTGTGGGCGGAGCATTCGACCTGGAAATGTATGATTGCGGCATCGTACAGTTTAGCTGCTTCATCGAATCTTCTTAGAACATCCGACAGACACCATAATGCCACACATGTCCAGACTTTCTGGCAAACTAGGTCCGACGGTCTTCCCGACTGACTTTTGGCGGAGTTCCGACAGACTTTCTGAACGAACAGACTTGGTCAGACTAAGTCCGTTCGAAAGTCCGTTTGTTTTGAACGTGGTGACGTAAACAAGACTAAAAAAGGAAGTTCAATAGCCAGTAGCCAATAGCTGCCCTTGCGTCGTATTTGGTCTGTCGGACCAGCACACAGACAAACAGTTTTCCCGGTTTGAGTCTGTCGGAATTGAGTGCGTCGGATAGATTTGAAACATGTTCTATTTCTAGGTCCCCTGGATTTTTTCCCCAAAAAACTGATTAGCCCACATACGATCGGATTGTCCGACTGACTAATCCCGTCGGACCAAGTTCGCCGGAAAGTCCGGTCGCGTGTACGTGGCATAATCCTTCAATTGACAGATTCGATCTTAACTAATTTGGATTTTTGTTGCATTTTTTAATGAAACTAAATAGATAAAAACTAATTTTCAGGGGAGTAACTAAATAAATGTATTTTTTGGACAAAACCGAAATTCAGAAACAAAATATTTCAGTGTGCACATGTCTACTTCGCATGTGTTTCAAGCTGATGCATTTAAAATAATTCTTTTTTTTTTTTTTTCTTTCTTTTTCTTTCTTTCTTTCTTTCTTTTTTCTTTCTTTCTTTCCTTTCCTTTCTTTCCTTTATTTTTTTTTCTTTCTTTCCTTTCTTTCTTTCCTTTCTTTCCTTTCTTTCTTTCTTTCTTTCTCTCCTTTCTTTCCTGTTTTCTTCCCTTTCTTTCTTCCTCTCTTTCCTTTCTTTCTTTTCTTTCTTTCCTTTCTTTCCTTTCTTTCTTTCCTTTCCCAAATATCAAAATGTAAATCTCATGTCTATGGTAGGCAGCCAGAGAAGGTGACACATTTGACCAAACACAGTCCAGTTAAAGATACATTGGACAAACCAAAGACAAAGCTATAAGGAAAGCAGCAATATCAGAAACTTTACTTCACAGTGGTCTTCAATAGATTTTTTTTAAGACCCTATCATAAATAGCCACATTGAAAATAGTCCGGTGTGCTTTATAGGAAGACAAATCTATGATGCTGGGCTTTTTTCCTATACTGACCTACAGATAAAATATACAGAGGTACATTTCTTACATTCTCCATACTTCTTACTGTAGTTGAGGATACCTTCCTAAAACTGGTTACACTAATCTATAAGAAGATACCCATCAGTTAGACACCAAACATGCCTAATTCAAAAGGATCAGATTCACATTAGACTTTAAAAAAACATATACATCACATATATATCATATTTAATATCTAATGTATCCTAATTTCATTCTGATGAATAAAATGCAAATTTTTGGAATGTATAACCTTCCCATATGGAAGTACACATGTACCCAGTATAGTTGAAATTAGGGTATGTCCCCTGGGCAGAATAAAATAAACCCAACCCTCCAGATTCTGTGGTATTATCTCAAAATTCTGCATTATTTTCTCAGAAATTTAAAAGATTAACAGTTTTTTTTTTTTTTTTCAGGGGTTGCGTTTTCTCAGTGTAACACAAAAGTGTGCAATGCCAATGAAGTCTGCACAGTGGATAGTGGGGAAGAGACATGTGCACCGGGATTTGGTTCATACTGTTGGGTAGTGGGTGACCCCCATTACAGGACCTTTGATGGAATCCAATATGACTTTGAAGGCAACTGTGATTATACTATCTCCAAAAGCACCAGCCAGGAGGATGGTTTGATTCCGTTCACTATCGAGGCAAAAAATGAAAACAGAGGAAACAAGAAAATCTCCTTTGTTGGACTGGTCAAACTGTTTGTGTATGGCAACAAGATTGCAATCTACAGACATGAAAGAGGGTTTGTGAAGGTTGGTCATTGAGCATCATCATTTGATATATGAAGCTTGGTGGATTTTTTTTTTTTTCAAAGTGGTATCATTATAATTTTCCGTTATTTGTATATGCAAAATCTCATGTTTGTACCATTTAATAGGCTGTGAAAATTCTGTAAGTAATGATAATTGCATGCAGATTGATTTTTCTGAGGAAACTCTCAATTTCACTTAATGCACGGCACAGGTAAAAAAAAGAATCTACTCTTCTATCTAGTCTAGAGAATTATCACGTACCTGTTGGAGACTGGAATGTGATAGAGGCCTCCCTTGCTCCTCCCACCTACACTCCTGAAGGTGGGAACAGAAAGTGTAAAGGCAAGGAGTGGCATGAGTGCCGGGTAGCTGGCTGGTGATGTCCCCTCTAAAGGTGGGTAGAGCTGGCAGTCACGATCCTTGGAGCAGGAAATAGAAGCATCTGGGCTCCAGAGCGTGGACAGGAACAAAACCAGAAGAAGAGCAGTAGATAGCAACAACCAGGCAGCAGGGTATTGAAACAGCAGGCAAAAGCAAGTCCAGAGGGCAGGCCAAGGTCTGGTAACAGCCGGGCAGTGTGGTACCAAGTCAGCAGGCAGGTCAAGTCCAATAAACAGGCCGAAGTCAGGATACCAGGTAACAGAGTAAAGGAGCAAGCAGAGGGGAAGTCCAAAGGCGAGCCAGGTCATACACAAACAAACAGGAGCAACGGATCAGGACTTGGTGGGTCATGAAGGAGCTGAAGATCATCCAGCACTTGTCTGCAGTGACAGAGCAGTTTAAATAGGCCACTGGGCGCCAAGTGCTAATTGGTGTGTGCACGCGCGCACATGCATACATGCACACTCGTTCGCACACCAATGTGCGCACGCGCACATAACGTGCGCGATGAACTGCCGTTGCGGGCATTATGTTGGTCCTTTGCTTATGAATATTAGCACGTGTGCAAGGTGTATGAGCAGGTATCTGCACTGGCCTTTTAGTGGTGGAGGTCCGGTTTACCTTACAAGAATATTTTAGGACATTTAAATTAGTTTAATGTATTTATCTTTTTATTTTTATATATGTTTGTGCCTTTTATTGTTGTTTGCTTTGTTGATTAAAAACAAAGTGGTACTGGACATGCCAAGGTGCAATCAATAACCTTAGTAGAGAAAGGATAGACCCTTCAAGCCAAACCTTACAAGCCAAACAATTGTATGTCTTTAAATAATAAACCTGTGTTGATCTGCTCAATAATTCCTTAACAATCATATATTAAATAAAAACTTTTTTTTTTGTGCTCGCTTCACCCAAAATTGAAATGTATAACACATCGCCCTCACATATTAAACATATAATTATAAATCTTTAACATAAAACAACAATAATGCACTACAAACAAATACAAAGGCATAAATACACAATCACATTTGGACTCCACCCTACACTAAAAAAAGTCCACCACCAATATATGTATGAATGTTCTTTGTTAATAAACATTTTTTTTTGTAATATTCTTCAAATAATTGAATGAAAAAACCATGCTCCACCACCGGCAGAAAGGCGCATTTTTGTGGACAGAAAAAGCATCCATTCATCCACATCTTTTATGGGGTGATGGCGGAGACAGGTCCTCATTCTAATTCCAGGGGGTGGCCTTTTAAGAACCCGGCATCGTCTCTATGCAGCTCATGAAGGGACAAAGAAGGAAGCCCCAGATAGTGCAGTATTTTTTATTAATTAAATTAGAATAAATAGCTTTTTACATTGCATTCACATAAAAAGTCTTCCAGCTCTACTACTAGCATAGAACTAAGACTTCTGGCTTCAGACTCCAGACCGGAAGTGGCATCACTAAGCTCCACCCTTACATCTTACGCCACTGACCAGGCCCGTACTGGCCATAGGGCACACAGGGAATTTACCCAGTGGGCCAGGGCTGCATGTCGTGGCAGGAGTGGCCTGTTGGTGACCAGGCTGCATGGCAGGAGGTGGGTGGTGGCCACTGTCTGGATGGGGCTGTTGTGTGCTGTGTGGCCATGCCTGTGTCTTCTCTACCACTGTTAGCGGTGAAGATCTGTTTCCTCTGTAGGAACTGCGAATGAGCCGGTTTTAAGCTGAGCACTGAGCTGCACCCGATAAGGTAACTGAACTCTTTACATTCCTAATGGTCGGCGGGGACACAGGCACCACACAAGCTTAGGCACCTTGACAGCAGAGTGGGGACACAGTCTTGAGTCATTAATATTAAAAGTGGGGATACACGGGGATACAGGATTTCACAATGGCCGTAGCATTAGGATCGGGTGGGGGGGTTGGGGGTCTGTCAGTGGAGGGAGGGGGTGGTATTTGGGGGATTTGGGGGTCAGTAGTTGGGTGGCGAAGGTCTGTGTGGTGGTTGGGGAAGGGGTCATGTCAGTGTTGGGAGGGGGTGGTAGTTGGGGTGGGGAGAAGTGCAGTAGGTGGAGGAGATCTGTCAGTGGGGGCAGCTGGTGGCATTTGCATTGCAGTGTGGGGGACCGGATCCATTGCAGGACGCCAACCCCCCACACCCTGGAGGAATTTGCTGCTTGGACTGGAATGCCCCGGCCTGTTTTTGTCCCAGTCCTGGCCTGCCATTGACCAAGGTGGCTTTTTGAGCAGTGCAACACAGGTTTATTATTTATATCTATGCTATGTGGGAAGAAGTTTGATGTTTGCTTCAGCTCTAATAAATGTGTGTTGTTTGATCTTTTTGTGTTTGGTGTAACACTTATGCCGCGTACACGCGGTCCGACGGGAAATGTTCGTTGTGAGCTTGTTGTCGGAAAGTCCGACCGTGTGTACAGGGCATTAGTGTACATTAGTGGCAGCGCACAGAGATTTTGTTTGCAACTGTATGACTTTAACTGCCTTACTGAGTGAGTTGCAAAATTTAGTTCTTTATCATTTACACCAGTGGTTCTTAACCATGTCCTCAAGTACCCTCAATAGGCCATGTTTGCAGGTTTTCCTTTATCTTGCACAGGTGCTTTAAATCAGAGTCGATGGCTTGGTATTTTGGACAGCTATTTTATCTAAGGGCAATTCCAAAAACATGGCCTGTTGGGGGTAATTGAGGACAGGGTGTAGAACCACTGATCTACACTATATGATCATATGTTTGTGGACACCTGACCATTACACCTACTGGTATACGAGATTGTTGGACATTTCATATTTCCATTTCAAAACTAGACATGTGCACTGCCAAAAAATGTGTTCATTTTCGTTTCATTCTTTTTTCGGGTCATTCGCAATTAGTAAATTTGTTCATTCGGACATTCGTAAATCTGTACATTCGTATATTCCTACATTCGTAAATTCGTACATTCGAACATTTGTACATTCGTAAATTAGAAAATTTGTATATTCGTACATTCGTAAATTAGAAAATTTGGAAATACGAAAATCCGAAAACCAAAAAAATAGAAAATCTGAAATAGTGACTAACTATTAAATTATAGGTATTGTATTTCCTTTCAAATTTGGCTGTTAGTGAACACGAAATAACGAATGCCGCATCTAAACAAAATGGAACCGAACAAATTAATAACAAATAATAATAATAAAATGCTTTTATTATTATTATTTATTATTATTACTGCATTACGTTCCATTTGTTTGTTTACAGCATTCGTTATTTCGGATAATTTGTAACTTAAGATAAATTTTGTATTTGTTACGTTCACTAACAGCCAAATTTAAATAGGAAATTACAATACCTATAATTTAATAGTTAGTAATAGTTAAGTTATTATTAGTTAATTATAAATTCAGATTTCCGACTTTATGAATATACGAATTTGCGAATGTACGAATTTACTTATTTAAGAATGTGCAAATGTACGAATGTACGAATTTACGAATGTGCAAATTACGAATGTACGAATTTACACGTTTTCCAATATTCGAATTTACGAATATTCGGAAAAATTTGTTAATTCGGATATTTCCGAATTAACGAATTTGTTGAAATTCGTTAAAAAAAACTAATTCGGAACGAAATGAATTGCACATGTCTACAAAACTATGGCCATTAATATGGAGCTGTCCTCTCCTTTGTGACTATAACATCCTCTACTCTTCTGGGAAAGCTTACCACAAGATTTTCTGAGGGTGTTTGTGGAATTTGTGCCCATTTATGAGGTCAGGAACTGATGGTGGATGAGTAGACCTGATTCACAGCTGACATTCCAATTCCTCCCAAAGGTGGCCAGTGGGATTGAGGTCAGTCCAACCTCCCCAAACCATGTCTTTGTGGAGCTGGTTTTGTACACAGGGGACAGTCATGCTGGAACAGAAACGGGTCTTCACCAAACTGTTACCACGGGGTTGAAAGAGCAAATTTTTCTACAATGTCTTTGTATGGTGGAGTATTAATGGTATCCTTCATTGGAGACACCAGAACCCCGTTATATGGAGGGATGTTGACATACTTTTGGTCACATAAAATAGATGTGATGGTCAAGTGTTAACAAACTTTCAAACACAGGGGGGTCTCCAAACTTTCTAAACAAAGGGCCAGTTTATTGTTCTTCAGACTTTAGCAGAGCCATGGATGATAATGGAGACATTGTCCACCCTCCCTGGCTGGGAGGCCTCAAGGCTTCTAAGGCCGGGCTGCAATAGGCCAAAGATGTCCAATTGTCATAAATAGCCTCAAGGTATACTGAGTGTTTCACGTGTCAACTTGCTGTGCTGTATCTGTCTATACCCGGTGCAAGCAAGGGTACAAGGGGAGGAACTGTGCCCCGTTGTTGGTGTCATTGGGAGAAACTGACTCCCAATGTTGGTGCCATTGGGAGGTACTGTGCCCATTCAATGGAGACAGTGGGGGGAATTATGGCCCAATGTTTGTGTCAAAGGATGAAATATTGCCCCAGGGGCCGGAAAAAAGCAAGCATAGGAACCGCATCCACCCCCCTCCCCCCCTCCTTGGCCGCAGTTTGCAGACCACTGATATAATGTATCATCTTTTTTTTTTTTTTCATTTCTCCATCTTCCAAGCATGTTAAGAGCACTCTCATGGAATCAATATGACTCTATATTCACAGCTTCTTTAACTTCTTCTGTTTTAGGTGAATTATCAAAGCAGGCGTCTTCCCTTGCTCTTAGATGATAAGGTCACCATATCGCAATCTGGGATTTTTGTGTACATAGCTACTGATTTTCTAAAGCTGTATTATGATTGGAACTCCATACTGATCATTCAGCTGTCCCCAATTTACTCAGGAAAAGTTGAAGGAATGTGCGGGGAATACCTGACGCTCAACAGTTCATTAACTCAGCAACTGAGCACCGATTACAATCCGGATGCAATTGCCTTAGGCCAAAGCTTTGCCACCCCAAGCAGTGACAGCAAATGTTGGCACAACTGTTTTGGAACATGTACAAACTGCTCCGCAGATAAGAGGATATTATACGGGAAAGAAAAGAATTGTGGAATTATCTTGCTAAAAAATGGACCGTTCAGTAGCTGCCACAGTGTGGTCGATCCAAATATCTTTTTTGAGTATTGCGTTAATGATCAATGCAGTAATAATGGGGCCAGACACATGATGTGCCAGATGCTGCGCAGCTATGTAGCACTCTGCCAGAAGAATGGAGTTACGTTTGGACCCTGGAGAAAAAAATGCAGCTGCCGTAAGTTTTCATTATTAAAATAATGTGTCAATATAACCCTTCCAGCTATTTATTACCCATCGCAGAAGCTCCCTGTACTCCCCTTGACAATGTGTCATGACCTTCCAGTAATACTTTCATGACCTGTCCGTCTCTTACCTGGTCTGTGTATCAGCCTTGAGGCTTGTACTCTCACACCTGCATAGTTAAGTAATCTTCCCTCAGTGTGGCTCTACCCTAGCCTCAACAGGAACCACTATTTACCGTATTCTCCAAGCCTGCCTTGCCGTGCAATATATGTGTTTGGCTTCCTGTTTCCTGCTTGCCATGTGCTCTACGTTTGTCTCTGTTACCGATCACGGCGTGTTCTTGACTATCCCTGTCTGCTTGGGACCCTGACCTTTGACATGTTCTCGACTATCTCTGTTTGCCTGTGACCCTGACCTTTGGCGTATTCCCGACTATCCCTGTCTGCTTGTGACCCTGACCTTTGGCGTGTTCCTGACTATCCATGTTTGCCTGTGACCCTGACCTTTGGCGTGTTCTCTGTTATCCTTGTCTGCTAGTTGCCTTGACATTTGTCTACCTCCTTACTGTCCCTTGTTGTCCTGGGCTGCTGCTTCCTCTCCATCCTCCTGTAGCCTACCGTGAGCGTGAGCTGGGAGACCCTGGGGGCTGCAACCTGGAGCCAGTTGCAGCCCAGTCCATCCTCACCACTAGAGGCTCTGGTGAACACCTGCTGCCTCTTAGACTCCGTGCCCTGGGGAATCTTATGCTCTAGCTCCCTGTGGGATTCATGTTGGTGCTCCAGGGGACCTGCCTTCCTGAACCACCCCGAGTTCCATGCGCAGCAGTCAGCCTTAGGGTCCACTACCTTAGCGCTGCACTCCTGACCCCAACGGGGTGCATCTGTCACCTGGTCTCAGGTGACATGACACAATGCCTTAATCTGCTTTTCTCTCCTGGATGGCACCATCTTTGTTCAGGCGTCTCCCAGGCTAATCATCTACTTCCTGGACTGAGATGCCGAAACAGAGATGACATCATCACATAACGCCTGTGCAGTTCTTGATTATGCTTAAAAAAGTTTAACACAAGTCAGACATCTGCTGCAACCGCTCTCCTTGTGACTTGCTACAAAGATACAATCTAAATGATCGCTAGGAGGGGAAGTGCTTTCTCCTGCCTGCAGCAGATTGGTGACATCCTCTTAGCCTGGGTAAATCATTGACTGGAGCTCAGACATTGCCTTTTCATTTCCAATATTTCTTTATTGAATTTTTCAGTGGTCATCAATATACAGGTACAGTATCTCACAAAAGTGAGTACACCCCCTCACATTTTTGTAAATCTTTTATTATATTATAGCCTAGGCCAGTGATGGTGAACCTTGGCACCCCAGATGTTTTGGAATTACATTTCCCATGATGCTTAACTACACTGCATAGTGCACGAGCATCATGGGCAATGTAGTTCCAAAACATCTGGGGTGCCAAGGTTCACCATCACTGGCCTAGGCCATCTTTAGGTAGAGCAACATTTTTTTTTTCAGATCCTCACAAAGTTCTTTGCCATGAGGTGCCATGTTGAACTTCCAGTGACCAGTATGAGAGAGTGAGAGCGATTAAGACCAAATTGAACACACCTGCTCCCCATTCACACCTGAGACCGTGTAACACTAATGAGTCACATGACACAGAGGAGGGAAAATGGCTAATTGGGCCCAATTTGGACATTTTCACTTAGGTGTGTACTGACTTTTGTTGCCAGAGGGTTTAGACATTAATGGCCGTGTGTTGAGTTATTTTGAGAGGACAGCAAATTTACACTGTTCTACAAGCTGTACACTCACTACTTTATATTGTAGCAAAGTGTAATTTCTTCAGCGTTGTCACGTGAAATGAATAAAATATTTACAGAAATGTGAGGGTTGTACTCACTTATGTTAGATACTGTATCAATTTCCAGCAAAAATAGAAACTTCAAACAGTGTTACAGCTTAATATTACAACTCAGTAAGATTTTGTATCTGTATCCTGTCAAAAATGATAAAATTAACTGAGAAACAGAAAGAATCCAGAAGAAACATTACGAAACTTGGGTCATAGGCTCATTCAGCAAAACCAGAACATAGAAATAAAATCTGAAAAAAGGTGATATAAACATCAGATACTAAGTTTTAAGGTGGGTAACCAGCATCTAGTCAGCAAGTCATAAGCTACATAGAGGGTGCTCAAGCCAGGCCTGCCAAGAGCAAGAAAGGGAAAGGTAGGAGTTACCCTTAATAGTAAATATACAGTCTAACACCAACATGTCAGAAAAAAATACAAAAAAATCAAAAACACAATCAGTGAGTTGGAAAAAGGATCAACCCCCTTGTGTCAGTATTTGTTGGATGACCTTTTGCTGTAATTACAGCCTTTAGTCTGCTGGGATTTGTCTCTACTACCTTCGCACATCTAGACTTTGCAATATTTGCCTTCTCTTCTTTTCAGAACGGCTCAAGTTCAGTTACATTTGAAGGTGAGTGTTTGTGGACTGCAGTCTTCAATCATTCCACAAATTTTCAATGGGGTTTAAGTCTGGGCTCTAACTAGGCCATGTAAGGACATCCCCCCCTTTTCCTCCAAACACTGCATGCTCATTGGTGGACATTCCCCACCTTCTCCTCCAACCACTGTGTGCTCATTGGTGGACATTCCCAGCCTTCTCCTACAACCACTGTGTGCTCATTGGTGGATATTCCTCGCCTTCTCCTCCAGCCACCGTGTGCTCATTGTAGGACATTCCCCGCCTTCTTCTCCAACCACTGTGTGCTCATTGGTGGACATTCCCCGCCTTCTCCTCCAACCACTGTGTGCTCATTGGTGGACATTCCCTGCCTTCTCCTCCAACCACTGTGTGCTCATTGGTGAACATTCCCCGCCTTCTCCTACAACCACTGTGTGCTCATTGGTGGACATTCCTTGCCTTCTCCTTCAGCCACCGTGTGCTCATTGGTGGACATTCCCCGCCTTCTTCTCCAACCACTGTGTGCTCATTGGTGGACATTCCCCGCCTTCTCCTCTAACCACTGTGTTCTCATTGGTGGACATTCCCCACCTTCTCCTCCAGCCACCGTGTGCTCATTGGTGGACATTCCCCGCCTTCTCCTCCAACCACTGTGTGCTCATTGGTGGACATTCCCCGCCTTCTCCTCCAGCCACCGTGTGCTCATTGTAGGACATTCCCCACCTTCTGCACCAACCACCGTGTTCTCATTGGTGGACATTCCCTGCCTTCTCCTCCAACCACTGTGTGCTCATTGGTGAACATTCCCTGCCTTCTCCTCCAACCACTGTGTGCTCATTGGTGGACATTCCCTGCCTTCTCCTCCAACCACTGTGTGCTCATTGGTGGACATTCCCCACCTTCTCCTCCAGCCACCGTGTGCTCATTGTAGGACATTCCCCGCCTTCTGCACCAACTACCGTGTTCTCATTGGTGGACATTCCCTGCCTTCTCCTCCAACCACTGTGTGCTCATTGGTGGACATTCCCCGCCTTCTCCTCCAACCACTGTGTGCTCATTGTTGCAGTGTGCTTTGGGTCATTGTCATGTTGGAAGGGAAACCTTCTTCCCATTGACAACTTTCTGGCAGCAGAGGGCAGGAGATTTTCCTCAAGAATTTAACAGTATTTTGTGCTGCAGCCCCTGCTGCAGAGAAACACCCCATAACAGGATACTGACACCACCATAACAGGATACTACCACCCCCATAACAGGATACTACCACCCCCATAACAGGATATTACCCCCTTATAACAGGATATTACGACCCCCATAACAGGATACTACTACCCCCATAACAGGATATTACCCCCTCCATAACAAGATATTACCACCCCCATAACTTGATACTACCACCCCTATAACAACAAGATATTAAAACCTCCGTGCTTCACTGTAGGAATGGTGTTATTTGGATGGATTTCCACCAGACATATCGTTTGCTATTGAGGCCAAATCATTCAATGTTAGTCTCATCTGAACATAACACCTTTTTCCATGTGGTCTCATGGAGAATTTGTAATATTGTTGTCACATGCACACAATGACCACTCTTTGTCATAAATTCCTGCAACTGCTCCAGAGCTGCTGTAGGTCTCTTGGTGGCCTCTCTGATTAGGTTCCTCCTGGCTCGTTCATCCAGATTGGAGCGACATCCTGATCCATTGAGGATCTGTGTTGTACCAAATACCTTCCACTTCTTAATAACAGACTTCACTATGCTTCTAGGCATTGATAAAGCCTTTGACATGTTTTTGTATCCATGTCCTGACTTGTGCCTGTCTACAACTTTATCCCGGAGATCCGGGTGACAGTCCCTTGCCAACAAAAGTTGATTGTTTGCTTCAGTTGTACTACCATGCTCCAGGAAAGCTCTTTTCATGCTGAGCTAATCAAAATGACCACAGCTGATTACAGTTGAAAGTCAAATGGCTTTTTGTGCCATTGAGAAGGTGATTAGCTACACCTGATTGAGTTTACAAGTAATTTTTAGGAGAGGGAAATCCCTTTTCCAACTCAGAGAATTTTTTTTTTAATTTTTTTAAAGTAAATACAGCTGGATAAAACAAAAACAGTGTTATGCCCCGTACACGGTTGGAAATTACGACGGAAAATGTCCGATCGGACCATGTTGTCAGAAAATCCGCCTGTGTGTGGGCTCCATCTGACTTTTTCCGTCTGAAAATTTGAGATCCTGCTCTCAAATTTTCCGACAACAAGATCCGATCGGACTTTTTCCGATCGTGTGTAGAGAATTCCGACGGACAAAGTGCCACGCATGCTCAGATCAAATTACGAGACCAAAGCTATTGGCTACTAGCCTCTACATAGTTCTGTCGTACGCAACGAACGTCACCACGTTCAGAATGACCGGATTTTCCAGCAACTTTGTCCGACCGTGAGTGTGCAACACCAGTGTCGGACAAAATCCGTCGGAAAAAATCAGATGGATTTTGTGGTCGGAATTTCCGACCGTGTGTACGGGGGCTTTGTCTTAATTTCATGAAAAACAAAGCACAGAAGAAAGGCGCCACCAGGTTAAAATTGTAAGCATTTTATTTTACAGAAACAAGGTGCATATATCCACTTACATTTAATAAGGGCAATTCAGCACAAAAAAAGGAAGGAAAGTCCTCTGGGGCGTCATATATGCACTACGTCCGTCTGTTCTGGTCCAGTTTGGTGTCCTGTCCAGCAGGATATCCTGTAGATGGTAACACTGGTTTGTCAGACCGAGAGCGAGGCTTGGCTCCGGCCAGTTGATTCAAACAGATGTCGGGCGTGATGACGTCACAGCTAAGCCGACGGCATTTCGGAGCATGCGCACTGTAGATGGAAGGAACAGGCGCACTCCTTCATCAGAGTTGGAGCTCCAGTAAGTGGATATATGCACCTTGTTTCTGTAAAATAAAATGCTTACAATTTTAACCTGGTGGCGCCTTTCTTCTGTGCTTTGTTTTTCATGTACTTTGGAGTTTGCTCTCAACTTCCCGTTTCGAAGGCTGCCCTGGACTGTTAACTTGCTTGCATGCTACAGACTAAAGGTCTTGTTTCCTTTATTATTATCATTTGTGAAGCACACAGAATATGTATTCATACTAGGATAGTTATGTCATGCTGACTGTCATTGGATATAAGGGAATTGCAAAATATTGAATACAGAGCAACAGCGCCATCTATATATATGTTTTTTATTTGTCTTAATTTCAGGCTGCAGAGCAACTAAATGTGATTGTTTTAAATGGGGGGTGATTCTTTTCTATACCCACTGTGGAGTATCAAAACATTTTGGTGAATGGTATCAGAAAACAAACAAAACAGAAGAAAAATTACCTTTATTGGCCTTCAAAATAATCGCCATCCTTCACAGCACACTTTTGGCAAAGTTTGTAAAGCTTCTGGAATCTGTACCTCTTTAGAAATCGCAGAACCGCTGTCACATATCTTTGGATTGCCGCCAAGTCCGCAAAACGTGTGTCTTTCGTGTCGCAGGGTTGTCAGGGTTGCAGGGAAGACGGTGAACACCATTCCATCGTTTCCTGCTTGGATTCTGGATGGAACTGGTAGCACCAGATCTCCTCCCCTGTGAAGATAGTTAGCAGGTTGCGGATGGATCCTGGTCACACATGATAAAGAAATCTCCAGAGGTTTTCATCCGTTTTACTTTCTGTTTGCCTGACAGCTTGTGTGGCACAAACCCGGAACAGATCTTCCACTTGCCCAAATCTTTGCGGATGATAGTATGCACCTTGTCCTTGCTATTGCCCAATTCCTCTGCCATCATATTCACTCGTTGCTACATTGCACTATGACCCTAGCTCTCACACTGACTACATTTGACTGCCCGCATCGGGTTTACCCTGATGGTCACGTGTATTCCACGCTAGGTGACGTTTCTTGATGTGTCTCTGGATAGCCATTTGCATGCGTGGGCACCTGGCCCATGTTGTCGTTGAGATATTGGACCATTCACTGAACTTTTTAGACACACCTCATATAGACATTTTTGTTAAACATCCTGTATCATCTTGAGTACACTTTCCTTCTAATATTGGTTATTAGACATGTGCATAATAGAAAAAATTGTTTAGTTTCGTTTCGTTTCTTTTCGTTTCCGTTGATTTGTAACGATTCGTAATTTCGTAAGTCGTCGGTGTTTGTATTCGTATTTTCGTATTTTCGTTATATTTCGTATTCGGACGCATTCGTATTTTCGGAAGAGCTATATTTTCGTTAATTTAAAAAGATTCGTATTTCCGTTAATCTAATTTTCGTTGATTCGAAATTCGTATTTTCGTAGATTTAGTTACATTCGTATTTTCGTAAGATTGATTTATTCGTACTTTCGTAACATTGTTTTTGTAGATTCTTAATCGGAGCCTAATTCATAATTTTATGTAATGTGTATGCTATTTATATGTTTAAGAAACAAAGAATTTCTCTCTCACAAGTCAGAACTCAAAAATCCACCAAAACACAGAGCCTCCGACCCAACCACACCCTATGTGGACTCTGGATGGAATATTTCAGAATCAGAACTAATATTCGTTCTTTCGAATTCTCGATCAACAGAATTTTTTTTATTTCGTATTTTCGTTGTTTTGATTTCCTTTTTCCGAATATTCGTAATTTCGATTTTTTCCGTTCATTTTGATTTTCGTTATTTTTGAATCTTTGTTTGGTATTTTCGTTGTTTCTGTTTTCGTTTTTCGGATTTTCATTCTTTCGTAGTTTTGTTGTTTCTAATTTAATTATTTTCGTTGTTTTTCATATTCGTTCTTTTCGATAGTTCGTTATTCGTTAGAATTTTTAGTAAACCATTCGTTCATTCGTACGATAACGAATGAACTAATATAACGAATTTGAATGGAAAACAAATTCGTAACTAAACAAATTGCACGTGTCTATTGGTTATCTGTTATATGTAACCTCTCCACTTTATCGTGGGTGACTTTGTACCTTGATGTGTGATTCATGTCGGTGCTCTTTTTGTAAACATTGAAAATTCGAAGAAAATTATAATAAAATTCTTGGAAAAGAAGAAACCGAATGCAGCTACATATTCAAAGAAAATGGTAAGATGCCATATGTTACATTTTTGTTGTTGGGTTTAAATATACTCTAATATTTTATTTTCAGCTCTACCCTGCCCTGAAAATAGTGTGTACAAAGTGTGTGCAAGCGCCTGCCCCAAGACGTGCAATGATGACGTTATAAAGCCACTGTGTTCTGATCCGTGTATAGAGTCCTGCGAGTGCAAGAATGGGTATGTACTTGATGGAGGTAAGTGCATACCTGTTGCCAGGTGTGGATGTGTTTCCAACGGACGTGTATATGCCCTTAACGAGACATTCTGGGATGACCCGCACTGTACAAGAAAGTGCAAATGTGATCCCGCCACCAGGTCCATCGTCTGTTATGACATGACTTGTAAACAAAATGAAAAATGTGACGTGGTCCGCGGGATACAGAAATGTCAGTCCGTATATGTGGGGCATTGTACGGCTTATGGAGACCCTCATTTTCGCACCTTTGACAAGCTCAATTACAACTTCCAGGGCATATGTACCTACCTGTTGGCAGGCCTGGTGAATAATGGAACCGGTCTGAATGACTTCCAGGTTTACATTCAGAATAAAAACCGAGGGAACAGAGCCGTTTCCTACGTACATTTGGTGAAAGTGAACGTCTATGACTATGAAATTATCTTCAACAGCTACATCGTGGACAAAGTTCAGGTAGGATCTAGCAGTGTTGTGTTTGTGTGTCATATAAAAACTTCTCTAGCAGGTAAAATCCTGAATGTGCTCCTGGTGATTCATTTTGTCATGCGAAACAATAAAAAATCCCCAATATTTTGGTCTATCAAGATGCCTGTGACTCCCCGCATTTGGCTGTGCTGGTTCCTGGTCATTGGCCTAGCGCTTTCACATGGGCTGTGGATACAATCCAATAAAAGCACCAAACATACTTGTAAAAGTCCAAGGGTTTTAATGAAAAAATGTATTCATAGCAGAAAAAAAACTATAGTATAAGCCGAGTTTTTCAGCACATTTTTTTTTGTGCTGAAAGTGCCCCCCCTCAGCTTATACTGGAGTCAAGGGGTGGGTGATCATACCTCTTATGGCATAAGGGGTTGTATCTGTACCATTTTGAGGTTCCGCCTATGACACACCTGCCCCGTCATCTAGCACATATTATTTATTTAAAAAGTTCTTTAATAATTCTAGCACGTTATTTAGGGAAGGAAATTTTTTTTGACTGGCGCAATTCTCCTCATGCACCATGACTATATACTGGAGTCAAGCACTTTTCTGCAGCAGAGAATGACATTTTCTCATGTGACGTATGACGTATCTCAGGGCCACCAAATTTGGTGTGCAAACCCAGTGGAACCAACACTACAGCATATCCAAATTTGGGGTTCCTAGCACTAAGTGGCCCAGAGATACGGGGCCCCAAAGTCGGTTCGGAAAATGCCATTCTCTGCTGCAGAAAAGTGCTTGACATTTTCCGACCCGACTTTGGGGCCCCGTATCTCGGGGCCACTTGGTGCTAGGAACCCCAAATTTGGTGTGCAAACCCAGTGGAACCAACACTACAACATATCTAATAGGAGATACAGGGCCCCAAATTTGGTCAACTGTGTCCATCTGCAGCAATGTCATTTCAGGACCCTTTGGGCTGCAGCTAGGGGGCATCTAGGAACCCTTAACTACCAAGTTTGAAGTTCAGGGGACCTATGGCTGCAAATGGGCACAGTGAGACATGCAAATGGGCACAGTGAGGCTGCAAATGGGCATTGTTGACCCTCTTTTTCACTTACAGCAGCTGCGCATTTCTCACCCTAGGCTTAAATTCGGGTCGGCCTATACTCGAGTATATACGGTATGTGTTTCAGAGGCCACACACACTCCCTCTTCTAATGTATCTGGACCTCTTAGCAGTGGTGTGGCGCTTACATTTCAACCCTTTCCTCTAATAACAGACAACTCCATAGTGGATCTTCAAGACCAGATCCTCAGTAAAATCCCTTGCTTAGCTTCAGAGATTTTTAGCAGAAATAGCCCCCCCCCAGCTCTGCCACAGCTGGGACCTCGAAGAGCGCAGCTGGGCTGCCCAGAAGGGCAGCAGCCCTTCAGGCTGGGGACTTCTCCTCCTGGACATTAACAGGGCTACCTCAAGCCCCAGACTATTTTTGCATTCTGCAGCCACCTACTTGGCACCCTTCCCAGGGATTGGCTGAGACCGCATAAATATTCAGACTGCTGATTTGCATCCTCTCAACCCACTGCATTCTGGAATCCTCCAGAAGACAGGGGAGAGCAATCAAACCTGCAGCCTGCAGAGCCCAAAACAGCCCAAAGCAATCACACACTGCTTCACTCGTTATTCCGGAGCCAAAAAAAAATAAAAAATTTGCCAAGCATTCCTAGCACCCTATCTAGGAGGGTGCTATAAATAATAACAAAAACAAAATACTATAAAAATTAAATGAAGACAAAAATAACATATAAACCCTTCACACCCTTTAATCACTGGCTTTAGCTTATGTAAACTTACAAGATCAGCGCCAGTTTTAAGTGCTATATATCCTAATTATCAGATAGTGCTGGCACATCCCACCTCTACACAGTGCCGACATAGTGGTGTCTCCGATAATTTACCCCCCCCCTGCCCATGTGGAGTCTGTTTCATGTGCAAACTGTAGCAAAACAACGGACAAGTGTGCCAGTGAAGGCCATGGAAGATTCTCTGCATCCCTGTCACTGCCCCCACACACCTGACCACAGCTCCTCCTCTACTTTCAAGAGTAGGGTTTTCAAGAGTAGGGTTTCCACCCATACGGGATTGACCCAGACAGTCCAGGTTTTGACGCTTGTGCCCAGAACATGCTCTCAATCATTTGCTGTCCGAAATTCCGCCAGCAAAAGTCCGATGGAGCATACATACGATCGCATTTTCCGACCAAAAGCTCTCATCTGACTCTTGCTGGTGGAATTTCTGATTGTGTGTACAGGGCATTAGAGGGCAGGGGGGGGGGCTGATATAAAGGGGGGGTCTCTCTCTCTATTGAAGGGGGGAGGGCACTGATGTAAGGGGACTGTGAGCTAATAGGGGTCTCTAATGGGGGGTGCTGACTGTGCTGATCTAATGGTTGCTGACCAACCATTAGATCAGCATTCAGTACCCCTCATTAGAAAAACACTTTATACTATAGGAACGAATTGAAGAAAAGGCTGGACAGCCGCACTCTGTTAACACCTTTATTGAAGGCAGTTTAAAAATTCTTCTGGTACAAAGACATCAGAGGCACAGGATCAATGAAAAGCTTAGTTTTTCATTGATCCTGTGCCTCTGATGTCTTTGTACCGGAAGAATTTTTTAAACCATCTTCAATAAAGGTGTTAACAGAGTGCGGCTGTCCAGCCTTTTCTTCGATTCATTCCTACATGCAGAGCCAGCACCTCTTTCCATCAGCAGGTGGGATGCATTATGAGATGTCTGCCTAGAGCGGTTTGCCCTTTATACTATACTAGAGACTAGGGACCAGGGAATGTGCACTAAATTTACGAACAGTGTACTGAGCACTATGTAGTATGGAGTAGGGACTATATACTAGAGACTAGGTACTGTGTACTGAGGACTGTATACTAGAGACTAGATACTCTGTACCGGGGACCAGTGGCGGCTGGTGCTCAAAATTTTTGGGGGGGCGCAAACAAACAGCCTCACTGTGCCATCAAACGCTGCCACTGTGCCCATTAAACGCTGCCACTGTGCCCATCAAACGCTGCCACTGTGCCCCAAGTGCTGCCACTGTGCCCATCAAACGCTGCCACTGTGCCCATCAAACGCTGCCACTGTGCCCCAAGTGCTGCCACTGTGCCCCAAGTGCTGCCACTGTGCCCCAAGTTCTGCCACTGTGCCCCAAGTTCTGCCACTGTGCCCCAAGTTCTGCCACTGTGCCCCTTAAGTGCTGCCACTGTGCCCCAAGTTCTGCCATTGTGCCCCAAGTTCTGCCATTGTGCCCCTTAAGTGCTGCCATTGTGCCCCTTAAGTGCTGCCATTGTGCCCCTTAAGTGCTGCCATTGTGCCCCAAGTTCTGCCACTGTGCCCCTTAAGTGCTGCCATTGTGCCCCAAGTTCTGCCATTGTGCCCCTTAAGTGCTGCCATTGTGCCCCTTAAGTGCTGCCATTGTGCCCCTTAAGTGCTGCCATTGTGCCCCTTAAGTGCTGCCATTGTGCCCCAAGTTCTGCCATTGTGCCCCTTAAGTGCTGCCATTGTGCCCCTTAAGTGCTGCCATTGTGCCCCAAGTTCTGCCACTGTGCCCCTTAAGTGCTGCCACTGTGCCCCCTGCCTGCCCTCTGCACTTACCTTGTCCCGGTGTGCAGCTGGTGACGGCGTCAGGCGACGAGCGGTGTCTCCGTCGGATGTCTTCTCCCGCGCTCCTCCTGTCTTCTTCTGCTGTGATTGGACGCTAGGTGATTGGACGCCTAGCGTCCAATCACAGCGCCTGTGACTTCAGCCAATCAGGTGACAGGTAACAGACATGACAACCTGATTGGCTGAGAGGCGGGTCTGTGTTAGGGAAGCGATGTATTCGCTTCCCTAACACAATACTGTGTAATCAGCGAACGCACAGCCGTGCGCCCGCTGTTTACACTTAGGGAAGCCTATTAGAGCACACCGCTCTAATAGGGTCCCCTATTAGAGCTTACAGCTCTAATAGGGGCGCTTCCAGCAACACCCCCCCACTGTAATTCAGATGCCCGGCGCCCGATCAGGGGCCGGACACCTGAATAGGGGGCGGCAGCGGTGACAATAGATAGATTCATGCAATGCATGAATCTATCTATTGGTTATAGAGCGGTGCAGGAGAGGGGGGGCGGCGCTCCTGCGCCCTCTATGCACGCACCGCCACTGCCGGGGACTATATACTAGAAACTAGGGACTTTGTACTAGGGACTTTGTACTAGAGACTAGGTGCTGTGTACCAATGTCTATATACTAGAGCAGTGTTTCTCAACTCCAGTCCTCAAGGCGCCTCAACAGGTCATGTTTTCAGGATTTCCCTCAGATGAAACGGCTGTGGTAATTATTAAGGCTGTGAAACTGATCAAATCAGCTGTGCAAAATAATGGAAATCCTGAAAACATGACCTGTTGGGGCGCCTTGAGGACTGGAGTTGGGAAACACTGTACTAGAGACTAGGTGCTGGTGAACCAGGGACTATATACTAGAGACTAGGTCATTGAGTCAAGTTCCTCCACCCAACTCACTCATCCATGTCTTCTTGGACCTTGCTTTGTGCACTGGTCCAAACCATTTGGTGGAGGGGGGATTATGGTGTGGGGGTTGTTTTTCAGGGGTTGGGTTTGGCCCCTTAGTTCCAGTGAAGGGAACTCATAAGGCATCAGCATACCAAGACATTTTGGACAATTTCATGCTCCCAACTTTGTGGGAACAGTTTGGGGATGACCCCTTCCTGTTCCAACATGACTGTGCACCAGTGCACAAAGCAAGGTCCATAAAGACGTGGATGAGCGAGTTTGAGGTGGAGGAACTTGACTGGCTTGACCTCAACCCAATAGAACACCTTTGGGTGAATTAGAGCGGAGACTGCCAGACAGGCCTTCTCGTCCAACGTCAGTGCCTGACCTCACAAATGCGTTTCTGGAAGAATGGTCAAACTTTCCCATAGACACCCTCCTAAACCTTAAATAAACTGTAAAATTCTAATCATTATGACTGGCCTGGTTAGATGTCCCAGGATTGGCACCACATCATCTGATTAAGGACAGGCTGTTACAAGGGTAGAGGGCTCGTGGAAACCAAATTAATGTCTATCAATGCTTGGCAGCATGTACAATGCCAGGGGATACAGAAAACCCTAGTGGGTCGGGGTAACGTCTTCGTTCAGATATATCCCACCCTCAAGGTTCTGAGGGAGTTAAACCACTTAAGCCCCAGGAACCATTTGGCTGGCCAAAGACCAGAGCGTTTTCTACAATTCAGCACGTTGCTTTAACTGACAATTGCGCGGTCGTGCCACGTGGCTCCCAAACAAAATTGACGTCTTTTTTTCCCCACAAATAGAGCTTTCTTTTGGTGATATTTGATGACCTTTGCGTTTTTTATATTTATATATTTTTCTATAAACAAAAAAATAGCGCCAATTTTGAAAAAAAAAAACGCATTATATTATTTCTTACTTTTTGCTATAATAACTATCCCCAAAAAATATATAAATTATTTTTTTCCTCAGCTTAGGCCAATACGTATTCTTCTACATATTTTTGGTAAAAAAAATCGCAATAAGCGTTTATTGATTGATTGGTTCGCGCAAAAGTTATAGCCTTTACAAAATAGGGGATAGTCTTATGGCATTTTTATTAATAATTTTTAAGTAATGGCGGCGATCAGCGATTTTTATCATGACTGCGACGTTATGGCGGACAGATCGGACACTTTTGGCATGATTTTGGGACAAAAGTGTCCGATCTGTCTGCCATAACGTCGCAGTCATGATAAAAATCGCTGATCGCCGCCATTACTAATAAAAAAATTATTAATAAAAATGCCATAAGACTATCCCCTATTTTGTACAGCATTTATACAGCGATCAGTGCGATTAAAAAGGCATTGATTACTGTGTATATGTGACTGGCAGTGAAGGGGCTAACCACTAGGTGGAGCTATGGGGGGGTGGGCTGTGTGTGACACAACACTGATCATGACTCCCGATCACAGGGAGCTGTGATCAGTGACAGTGTCACTAGGCAGAACGGGGAAATGCTTGTTTGTATTAGCATTTCCTTGTTTTTCCTCTCCGTGAGACGATCGCAGGTATCCCCGTGGACTCGACGTCCGCGGGACCCGCGATCGCACTCACGAAGCTCCCGGCGGGCGCAAGCCCGCAACCCGCCTCTTAAAGGGCAAAGTACAGGTATGTGATTCTGCCTGTACGTGTCCTTCTGCTGCAGAATAGCTGCATGAGGCGGTCGGGAAGCGGTTACTGTATATACTCGAGTATAAGCCGACCCGAATATAAGCAGAGGCACCTAATTTTACCACAAAAAACTGGGAAAACATATTGACTCGTGTATAAGCCTAGGGTGAGAAATGCACAGCTACTGTAAATGGAAAAGAGGGTCAACAATGCCCATTTGCAGCCTCACTGTGCCCATTTGCATGCCTCACTGTGCCCATTTGTAGCCATAGGTCCCCCGAACTTCAAACTTGGTAGTTAAGGGTTCCTAGATGCTCCCTAGCCAAAATTTGGGGTCTCTGGACCCAAAGGGTCCCGAAATGCAGATGGACACAGTTGACCGACTTTGGGGCCCCGTATCTCGGGGCCACTTGGTGCTAGGAACCCCAAAATGTGTGCAAACCCGGTGGAACTAGCACTACAACATATCCAAGATGGGGTTCCTGTCACCAAGTGGCCCCCAGATACGGGGCCCCAAAGTTGGTTCGGAAAATGTCAAGCACTTTTCTGCAGCAGAGAATGACATTTTCCGAACCGACTTTGGGGCCCCGTATCTCGGGGACACTATGTTGTAGTGCTAGTTCCACTGGGTTTGCACACCAAATTTGGGGTTCCTAGCCCCAAGTGGCCCCCGAGATACGGGGCCCCAAAGTCAGGTCGGAAAATGTCATTCTTTTCTGCAGAAAAGTGCTTGACTCATGTATAAGCCGAGGGGGGCATTTTCAGCACAAAAAAATGTGCTGAAAAAATCGGCTTATACTCGAGAATATAGTGTAATTAATTGTTTGTTTTCCATTTTCCTCTTTTGTTTATTTTCTCTCTTATAAAACTTCATTATATGACAGTACTAAAAAAAAAACGCACCTATAAGGTTCTGTATACACTGTACCAAATGATAATACAGAAAGTCGTACGTTGTTATTAGACATGTGCAATTCGTTTCGTTTTTCGTTATTTTCGTTCGTTCATTTTCGTACGAATGAACGAATCGTTTGAAACGTACGAATCCGAATAACGAATCGTAACGAATCGTTCGAATCGTACAAATCCGATTAACGAATCATTCGAATCGAACGAATCCGAAAAACAACGAAAATCCGAAAAAAACTAATTAGAAACAACGAATGTACTAATGAAGAAAATCAGAAAAAAACGAAAACGAACGAAAAAATTCTTTTTTTTTTTTCGTAACTTTTTTTTTTCGATTCGTAACTTTTTTTTTTTTTCGTATTCGTAACTTTTTTTTTTCGATTCGTAATTTTCATATCTCTTATTGAACAAAAAAATTCGTAACTTTTTTTTTTTTCGATTTTTTTTTCGATTCGTAATTTTCGTATCTCTATTGAACAAAAAAATTTGTACATTCGTAACTTTTTTTTTTCGACGTTATTAGACATGTGCAATTCGTTTCGTTTTTCGTTATTTTCGTTTTTTTTCGTATTCGTAACTTTTTTTTTAAAAAAACTAATTAGAAACAATGAATGTACTAATGAAGAAAATTCGAAAACGAACGAAAAAATTCTTTTTTTTTCGATTCGTAACTTTTTTTTCGATTCGTAACTTTTTTTTTCGATTCGTAACTTTTTTTTTTTTTTCGATTCGATTCATAACTTTTTTTTTCGATTCGTAACTTTTTTTTCGATTCGTAACTTTTTTTTTTTCGATTCGTAATTTCCGTATCTCTATTGAACAAAAAAATTCGTACATTCGTAACTTTTTTTTCGTAACTTTTTTTTTTCGACGTTATTAGACATGTGCAATTCTTTTCGTTTTTCGTTTTGTTCGTTCATTTTCGTACGAATGAACGAATAACTACGAATCCGAATAACGAATTTTTCGAATCGTACGAATCCGATTAACGAATCATTCGAATCGAACGAATAAAAACAACGAAAATCCGAAAAAACTAATTAGAAACAACGAATGTACTAATGAAGAAAATCAGAAAAACGATAACGAACGAAAAAATTCTTTTTTTTTTCGATTCGTAACTTTTTTTTTTGATTCGGAATTTTCGTATCTCTTATTGAAAAAAAAAAAAATTATGTAACTTTTTTTTTGATTCGTAACGATTCGTAATTTTTTTTCGATTTGCAATTTCCGTATCTCTACGAATGTTACGAATGTACGAAAATAAAAATGTAATAATAGCATACACATTACATAAAACTATGAATTGTGCTCCGATTACGAATCTACGAATGTTACGAATGTACGAATAAATTACGAATGCGTCCGAAAATTAAACTAACGAAAAAAACGAATAACTCTTACGACATTCGTAAGAGTTATTCGTTTTTTCGTTAGTTTAATTTTCGGACGCATTCGTAATTTATTCGTACATTCGTAACATTCGTAGATTCGTAATCGGAGCACAATTCATAGTTTTATGTAATGTGTATGCTATTATTACATTTTAATAATTTACGAATTATTATGAATACGAACACCGACGACTTACGAATGTACGAATCGTTACGAATCAACGGAAACGAAAAAAACGAAACGAAAAAAAAACGAATTTTTTTTCGGAAACAAAAAAAACGAAACGAAAATAAACAAATTTTTGTTGTTGTGCACATGTCTAGTTGTTATGTTGCTGTTTTACTATTGTATACTGAATATGACATTCAGTATACAATAGTAAAACAGCAACATAACAACTAGACATGTGCACAACAACAAAAATTTGTTTATTTTCGTTTCGGTTTTTTCGTTTCCGAAAAAAAAATATTTTTTTTTCGTTTCGTTTTTTGTACTGTGAAAGTTAAAATAAAAACTTTTTTCTGACTTAAAAAAAAAATAATTTTTTTTTCTATAATTCTTCTTCCAGGTAAATGGAATAATTGTTAACTTCCCATTTATTGGGAGCTTGCAAGAGATTTCCGTCCACAAAGCTGGCTTTGATGGGGTTATTGAAACAAAGTTTGGTCTTAGGGTTTCATTCAACTGGCAAGGTTACCTCGTAGTAACGGTTCCAGCGGTATATAAAGGCGCTCTCGGTGGGCTGTGTGGTAACTTCAATGGAAACCCCAAAGATGATTTTATAATGCGTGAAAATGTGACTGCTACCAACCCGGATGACTTTGGAAGGAGCTGGACAGTAGATCACAATCCACCTGGCTGTAACGACCCCCCACCTCCCCGTTGCCCGAATATTAAAACCATAACAGAGCAACAGCGAAGCAACAGTGAAGGCTGTGGCATAATATTGGACAAAGATGGACCGTTTAAGAGCTGCCATGCTAAAGTTGATCCTGAGAACATGTTCAAGGATTGTGCATATGATGCTTGTTACTACAATGGGAGAGCTGATGCTATATGTCAAGTCATAACTACCTATGCCACTATGTGTCTAGCATATGGTGTAATCATCGAACAATGGAGGAATACCTCGTTCTGCGGTAAGTAAACCGGATGTCTAGTATCTTCTTCTCCCTCACTTTCTTTTTACACACATCAATCAGCCCTGAAGAAGAGGATTCAGACCCCCCGAAACGTGGCGGGTGAATGTTGCAATATCCTTTTCTACATAACTCAAGAGACAGGTGCCTCTTCATTTTATTTCACCCGTATAGGTTTTTTGCCTCAGCTGGGGACTTCTGATCCTATTATCCTTATCATCAACAGATGAGAGTTCCCTAGACCTCACCTTGGCCACTAGCACCTAGACATCTAGACACCTAGAATAATGCAGCCTGTGCCTCTAAAGAGTAATTATTTCATCTACAAATCGGGTTCCAGAAACTGGCAGTCTCACATTGGACTTGAAGAGCAGAAGAGGACATTGTTTGGGCTTGAAGGTCTTAAAGCTCATTTGAGTACCACAAACCAAAAACACTATTTAATAGACATGTGCACAACAAAAAAAATTGTTTATTTATGCATGTACTAATGAAGAAAATCAGGAAAACGAACGAATTTTTTTTTTTTTTTTTTTTTCGATTCGTAACTTTTTTTTTTCGATTCGTAACTTTTTTTTTTTCGATTCGTAACTTTTTTTTTTCGATTCGTAATTTTCGTATCTCTATTGAACAAAAAAATTTGTACATTCGTAACTTTTTTTTTCGATTCGTAAAAATTCGTTCGATTTGCAATTTCCATATGCAATTTCCATATCTCTATTGAACAAAAAAATTCTTACATTCGTACCTTTTTTTCCGATTCGTAAAAATTTGTTCGATTTGCAATTTCCATATGCAATTTCCATATCTCTATTGAACAAAAAAATTCTTACATTCGTACCTTTTTTTCCGATTCGTAACTTTTTTTTTTTTTCGATTCGTAACTTTTTTTTTTTTTCGATTCGTAACTTTTTTTTTTCGATTCGTCAATTTTTTAAATTTTTTTTTCGATTTGCAATTTCCGTATCTCTATTGAACAAAAAAATTCGTACATTCGTAACTTTTTTTCGATTCGTAACTTTTTTTTTTTTCGATTCGTAACTTTTTTTTTCGATTCGTAAATTATTAAAATGTAATAATAGCATACACATTACATAAAACTATGAATTGTGCTCCGATTACGAATCTACGAATGTTACGAATGTACGAATAAATTACGAAATAGACATGTGCACAACAAAAAAATTTGTTTATTTATGAATGTACTAATGAAGAAAATCAGAAAAACGAAAACGAACGAAATTTTTTTTTTTTTTTTTTTCGATTCGTAACTTTTTTTTTCGATTCGTAACTTTTTTTTTTTTCGATTCGTAACTTTTTTTTTTCGATTCGTAATTTTCGTATCTCTATTGAACAAAAAAATGTGTACATTCGTAACTTTTTTTTTCGATTCGTAACTTTTTTTTCGATTTGTAACTTTTTTTTTTATCGCTTCGTAATTTTTTTTCGATTTGCAATTTCCATATCTCTATTGAACAAAAAAATTCTTACATTCGTACCTTTTTTTCCGATTCGTAACTTTTTTTCTTCGATTCGTAATTTTCGTATCTCTATTGAACAAAAAAATGTGTACATTCGTAACTTTTTTTCCGATTCGTAACTTTTTTTTTTCGATTCGTAACTTTTTTTTTTCGATTCGTAATTTTCGTATCTCTATTGAACAAAAAAATTGTACATTCGTAACTTTTTTTTTCGATTCGTAACTTTTTTTTTTCGATTCGTAACTTTTTTTTTTATCGATTCGTAATTTTTTTTCGATTTGCAATTTCCATATCTCTATTGAACAAAAAAATTCTTACATTCGTAACTTTTTTTCGATTCGTAACTTTTTTTTTTTTTCGATTCGTAACTTTTTTTTTTTCGATTCGTAACTTTTTTTTTTTCGATTCGTCAATTTTTTTAATTTTTTTTTCGATTTGCAATTTCCGTATCTCTATTGAACAAAAAAATTCGTACATTCGTAACTTTTTTTCGATTCGTAACTTTATTTTTTCGATTCGTAACTTTTTTTTTTCGATTCGTAAATTATTAAAATGTAATAATAGCATACACATTACATAAAACTATGAATTGTGCTCCGATTACGAATCTACGAATGTTACGAATGTACGAATAAATTACGAAATAGACATGTGCACAACAAAAAAATTTGTTTATTTTCGCTTGGTCTTTTTCGTTTCCGAAAAAAAATCGTTTTTTTTTCATTTCGTTTTTTTCGTTTCCGTTGATTCGTAACGATTCGTACATTCGTAAGTCATCGTTGTTCGTATTCGTAACGATTCGTACATTCGTAAGTCGTCGTTGTTCGTATTCATAACGATTCGTACATTCGTAAGAGTTATTTTTTTGTTGATTCTTTTTTTTCGTTAGTTTAATTTTCGGACGCATTCGTATTTATTCGTACATTCGTAACATGCGTAGATTCGTAATCGGAGCATAATTCATAATTTGATGTAATGTGTATGCTATTATTACATTTTAATAATTTACGAATCGAAAAAAAAAGTTACGAATCGAAAAAAAAAGAAGTTACGAATCGAAAAAAAAGTTACGAATGTACAAGTTTTTTTGTTTAATAGAGACACGGAAAATTACAAATCGAAAAAAAATAAATAAAAAGTTACGAATTGAAAAAAAAGTTACGAATCGAAAAAAAGAAGTTACGAATCGAAAAAAAAGTTACGAATGTACAAATTTTTTTGTTTAATAGAGACACGGAAAATTACAAATCGAAAAAAAAATAAATAAAAAAGTTACGAATTGAAAAAAAAGTTACGAATCGAAAAAAAAGAAGTTACGAATCGAAAAAAAAGTTACGAATGTACGAATTGTTTGGTTCAATAGAGACACGGAAGATTACAAATCGAAAAAAAAAAAAAAAAAAAAAGTTACGAATTGAAAAAAAAGTTACGAATCGAAAAAAAAGTTACGAATGTACACATTTTTTGGTTCAATAGAGACACGGAAAATTACAAATCGAAAAAAAATAAATAAAAAGTTACGAATCGAAAAATAAAAGTTACCAATCAAAAAAAAAGTTACGAATCGAAAAAAAAGTTACGAATGTACGAATTTTTGGGTTCAATAGAGACACGGAAAATTACAAATCGAAAAAAAAGAAAAAAAAAGTTACGAATCGAAAAAAGAAGTTACGAATCGAAAAAAAAGTTGTTACGAATCGAAAAAAAAGTTACGAATGTACGAATTTTTGGGTTCAATTGAGACACGGAAAATTACAAATCGAAAAAAAAGAAAAAAAAAAGTTACGAATCGAAAAAAGAAGTTACGAATCGAAAAAAAAGTTGTTACGAATCGAAAAAAAAGTTACGAATGTACGAATTTTTTTGTTCAATCCATTCGAAGCACGTTTAGCAGCACCATTGTAAGGGACACGGAAAATTACCAATTCAACAAAAAAAAAAAAAGTTACGAATGTACAAATTTTTTCGTTCGTTTTTGTTTTTCGGATTTTCTTCATTAGTACATTCGTTGTTTCTAATTATTTTTTTTCGGATTTTCGTTGTTTTTCGGATTCGTTCGATTCGAATGATTCGTTAATCGGATTTGTACGATTCGAACGATTCGTTACGATTCGTTATTCGGATTCGTACGATTCGAATGATTCGTTCATTCGTACGAAAACGAACGAACGAAAAAAAACATTGCACATGTCTACTATTTAATTAATTTCTAATATTCGTAGCAAACCCCCACCCATCCATGTTCCCATGCTTTATTTTATTGGGAAATCGCTTTGAAAAACAACCCCCTAGCCTTTCTGGTCCTGGCCCTCTTGAGTAAGGGCAAATGATTCTTGTAACAGGTCCAACTGCCCTTAGCTCAAGCATGCATGCAGGAGAGTGTGCTTAGCTGAGAAAAACCCCTCCTCCTCTCCTCCCTTCCTGAAGACTCCTTGGGTACGTAACCACTTCCCGCCCAAAGACGTCATCTGACGTCTTTGACTTTCAGTGGGAATATCTTCATTCATTCAGGTATCCTTGTTTTCAGCCGGCAATTCTGTGCACCATAAGAACGATCGTAACGGCAGTTCCGCCGATTGATTGTTCTTACAGGCGACGGGAGGGGACATCCCCCCTCCCGCCGCCATCTGGTGCTTCTCTGGGCTCACCCATGCCATCAGGGACCCGTAGAAAGAATCGTCCGCCGCCGGATGACAACCATAGAGATTTCCAGTGAGCAGATGACCATCGGAGGACCGGGCGCGATGTTATGACGTGACGTCATGACGTCACGCCCGGGCCGTGGATGTAAACAAAGCCGCGATCGTGGATGGTAAGCATTAGATCGTGGATTTTTTTCCAATCTCATGCTTTCCAGCCTGGAGGAGAGATGTGGGGTCTTATTGACCCCATATCTCTCCATAAAGAGGATCTGTCACGAACAATTCCTATTACAAGGGATGTTTACATTCCTTGTAATAGGAATAAAAATGATCAAAAAAAATGTAAAAGAAAGTGTAAAAATTAAAGAAATAAAGTAAAATAAAAAATACAATTATTTAAAAGGCCCCTATCCGCGGTAGCTCGCGCTCAGAAGTGAACGCACGCGTAAGTCCCGCCTACAAATGTAAACGCTGTTCAAATCACACACGTGAGGTATCGCCGCGTGCGTTAGAGTGCGAGCGACAATTATAGCGCTAGACCCCCTCTGTAACTCTAAACATGTAACCTGTAAAAAAAATTGAAAGCATCGCCTATGGAGATTTTTAAGTGCCGAAGTTTGGCGTCATTCCATGAGTGTGCGCAAATATTAAAGGGTGACATGTTGGGTATCTATTTACTCACCATAACATCATCTTTCACATTATACAGTAGTATACAATTGGGCTTTTCTTTACTGTTTTGTTATTTTTTAAATCATGAAACTGTTTTTTATTTAAAAAAAAAACACGTTTTTAAAAATTGTTGCACAAATACCATGCGAGATAAAAAAGTTGCAACAACTGACATTTTATTCCCTAGGGTTTCTGCTAAAATATATATATATATATATATATATATATATATATATATATATATATATATATATATATATATATATATATAATGTTTGGGGGTTCTGAGTAATTTTCTAGCAAAAAAAATGTAGGAGAGGCGTGCCAGAATAGGCCCGGTATGGAAGAGACCGGGCCTCTTTTTTAGATGTGGTGTTTACAAGTTAAAAAAAAACATTTTTTTTGTTAGAAAATTACTTAGAACCCCCAAACATTATACATGTTTTCCTAATAGCCAAAAGAATAAAATGGCCATCGTTGGAATACTTTCTGTCACACCGTATTTGCACAAGCGCACTTTTTAAAAATAAAATACACTTTTTTGAATAAAAAAATAAGACAACAGTACGGTTAGCCTAATTTTTTTTTTATATTGTGAAAGATAATGTTACGCCGAGTAAATTGATACCCGACATGTCACGTTTCAAAATTGCGCCCGCTCGTGGAATGGCAACAAACATTTATCCTTAAAAATCTCCATAGGCAACATTTAAAAAATTCTACCGGTTGCATGTTTTGCGTTACAGAGGAGGTCTAGGACTAAAATGATTGCTCTCGCTCTACTGATTGCGGCGATACCTCACATGTGTGGTTTGAACACCGTTTTCATATGCGGGCGCTACTCACGTATGCGTTCGCTTCTGCACACGAGCTCGGTGGGATGGGGCACGTTTACATTTTATTTTTATTTTTTTCTTATTTATTTTACCTTTTACTTTTTATTTTTACACTGTTTTAAAAAAAAAAAAAATGTGTCACTTTTATTCCTATTACAAGGAATGTAAACATCCCTTGTAATAGAAAAAAGCATGACAGGTCCTCCTAAATATGATATCTGGGGTCAAAAAGACTTTGTACTCGCTCCATTTCCAGTACATCCTTCCTGAGGACTGGTGCCCAGAACTGGACTGCATACTCCAGGTGCGGCTGGACCAGAGTCTTGTAGAGCGGCAGAATTATCATTTTATCTCTGGTATTAATACCCTTTTTAATGCATGCCAATATTCTCTTAATAGATTGGTTTGGCAAGAACGATTCCTAATTGAATCCATGCTGATTACTGCTAATGATACCGTTCTCATTACTAAAATCTTGTATATAGTCCCTTATCATCCCCTCCAAGCGTTTACATACTATTGATGTTAGGCTACCTGGTCTGTAATTCCCAGGGATGTATTTTGGGCCCTTTTTAACCACTTGGCACTTAAACCCCCCTCGTGACCAGACCAATTTTCAGCTTTCGGTGCTCTCACACTTTGAATGACAATTACTCAGTCATGCAACACTGTACCCAAATTAATTTTTTGACATTTTTTTCATACACATAGAGCTTTCTTTTGATGGTATTTGATCACCTCTGGGTTTTTTTATTTTTTTGCGCTATAAATGAAAAAAGACCGAACATTTTGAAAAAAAAACGCATTTTTCTTTGTTTCTGTGATAAAATTTTGCAAATTATAAATTTTTCTTAAAGCGGTTCTGCACTGTGTTTTTTTTTTTTTTTTTTGGGGGAATACAATGCCAAGGATTACGAGGTAAATTGGGGGACTCACGTGTTCCATCTTTATAACCGATCGCAGCCGGTTTTCCTCCAATAAAATTATTTATATAATGCTTTTCTGCTGGGGGCCATCTTGCCTGTGGGCATGTGAAACCCCACAGGCACTTTAGATGGCCCAGCATGCACCTCCGTTACTGCGCCGAGCTCGCGCGTGCGCAGTAACGGCAAAGTGCAGCTCGCGTTCTCCGAAATCTTGCGAGATGTCGGCACATCTGCCGACATCTCGCGAGATTTCGGAAGATGTGTCCGAAATCTCGCGAGATTTCGGAACATGTGCCCGAAATCTCGCGAGATTTCGGAAGATGTGGCCGAAATCTCGCGAGATTTCGGAAGATGTCCGCAATGACTCCTGGGCTCAATGACACCAGATCCCAGGAGTGCGGTGTGACGACGATCGACGCAGAGACCCCGCCCACCCCCGCAGAGACAGAGAAAAGGAAGTCATCGATTACAAGGTAAGTGGAAAAAAAACACACTTCATTTAGTACTCTTTGCCTGATTTGGAAGGCAAAGAGATTTACTAAATTAAATGTGTGCACAACCACTTTAATAAAATTTGGCCACAATTTATACTGCTACACATCTTTCGTAAATTTAACCCAAATTAGTGGATATTATTAAGTTAGGGCTCTTTCACACGGGGTGGATCAGTGCAGATCCGCCCCGTGGATAGCCGCTTGCTCAGCGGGGATCGCCGGAGCGATCTCCGCTGAGCAGAAGAAGACAGGTCCGTCTCTGCACTCCGTGCAGGGATGGACCTGTCAGAGCGCCGCTCTCCCCTATGGGGGATCGGGTGACGACGGACCGTAGAGTCCGTCGTCACCCCATCCGCTCTGCAGACGGATGAAAAAATGGGGTTTTCCTCCGTCTGCAGAAACGGAGCAGAGCGGGCACGGACGAGAGCGGGTGTCAGCGGATGCTCATCCGTTGACACCCGCTATCCCATAGGGATAGCTGTATGTCCGTTTTTCATCCGAAAACGGAAGGATATAAAACGGACATACGGCTGAAAGAGCCCTTAGAGAGTCTACAAGCTGTGGTGCAAATCATACAAAATTGATCACACTGATGTACTGGTGGCCTATCTCATGTTCTCCTGAGGGCAGTTGGTCTCGGGAGGAGGCCAGTTTAATCCTGGACAAGAAGTCATCCGTAAGTAGGAAGAAATTATAGGCAGGGAGTATCGCGTCCTTTGTTGGCGAGTCATCTGATGTGGGATACATGCAGGATAGAGCATCAGGTTTACAATTCTTGGATCCCGGATGGTACGTGATATGCATTTGAAATCAGGTGAAGAAGAGAGCCCATCTGGCTTGTCTATGTCTGAGACGTTTTCAGAGGTATTCCAAATTCCTATGATCAGTGTATATAAGTATAGGGTGCGAGGCTCCTTCCAATAGATATCGCCATTCTTCCAGGGCTAGTTTAATAGCAAGGAGTTCCTGGTCCCCCTACATCATAGTTCCTTTTGGCTGGGGACAACTTCCTGGAACAGAAGGCAACAGGATGCAACATGGTTGTGGTTTAGTGGCGCTGAGAAAGGACTGCACCAACCGCAATCTCTGAAGCATTGACTTCCAACGCGTAAGGCAGGGTTGGGTCGTGATGACGAAGGACTGGGGCAGAGGTGAATTGCTTCTTGAGTTTGTCAAAAGCTGTTTGTGCTGAGGGGGACCACAGAAAACAGCTGTTTTGCTTGGTAAGTTGTGTGATAGGTGAAATTATTGACGAGAAGCCTTTGATGAATCTTCTATAAAAATTGGCGAATCCCTCGAACCTCTGGACACTATTACGGTCCGAGGGTACTGGCCATTCAAGAACTGCAGTTACCTTATCCATGGATATGCCAGAAGTCGAAATAATGAGGGCCAAGGAATTGTATGGTATCTTTCTCACTTACTCGGCCTATTGGGACATCCCTGAAGAAAGTGACCCGCTCCACCACAATACAGGCATAGATTGTTCAGGCGTTATAGCGCAAAAAATAAAAAACGCAGAGGTGATAAAATTTGACCAAAAGAAAGCTCTAATTGTGGGAAAAAAAGGACACAAATTTTGTTTGGGTACAGCGTCGCACGACCGCGCAATTGTCAGTTAAAGCGACGCAGTGCCAAATTGTAAAAAGTGCTCTGGTCAGGAAGGGGGTAAAATCTTCCCGGGGGTGAATCGGTTAAAGTGTCGGCCCATGGAGATTTTTAGGTACCGTATTTTTTTTTTTAAATCAAATGTTTTTATTGATTTTCACAATAAACATGACAAGTTAGTTTACTGTTAATGCAACAGGTTAGATATACAAAATGATAACAGGAAAAATTAAAAAGAGGAGGGGGGGGAGCTCGAGGCTTAAACATTGATATAAACTTGCAGGCTTTTCATTGAGTAGTAGAGCATGGCCTCAGTATGAGGTAGAACCCGTCACCCCGTCAGGGTACTTGCTGTGAGCTTGGTGGAACGTTGGTAGGTAGCCTGCCATTGACCCAAATGAGGGTCTCAGGAGCTCAATCTTGGAAGTGCATATGTATGGAAGTAACAACCAATGAGCATTGAACAGCAGTAAATAACATAGTAACTGAGAGGAGTAACATGGGTAAACAGGTTTACAGCATTCAGATGTTGACAGGAAAGGGTTGTTTAGTCGTGTGGGAGTTCGTTCATAGGGGGTTTGCATTTAGGGTGTTTAAGCCAAAGGTCCCAGTTGGTTTGGAAGTTAGGAAGTTGGAGGTGAGCTTTGGCGTGCATAAATTCCATTAGGCAATGGTTATTCAGGAGTGTGATTATTTCTACGGTGGAAGGGGGTTGCGGGGATTTCCAGTGTTTGGCGATGGCTAAGCGTGTGGCGATAAGAACATGAGAAATAATATTCCAGGAGGGTCGTGGCCAAGACTCCAAATCATGACCTAATAGCACCATTTGTGGAGTGAGGGGTACAGGAACTGATAGAATGGAAAGGAGAAGTTTGGATAGTGTGGACCACAGTGTGGTTAGGTTCGGACAGTCCCACCATATGTGAAGTGGGGTACCCGGGGATCCACAGTTCCTCCAGCACAGGTTGTGAACAGTCGGGTATATGCGGGCAAGTTTTGATGGCGTGAGTAGGTACCGTATTTTATCGCCATTCCATGGGCGTGTGCGCAAATTCGAAAGCGTGACACGTTGGGTATCTATTTACTCGCCGTAAGAACATCTTTTAAAAAAAAATTGGGCTAATTCTACTGTTTTTTTTTTTAATTCATAAAAAAAAAAGAATTTCCTAAAAAATTGTGTTTGAAAGACCGCTGTGCAAATACCATGTGACATAAAATATTGCAACAATTGCTATTTTATTCTCTAGGGCAGTGATGGCGAACCTTGGCACCCCAGATGTTTTGGAACTACATTTCCCCATGATGCTCAACTACACTGCAGAGTGCATGAGCATCATGGGAAATGTAGTTCCAAAACATCTGGGGTGCCAAGGTTCGCCATCACTGCTCTAGGGTCTCTGCTAAAAAAAATATATCTATATAATGTAATGGGAGTTCTAAGTAATTTTCTAATACCAATTATATCAAAATACCAATATAATAAACTTGTAAACAAAAAGTTCCAGAAAAGGCCTGGTCAGCGATTTCAATTGTTTTTTTTTTTTTTTTTTTTTAATAAAGTTAGATGGGAGAGAAAGGGTTACAACATGTATTTTTTGCATTCATGATAAGCTTTGGAAGTTGAATTTTTTCTTCTTTGTCATCCGTAGATATACAGTGCCCAGCACATAGCCACTACAGGATATGTGCTTCTGGTTGTCAGCCGACTTGTGAGTCGTTTGCCCCCCCGATGGGATGTAGCACTCAATGCGCCAAGGGTTGCATTTGCGATGACAACTATATGCTTAGTGGTAGCGATTGCGTTACTCCGGATCAGTGCGGCTGCAAATACGAGGGTACCTATTACAAGCTGGAAGAGACCTTCCTCACCGAGGGATGTAACCAAAGTTGCACATGTTCCAGTACGGAAAATGTAACATGCACACCGTTTTCCTGTCCTACAAATCAATATTGCGCACTTATTATTGGACAACACGTCTGCAAGTTAAAACAGCCCGATCCAAATCAAATACCAAAAACGTGTTACATATCTGGAAGCTCGCATTTCAAGACCTTGGATGGCGTCAGCTACGACTTTGGGGGCAACTGCGTCTACACGCTCAGCGCGTCCTCCTCACCCAATCCCAGCTTGCAGCCCTTTGCCGTGTATCTCAGCAGTGAAAGTTCGGGGGATGAATGCATGGCTCTCACCAAGTCTGTGGCCGTCGAGATATATGGATCCTTATTTGTATTGCAGTACCAAAGACAAACCGCCATTCTAGTAAGTAGTTTTTACAATTCCATTTAAACACTTCAGCCCCCGGAAGATTTACCCCCCCTTCATGACCTCCATGACTAGACATGTGAACACAGAAATATTTCGTTTCGGAATTTCGTTTTCGTCCGAAAAATACATTTATTTAGTTACTCCCAAAATTCGTTTTTATTTATTTTGTTTCGTTAAAAAATGCATTAGTCCAAAAATCAGAAATAATTAAGGTGGAATCTGTCATTGAAGGCTTATGGTGTCTGTCGAATGTTCTAAGAAGATTTGACGGAGCAGCTAAACTGTACGACGTAGAATTCTAATGTTGTATGACACTAGTAATAATTATATTTATTAGACATGTGCAATTCGTTTAGTTTTTTTCCGTTTTTCGTTAAAATCCGTTATATTCGTTCATTCGTTATCATACGAATGAACGAACGATTCGCTAAAAATTTTAACGAATAACGAATGTTCGAATCGAACGAATCTGAAAAACAACGAAAATCCGAATTGACCAAATTAGAAACAACGAAACTACGAAAGAATAAAATCCGAAAAACGAAAACAGGAACAACGAAAATCAAAATGAACAAAAAAAATTCGTACATTTGTAATTTTTTTTTTGTTGAATTGGTAATTTTCTGTGTCCCTTACAATGGCGCTGCTTAACGTGCTTCGAATGGATTGAACGAAAAAATTTGTAACTTTTTTTTTTTTTTTTTCGATTTGTAATTTTCCATGTATCTTACAATGGCTCTGCTTAACGTGCTACGAATGGATTGAACGAAAAAATTCGTAACTTTTTTTTTTCGATTCTTAATTTTCCGTGTCTCTTACAATGGCGCTGCTTAACGTGCTTCGAATGGATTGAACGAAAAAAAATTCGTACATTCGTAACTTTTTTTTTCGATTCGTAATTTTCCGTGTCTCTTAAAATGTAATAATAGCATACACATTACATAACATTATGAATTATGCTCCGATTACGAATCTACGAAAACAATGTTTTACGAAAGTACGAATAAATCAATCTAACGAAAGTACGAATGTAACTAAATCTACGAAAATACGAATGCGTACGAATTTCGAATAAACGAAAATTAAACTAACGGAAAAACGAATCAACGAAAAAATAACTCTTAGAAAATACGAATCGTTACGAATAAGAACACCGACGACTTACGAAATTACGAATCATTACGAAACAACGGAAACGAAAGAAACAAAACGAAAATAAACAAATTTTTCTATTGTGCACATGTCTAATATTTATTAATTATTATTACTAGTCAACCAACATTAGAATTCTTCTATAGCCTATGGGCGGAGCATTTGACCAGAAATGTCCGCACGCGGCGACTGCTTCGTCGAATCTTCATGTCGACTCTTTTCTTGCCATGTCGAATAATCTTGGACTAATAGAGTTAGGTTAGGCACATTCGACCTTTTTTGCTATTGTCTCTATAACGTCAAATCTTTTCTCTCTATGTCAAATCTTTCCTCTCTATGTCAAATCTTTTCTCTCTATGTCGAATAATCTTGGACTAATAGAGTTAGGTTAGGCACATTCGACCTTTTTTGCTATTGTCTCTATAATGTTGAATCTTTTCTCTCTATGTCAATCTTTTCTCTCTATGTCAAATCTTTTCTCTCTATGTCGAATCTTTTCTCTCTATGTCGAATCTTTCCTCTCTATGTCGAATCTTTTCTCTCTATGTCGAATCTTTTCTCTCTATGTCGAATCTTTTCTCTCTATGTCGAATCTTTCCTCTCTATGTCGAATCTTTTCTCTCTATGTCAAATCTTTTCTCTCTATGTAGAATAATCTTGGACTAATAGAGCTAAGGTTAGGCACATTCGACCACAGGTTCGATGGAGACAGATCGCTATTGTCAGCGTCATATCCAATCTCCTATCTATATAGAACTGTTGTCACAATAGAACGAAAATAAAGCATTTTTTTATGTCGGATCTTTCGGTTTTCGGACTCTGCGCATTTGTTATCGTTTGTTAAAACGATAACGAAAATACCCGAAATTCGGACGAAAACGAATGAACATGTCTATTCACGACCCCCCTTCATGACGCTACTTTTATTTTTTTCTGTAAATTTTTATTGAAGATTAACATATACAGATAGTATTCGCATCACAATAGTATCTGACATATTATAGTACAGGGTAAGGTGAATAGATATATAGAAATGTTTAATGTGTTCAACTAACTAAAACATGTTAACATAGTGAATAATGCTAGGTATTATATGTATATTAACCACTGTAAGAACCAGCCTCGTTTTTGTATTTTAGGTGTTTACATGTTTAAAACAGGTTCTTTTGCTAGAAAATTACTTAGAACCCCCAAACATTATATATTGTTTTTTTTTTCTAACACCCTAAAGAATAAAATTTCGGTCGTTGCAATACTTTTTTTCACACCGTATTTGCGCAGCGGTCTTACAAGCGCACTTTTTTTGGAAAAAATTCACTTTTTTGAATAAAAAAATAAGACAACAGTAAATTATGTCCAATTTTTTTATATATTGTGAAAGATAATGTTACGCCGAGTAAATTGATACCCAACATGTCATGCTTCAAAATTGCACCTGCTCGTGGAATGGCATCAAACTTTTACCCTCAAAAATCTCCATAGGCGACGCCTAAAAAATTCTACAGGTTGCATGTTTTGTGTTACAGAGGAGCGCTACGGCTATAATTATTGCTCTCGCTCTACTGATCACCGCGATACCTCACACGTGTGGTTTGACCACCGTTTTCATATGCGGGCGCTACTCACGTATGTGTTCGCTTCTGCACGCGAGCTTGTTGGGACGGAGCCCTTTAAAAAAATTTTTTTTTTTATTATTTATTTTTCTTTATTTTATTTATTTTTACACTGTTTTTAAAAAATAATTAAAATTGGCTCACTTTTATTCCTATTACAAGGAACGTAAGCATCCCTTGTAATAGAAAAAAAGCATGACAGGACCTCTTATAATATGAGATCTGGGGGTCAAAATGTCCTCAGATCTCATATTTGGACTTAAATGCAAAAAAAAAAAAAAAAAAAAAATGTAATTTAAAAAAATGACATTTGAAAAATGTGCCTTTAAGACGTATGGGCGAAAGTTACGTTTTGACGTCGCTTCCGCCCTGCTATGGTATAGAGACGGGTGGGGGCCATCTTAGCCTCACTCGTCTCTATACCTAGCCACGGATAGGACCCGATCACCTCCGCCGCTGCCGACGGCTCCGGTAAGCGGCGGAAGGCGCAAGAGAGCGTCGGGAGGGGGGGCACCTCTCCCTCCGCCGATAGCGGTGATCTTGCAGTGAATCCGACACGATGACCACCATTACCGGAATTACGACCGGCGCCCGAAGAGATGGATATCTTGGTTGTGGCAGCAGCTGCTGCCGTTACCGAAATATCCCTCTTCAAAAAAGGGACGTACATCGTCGTGCGTTGGCCGTAAAGTGGTTAAAGACCAATGTTTCATTCCCTCCGACACCCCTTTGGGATCAAACTGTGACTGAGGGGGGCAGATATCGAGGGAAAAAAATAAAAAATGACATAAAAATAGCGGTTGTCAATCATAGTAATGGCTGAGATATCATGGTTTTGTGTAAAACAGGGTAAGAGAATTACAATCAGCAGGGTGAATGTTGTTTGACCTCTATAGTACCGGTTTTATCAGAAGTAACAGTACAGTTTGTGATTTCAAGTGAAAATATGATGGGATTTATTAAACCAAGTGGTCCAAAGTTCCCAGTTTTTAGTGGCCCTAGATAATTGCCCCTCCGCTGTAGCATATATGCGCTCGTATGTTCCGTGCATATGTGTCAGACGTATTACTTCTTCACTGGAAATCTGGTTTGAGGATTTCCAATTTCGGGCTAATGCTATGTAACGGAGCCGGTGAGGGGATTTTTCAATTCCGATGTTAAGTATAGCTAATTCAGGAATTGGTGGAGTGGGGCTACCTGCAAACTCTGACACTATCTGGAACACTTCTTCCCAAAATGCAGTGATTTTGGTGCAATTCCAAAGGACATGGTATAAGGTTCCAGGGAGACCACCTTGTCTCCAGCATGTGGGTTCTATAGATGGGTCATATATGTGGAGTTGAGTTGAGTTATGTACCATCTAAGGTTACATTTATAAGTGAGTTCCCATAGTTTGGAGGAACGTGTTGCTTTGTAGTTAGCGTGTATTGCTTTCTGCCATTTGTGTGTGGTAAAGGATTTGCCCATACCTCTTTCCCACTTTGTCATGGGTGGGAGTTTGTCAAAATTGGATTTGCCTTTCAGAATGCTGTAAAAAAGAGAGAGATGCCTTTGGTTGAGGATTTGCTGTTTGATAAGAACTGCCAGACTTCTGTAGGGATGTTTTTGTGGAAGTGGGGAGTATGTAGCAAGCAGTGAGTTATTTGAATAAACTTAAAGTACCGTATATACTCGAGTATAAGCCGAGTTTTTCAGCACATTTTTTTGTGCTGAAAATGCCCCCCTCGGCTTATACTCGAGTCAAGCATTTTTCTGCTGCAGAAAATGACATTTTCGGAACCAACTTTGGGGCCTCATAATTTCTTTCGTATTAGTTGAAATTCTATATTTGGTGGTTGGATTAGAATAATTTGGAGCCGAAATTCGTAAACGTAATTTTTCCTGCAAAAATGACACTTTGTCATTCGAATCATTCGAATCATTCGTTATATCCGCTATAATAATTTTCTTTCGTATTAGTTGAAATTCGATATTTGGTAGTTGGATTAGAATAATTCGGAGCCGAAATTCGTAAACGGATTTTCGTATTCCGTACAGAATTCATATTCGAAAAATTCGTACGAATTTCGAATTCGTACGAAACTAATCGCACATGTCTAGTCTTTGGGACTTGTCAAAGTTTTCCAGTAGACGGGATCTAAGTTCTAATCGGAGTGAGATCAGTTTAGATTTTAGTTCATGTTTTGGTTGCTGTTTGTTAAGTAAGTCAGTGGTTTGAATATTGGTAAAGAGGGTGTCAATGCACTGCTTCCTTTGCCTTTTGTCCCTAGCCCCCAATTGAATGAAAAGGCCCCGCATAAATGCCTTATGTGAGGCCCATAAGATACTCGGATCCGTAACTGAGTCCTTGTTTTGAGAGAAAAATGTCTCCAAGCTTTCGCGTAGAATTTGAGCGTATGATTCTGATTGTAGAATCCTAGTGTTTAATCTCCATAGGTATGTAGGGGCAGATTTGGAGGTGTCTTCTATGGTTATGCTCATTGGGGAGTGGTCGGACCACGTAGTTAATTGGATGGTAGAGGAGGATATTTTTTGCAGTGTCCATGGGTCTGATAAGAAAGGTCACTTCGTGAATATGAATTGTGGCAGGAAGAGAAAAATGTATAGTCCCTTTCGTCTGCGTGTTGGCATCTCCACACATCATGCAGGCGTAAGTCAGAGAGGAGAGGGTTTAGCGCTAAGCTGCTTCTGTGGAGGTGGAGTTTATTTCAGGGTCAGGGGTGCTATTGAAGTCCCCACACCAGATTGTTGCGCCTTGTTGTATTGCTTTGACTTTTTTATATAGCTTACGCAAAAAGCATATTTGATGGTTGTTAGGTGCATACAGAGTGACAATTGTGCAGGGGGAGTTATTGATGTTGCAAGTCAAGATGAGGTACCGGCCATCGGGGTCTTTTTCGCATTGCTGGAGTTGGAAGGCAAGAGAGTTATTAATGGCGATTAGAACTCCCTTCTTTTTTGTAGGCGCATTTGCTGAAAATATATTGTTGAAGTTCTTGTTGGCGCAAGTGGGCGGATTGCTAGCCTGGAAATGCGTCTCTTGCACACATAAGATGTCACAATGCGTTTGTTTGGCTAAGTTCAATAAGGAAGCTCTTTTCGCCGGGTGATTGAGACCCTTAGTGTTGATAGTTACAATTTTGATTGTCATGGTCGAGAGCAGGTATTGAGGAGTAAGTTGAACAATGAGTCGGGGTCTGGAATTTTTTTTTTTTGATGAGAGGTGCGGATGATGAAGTGGAAGGCGATGGAGTTGCTAGGAGATAGCGAAGCTGTCTGCAAACTGGATGTTGATGTTTTGGACAACCTAAGGTCCAAGTATAGATAGTCTTTAGTTATCCGCACGTATTGGTGTAATATAACTGTAACTGAGAGGGTGAGCCAGTGGTGTAAGTGCAGCTTAAACTTAGGGAATGTTAGTAACTGGAGATTGTTTCTTTTTATTGGGCACAACTGGTGCCTAGAAACACAGGTTAAGGGTTAAAAAGTTTTTGTGACCGAGCGTAGGTAAAGGGCACAGCCGACTGTTAAGTTGTGAATTTCCAGAGCCTGTTAGTTGGGAGGATAATTTCTGTGGCTTCTTGGTGGAATAGGTTGTGCTAAATTGTTGCCCGTGTTACTTTGATCCATGGGGGTTACTTCAGAAGGTACTGGAATGATGCTCCATTCCTGTAGTAGCCTCATCCCATGTTGCACTGAAGTTATCATGTGCTTAGATCCCTTATGATTGATGGAGATTTTAGCTGGTGCAACCCATTGGTATTGTATTTGGTTATTGCATAGTGCTTTGGTGATTTTGTTAAGTTGCCTATGCCTGCTTAGGGTGTTCTGGGACAGGTCAGTGAAGATTTGTAGTTGACTGTATGGATCAGGCAAGGTCTTGAGTGCTCTTACTTTTTGCATGAATTGCTCTTTCATATGGTAGAAATGTACCCTAAGGATTACATCCCTGGGTACCTAGTCAGGGAGAAATGTGGGTTTCGGCAGCCTGTGGATGCGATCGATGACCAGCTCTATGCTTTTCGTGTCGGGGAGTATTACTTTTATCAAGCCTCTCGCGTATGAGGACAGCTCGGTGGGTTGGACAGACTCAGGGACCCCGCGGATTTTGAAGTTATTGGGCCTGGACCTGTCTTCTAAATCCACTATTTTGTCCTTGATCCATCTGGTTTCATGAGCCTGGTCCTCTTGAGTGTCAATTACATTGTTTACCGTGTTGGTTATATCTCCTATGTTTTCTTCAATATGGGTATGGTAACTCTGTCCTCTAATGCTCCAATACTGTGCTGAAAGCTCTGCATGAGAGAGAGCATGTCTGATTGCAGTGAGCTTCTTAGGGACATCAGCATTTCTTTGAGTGTGGTGTCCATCACTGCCTGGCCTATTGTAGGGAATGTGGCTATGGAGTCTGGCTGAGGGCTCTGGTTTGGAAAGACATAGGGCATAGTAATAGAATGACTCACCCCCTGGTCGGTCGCTGTAGTATACAGGTGCATTTTTGCCTTTGCTGGGCTATTGGAGGCCGGGGGTTCCTGGAGGTGAGTTTAGGGGATCCCTTCCAGTATTGGTGGTTACCGACGAATCCTCTTGGAGTTGTGTGCTGGCTGGGAAGGGGTTAACAGCAAGGGTGATCAAAGAGTTTAATGTGTTCCTAGCCAGTGTTTGTGCACTGTGAGAGGGTAGGTGCTTTTACTAAGGGAAGGCAGATATCCGTGTTCCTGCTTTGCAGAGACAAAGGATCAATGCCTTCCCTACTGACAGATTGCCATTCTGCCTGTGTATTGAACAATCGGCAGGTGCCGGCGGACATTGAGTTTGCGGTACCCATGCTCTCTCCCAGACCCGAAAGTAACTAGGTGCCACACTATGTCTACGGTGGACGGTCGTGAAGCAGTTAACCACTTAAGGACCGCCTGCCGCAGATCATCTGTTCCTAGTAATCAGGAACCGCAATCTCTGTGTACTCCCTGTCAGTCCCTCCCCCACACAGTTAGAAAGCACCTCCCTAGGACACAGTTAACCCCTTGATCGCCCCCTGGTGTCAACCCCTTCCCTGCCAGTGTCATTTATACTGCGGATCAGTGAATTTTTTTTAGCACTGATCACTGTATTGGTGTCACTGGTCTCCAAATAGTGTCACTTGGGGACAGATTTGCCCACCGCAATGTTGCAGTCCCGCTAAAAATCGATGACACTTTTTTGGGACCAGTGACACTAATACAGTGATCAGTGCTAAAAAATATGCACTGTCCCTGTACTAATGACACTGGCAGGGAAGGGGTTAACATCAGGGGCGATCAAAAGGTTAAGTGTGCTCCTAGGGAGTGCTTGCTAACTGTGGGGAGGAATGCTGTGACTGGGGGAACATATAGATCTCCATCCCTCACAGAACGGCGGTCTGCCTTGTTTACATAGGCAGACCGCCATTCTACCTCTCAAGAGAACGATCGTGGGGTGCCGGCAATCACTGATTGGCTCTTGCTGCGTCCAATCAGAGAAGGAGCGGGTTCGCAGGCGGCACAGGCGCGCAGGCCCCCCAGACCCACTGCACAAAGTCACATAACTATACGTGATTTTGCGCAGGAGGGCCGCCCTGCCACAGTATATCTGGGGTGGTTCTTAAGAGGTTATAAAAAAACTTTACTTCAACCCTAGACCAGAAGTGATGTCATGATGTCACTCTGGTCCTCCAAGGTCATAGAGGCAATCAGAGACGATCCGGTCTCTGGTAACGTCTATGGCCAGGATTATTTCTTTGGGCACGCCAGTAAACACAGTAAGCCCGAGAAAAAAAACGGCGAGCGGCTGGATAGTGGGCCCTCCCGCTGCTTCTGAAAATGATCAAGCAGCTCTAGTAGCCGCTCTGACCACTTTTGTGAGAAAGCCAATCTTCGGCTGAACAAAAAAAAAATACCGGAGTCATGGCTGAAGCTATAATCTTGGAAAACCACTTGCAAGCCACAACGGATATATAAGTATTGCGGTTTGGCAAGTGGATATCTAAATTTTCATACCCATGGTGACCGTTTGCTAAGTGTCTTGTATTGTGCTTACCTTGCTGACCTTAGAAGGCTAATTTTTGCACAACAAAAGTTGATTTCCACTTTACAGTATAAGATGCAGAAGATCAATTTATTTTCTCTTTCCTTCTCATAGATAGACGGTGTGCTTACCAATCTTCCATACAAGGGTGATAGCATTGAGGTCACCTCCCATGGCCTGACATCCGTCTTAACAACAGATGCTGGTATCACACTGAGCTTCGATCACTGGTATAACGCGGCACTTGGAATTCCGTTCGAATACCAAGGTCAAGTGGATGGTTTATGCGGAAATTTTAATGGAAATAAAAGTGATGATGCCCTTCTATCTACAGACAACTCCACCCTTGGAATTTACAGGAACGTAACTCATGAACTCTTTGACTACTGGGACATCACTATTAACTGCACTGCCAATGCTTCCAGTTGTCCGGCATGTAGACCCTCAATGAGAGATCTTTTGTCAAGAGAAGAATATTGTGGCTTCTTAAATAAGCCCAATGGGCCCTTTAGTCTCTGCTATGACAAGATTTCACCAAACGAGCATTTCAAAAATTGTAAAATAGACCTGTGTGACGTTGAATCCGTGGAGAAACGTAAAGAGCTGCTCTGTAAGATAATTCACAACTACGTTCAGATTTGTCAAGGCGCTAGTGTTAATATCTTAGAGTGGAGAAACAACACGTTTTGTGGTAAGTTGTCACATCTACCTTTTACAACCAGCTCACTTTATCTCACATGTACCCACCAGTACACCTACCAGATCTTAGCACTAAGTTTGCTTAAAGCAAAGGGTTGGGGAATTTCAAGTATGATATAACAGAGAACTTTTTTTTTTCTTGTTTTAAGGCCCATACACACAATCAGACTTTGTACAAACTTTCCCGTGGATTTTTGGTCGTAAACTTGTATTGCATACACACGACAGGACTTTTTCAGCTAACTTTCACCAAATCACATGGTTTTTCTGCTCTTTACCGCCACCTTTGGTCAACTCATGTATTGTTGTCTGATCTTTTGCATTGGTTCTGAGCATGCGTGTTTGTACTTTGTACAAAATTCCTTTGGTTTTCTGTACACCCGATTGGACTTTGCTCCATCGGACTTTTGTTGCCAGAAAGTTCGTCCGTTCACACAGCCAACAAAAGTCAGATGAAAACCGAAAAAGTTTGTCCGATGGAGCGTACACACGGTCGGATGTTGCCTTAAAACAGCTAATTTGCACGTTTGTTGTCAAAAAGTCTGATTGTGTGTATGGGCCTTTAGGATAACATTAACAACTCGTATATAAGATGGAAATAATACATCAATAGAGATTGCGAATCTTTCAAGTATGAGGTTGTGCATGAATTGGTATATGTCAAAAGTACTTGTTGTGCCTTGAGTGTACATAGTAAAGCATGTGTACTTGGAGTGAACTATAAGTAACTTTTTAAATAGGGAAAGAAATAAAGTAAGGTAGAGTAAAATAAAGTAAAGAAGGTACGGGGGAGGGACAGGGGAGGGGGAAAGAGGAGGGTAGGTGGAGAGCAGTACGGTAGACTCAATAGTCATAGCAATTTGAATTGAGTGCATGGTAGTACTATCAAAAGAATATCAGGCAAGCTTTTTAGCATACCAATGTGTCCAGGGGTGCCATAGATTATGGATTTTAGACAGTGGCGGAATTATAGGGGTCGCTGCGATCGCCATGGCGACCGGGCCCCTTGCTGCAGGGGGCCCTTGGGGCCCCCTGTACTCTTCGCTAGGAGCGGCGTCTGAGAGGAGCTCCCCGATCGCCGATTCCAAACTGTAATCGGCGCTGTGCAGGGAGCTCCTCACATTAGGCTAAAGTAAAAGCACAGTGTGTGCTGTGCTCTTTGTCTCCCCCTACAGTGCAGTACCCGGCAGGAAGAGACAAGGTAAAAGGACTGCCGTTTTTTGTTTTTTTTAATATAAGACTATCTATCTACTGTATGTGTGTGCATGATGTATGTGTGTGTCTGTGCATGCATGTATGTGTGTGCAATGCATGATGCATGTATGTCTGTGTGTGCATGATGCATGTATGTGTGTGTGTGTGTGTATGATGCATGTGTGTGTGTGCATGATGCATATATGTGTGTGTGTGTGTGCATGATGCATGTGTGTGTGCATGATGCATGTATGTGTGTGCATGATGTATGTGTGTGTCTGTGCATGCATGTATGTGTGTGCAATGCATGATTCATGTATGTCTGTGTGTGCATGATGCATGTGTGTGTGTGTGTGTGCATGATGCATGTGTGTGTGCATGATGCATGTGTGTGTGCATGATGCATGTGTGTTTGTGTGTGAGTGCATGATGCATGTGTGTGTGCATGATGCATGTGTGTGTGTGCATGATGCATATATGTGTGTGTGCATGATGCATATATGTGTGTGTGCGCATGATGCATGTGTGTGTGCATGATGCATGTGTGTGCGCATGATGCATGTGTGTGTGCGTGATGCATATATGTGTGTGTGTGCATGATGCATGTGTGTGTGCATGATGCATGTGTGTGCGCATGATGCATGTGTGTGTGCGTGATGCATATATGTGTGTGTGTGCATGATGCATGTGTGTGTGTGTGTGCATGATGCATGTGTGTGTGCATGATGTGTGTGTGTGCACGCGCATGTATGTCTGTGTGTATGTGCATGATGCATGTATGTCTGTCTGTGTGTGCATGTATGTATGTGAATGTGCATGTGTTTATCAGTGGCGGTGCGTCCAAAAGGGCGCACAGGTGCCACCCCCTCTCTCCAGCCACTCCCTCTATGACAAATGGATAGATTCATGCATAGCAAATTTAGCATGTAAATCTATTATGCCGCGTAAAGACGATTGGACATTCCGACAACAAAACTGTGGATTTTTTTCCAACGGATGATGGCTCAAACTTGTCTTGCATACACACGGTCACACAAATGTTGTCGGAAATTCCGAATGTCAAGAATGCGGTGAAGTACAACACGTACGCCAAGCCGAGAAAAGTTAAGTTCAATAGCCAGTGCGGTTCTTCTGATTGATTCCGAGCATGCATGGAATTATGTGCGTCCGAATTGTGTACACACGCTCGGAATTTCCAACAACAACTTTTGTTGTCAGAAAATTTGAGAACCTGCTATCAAACATTTGTTGTTCGAAATTCCGACAGCAAATGTCCGATGGAGCACAACACACGGTCGATTTTTTTGTGTACGCGGTATTACTATACTTTGTCTTTGCTTTCAAGGCAGTGACAGCGACTCTCTAAAGTCTCTTACTTTTTCGTAATTCACTTCTTTTTATTCCCTAATTTAGGCTTAAAGTGTCCGAAATTCAGCCATTACAGCATCTGTGCAAAAACATGCTCGATGTCATGCAGAACGTTGGTAGAGCCTGGCGTATGTCCCACCTCCTGTGCCGAGGGTTGTGAATGTGACGAAGGCTACTTCTTTGATGGAAAACGTTGTGTAGTCATGGAGAACTGTGGCTGCTTTATAAGAGGGATATACTACAAGGTATAGCTGGAGTTTGTAGTGTGTTAAAGTCCAGTTAAAAGTCTCATATCTTTCCAAACCAAGAATGTTTTGACCACAGTACAGTACATACCACATACATACTGTATAGAGAAGCCCTATCCAAAATTGAGGAGGTGAGGGTAAGGTGATTCTCCTGCTGAGCCTTTACAGCTTAAAGAGGAGGGCCGGGCAAAAAAAAAAAAAATTAAAAGTCAGCAGCTACAAATACTGCAGCTGCTGACTTTTAATAATCGGACACTTACCTGTCCCGGGGTCCAGCGATGCGGGGGACCCCCCCCCTCGTTCCCGCTCCGCTCACGACGCCGGCATTCTTAATGTGGGAACCCGGCTGGGCTTCACAGCCGGGCACCCACTGCGCATGCGGCGCCGTGCGCCGTGATTCGACGCTCACTCATCTGGGACACATGACATGTCCCAGATGACTGTGCGTTGCCTACAGGAAGTGACTTTTAGCCCGGGCAATGAAGGTGGCAGACTTCGAGGGACCCCCTAGCAACAGGCATTTAGAGGTGAGTAAAAATTTTTTTTTTTTCCAATTATTTTTTTTTTATTTTTTTTATGATTTTTAAGCCCCTTTTTGTTTTTTGGTTGCAACCCCACTTTAAGGCCCAGTTCACACTGAGGGTTTCCCCGCATCCAATTCGCATGACAGATTGTGACCGGCTCTCAATGGAGCTGGTTCACACATCTCCGGGCGGCTGTGGAGCTAGATGCACAAGGGTCCTGTGTGTCTTTGGCTTCGTTTCAGGTCCAAATTCAGGCAAAAATTCATGCTTGACTCATCCCTGAAACAGAGAACAGGGACGCACCAGACCCCCTGCTGTCAGACTAGGGTGCCCACGTGTCCCGGATTGCCCGGGATTGTCCCTGATTATAGATGTGTGTCCCGTTTCCCGGGCACCTTCATTCCGGGACAATACAGTGTCCCGGAATGAAGGAAAAACACAGTGACCACCACATCAGTCCGCTCCGCGGACTCCGCCCGTCCGCCACCGCCACCCTTAGTTTGAAGACTCACAGTCACACTTGAAGACACATCACTGGTTGCTAGGCTAGGGGCCGCCCCGCGTCTAGTAACCAGTGACGTCAGCTGAGATCTCAGGGGCGGGCTGACAAGTGAGCACTGGCAGTCAGTGTGGGCAGTGCACCCGCCCGCACCCTACGGCAGCAGAGACCAGCGTGCGCGCCCATGAGAGAGCAGCCACCAGCCAGTGGCAAGCCAGCAGAGTGACGTCAGTGACTGAGTGACCAGACAGAGCCTACTTCTCTCCTGAGCAGCCAGCCAGCCTGAGCCTCGTCCAAGTCCTCCTCCAGGCTCTTCCCGCCCACGAGGTCCGTACCTTTGCCGCCTGCAGTCAGTGCCAGACATTGACAAACTTCCAGGACCAGGACAAGTAGGTTAGTGTACTGTTCTGCTGCTGTCCCCCCCTCCTTTCTGCTGCTGTCCCCCTCTGTTCTGCTGCTGTCCCCCCTCCTTTCTGCTGCTGTCCCCCTCTGTTCTGCTGCTGTCCCCCCTCCTTTCTGCTGCTGTCCCCCTCTGTTCTGCTGCTGTCCCCCCTCCTTTCTGCTGCTGTCCCCCTCTGTTCTGCTGCTGTCCCCCCCTCCTTTCTGCTGCTGTCCCCCTCTGTTCTGCTGCTGTCCCCCCCTCCTTTCTGCTGCTGTCCCCCCCTCCTTTCTGCTGCTGTCCCCCTCTGTTCTGCTGCTGTCCCCATCCGTTCTGCTGCTGTCCCCCTGACCCCCTCTGTTCTGCTGTTGTCCCCATCCGTTCTGCTGCTGTCCCCCTCTGTTCTGCTGTTGTCCCCATTCGTTCTGCTGCTGTCCCCCTCTGTTCTGCTGCTGTCCCCCCTCCTTTCTGCTGCTGTCCCCCTCTGTTCTGCTGCTGTCCCCCTCTGTTCTGCTGCTGTCCCCCTCTGTTCTGTTGCTGTCACCCTCCAGTTTTCCTCCGTGTCCCCCTCAGTTCTGCTGTCACCCTCTGTTCTTTCACCTCTGCACTTGGCTCCAGTGACTGGCATGCAGCGTGTGTGGGGTGTTTTTGTTCCCACACGCTGCAATTACAGTTTGTATGGCATCTCTCCCTTCCTCCCCTTCTGCCCACCTCACACTACCACACGGACTGAAGTCCCCTCCCCCTTTTCCTCGGCTCGGGTGTCACAGACAGGAGAAGGAGGGGGAGGAGAATGGACACAGCACTCAACAGGACTGGACGTGCTGATCTGAGGTTTGTACAGAATATTAATGCTTGGCACTTGCAGGAGAAGGAGACAGAGACAGGGGGCGAGTTGTCAGAAAAGAATACTTGCAGTGATTTTGGGGGATAAGAGCATGTTGTATGTGCTAGGGGGCACTTTAGGAGGGGAGAGAAATTGTGCTGGGGGGCTCAGAATTTTTTATTCAACCCCCCCTTCCAGCACAATTTCTCTCCCCTCCCAAAGTGTGCCCATTAGCAAATACAACATGCTCTTATCCCCCAAAATCACTGCAAGCATTCTTCTTTGACAACTTGCCCCCTTCCCTAAAGACAAACTGGCTGCTATTGAGGGGACAATTGTACTGTCTGGAATCCTGGGAACTTTGCTAAAGATTCAGGGCAATTCTGGAGGAGGATGTAAGGGGTCACTTTGGAGGAGGATGTAAGGGGTCACTTTGGAGGAGGATGTAAGGCACACTCCAGAGGATGTAAGGGGGCACCCCGAAGGATGTAAGGGGGCTCTGACTAAGAGTGCCCCCTTACATCCCCCTTCCAACCAACAGGGATCCTCTTAGTGCCTCCAGAGTGCCCCCTTACATCCTTCGGAGTGCCCCACCACCAAGGTGTTATAGCAGTGCCTGACAGAGGTGGTATTGCACTCCTCTTCCTCCTCTCTCCACTAACTACCCAATGCCATACACTCAGCACTCCTCTCCTGTACATATTACCCCCCTGCCATACACTCCGCACTCCTCTCCTGTAAATATTACCCACCCCTGCCATACACTCCGCACTCCTCTCCTGTACATACTACTCACCACCATACACTCCGCACTCCTCTCCTGTACATACTACTCACCACCATACACTCCGCACTCCTCTCCTGTACATACTACTCACCACCATACACTCCGCACTCCTCTCCTGTACATACTACTCACCACCATACACTCCGCACTCCTCTCCTGTACATACTACTCATCACCATACACTCCGCACTCCTCTCCTGTACATACTACTCACCACCATACACTCTGCATTCCCTATTTAACATTACTACATTCTGCACTATATTAACAACACCCCCTTTAAGCCAATATTTAGCGCAATTTAAAACATGTCCTCTGTTCACCACGACGCGCTTTGCGCACCATATTGTTGTTTGTTCTTGATGCCTAGAGCCCACTGTACACAGGCCCACTGTTTTCATATGCCCCTGCCCCAAAAATCTGGAAAATAATATGTCAAAAATCATCTTTTTGGGGGGGGGGGGGGGGGGGTGTCCCTGAATGGCAGTTTGGAAATGTGGTCACCCTATCTGCAGTGTGAACCCGGCCTTATAGTGTGCCAGTGTATGAGGAAGCCAGTTGAGGTTACCAGTGATTTGGTGGGACCAGATATGTGATATGTAGATACCACTGTTCAAGGGAAGTTGGCACAATTCATTAGTGAACATCAGAGGAGTAGCTACAGCCTTCAGGGCCCCGGTGCAGGAAACCGTGAAAGGCTCCCATGACTGCCAGGGCCCTTTCCATTCATCCAACGCCCCTTTCTCCTGGTCTCTTCCCTCAGAGCCCAGAGCCCTTCCCTCTGGACCATGGACCCTTCCAACTGATCCCTGAAATGGAGAACAGGGACACACCAGACCCCCTGCTGTCAGCCGCATCAATCTGCAGTGTGAACTCAACCTTAAGCCCCATACACACGTCGGATTTTTGCATGGATTCTGTCCGATCGGACAATGTTGTTGAAAAATCAGACCGTGTGTATGCACCATCGGACAGTGTACGTCGGATTGTCCGACGGACAAAGTCCTATCTCCTGCTGGATAGATTTGCCGACAACACGGTCCGATCACACCAAATCCGATCGTGTGTACGGTTGTCCGACGGACAAAGTGCGACGCATGCTCAGTTCACATTACAAGACCAAAGCTATTGGCTACTAGCCTCTACGTAGTCCCGTCGTACGCAACGAACGTCACCACGTTCAGAATGATCGGATTTTCCGACAACTTTGTCCGACCGTGTGTACGCAAAACCAACATCGGACAAAGTACGACGGACATGATCCGACGGACCTGGTCCTCGGATAATCCGAGCGTGTGTATGGGGCTTAATAGTGTGGCAGTGTATGAGGAAGCCAGTTGAGGTTACCAGTGATCTGGTGGGACCAGATATGTTATATGTAGATACCACTGTTCAAGTGAAGTTGACACAATTCATTAGTGAACATCATAGGTGTAGCTAGAGCCTTCAGGGGCCTGGTGCAAGAAACCATGAAAGGCTCCCATGACTGCCAGGGCCCTTTCCATTCATTTAGGGGCCCTTTCCACTGGTCCCTTCACTCAGAGCCCAGAGCCCTTCCTTGTGGACCATGGGCGCTTCCCACTGATCCCGGGGCCCTTTACTCTTGTCACGGGGCCCCTTTATAAGCCCCGGTTCACATTGCTGTTACTTATGCAACTTGCGATACATAAAGTTGCATGACAAGTCAAAACACATTCATTTCAGTGGGTGCCATCCTAATCAGTAGTGCAACTCTGGTGTGATTTGAGTGCCATAGACTGCAATGTTAAATCGCAAAAATCACAACCAAGTTGCAAGGAAATCACAAGCAAGTCGCATGACTTTGAGGTCGCAGCAGTGTGAACCGAGCCTTACCCTTCCTGCTGTCTTGGGGCCCCCAGACGATGGTGGAATGCTGGGGCCTGCTTACAAGTTATTATTATTATAATACAGGATTTATATAGCACCAACAGTTTGTACAGCGCTTTACAATACAAAGGGAGACAATACAAGAGAGTTAGGAGGGCCCTGCTACTGCGAGCTTATGCTACCTTTGCAACCCTAGTAGTTCTGCTAAAACTATGTGCAAGGAGGTGGGTAGGGGGCTGAACCAAGGGATGGTGCTCAGAGGTGGGTAGGGGGTTGAACCAAGGGATAGTGCTCAGAGGTGGGTAGGGAGTGGAACCAAGGGATGGTGCTTCGAGGTATGTAGGGAGTGGAACCAAGGGATGGTGTTCAGAGGTGGGTAGGGATGGAACCAAGGGATGGTGCTCAGAGGTGGTAGGGGGTGGAACCAAGGGATGGTGCAGGGAGGTGGGTATGGGGTTGAACCAAGGGATAGTGCTCAGAGGTGGGTAGGGAGTGCAACCAAGGGATGGTGCTCCGAGGTATGTAGGGAGTGGAACCAAGGGATGGTGTTCAGAGGTGGGTAGGGATGGAACCAAGGGATGGTGCTTTGAGGTATGTAGGGAGTGGAACCAAGGGATGGTGTTCAGAGGTGGGTAGGGAGTGGAACCAAGGGATGGTGCTTCGAGGTATGTAGGGAGTGGAACCAAGGTATGGTGTTCAGAGGTGGGTAGGGATAGAACCAAGGGATGGTGCTCAGGGGTGGGTAAGGGGTGGAACCAAGGGATGGTGCAGGGAGGTGGGTAGGGGTTTGAACCAAGGGATAGTGCTCAGAGGTGGGTAGGGAGTGGAACCAAGGGATGGTGCTTCGAGGTATGTAGGGAGTGGAACCAAGGGATGGTGTTCAGAGGTGGGTAGGGATGGAACCAAGGGATGGTGCTCAGAGGTGGGTAGGGGGTGGAACCAAGGGATGGTGCAGGGAGGTGGGTAGGGGGTTGAACCAAGGGATAGTGCTCAGAGGTGGGTAGGGAGTGGAACCAAGGGATGGTGCTTCAAGGTATGTATGGAGTGGAACCAGAGGCGTTGCTAGGGGGGTGCGGGGGGTGCGGTCCGCACCCGGGTGACACCCGCTAGAGGGGTGACACCCTCCCGATGGTGAGGAAAGCCCTGGTATTTTTTTATTTTTTTTTTTACATTTTTTTTTTTTTTTACCCCTTGAAATCGTCCACATGTTACAACAAACACAGTTTATTTTTTTATTTTTTTCACCCCCCCCCCCCCGCAGCCTGCTGGGCTGAAACAACACACCTCCAGGCTCCAGCGCCGCAGCCGCGCCTGGTGTGTGTCACTCGCTGTCCTCCTTCCTTCTTCTTCCAGCCTGTCACATCTCACACTGCAGAGTGCAGACAGGATGATGACGTCACTACATAGTATCTCCGCTCCGCCTGGGCAGCACGGCAGCTGCACGCTGTGAAGCTGGTGAAGCTGCCCTCCTCTCCTCTCCAGACGCCCGAATTTTGAACAGGTGGGGGGGGGGGGAGATGTCCTGGTGTCCGAGCCCAGCCAGGTTGAGGTGTGTGTGTGTGTGTGTGTGGGGGGGGGGGGGGTGCCATCGTAATGACACAGACACACCACCAAAGAGCTGGTGTGGGAGGAGGGAGGACTCTCAGTGTCTGGCACCCTGGCTGACCTGTGTTATACAAGTATAATAGGGGGGGGGGGGGTGCAAAGTGGTCTGCTAGACACAGCTATAGATAAAAAAAAAAAAAAAAAATATATATATATATATATATATATATATATATATATATTATTGTGTAATATAGCTGGTCCAGCCACCCCCCTCCCCCCACCAGACCAGCTCACTCTGCTACTGTGCCTATTATATCTAATATAATATAACTGTGTCCAGCAGCACCCCCTCCCCCCCCCCCCTTATCAGACAGACAACACTCACTATATTATATAAGCTGACTGCGCCACCCCCACCCTGAGCTGGTCGGATGATGATGATGGGGGGGGGGGGGTGCTGGACACAGATATATTATATTAGATATAGGCACAATATCTGAGTGACACACCCCACCCACCCTGGTCTCCAGCAGTCACCAGGTAGCTGAGCGGAGCCGCCCTAAGCTGGTCTGATAGGGGGGGGTGTCCACAGACCACAGCACAGGTGTAGACAGACAGTGTCCCACACCCACATCAGATCCATCCAGCAAGCGGAAGGTCACAGCAACATCTTGCCATCTTCCCTGCGGCCATCAGATTCGGTCCAGCAAGCTACACGCCTTGTCGTCAGCAGGTCACAGCATCTTGCCATCTTACCTGCAGCCATCAATCCGGTCCAGCAAGCAACACACCGTGTCAGCAGGTCAGTTCCAAAATCCAAATCAAATCATCAATGCCTATGATGTCATTATCTGCTGTCTCCGGGGACAGATCCGATCCAGAGATCACCATACAGTGGGATCTCTGGATCGGATCTGTCCCTGGGGACAGCAGATAATGAAAAGTGTGGGGGCAGAGCTGCGATGAACTCACTCATCGTGTTGGAGCCCTCGGTTAGGCCCCTTTCACAGCGGGGTGGTGGGAGCGTCGGCGGTAATGTGCCGCAATTTTTAGCGGCACTTTACCGTCAATTTCACTGCGCTATTTGGCCGCTAGCAGGGAGCTTTTAATCCCCACTAGCGGCTGAAAAAGGGTTAAAATCACCCGCAAAAATTATTGGGGGGGGGGGGTTGACACCATGTTATACCGCACCAGGTGACACCAACTCTAGTGACGCCACTGAGTGGAACCAAGGGATGGTGTTCAGAGGTGGGTAGGGAGTGGAACCAAGGGATGGTGTTCATAGGTGGGTAGGGGTGGAACCAAGGGATGGTGCTCAGAGGTGGGTAGTGGGCAGAGACGAAGGATGACTAAGAAGGGACAGTCCCTGTACCTATTCTCTGAGAAAAAAAGGCCTGTCTAGAAGAATTGATGCTGCTTTGAAGACAAAGGGTTGTCACACCAAATGTTGATTTGATTTGGCTTCCTCTCTAGTTCATTTACTTTCAAATATATGCTGTATATACTGTTTTTTTTTCACAGTTTTTGTCACAGTTCATTGATTTTTTTTTGCAGGACGGTGAGAAAATCCTGACTCAGAACTGCACCGAGCAGTGTACATGCATATCCGGAGTCCTGTCTTGTGTAACGGTGGCGTGTAGTCCTGATGAAGACTGCATCATTTCTAAAGGAGCTCTAGTCTGCCAAAAGGCCACATGGAGGTGTTTCATAAACCCACCAAACTACATCACATTTGGCAACCAGTCATTAGCGAACATTATTGATGGTTTTTACGACATTTCTTTTCTTTGCGACTCCTCGTCCAATTCTTGGTTCAGAGTTGTAGCTGAGATCGTTAGTCAAAAAGAAGGACCACCAGTAGTTAATAAAGCTCATGCTGTCACCAACAACGGTGTGATTACCATTGGCAGAGATGGAAGGGCCTGGGTAAGTCAAAATTGTTCAGTCTACGTTTTACACTGAGGGGTTGATTTACTAAAGACAAATAGACTGTGCAATCTGCAAAGTGCAGTTGCTCCAGAGATTAGCAAATGAGCAGAAGCTCTGCTGACTTTCGTCATCCAATCATGTACCAGCAAAAATGCACATGCAATACTCCCAGCGCACACTTACCAGCCCAAACAGGTATCTTAAATTGTGTGCTGAAATTACCAACGGCTGGAACCCACTGCAACCATGAGAAGGAAGTGTCACCAGCACACCAGGATCTCCAAAATTGGGTCCAACATTTTAATCACATAGTATCAAAAAAATAAATAGAAGCAACATTTCGGGGCCACGCAGGACCCCTTCATTAGGCATAGGACCTGATGAAGGGGTCCTGCGTGGCTCCGAAATGTCGCTTCTATTTATTTTTTTGATACTATGTGATTACAATTTTGGACCCAATTTTGGAGATCCTAGTGTGCTGGTGACGCTTCCTTCTCATCACTGGTATCGACCCACAGATCGGCCTCTGCTGTGAATGTTCTCAGCAGAAGAGGCCCGCCCGCGGCACACACATGCCTCCTGCAAATGCAGAATCAAGTATATATATATATGTGATTCTGCACGGGTGAGCCACCCTGTGGCAGTAAAACTGCTATGGGGTGGACGGGAAGTGCGTAAACTTCATGGAGTATCTTTACAAAGTGCGGCTTTGATCTTCAATTTTCCTATACAGGCATTTTCTGTACTTGCTGAAAAGTTTCTTAGCCTGAAGAAGAGGAAACTATTGCAACCAACACATGGAAGGACTGCTAAGCTACAATATATAAAAAAAAAATTTGTCTTGGGTCTTGGTGGGCTGTCCAGCTTTAATCACCACCACCACCCTGTCTTCGCAGATGGCTTTCCCCAGCCGTCATTCTTGCCGGATGTCCTGAGTCCGAGTCCAAGCATCCTTACAATGCTGTCCCCGCAAAGGTTTGGGGACATGCATGTATTCCCATACCATGTCATCCTCCCACTGCACATGGGAGTCCTTAACGATTTCCAGGACTGTTTTTAAGGCAGGGCAAAAGGGGAGTTGCCCTGGGCCCCATCATTGTTGTGGGGCCCAAAGCACCTGCTTCATACTTGCCAATTATCCCTGTTTAAATTCCCTTGTCCCTTGAGGTTTTTGTCCCATGCTGTGTCCCAATATCTCAGTGTGAAGTTATTTTACTAATGCGACTCACCTGCAGACCCTGTGTTTACATGTAAATAACCTGCATTAATATGTAAATAGAGACTACATTGATATGTAAATAGTTGTGGACCGAAGGCATTGATATATAAATAGAGGCAGCATTCATATGTGTATGATGCCCCCCTGAGTTCATATTTACCATCACTTCTACTGAATGCTGCCCACTAGGGAGGTAAAGGGGCATGCTGGAAAGTCCTGCCTACAACTGTGGTCATCAAGCTGAACATCAGCCTGTTCTGCAAAGGTAAGCAAAATAACCGAATATTGATGCATGTGAATACGTACATTTCAGCAGATACGTGAGGGTGTCATTAACAATCAATTGCACTTCTGTGTATCTGCTAAAGGGCAGAATGTTTCTGTGGTGTCAGAAAAACTATTTTGCATGCGTTCCCGACACAGACAAATGTGAACGCAGGCTAAATGTCTCAGTTACATTGGTGGTCAGTGTAAATCTTCTCATTACATTGGGGCTTGGTGTACAATCCTTTCATTCACACTAGTGGCCAGTGTGAAGGCCCCCCTTACATTGTTGGTCAGTGTAAATCCCTCTTTACATTGGTGGTTAGTAGGGATGAGCCGAACACCCCCGGGTTCGGTTCGAACCAGAACCTTCGAACGGACCGAAAGTTCGCGCGAATTTTCGAACCCTATACGTTATAATGGACGCGAACGTTCGAAATCAAAAGTGCTAATTACAACGGCCAATATGCATGTTAATGTCATAAAACAGGTTTGGGGACCCGGGTCCTGCCCCAGGGGACATATATCAATGCAAAAAGAACTTTTAAAAACTAACGTTTTTTCGGGAGCAGTCATTTTAATGATGCATAAAGTGAAAAAAAAAAAGTGACATTTTCCTTTAAATATGGTACCTGGGGGGTGTCCAAAGTATGCCTGTGAAGTGGCATGTGTTTCCCGTGTTTAGAACTGTCCTTGCACAAAATGACATTTGTAAAGGAAAAAAAAAGAAGCCATTTAAAACCACTTGCGGCTTTAGGTTTGATCTTAAGTAGAATCTGAACAGGTACATTATGAAGTGTAGCTCCATCCCAAAAAAATCTATTTTTAAGCTTTTTGGAGAACATAGGGAGGGGTTATCACCCCTGTAACATTTGCTGTCTTTGCACATCTGTTCAGAACATGTCACCTCACTTTCCGTCCCAATGACAAATGTTTTTGGAAAAAGTGGGGTTTTAATTGAAACAAGGATTGGTGATAAAGTATCAGTAGAGAGGAGATACCTTTTTCCCAAATTAAATCTAACAGGATAGAATTTCCCTTCCTAGGGGTAGATTTCCTCTCACTTCCTGTTTTCTCTTTCCATTTTCAAGTAGGAGTCGTTTGTAAGTTGGATGTTTGAAAGTAGGGGCCTGGCGTATATACTCTGCAGAAATTTGCCCTATTAGATGTTGGTGTAGCCACAAGACTGGTGGGCACAGGAATGGGCCCTGCTGTGAGTTAATAGATCAAGATTTGTAATTGCAAGCACCTGTTGAACAGGGCAGAAAAATTGGGCCTTTGGCGGTGGTGGTGGACGGTGTTGCCACAAGACTGTAGGCCCTCATAGTTACTCTTGGTGGGCGCAGGAATGGGCCCTGCTGTGAGTTATTAGATCAAGATTTGTAATTGCAAGCACCTGATGAACAGGGCAGAAAAATTGGGCCTTTGGCGGTGGTGGTGGACGGTGTTGCCACAAGACTGCAGGCCCTCATAGTTACTCTTGGTGGGCGCAGGAATGGGCCCTGCTGTGAACTATTAGATCAAGATTTGTAATTACCCGCCCCTGTTAAACAGGGGCTGAAAAATTGTGCCTTAGGCACTGGTGCTGGTGCCACAACACTGCAACCCGGCCCTCACAGATACTGTACTTGGAGCACAGCAGTCACACGTGTTGCGAAGCATTTTTTTAAAAAATTGTAAGTACACGCCCCTGTTAAACAGGGGCTGAAAAATTGTGCCTTAGGCACTGGTGCCACAACACTGCAACACGGCCCTCACAGAGACTGTACTTGGAGCACAGCAGTCACACGTGTTGCGAAGCATTTTTTTAAAAAATTGTAAGTACACGCCCCTGTTAAACAGGGGCTGAAAAATTGTGCCTTAGGCACTGGTGCCACAACACTGCAACACGGCCCTCACAGAGACTGTACTTGGAGCACAGCAGTCACACGTGTTGCGAAGCATTTTTTAAAAAAATTGTAAGTACACGCCCCTGTTAAACAGGGGCTGAAAAATTGTGCCTTAGGCACTGGTGCCACAACACTGCAACACGGCCCTCACAGAGACTGTACTTGGAGCACAGCAGTCACACGTGTTGCGAAGCATTTTTTTAAAAAATTGTAAGTACACGCCCCTGTTAAACAGGGGCTGAAAAATTGTGCCTTAGGCACTGGTGCCACAACACTGCAACACGGCCCTCACAGAGACTGTACTTGGAGCACAGCAGTCACACGTGTTGCGAAGCATTTTTTTAAAAAAATTGTAAGTACACGCCCCTGTTAAACAGGGGCTGAAAAATTGTGCCTTAGGCACTGGTGCTGGTGCCACAACACTGCAACACGGCCCTCACAGAGACTGTACTTGGAGCACAGCAGTCACACGTGTTGCGAAGCATTTTTTTTAAAAATTGTAAGTACACGCCCCTGTTAAACAGGGGCTGAAAAATTGTGCCTTAGGCACTGTGTGGTGGCATGGATCATTGAGGAGGAGGAAGAGGATAGTCAGTGAACATAAGAGGACAGTCACTCAGCATCAGCATAGGCAGTCTTGAAGGGATGTGACATTAAAAATTATTCGGTTATATCCGCCTCAGGTGCCTGGTAGCTGGTGGTGATCCAAGACTGATTCATTTTGATGAAGGTCAGTCGATCAACCGAGGCGGTGGACAGGCGCACCCTATGATCAGTCACAAATCCTCCAGCAGCACTGAATGTGCGTTCGGAAAGAACGCTGGAGGCAGGACAGGCCAGTAGCTCAATTGCATACTGTGCAAGCTCTGGCCAGTGATCCATCCTCAGGACCCAGTAAGCCAGAGGATTTTCGGTGGGAAAGGTGTCCAAGTCTGACCTTGCCCCAAGGTATTCCTGCACCATGTATATCAGACGCTGGCGATGGTTGCTGGAACCGATCATACCTTGGGGCTGCGGACTAAAAAATTGTCTGAACGCATCGGTCAGACGTCCACCTTCCCCACCGCTCCTTCTGCCACTGACCGAAGCCTCAGCAACTCGTCGCCCAGGACCAGGAGTTTGTAGCCTCCCAGTTTCTGGGAACGCGTTGCACAGACCTTTCTGCAAGGCCTCCCTGAGATGTCTCATCCTCTGCTCCCTCTGCGACGGCAAGATAAGGTCCGCAACCTTACCCTTGTACCGCGGATCAAGGAGAGTGGCCAGCCAGTAATGGTCCCTCTCCTTGATCCGAAGAACACGAGGATCCTTCCGCAGGCTTTGCAGGATCAGGGAGGCCATGCAGCGTAGGTTAGCTGAGGCATTCGGTCCGGAGTCTTCTGGGTCACTGAGGATGACATGATCGCCAGCCACCTCCTCCCAGCCACGTACAAGTCCACTGGCTTGTTGGGACTGTACATCATCCCTAAAAGACTGCTGCTGCTGATGCTGAGTGCCAGGCTCCACCTCCATGCTCACACAATCCTCCTCCTCCTCCTCCTCCTCCTCCTCCTCATCCTCTTCCTGTGTGATGGGTGGGACAGAAGGAACACTGTCCGGATAAAGGGGGCCTTGAGAGGCAAGGAAGTCCTCCTCTTCCTGCCTCTGTTCTGCCTCAAGTGCCCTGTCCATGATCCCACGCAGCGTATGCTCCAACAGGTGGACAAGAGGGACAGTGTCACTGATGCATGCACTGTCACTGCTCACCATCCTCGTGGCCTCCTCAAATGGTGAGAGGACAGTGCATGCATCCCTGATCATGCTCCACTGACGTGGGGAAAAAAAACCAAGCTCCCCTGACCCTGTCCTGGTGCCGTAGTCGCAAAGGTACTCATTGATGGCCCTCTGCTGCGTGTGCAGTCGCTGCAGCATGGCCAACGTTGAGTTCCACCTGGTGGGCATGTCAGATATTAGGCGGTTCTTGGGCAGGTTCAGCTCCTTTTGCAGCTCAGTCAGCCGAGCACTGGCATTATAAGATCGGCGGAAATGCACACAGACTTTCCTGGCCTGCCTCAGGACATCCTGTAAGCCTGGGAACCTGCCCAAGAACCGCTGCACCACCAGGTTGAGGACGTGAGCCATGCAGGGCACATGGGTGAGCTGCCCCTGTCGCAGGGCGGAGAGGAGGTTGGTGCCATTGTCAGAAACGACCATTCCTGGCTTAAGCTGACGTGGCGTCAACCACCTCTCGGCCTGCCCCTGCAGAGCTGCCAGAACCTCTGGCCCAGTGTGGCTCCTGTCCCCCAAACACACCAGCGCAAGCACGGCATGGCATCTTTTTGCCTGCGTACTTGCGTAGCCCCTTGTACGCCTACGGAGCACCGCTGGTTCCAAGGACAGAGCACTGGAGGAAGAAGAAGAGGAGGGGGTGGAGGAGAGAGGTGTGTCACAACCAGTAGCAGTAGTCGCGTTTTGGAGGCGTGGTGGCGGAACAACCTCCAACACTACTGCACCTTGTCCTGCATCCCTCCCAGCTGCCAATAGAGTGACCCAATGGGCCGTGAAAGAAAGGTACCGTCCCTGTCCATGCCTGCTGGACCATGAGTCAGCGGTAATATGCACCTTACCGCTGACCGCCCTGTCCAGCGAGGCATGGACATTGCCCTCCACATGCCGGTAGAGAGACGGAATCGCCTTCCGCGAGAAAAAGTGGCGTTTGGGAACCTGCCACTGAGGAACCGCACATTGAACAAACTCACGGAAGGGGGCCGAGTCTACCAACTGAAAAGGCAGCAGTTGAAGTGCTAGCAATTTAGCAAGGCTAGCATTCAACCGCTGGGCATGTGGATGGCTGGGAGTGTACTTCTTTCTACGGTCCAGCAGCTGGGGCAGGGAAATTTGCCTGCTGCATTCGGACGTCGGTGTACTGCAAGTACTTGGTTGTGACACACCGAATTCTACACCTTCAGTCCTCTCAGAGCAGCTTTCAGAGAGGACTGAAGGTGTAGTGGGGATGGAGATCCCAGCTGAGGAGGAGCAAGGAGAGGTCCGCTTAGTTTCTTTGGTGTGGGTCTTTTATGTGTGCCTGCCAACGAGCTGCATGGCAGGTCGCCATATGTCTGGTCATGCTTGTGGTGCCCAAGCGGCTGATGTTTTGGCCACGCGAGATACGCTTGAGACAAATATTGCAAATAGCAGTGGTGCGATCTGCTGCACTCGTCTCAAAAAAGGCCCACACCAAAGAACTTTTCTGATAACGTGCAGAGGCAGCGCCCTGCACAGGCGGAGCTCTGCGGTGTTGTACAGTTGCTGTGCTGGCCTCTACCTGGCCTCCAGGGGGCATCCTGCCTCGTTGGACATGTGACGCCGCATCCTCCTCCTCCTCGTCCTCCTCCTCATCCTCTCTCCCTTGAGGCACCCACGTGGAGTCAGTGACCTCATCATCCCCTCCCTCTTCACCACTAGAGCAAACCTGGCAGTAAGCTGCAGCTGGTGGAACTGTACTGCCAGATTCCTCAAGCTGGGTATCGTCATCCGAGCCTTCGAATCGTTGGGCATCCTCCTGGAGCATGTACCCAACACTGTGCTCAAAGAGTTCGGGGGACTCCTCAGGAGGACATGGTGGGTCTAGGGAAGGGGTGGCTGATGATGCTCTGTCAGTACCCTGAGCCTGGGTGAGAGAGGATGAGGAGGATGAGGAGGGCTTGGTCATCCATTCTACCAAGCCTTCAGCATGATGCGGCTCCACATGTCCAGCTGCCGAAAACAAAGACGCGCGTGTCCCATGGCCACGTGCTGATGACGATGCACGACCACGTCCACGTCCACGGCCACGTCCACTAGAAACAGAGCCTGCCTGCCCTGTGTTCTTGGCTCTGCACGCTCTGCCTCCCCTTGGCGGTCTTCCAGCCATTGTAGTCGGTAGTCCTGTGGGTGCTGCTGAGAAGAAAATATAGGAGCTCTGTGTGATGCCACTAACACACTAGAAGTCCTATGGGTGCTTCTGCAAAGAAAATAGAGGAGCTCTGTGTGATGCCACTAACACACTAGAAGTCCTGTGGGTGCTTATGCAAAGAAAATAGAGGAGCTCTGTGTGATGCCACTAACACACTAGAAGTCCTGTGGGTGCTTCTGCAAAGAAAATAGAGGAGCTCTGTGTGATGCCACTAACACACTAGAAGTCCTGTGGGTGCTTCTGCAAAGAAAATAGAGGAGCTCTGTGTGGTGCCACTAACACACTAGAAGTCCTGTGGGTGCTTATGCAAAGAATATATAGGAGCTCTGTGTGATGCCACTAACACACTAGAAGTCCTATGGGTGCTTCTGCAAGAAAATAGAGGAGCTCTGTGTGATGCCACTAACACACTAGAAGTCCTGTGGGTGCTTCTGCAAAGAAAATAGAGGAGCTCTGTGTGGTGCCACTAACACACTAGAAGTCCTGTGGGTGCTTATGCAAAGAATATATAGGAGCTCTGTGTGATGCCACTAACACACTAGAAGTCCTATGGGTGCTTCTGCAAAGAAAATAGAGGAGCTCTGTGTGATGCCACTAACACACTAGAAGTCCTGTGGGTGCTGCTGAGAAGAATATATAGGAGCTCTGTGTGATGCCACTAACACACTAGAAGTCCTATGGGTGCCTCTGCAAAGAAAATAGAGGAGCTCTGTGTGATGCCACTAACACACTAGAAGTCCTGTGGGTGCTTCTGCAAAGAAAATAGAGGAGCTCTGTGTGGTGCCACTAACACACTAGAAGTCCTGTGGGTGCTTCTGCAAAGAAAATAGAGGAGCTCTGTGTGGTGCCACTAACACACTAGAAGTCCTGTGGGTGCTTATGCAAAGAATATATAGGAGCTCTGTGTGATGCCACTAACACACTAGAAGTCCTATGGGTGCTTCTGCAAAGAAAATAGAGGAGCTCTGTGTGATGCCACTAACACACTAGAAGTCCTGTGGGTGCTTCTGCAAAGAAAATAGAGGAGCTCTGTGTGGTGCCACTAACACACTAGAAGTCCTGTGGGTGCTTATGCAAAGAATATATAGGAGCTCTGTGTGATGCCACTAACACACTAGAAGTCCTATGGGTGCTTCTGCAAAGAAAATAGAGGAGCTCTGTGTGATGCCACTAACACACTAGAAGTCCTGTGGGTGCTGCTGAGAAGAATATATAGGAGCTCTGTGTGATGCCACTAACACACTAGAAGTCCTATGGGTGCCTCTGCAAAGAAAATAGAGGAGCTCTGTGTGATGCCACTAACACACTAGAAGTCCTGTGGGTGCTTCTGCAAAGAAAATAGAGGAGCTCTGTGTGGTGCCACTAACACACTAGAAGTCCTGTGGGTGCTTATGCAAAGAAAATAGAGGAGCTCTGTGTGATGGGACTAACACACTTCAAGTCCTATAGGTGCTTCTGGGAACAAAATATAGCTCTGTGTGTGTAATGGGACTAACACACTTCAAGTCCTATAGGTGCTTCTGGGAACAAAATATAGCTCTGTGTGTGTAATGGGACTAACACACTTCAAGTCCTATAGGTGCTTCTGGGAACAAAATATAGCTCTTTGTGTGTAATGGGACTAACACACTTCAAGTCCTATAGGTGCTTCTGGGAACAAAATATAGCTCTGTGTGTGTAATGGGACTAACACACTTCAAGTCCTATAGGTGCTTCTGGGAACAAAGTATAGCTCTTTGTGTGTAATGGACTAACACACTTCAAGTCCTATAGGTGCTTCTGGGAACAAAATATAGCTCTGTGTGTGTAATGGGACTAACACACTTCAAGTCCTATAGGTGCTTCTGGGAACAAAATATAGCTCTGTGTGTGTAATGGGACTAACACACTTCAAGTCCTATAGGTGCTTCTGGGAACAAAATATAGCTCTGTGTGTGTAATGGGACTAACACACTTCAAGTCCTATAGGTGCTTCTGGGAACAAAATATAGCTCTTTGTGTGTAATGGGACTAACACACTTCAAGTCCTATAGGTGCTTCTGGGAACAAAATATAGCTCTGTGTGTGTAATGGGACTAACACACTTCAAGTCCTATAGGTGCTTCTGGGAACAAAATATAGCTCTTTGTGTGTAATGGGACTAACACACTTCAAGTCCTATAGGTGCTTCTGGAACAAAATATAGCTCTGTGTGTGTAATGGGACTAACACACTTCAAGTCCTATAGGTGCTTCTGGGAACAAAGTATAGCTCTTTGTGTGTAATGGGACTAACACACTTCAAGTCCTATAGGTGCTTCTGGGAAGAAAATATAGCTCTGTGTGTGTAATGGGACTAACACACTTCAAGTCCTATAGGTGCTTCTGGGAACAAAGTATAGCTCTTTGTGTGTAATGGGACTAACACACTTCAAGTCCTATAGGTGCTTCTGGGAACAAAATATAGCTCTGTGTGTGTAATGGGACTAACACACTTCAAGTCCTATAGGTGCTTCTGGGAACAAAATATAGCTCTGTGTGTGTAATGGGACTAACACACTTCAAGTCCTATAGGTGCTTCTGGGAACAAAATATAGCTCTGTGTGTGTAATGGGACTAACACACTTCAAGTCCTATAGGTGCTTCTGGGAACAAAATATAGCTCTGTGTGTGTAATGGGACTAACACACTTCAAGTCCTATAGGTGCTTCTGGGAACAAAATATAGCTCTTTGTGTGTAATGGGACTAACACACTTCAAGTCCTATAGGTGCTTCTGGGAACAAAATATAGCTCTGTGTGTGTAATGGGACTAACACACTTCAAGTCCTATAGGTGCTTCTGGGAACAAAATATAGCTCTTTGTGTGTAATGGGACTAACACACTTCAAGTCCTATAGGTGCTTCTGGGAACAAAATATAGCTCTGTGTGTGTAATGGGACTAACACACTTCAAGTCCTATAGGTGCTTCTGGGAACAAAGTATAGCTCTTTGTGTGTAATGGGACTAACACACTTCAAGTCCTATAGGTGCTTCTGGGAACAAAATATAGCTCTGTGTGTGTAATGGGACTAACACACTTCAAGTCCTATAGGTGCTTCTGGGAACAAAGTATAGCTCTTTGTGTGTAATGGGACTAACACACTTCAAGTCCTATAGGTGCTTCTGGGAACAAAATATAGCTCTTTGTGTGTAATGGGACTAACACACTTCAAGTCCTATAGGTGCTTCTGGGAACAAAATATAGCTCTGTGTGTGTAATGGGACTAACACACTTCAAGTCCTATAGGTGCTTCTGGGAACAAAATATAGCTCTGTGTGTGTAATGGGACTAACACACTTCAAGTCCTATAGGTGCTTCTGGGAACAAAATATAGCTCTGTGTGTGTAATGGGACTAACACACTTCAAGTCCTATAGGTGCTTCTGGGAAGAAAATATAGCTCTGTGTGTGTAATGGGACTAACACACTTCAAGTCCTATAGGTGCTTCTGGGAACAAAATATAGCTCTGTGTGTGTAATGGGACTAACACACTTCAAGTCCTATAGGTGCTTCTGGGAAGAAAATATAGCTCTGTGTGTGTAATGGGACTAACACACTTCAAGTCCTATAGGTGCTTCTGGGAAGAAAATATAGCTCTGTGTGTGTAATGGGACTAACACACTTCAAGTCCTATAGGTGCTTCTGGGAACAAAATATAGGAGCTCTGCCTGCCTGCCACGAACACACTACAAGTCCTATAGGTGCTTCTGGTAACAAAATATAGGAGCTCTGCCTGCCTGCCACTAACACACTACAAGTCCTATAGGTGCTTCTGGTAACAAAATATAGGAGCTCTGCCTGCCTGCCACTAACACACTACAAGTCCTATAGGTGCTTCTGGTAACAAAATATAGGAGCTCTGCCTGCCTGCCACTAACACACTACAAGTCCTATAGGTGCTTCTGGTAACAAAATATAGGAGCTCTGCCTGCCTGCCACGAACACACTACAAGTCCTATAGGTGCTTCTGGTAACAAAATATAGGAGCTCTGCCTGCCTGCCACTAACACACTACAAGTCCTATAGGTGCTTCTGGTAACAAAATATAGGAGCTCTGCCTGCCTGCCACGAACACACTACAAGTCCTATAGGTGCTTCTGGTAACAAAATATAGGAGCTCTGCCTGCCTGCCACTAACACACTACAAGTCCTATAGGTGCTTCTGGTAACAAAATATAGGAGCTCTGCCTGCCTGCCACGAACACACTACAAGTCCTATAGGTGCTTCTGGTAACAAAATATAGGAGCTCTGCCTGCCTGCCACGAGCACACTACAAGCCCCTCTTTGTCAATCAATCTTTGTAACTGAATCTATCTAACTCAATCTCTGTAAGTGAATCTATCTAACTATCTCAATGCAGCAGAGTGTCACAGAATCTGCCTGCTCAATCTGCGCCGGAACAGCATGTGACCGGCGCAGACGGCGTGGCGGCGTTTTATAGGGGGGGGGGAGTGTACTACAGCCCCTGAGCTGTAATTGGCTACAGGCGTCCTGCCTGTAGCCAATTATGGCTCTTCGATTTTCCGGGGCTGTGATTGGCCAAGCATGCGGGGTCACAGTGCATGCTTGGCCAATCATCAGCCAGCAATGCACTGCGTCGGCCGCGCCGGCCGCAATGCATTGCGGGGCCGCTCGCATCACACGAACGTGATGCGAGCGGCCAAAATAGTTCTGGGCTCGCAGAGCGAGCGAACGCCCGGTGCTCGATGCGAACGTGGGTTTCGCATCGAGCACCGGGCCCATCCTTAGTGGTTAGTTACTGTGAATGCTCTTAGTACATTAGTGGTCAGTGTAAATCCCCATTACATTAGTGCTCAGTGCAGAAACTCCTCTTTTTATATTGGTAATCGGTAAAAAAAATCCAAACTTGTATTTGTGGTCAGTTTCAAATCCTCCCTTATATTGGTGGTCCACGTAGAAGCCCCCTTTAAAATGGTGGTCAGTGTAAATCCCCCGCACATTGGTGGTCATTGAAAACTCCCTATTACATTGGTGGTCAGTGTAGAATCCACCACTATATACTTGCCAAAGATTTTCAGCTTTGCTCTACATGATTCAGAATTTGCCACAGTGTACTGCCTACTAACTAATCCTATCCCCCCACCACTGCCACTGATCCAATCAACCCCCCAGCATGGACACTTATCACATCCCCCTACCCAAGCATTGCCACTGATTCCAGGAGTCCTAGGATCCCTACGGTGTTTTCTATCTATCGATGGTCCCCTCACCTCTCCAGTCCTTTGTGTGCAATCGTTGAGGAGATAATGTGCTATAACCTTTGGCAATCAATCAGTGAGCAGTAATGATGTGCACTAACCTCATGCAACCAATCATTGAGCGGTAAGGATATGCAGTAACCTCTAGCAACCAACCAGTGAGCAGTAATAATGTGCAGTGACCTCTAGAAACCAATTGGTGAGTGGTAAGGATGTCTAGTAACCTCTAGTAGTCAATCAGTAAGTAGTATTGATGTACAGTAATCTCTAGCAACCAATCAACAAGCAGAATTCATGTCCTGTAACCTCTAGCAAATAATCAGTGAGCTGTAATGTGTGCTGTGACCTCTAGCAGCCAGTCAGTGAGCGGTAATGTTCTGATTCAGTAAACTGATTTTGAGTCTAGCTGCTATTTAGTGTATTCCTCAGGGCAGGTGGAGAGCAAAATTGTATGGGTGGGGGTGCAAGAAAATGTTTGCCCAGGGTCCAATCAATATTAAATATGGTCCTGACAATGTCCATGATATCTTGGGGGACATACAGTAGGTGTAGTCCAGACCCTACTTCTCCGCTGCACCTCCCGTTGGAATTTAAGGGAAATTCTACTTTAGTTTGGGAAAAAAAACATCTTCAGGATTTAGAAATTTGCAGTGGCACTGGCGGCCAGTGCTCCATATTTTGGGGGAGGTGGGTGGCAAACAAACCTGCCCCCCCTCACTCACGCTACTGAGACCACCGGAAAACAGAAGGGAAGGTGTCGATCAGTGGCCTTACCTTAGGCTGCTCCTCACTCCATCTCGCTCCAGCTTGTCGTGGGAGGTGCCGGGCCGTTGCTTCTCCTCCCGACCAAACAGGAAGTGGCTCCTGAGACCCGATTGGCTGGAAGTCTGAGCCCACCCTCTTTTGAGGCCAATTAGAGCATTAGACTCTAATCATGTGCTTCAAAAAAAAACATTGGAATCCATGCGTCTGGGGCACTGCATGTAGATTAGGGGCCGGGCGCATGGATTGGGGGGGCGGCGCCCCTGCTCCCCTAATGAAGCAGCCGCCTCTGCTTTTAAGTATAAACTTTTTTTTTTTTTTTACCCAGTGAACCTCATCATCAATACATTCAATTTTCCCAAGAAGGTAGACACTTGACTAGCTGGTCAAGTATGTTGACCTGGTTAGTGTGGAGGAACTCGAGTGTCCTGTTTTCCTGTTTCTCAAGTATTTTTTTTTTTTTTCTTTTTAATGTATAGTGTTGTTATGTACTGTATAGTTTTTGTTTCCCATGTGCACTACTAAAAAAATATACAGTATTTTTTTTTATTTATTTACGTCCATTATTTATTTAATATTTACCAGCTGCAGCAAGCAGTTATTCAAATAATTTTTTTTACTACTTTTTTTTATTTATTTTTTATATTATGTTACCATTGTACAGTGAATAGCTGGAATTATACAGAGGGAACCAAAAACTGAGCTGGAAATATGCAGGATAATAGATGAAAAAAAAAAAAAAAAAAAACTATACGAAAGACTAAGTTATTATATTGTTTTATTATAATATAATTTTTAGGGTCAACTCCACTTTCGTGGGAAAAAAAGCGAATAAAAAAAGAAACACTATAGCATATACGATTGCGACACAAAAAAAAGCAAGTAAAAAAAAACACTATAGCATATACGATTGCGACACAAAAAAGCAAATAAAAACACTATAGCATATACGATTGCGACACAAAAAAAGCAAATAAAAACACTATAGCATATACGGTTGCGACACAAAAAAAAGCAAATTAAAAGACTATAGCATATACGATTGCGACACAAAAAAAAGCAAATAAAAACACTATAGCATATACGATTGCGACACAAAAAAAAGCAAATAAAAAGACTATAGCATATACGATTGCGACACAAAAAAAAGCAAATAAAAAGACTATAGCATATACGTTTGCGACACAAAAAAAAGCAAATAAAAAAAAAACACTATAGCATATACGATTGCGACACAAAAAAAAGCAAATAAAAAGACTATAGCATATACGATTGCGACACAAAAAAAAGCAAATAAAAACACTATAGCATATACGATTGCGACACAAAAAAAAGCAAATAAAAACACTATAGCATATCCGATTGCGACACAAAAAAAAGCAAATAAAAAGACTATAGCATATACGATTGCGACACAAAAAAAAGCAAATAAAAACACTATAACTTATACGATTGCGACACAAAAAAAAGCAAATAAAAAAAAAACACTATAGCATATACGATTGCGACACAAAAAAAAGCAAATAAAAACACTATAGCATATCCGATTGCGACACAAAAAAAAGCAAATAAAAAGACTATAGCATATACGATTGCGACACAAAAAAAAGCAAATAAAAACACTATAGCTTATACGATTGCGACACAAAAAAAAGCAAATAAAAACACTATAGCATATACGATTGCGACACAAAAAAAAGCAAATAAAAACACTATAGCATATCCGATTGCGACACAAAAAAAAGCAAATAAAAAGACTATAGCATATACGATTGCGACACAAAAAAAAGCAAATAAAAACACTATAGCATATACGATTGCGACACAAAAAAAGCAAATAAAAACACTATAGCATATACGATTGCGACACAAAAAAAAGCAAATAAAAACACTATAGCATATACGTTTGCGACACAAAAAAAAGCAAATAAAAAAAAAACACTATAGCATATACGATTGCGACACAAAAAAAGCAAATAAAAACACTATAGCATATACGATTGCGACACAAAAAAAAGCAAATAAAAAAAAAACACTATAGCATATATGATTGCGACACAAAAAAAGCAAATAAAAAAAAACACTATAGCATATACGATTGCGACACAAAAAAAAGCAAATAAAAAAAAAAAAACACTATAGCATATACGATTGCGACACAAAAAAAGCAAATAAAAAAAACCACTATAGCATATACGATTGCGACACAAAAAAAGCAAATAAAAAAAAAAAACACTATAGCATATACGATTGCGACACAAACAAAGCAAATAAAAAAAACACTATAGCATATACGATTGCGACACAAAAAAAAGCAAATAAAAAAAAACACTATAGCATATACGATTGCGACACAAACAGAGCAAATAAAAAAAAACACTATAGCGTATACGATTGCTACACAAAAAAAGCAAATAAAAAAAAAAACACTATAGCATATACGATTGCGACACAAAAAAAAGCAAATAAAAACACTATAGCATATCCGATTGCGACACAAAAAAAAGCAAATAAAAAGACTATAGCATATACGATTGCGACACAAAAAAAAGCAAATAAAAACACTATAGCTTATACGATTGCGACACAAAAAAAAGCAAATAAAAACACTATAGCATATACGATTGCGACACAAAAAAAAGCAAATAAAAACACTATAGCATATACGATTGCGACACAAAAAAAAGCAAATAAAAAAAAAAACACTATAGCATATACGATTGCTACACAAAAAAAAGCAAATAAAAAAAAAAACACTATAGCATATACGATTGCGACACAAAAAAAGCAAATAAAAAAAAAAACACTATAGCGTATACGATTGCTACACAAAAAAAGCAAATAAATAAAAAAACACTATAGCATATACGATTGCGACACAAAAAAAAGCAAATAAAAAAAAAAAAATAGCATATATGATTACGACACAAAAAAAAAGAAATAAAAAAAAAAACACAAAAAAAAGCAAATGCAAATAAAAAAAAAAAAATAGCATATATGATTACGACACAAAAAAAAAGCAAATAAAAAAAAACACTATAGCATAAAGGGTTGTGACACAAGTCATATCTTAGTCGAATATTTATAAAAATTACCTCTCCTTTTCAGTCTGCAGCGCTGTAATTTTCTGTAAAATGCAATATGGAAACCTAGAGACACTCTGTACACAGATGGTGTACGAACCCCCCCCCCCCCCCCCCCCATCAAAGAAATTGAATTGCCTGCTTGTGTGATTGGCTTGATGACTTTCTCAGACGTCTGTACTAAGATACAAGTCAGATTTTGGGCATCCCCTGCAACAAAAATATAATTTTTGTGGTGAGATACTCCCAAAGGGAAATCACATCTCATGCTCTTCTGGGGTTTTTTTTTTTTTGCCTTCCTCTGGATCAACTGTGGGTATAGAATGGGGTATATTGGATTGTACAATATTTTTTATTTGTATTTATTATTTCTTTTTTTTATGGTTGAACTGGATGGACTTGTGTCTTTTTTCGGCCTAGCTAACTATGTAACATCTAACGGGATGCAGACCCTGCCACTTTCCTCATTAGAGCCTTGCTAGTGCAGCAGCTGATTGATAATTATAAAATCACTCCCGTTCACATTCACCGTGCGCATGGACACAGAGAAACAATCAGCCATTTCTTCGGAATAACAAAAGGTTGGAATCTACAACAAAGTTTGTTAAAATTCCTGCAATGTACAGAGATCACACGGGAGGGGGGGGGAGGGGGGTTCCTCAACAAAAGTGGAGTTACTCTTTAAATATATTTGCATCAAAAACATGATATTATCCTGTTAAATTTATGTTTTTAAATGTTTTTTGATTGTGTTTTAGGTGAAAGGACGTCCGCTTCCATTTGATGACTATATTTCTGATGCTGTTGTGATAAGTAAAGATATCTCACTGCATCACAGTGAAGACGCGGTCGCAGTCGTCATCGGTGAATACGTGAAGATCCTGTTGTCTAGCGGCGGATACCTCCAAGTGAACACAAATGAGTTCTATCTCGGCAGTCTCTGTGGCCTGTGTGGAAATCCAAAATGGACACCAGATGGGCCTGAAAGCCTAAAGTCTCCTAGTTCATGGATTGTTGATGACTTTTAGGGGAGGTGAGTAAAACGTTTTTAAAACATTGAACAATAATTGAAAAATATTTAACAAAAAAAATAAAAAAATTATCTTTTAATTAAAAAAAGGAAAAAAAAAATATAAAACAAATTTGAAGGGCAGAGATTAAAAATATCTCGCAGTGTACCGCCACTGTAATGAGTGGGGCCAAGAATCCACGAGTGCCACAAGGCAAACCATTGGCTCCCGCTGCTGTCAATCACAGCCAGTGGGGAGGGAGAAGGGGGGGGCAAGAGTGTACGAGTGCCCCAAGGGCAAGCCATTGGCCCCCACTGCTGTCATTCCTAGCTGGTGAGGAGGGAGCAGGAGCAGAGGCAACAATGCATAAGTGCCCCAAGGGCAAGCTATTGCCCCCCCCCCCCGCTGCTGTCAATCCTAGCCAGTGAGGAGGGAGCAGGAGCGGGGTCAAGAATGCACAAGTGCCACAAGGCAAACCATTGGTTCCCGCTGCTGTCAATCACAGCCAGTGAGGAGAGAGAAGGGGGGGGCAAGAATGCATAAGTGCCCCAAGGGCAAGCCATTGGCCCCCACTGCTGTCATTCCTAGCCGGTGAGGATGATCAGGAGCAGAGGCAAGAATGCACGAGTGCCCATAGGGCAAGCCATTGGCCCCCCGCTGCTGCTAATCCTAGCTGGTGAGGAGCGAGCAGGAGCGGGGGCAAGAATACACGAGTGCCACACGGCAAACCATTGGCTCTTGCTGCTGTCAATCACAGCCAGTGAGGAGGGAGAAGGGGGGGGGCAAGAGTGTACGAGTGCCCCAAGGGCAAGCCATTGGCCCCCACTGCTGTGATTCCTAGCTGGTGAGGAGGGATCAGGAGCAGAGGCAAGAATGCATAAGTGCCCCAAGGGCAAGCCATTGGCCCCTGCCGCTGTCAATCCTAGCCAGTGAGGAGGGAGCAGGAGTGGGGTCAAGAATGCACGAATGCCCCAAGGGCAAGCCATTGGTTCCTGCTGCTGTCAATCCTAGCCGGTAAGGAGGAAGCAGGAGCGAGGGCAAGAATGCATGAGTGCCCCAAGGACAAGCCATTGGTTCCCGCTGCTGTCAATCCTAGTCAGTGAGGAGGGAGCAGGAATGGGGTCAAGAATGCACAAGTGCCACAAGGCAAACCATTGGTTCCCGCTGCTGTCAATCACAGCCAGTGAGGAGGGAGAAGGGGGGGGCAAGAATGCATGAGTGCCCCAAGGGAAAGCCATTGGCCCCCACTGCTGTCATTCTTAGCCAGTGAGGAGGGAGCAGGAGCAGAGGCAAGAATGCACGAGTGCCCATAGGGCAAGCCACTGGCCCCCGCTGCTGTCAATCCTAGCCAGTGAGGAGGGAGCAGGAGTGGGGTCAAGAATGCACAAGTGCTACAAGGCATACCATTGGTTCCCGCTGCTGTCAATCCTAGTCAGTGAGGAGGGAGCAGGAGTGGGGCCAAGAGTGCATGAGTGCCCCAAGGGTAAGCCATTGGCCCCCCACTGCTGTCAATCCTATCCGGTGAGGAGGGAGCAGGAGCAGAGGCAGAGGTTCCCGCTGCTGTCAATCCTAGCCAGTGGAGAGGAAGCAGGAAAGCAGGAGTGGGGCAAAGAATGCACGAATGCCCCAAGGGTAAGCCATAGCTCCTGCTGCTGTCAATCACAGCCAGTGAGGAGAGAAAGGGGGCGGGGCTAAGACTGCACAGGTGCACCCATAGCAAAAAGCTGGCTATGGAGGCACCCGGAGAAGAGGTGAAGCCAGGAGCGCTAGCAAGGGACCCCAGAAGAGGAGGATCAAGGTGCAGAGCCATTACACAGAGCAGGTAAATATAAGATGTTGTTTTTTTTATTTTTATTTATTTAACTTTTAATATCACTTTAATATAAAATAAGTGCACACTAATAAAATGACGATGAATAAAATAAAAGTTGTGGTAAATTCCTTAAGTGTGAAAAAATCTGGTCGTTATATTATCAATGAATAGTCCATTACCTGTATTATATTATAACATAGTAAATGATGTCTTCTATCAAAGAAAAATAAAATAAAATGTGTATGGGGGAAGTGGCTAGAGTTTAAAAAATCAGCAGAATACATGATGATGGTGGAGTGCTAAGGGGAATGGGGGGGGGAGCAGGAGAGAGACTGGAGTCCCGCGGGAAAATTAGACAGGAGAATTTAAGAGAAGCCACAAATGCTATAGCATGGGAGGGGGGAGGGAGAGAGAGAGAGGGGGGGGTGAGGGAGGGAGAGAGAGAGAGGGGGGGGAGGGGCGGTTATGGGATTTATTTATTTACCGTATATACTCGAGTATAAGCCGACCCGAATATAAGCCGAGGCACCTAATTTTACCACAAAAAACTGGGAAAACTTATTGACTCGAGTATAAGCCTAGGGTGAGAAATGCACAGCTACTGTAAGTGGAAAAGAGGGTCAACAATGCCCATTTGTATGCCTCACTGTGCCCATTTGCAGCCATAGGCCCCCCAAGCTTAGTTAAGGGTTCCTAGATGCCCCCTTAGCTGCAGCCAAAATTTGGAGTCTCTGGACCCAAAGGGTCCCGAAATTACATTGCTGCAGATGGACACAGTTGACCAATTTTGGGGCCCCGTATCTCGGGATCACTTAGTGCTAGGAACCCCAGATTTGGTGTGCAAACCCAGTGGCACTCGCTCCATAACATATCCAAAGCACCAAGTGGTCCCGAGATACGGGGCCCCAAATCGGTTCGGAAAATGTCAAGCACTTTTCTGCAGCTGATAATGACATTTTCCGAACCGATTTTGGTGCCCCGTATCTCGGGGGCCACTTGGTGCTAGGAACCCCATCTTTGGATATGTTGTAGTGCTAGTTCCACTGGGTTTTGCACCAAATTTGGGGTTCCTAGCACCAAAGTCGGGTCGGAAAATGTCATTCTCTGCTGCAGAAAAGTGCTTGACTCGAGTATAAGCTGAGGGGGGCATTTTCAGCACAAAAAAATGTGCTGAAAAATTTGGCTTATACTCGAGTATATACGGTACCTAATTTAGATTTTTTTGTTTTGGGGGTGTGGGACAAGGGGGCTTAAAGAGGAGTGCCCACTAAAATTTTTTTTTTTAAAGTCAGCAGCTACAAATACTGCAGCTGCTGACTTTTAATAATCGGACACTTACCTGTCCCAGGGTCCAGCGATGCGGGGGAACGAAGCCCCCCCTCGTTCCCCGCTCCGCTCGCGGCGCCGGCATTCTTACTGTGTGGCTTCACAGCCGGGCACCCACTGCGCATGCGCGAGCGGCGCCGTGCGCCGTGATACGACGCTCAGTCATCTGGGACACGTAACAGGTCCCAGATGACTGTGCGGCACCGAGGGGAAGTGATGTCAGTGCCCGGGCACTGAAAGTGGCAGGATATGAGGGACCCCCTAGCAACAGGCATTTAGAGGTGAGTAAAAAAAAAAAAAAAAATTCCCAATTTTTTTACAATTTTTTATGATTTTTAACCACTTCAGCCCCTTTTTGCGATTCGGCACTGGGACGCTTTAACTGACAATTGCGCGGTCATGCGACGTGGCTCCCAAACAAAATTGGCGTCCTTTTTTTCCCACAAATAGAGCTTTCTTTTGGTGGTATTTGATCGTCCCTGCGATTTAAATTTTTTGCGCTATAAACAAAAATAGAGCGACAATTTTGAAAAAAAATTCAATATTTTTTACTTTTTGCTATAATAAATATCCCCAAAAATTCCTCAGTTTAAGCCGATACGTATTCTTCTACATATTTTTGGTAAAAAAAAAATTGCAATTAGCGATTATTGATTGGTTTGCGCAAAAGTTATAGCGTTTACAAAATAGGGGATAGTTTTATAGCATTTTTATTAATATTTTTTTTTAATAGTAATGGCGGCGATCAGCGATTTTTATTGTGACTGCGACATTATGGCGGACACGTCGGACATTTTTGACACATTTTTGGGACCATTGTCATTTATACAGCAATCAGTGCTATTTAAATGCATTGATTCCTGTATAAATGACACTGGCAGTGAAAGAGTTAACCACTAGGGGGCGGGGAGGAGTTAGTGTGACGTGTGTGTTTTTTTTTTTACATTAGGGGGCGTGGCTGGCATCTGACTTCACTGATCGGCTTTCCCGATGACTGGGAACAGCCGATCAGTGACAGGCAGTGTAGGAAGCGCGGGGAGAGGTTTGTTTACACAGACCTCTCCCTGTTCTTCAGCTCTGTGACCCGATCGCGGGACACCAGCGGCGATCGGGTCCGGCTGGGGCAAGGCTGTAGGAAGCGCGGGGAGAGGTTTGTTTACACAGACCTCTCCCCGTTCTTCAGCTCTGTGACCCGATCGCGGGACACCAGCGGCGATCGGGTCCGCTGGTCCCGCAGCCGTGGTCACGGAGCTCCCGACAGGGTCGCGAGCGCGCCGCAGGCCCCACGGCTAGGCAATTAAAGGGGACGTACCTGTACGTGCTTTTGCCTATCCGTGCCATTATGCCGACGTATATGTGCAGGAGGCGGTCGGGAAGCGGTTAAGAATTTTTTTTTAATATAGAACATTATATTGAGAAGGTAAGGTGGAGACACCAATCTTGTAAAAATGCTATAATGTTGATTAACTTGAATGATTTATACTAATAAAAAGACAATATAAAAAAAAAAAAAGTCTTGAAAGTTGGTAACTTTGCGTGCTTCTTCACACATTCCTTTATATTGCACATTTTTTCACATTGTTTTCTCATCTCTTTATTGTTATAGGTAAACGCGAAAAGATTTTAATTTACATTTTTTTCATAATCATCCAGTGTGAAATTTTACATTGTGCTTGAATAGCTAATCGGACTAAAGAATGCAACTCTGTGCCCAATGGGAGAGGATCTGAAGTTTGCTCCTCTTCAGATAATGATCTCGTGCTCTTTGTTCAGCTGTTGTGGAAATTCTCACATAATCATCTACATTGTATAAAAAGGAAGTATATAGTTTGAAGCAAACTGTATCTACTTTGAATTGTGATTGCAATAGAACTGGCAAATGCAATAAAGCAACAATGATTTAGTAATGAAACAAATAAAGCGTACAGATTGTACTTTTCTTTTGTGTCCTTCATGTTTTCTCCGTACCCACAAGATGAATGTGCGCTCCTTCCCATAGATACATAAAGGGAGCAAAGATGGGAATCCCGCCTATAGTAGCACTCTAGATATCGGGAGGTGTGATCAAAAATTAGACTACATCAACACAAAAAACAAATAAAAAACAAATAGATATCCACACACCTGCATGAGTTAAACTACAATGATTTATTTTGCCTAAAAAAGCAATGCACCGTATTTATCGGCGTATAACACGCACTTTTTCCCCTTAAAATCAGGGGAAAATCGTGGGTGCGTGTTATACGCCGTTCCTGACCGATCCCCGTCGATCTCCGCTGATTTGAGCGGAGCGGAGCGATCGCCGCCGAGGTACACATAGCCGAGTGCACTTGGCTCTTCTCGGGCTCCACTCACAGTCACGCCCAGTCCCGCCATTGGACCTGTGTTATGTCCATCATAGGGCAGGACTGGGCGTGACTGTGAGCGGAGCCGAGAAGAGCCGAGTGCACTCGGCTATGTGTATCTCGGCTCCGCCCAGTCCCTGCGATCTTGGTGGCGTTCGCTCCACTCCGCCCAGTCTCGGCGGCAATCTAGGCGCCAATTTTAAATGCATCCAAGGCTGCACTGACAAGGCTGCACTGGGGCAAGGATGCAATGGGGCAAGGCTGCAATGGACACTGGGGGCAAGGCTGCATTGGGGCAAGGCTGCACTGGGGCAAGGCTGCACTGACAAGGCTGCATTGGGGCAAGGCTTCACTAACAAGGCTGCACTGGCAAGGCTGCACTGGGGCAAGGCTGCAGTGACAAGGCTGCACTGGGACAAGGCTGCACTGACAAGGCTGCACTGACAAGGCTGCACTGGCAAGGCTGCACTGGGACAAGGCTGCACTGACAAGGCTGCACTGGGGCAAGGCTGCACTGACAAGGCTGCACTGGGGCAAGGCTGCACTGACAAGGCTGCACTGGGGCAAGGCTGCACTGACAAGGCTGCACTGGGGCAAGGCTGCACTGGGGCAAGGCTGCACTGACAAGGCTGCACTGGGGCAAGGCTGCACCGACAAGGCTGCAAATGACACTGATAAAGCTGCATTGATGGGCATTTAAATGTAAGTTTTTTTTCCTTAAACTTCCCTCCTAAACTTGGGGTGCGTGTTATACAGCGGTGCGTGTTATACGCCGATAATTACGGTACATAGAAAAAACACCAATCCCTATATCCCCCTATATGCCCCCTTGTTGGGCGGGGTTAGACCATAGAGGAGAACTCCCCTTCCCATTGATGCCTACAGACCTAAGGGAATAGCCACCTAGTCTGGTCTTTAATGGGTTGGGTAAGACTGTTGAACTTTTATATTGCATGTCTGTAGGCTCTTTCTATTGCCTATCTGGTTTAGCTTGCTTTGACAAAGGAATGAAAACGGTATCATTAGCAGTAATCAGCATGGATTCATGAAGAATCGTTCTTGCCAAACCAATCTACTAACCTTCTATGAGGAGGTGAGTTGCCATCTAGATAAAAGAAGGCCCGTAGACGTGGTGTATCTGGATTTTATCGTAGACGTGGTGTATCTGGATTTTGCAAAAGCATTTGACACAGTTCCCCATAAACGTTTACTGTACAAAGTAAGGTGCGTTGGCATGGACCATAGGGTGAGTACATGGATTGAAAACTGGCTACAAGGGCGAGTTCAGAGGGTGGTGATAAATAGGAGTACTTGGAATGGTCAGGGGTGGGTAGTGGGGTCCTTCAGGGTTCTGTGCTGGGACCAATCCTGTTTAATTTGTTCATAAACGACCTGGAGGATGGGATAAAGCAGTTCAATCTCTGTATTTGCGGACAACACTAAGCTAAGCAGGGCAATAACTTCTCTGCAGGATGTGGAAACCTTTTAAGAAGATCTGAACAAATTAATGGGGTGGCAACTACATGGCAAATGAGGTTTAATGTAGAAAAATGTAAAATAATGCATTTGGGTGGCAAAAATATGAATGCAATCTATAGACTGGGGGGAGAACCTCTGGGGGAATCTAGGATGGAAAAGGACCTGGGGGTCCTAGTAGATGATAGGCATAGCAATGGCATGCAATGCCAAGCCTTTGCTAACAAAGCAAACAGAATATTGGCATTAAAAAGGGGATCAACTCCAGAGACGAAACAATAATTCTCCTGCTCTACAAGACTCTGGTCCGGCCGCACCGGGAGTTTGCTGTCCAGCTCTGGGCACCAGTCCTCAGGAAGGATGTACTGGAAATGGAGCGAGTACAAAGAAGGGCAACAAAGCTAATAAAGGGTCTGGAGGATATTAGTTAGGAAGAAAGGTTGCGAGCACTGAACTTATTCTCTCTGAAGAGACGCTTGAGAGGGGATATGTACAAATACCGTGCTGGTGACCCCACAATAGGGAGAAAACTTTTTTGCGGAAGGGAGTTTAATAAGACACGTGGCCACTCACTGAAATTAGAAGAAAAGAGGTTTAACCTTAAACTGCATAGAGGGTTCTTTACTGTAAGAGCGGCAAGGATGTGGAATTCCCTTCCACAGGTGGCGGTTTCAGCGGGGGGCATCAATAGTTTCAAAAAACTATTAGATAAGCACCTGAACGACCGCAATATACAGGGATATACAATGTAATATGGACCTAGAATAACACATATAGGTTGGACTTGATGGACTTGAATCTTTTTTCAACCTCACCTACAATGTAACTATGTAGTGGTGCTATCACCATCCTTCAATCCTCAGCTTCACCCAGTGCTCAAACTGAAAGGCTGCTGATGCCTCTGTGTACTGTGAACCACTGGAGGGACATTCGGCACTCGAGTAAATGCCAAATGGCAAAATCCTTTATTGAATTGACATGAAACAGCTGTAAAACAACCAACATGTTTCAGCTGTCAGGCCTTAGTCATGGCTGAGGCTGACTAAGGCCTGAGGGCCGAAACACATTGGCTGTTTCATGTCATTTCAATAAAGAATATTGCCATTTGATGTTTACCCGAGTGCTGACTGTCTCTCCAGTCTTTCGCCACCTTCAACTCCCATAATGTCTGCCTCTCATTAGATATGACAAATCCAGTGCCAAGCGGGTGAAAAGGTATTATTGCATGGGATAACTCTGAGATAACTCTTGCCATGTTATAGGAGCACCATGGGGCATCTTTTCTACTTTTGTGGCCAGGAACAAAGGCACACAAAGAGTCCCAATAGCTAGAAAGTTGGCACCCTCTTCCATGCCACTTCTAAACCATGATTAAGCTCTGAAGGGCAGAGTGAAACCTGTTGGGGACGTGGCCTTGTGGGAGTCCAGGCTGAGGTTGTCATTCTACTACTGAACACCTACGTGGATGTGCGGCAACCGGGGATCTCCTTTTCTCTCTCTCCAGCTACTTCTAAACCACATGTCCTTCAGGCAGAAAATGCTTTCAGAGAGGTCTGCAATCAAGAGGAACCTTTGAAAACATCAGTTCTGGGATCTTTAGGCATTCTCCAGCTTGTAATGACTCTGGTTTTTGGGTACAAACCCACTCGAACAATAACGTCACACTTCCTGCCAGTCAGTGTGTTAAAGAATCAATCCTTATGAATCATACAACACTTTACACTGCTCATTGGATGATATTATGACAAGTGTGATATTCGGGCTCATTTACTACAGTAGTTGAGGATCTTCACACATTGGTGTGATTAGTCACTTAAAATATCCAATCAAAAGCAAATTCCAGCTTACTTATTTCAACTACACATTGTATAATAGATTAAGCCATGATTATGGGGTCAATTCACAAAAGGATATTGCACTAGACATGTGCATTCGTTTTCGTCCGAATGCATTTTTGTCCGAATTTCGGGTATTTTCGTTATCGTTTTAACAACCGATAACGAACGTGCAGAATCCGAAAACTGAAAGATCCGACATAAACAAATGCTTCATTTTCGTTTTCGTTGTGACAACAGTTCGATATAGATAGGAGCTTCAGCATGACGCTGACAATAGTTATCTGTGTCCATCGAACCTGTGGTCGAATGTGCCTAACCTTAGCTCTATTAGTCCAAGATTATTCTACATAAAGAGTAAAGATTCAACATAGAGAGAAAAGATTTGACATTATAGAGACAATAGCAAAAAAGGTTGAATGTGCCTAACCTAACTCTATTAGTCCAAGATTATTCTACATAGAGAGAAAAGATTCGACATAGAGAGAAAAGATTTGACATAGAGAGAAAAGATTCGACATTATAGAGACAATAGCAAAAAAGGTTGAATGTGCCTAACCTAACTCTATTAGTCCAAGATTATTCGACATAGAGAGAAAAGATTCGACATGAAGATTCGACGAAGCAGTCGGCACGAGTGGACATTTATGTTCAAATGCTCCGCCCATAGGCTATAGAAGAATTCTAATGTTGGTTGACTAGTAATAAGAATTAATAAATATAAATGTTACTAGTGTCATACAACATTAGAATTCTACTATAGCTTGTAGGCGGAACATTCGACCCGGAATGTACGATTGCGGCGTCGTACAGTTTAGCTGCTCCGTCAAATCTTCTTTGAACATTCGACAGACACCATAAGCCTTCAATGACAGATTCGACCTTAATTATTTCGGATTTTCGGACAAATGCATTTTTTAACGAAACAAAACAAATAAAAACGAATTTCGGGAGTGACTAAAATAAATGTATTTTCGGGACGAAAACAAAATTCCGAAACAAAATATTTCAGTGTGCACATGTCTATATTGCACAAGATTTTTGGGTCAGGTGACACATTAAAAAAAAAAAATGGAGAAATGAAAGGTAAATACTGCATAAATCTGTCTAAAAGTCAATTCACAAACAAACTTAAGCCTGATACACACGATCGGACTTTGTACAAACTTTCCCGTGGATTTTTGTACAAAGGGCGTTGGCCCCAAGTTTGTATTGCATACACACGGTCGGACTTTTTAGGCAACAAACATGAACGTAGTGACGTTTCAACGTACTGACGACACTTCAAAAGAGGACGTTCAAATACTCCAGCGCCACTCTTTGGTCAACTTCTGTATTGTTGTCTGATCTTTTGCATTGGTTCTGAGCATGCGTGTTTGTACTTTGTACAAAAGTCCGATGGTTTTGTGTACACACGGTCGGACTTTGCTCCATCGGAATTTTGTTGGCAGAAAGTTGGTCCGTTCGCACAGCCAACAAAAGTCAGATGAAAACTGAAAAAGTTGGTCCGATGGAGCGTACACACGGTCGGATGTTGGTCCAAAACAGCTAATTTGCATGTTTGTTGTCAAAAAGTCTGATCGTGTGTACGGCCCTTTACTGAACAAAAACATTCTTTAAATAAAAGGGGGTCTAGCCACACAGTATTTCACAAACGAACTGGTCCTAACAACCATGACTCATCTGCTGTCAGAGGGATTCCCCGCTGACAGCAGAATGGAAACAAAAAAAGCTGAAAAGCCAACAGTAAAAAGAACCAATGGAATGCAGTCCCCCCCCCCCCCGGCAATAACAGGCCCTTTAGGTCTGGTATGGATTTTGGTTTGTCCCCCCCCCCAAAATTTATACCAGAACCTTATCTGAGCATGCAGACCGGCAGGCCAGAAAAGGGGGGCCTCTTCCCAAAAACCCTAGCCCTTAAATCGCACGCCCCCATGTGAATGAGTTTGGGGTAAATAGTACCCCTACTCGTTACTTTAAAAAAAAAGACTAGCGTATAAAAAAACAGTAGACAGTTTTTGAAAAGTCCTTTAAACAAAAAAAAAATGTCCACTGATGTACTGTAGATCCATTGTCAATAACGATGAACGCGACCCCCCGCCTACATTAAAAAAAAAAAAAGTTGCTAGGCTCCCACCGACTGACATACTGCTTCCACACGCTGCTTAAGTAGACAATGAGGGCGGGATCAATGACATCAAAAGAGGGCAGGAACACCCAGTAATGCCATTAACAGGGGGCGGGGTCAATGACATGACACTAGTGGGGCCACCCAGTGATGTCATTAACTCCACCATAGTCAATGATGTCACCATGTGGGCCAACCTCTTGTGACATCATTGACCCCTGCCCCTATGGTTTACTTTAGAGGGTGGGGAGGAGAGCTGTATCAGTCAGCAGGAGCCTAGCATCAGAAGCAGTGGATTTTTTTTTTTTTCTGTAGGCAGCGCATCCGATGATGGATTGAACAGAGCTCCGTGAGATGTTCAAAGCTTGGGAGATTATTTTATAACCTAACCCTGCTTTATACTTCTCCACAACTTTATCCCGGACCTGTCTGGTGTGTTCTGCCCTTTATGATGCTGTTTGTTCACAAAACTCTGAGGGCTTCACAGAACAGCTGTATTTATAGTGAGATTAAATTACACACAGGTGGACGCTGTTTACTAATTAGGTGACTTCTGAAGGCAATTGGTTCCACTAGATTTTATTTAGGGGTATCAGAGTAAAGGGGGCTGAATACAAATGCACGCCCCACTTTTCAGATATTTATTTGTAAACAATTTTGAAAACCATTTATAATTGACCTTCCACTTCACAATTATGTGCCACTTTGTGTTTCTCTATCACATAAAATCCCAATAAAATACATTTACGTTTTTTGGTTGTAACATGACAAAATGTGGAAAATTTCAAGGGGTATGAATACTTTTTCAAGGCACTGTAAATACCACATGAGTTATTTTAACACAAATAATCATGCTGTATTGAATTGACCCTATTGCGTGAAGATGCTCAACTCCATTAGTAAATTAGCACAATTATATTACATTCTAAAAATAAGTTTGATACTTGTTCAAAGCATGTATAGAGGTAAAATATACTAACACAGGTTAGTATAAAAATATCCAAATTTTATTATAAACATTTTAAAATAATAGAAATTTCATTAAAAAAAAAACCTTAATAGAACATCCATGCGACTACATAAAAGATGCAGTAACTTCAACTCAACATGTTTTGCCAGACTATGGCTTCTTCAGGAGACTTTACAAATACTGCATACACAATCACTGTGTTGTAATACAATGAATTCTGATAAATCAGCGCTATAGATCACACACCAGCAGGATATTTTGTGAAGATATCAGTGGACCACAGGGGAGAATGCGAACCAATAAATTACCTGCCACTAATGTGGAAGAAAGAAATCCACAGGGATGGACATCACCGGATTCTTTAACACGAAATTCTATTCGTAGGCCAGTATAAAATCTGACCAAGAAGTAGTTGCAACAGAGCAAAAAGCCCATGTATTAATACTAAACGATGTCACTGATGCAAAGATGAACTCCACACCCCGAGTCCTGGGGCAAGCCATAGCCTTGCTACTTAGGTCGGCCATAGATGGTTCAGCAGGAACATGCTGAGATTCAAACCGTGTGGGGGCAGGATGAATGTTCCAAGTTGATCCAAGTTGTCCTGCTGAACATCTATGGCGGCCTATACACCAAGTAAAGTATAAATCTTATGCAGATTTTTTCTTATAATATCCAATGTGTCCCATTAGCCCTTATGGACCCTGTAAGTTGGGTTTATTTGGTTTTTAATTGGTATCTTGTTACACATTAGTGCAACTACTTTTATAGAGTTATGGAATATGAATTAGAATTTGAGATAAATAAAGTTCTGTTTTGGCTCGAAACCCAGATCAATAGATGTGTATTGCTAGCTATGCGGTTTATGACTATTTATGATGGAGCCATTTACAACAGGGCCTTTTCAGGACTCAAGAGTCCTTTACAGACACTAGCTACCAGAGGATTTTTACTGGCAGTAACACACACAAAACGATATGGTGTTAAACTGGCAGTAACGCACACAGAAGTAAATGGCGTTAAACTGGCAGTAACGCACACAGAAGTAAATGGCGTTAAACTGGCAGTAACGCACACAGAAGTAAATGGCGTTAAACTTGCAGTAACGCACAAAACTATATGGCGTTAAACTGTCAGCATTTTATGGGGCACATTGGCACTATTTGATGGGCACAGTGGCAGCATTTGATGGGGCACAGTGGCAGCATTTAAAGGGGGACCAGTGGCCGCTGTCACCACCCCCTATTCAGGCATCCGGCCCCTTTTCAGATGCCGGGGCGCCTGAATTGAGGGGGGTGTTTTTGAAGAACCCGATTAGAGCCATAGGCTTCAAAAAGGTGAACTGCGAAAGCAATGTACATTCTTACATGGAGGAGTCACATACAACAGGTCTCCCTCTAAGTAACATGCTGGTGCTTCCAGTCCTACACACACTGTGACTGCCTTCCTGGTACAGCCCCTCCCCCAGCATGCATCAGGAGAAAGGGGTTAAGGGTCACAGTGATTCGCCATAAACATTACAGAGCGCAAAGTATTGTGCTCGCAGTTCACCCAGGTGTGTTAGAACAGCAAACTAATATTCACTTTCCTAACATTGAACCGCCTCTCAGCCAATCAAGTGCCCAGGTCTGTTACCCATCACCTGATTGGCTGAAAAGACAGGTGCTACGATTGGACACCTATCGGGAGGAGGGGAGGAGATGCACAGAGGACACAGGAGCCGCTGTCTGACCCGCTGCAGGGTCCCACTGCTTGCTGCCGTCACCCACCACCACAAAGACAGGACAAGTGGCGGGCAGAAGGCGAGCGGGCGGGGGGTCACAGTGGCAATATTTGATGGGCACAGTGGCAGCATTTGATGGAGCACAGTGGCGGCATTTTATGGGGCACAGTGGCAGTATTTTATGGGGCACAGTGGCAGCGTTTGATGGGCACAGTGGCAGCGTTTGATGGGGCACAGTGGCAACGTTTGATGGGGCACAGTGGCAGCGTTTGGATGGGCACAGTGGCTGCGTTTGATGGGCACAGTGTCAGAGTTTGATGGGCACAGTGGCTGTGTTTGATGGTAGGGATGGGCCGAATGGACCACTGTTCAATTCGCAGCAGAACTTTCGAACACCGCAAAAGTTTGGACCCGAATAATGAATTAAAGTCAATGGGACCTGAACGTCGAAAATCAAAAGTGCCCATTTTGAAGGCTGTTATGCAAGGAATTGGGCATACAATGGTTATAGGGGTCCGGGTCCTGCTCTGGGGGACATGTATCAATAAAAGAAAAGTTTGTGAAAAACTTCATTTTTAAAGGAGCGGCTCCTGTGTCCTCTGTGAAGTTTTGATTTGTAAAGTGAGAGCATAAAAATGAAAAATTACTTCAAATACAGTGCTTGGGGGGTCCCCTTAGTCTACCTGTAAAGTGGCAGGTCTGTACCATGTGTAGAATCTGCTGCAGCAATAATTGCATTTATAAAGCCCCAAAAAAAATGAAATTCTCCCTGCAAGCTGCCTTTATTTTGCTCGGCAACAGCTGGGGAGCGTTCCATGATCAGTAACGAAACCTCCAGCAGCACTGAATGCTTGTTCTGAAAGCACGCTGGATGTAGGGCAACCCAACAACTCAATAGCATACTGGGTAAGTTCTGGCCAGTGGTCTATTCTCATGACCCAGTAAGTCAGTGGATCGTCAGCTGGAAAGCTCCCCATCTCTGTTTTGGCCCCCGAGGTAATCGTCCACCATGTGATGTAGATGCACTTTAATCAATGTAAAGTGGTGTTTGATGCACTTTAATTTGAGCACTACACAGACACACTACATGGATACACCAAAACGTACAGTGACGCACAGAACTATATGGCATTAAACTTGCAGTAACGCACACAGAAGTAAATGGCGTTAAACTTGCAGTAACGTACAAAACTATATGAAAAAAAGAAATACATTTTTTTTATTGCTATTAAGTGTAAATATGAGATCTGAGGTCTTTTTGACCCCAGATCTCACATTAAAGAGGTCCTGTCATGCTTTTTTTTTTTCTATTACAAGGGATGTAAATGGTATAGAAAGTTTATTACAATCCAATAATAAATCTACATAAATGTAGAAAAACACAGTGAATCACAAAGAAGTCATAAAAACCAACTGACATATAAAAAGCCCATATTAGAATAGATAAATAGATATTGTATTGATGCATGATGGTATATGCACAATAATGACACAAAGTTAGGCATAAATTGCAAGAACCAGACTGTCTTGGCATCCTTGAAAAATCGTAATGGAACTCAACTCAACATCAGGAGTACAGTATAAGTAATGTTAGTCAGCTGGAAATTAGCCCGGTTCCCAAATGGAGGGAGATAGAGGGGGTGACAGCAATGTCTGATGCGGGGCTGAGGCAGGAATAACCCATCCATACCAAAGAAACAGCCAGAGGGGCAAGTCAGAAAACAGCAGAAAAGTCCATGGAATAGTGGAATTAGGGCTGCTACCTCATCCCTTTAATCCTGAACACATATGAATTACACGGGTTCTGAGGCTAATTTAATGCAGATAAGGCACCAAGTGAGTTTAATTACCACCCCAATCAGCCCCAGAACCTGTGTAATTAATATGTGTTTGGTCTTAAAGGGATGCAGTGGCAACCCTAAGGTCAGGTTCACACTAGTGCGACAAACGCTGCAACAATGGGAGCTCATGTCGCATGACATATGAAAATCAATGTTTCCCTATGAGAGCCGTCTTAACTGGTCCGACACAAGTCGGCCCAACTTTGAAAATGTTCCCTGTACTACTTTGGTCCGACTTTAAAACCTACTTCAGTCCATTGACTATCATTGAAGTCGGATCAAAGTCGGATCTCCGTCTTGCATGATCCGACTTTGGCATGCGACTTATGCTCTGATGATCTTGAGGGGGAACTCCACGCCAAATTTTAAATAAAAAAAAACGGCATGGGTTGCCCATCCAAGAGCATACCAGGCCCTTCAGTCTGATATAAATTCTAAGGGAAACCCCTCTACGCCGAAAAAATGGCATGGGGGTCCCCCCAAAATCCATACCAGACCCTTATCCAAGCACACAGCCAGGCCGGTCAGGAAAGGGGATGGGGACAAATCCCCTCCTGAACCGTACCAGGCCGCATGACCTCAACATGGGGGGTGGGTGCTTTGGGGCAGGGGGGCGCCATGCGGCCCCCCCACCCCAAAGCACATTGTCCCCATGTTGATGAGGACAAGTTCCTTTCCCCGACAACCCTGGCCATTGGTTGTTGGGGTCTGCAGGCGGGGGGCTTATTAGAATCCGGGAGTCCCCTTTAATAACCCGCTCGCTCGTCCCCACCCCTTTTCCTGACCGGCCAGGCTGCTTGCTCGGATAAGGGTCTGGTATGGATTTTGGGGGGACCCCCATGCTGTTTTTTCGGTGTAGGGGGTTTCCCTTAAAATCCATACCAGACCCAAGGGCCTGGTATGCTCTTGGAGGGGGAACCCATGCCAGTTTTTTATTTAAAGTTTTGCGTGGAGTTCCCCCTGAAGATTCATACCAAACACAGTTCCTGGTATTGGCGGGGATCCAAGTTGGATCCCTGTTCATTGAAGTCGGATGGATGTAGGACAAATGTAGGCACAATGTAGGACCAATGTAGGACTGATGTCCCAGAGCAAAGTAGGATCAAAGTTGTACTAGTGTCGTGTAGTATAGTGTAAACCCAGCCTCAGTGGAATGCAGACACAGCTCACGTACACACTAATAGGTGCGGCTCCGTGGAATAGACTGCAGTTTCAATGCCTCTCAGGTGTAAGGAATTATAACTATTCATCAAGTACAGATGGGACCACCATTAGACCCTTTGCTGATCTGGAATATGGAAAACAATTAGCATATACGAAAATCCAGGCTTTGTTCTCTGATACAGGTGTCATGGTGTCCTTATGATACACGACAGGTCACCATACTCCACCATATATGACACCAAGAACTATTGTTCAGTGATTAATACTTGATGGATCATGCCAGCTGTAGTCAAAGATTTGCTGCAATCTGTAACAGCAAATGTACACTGTTATACAAGCTGTACACTCACTACTTTACATTGTAGCAAAGTGTCATTTATTCAGTGTTGTCACATGAAAAGATAGAATAATATATTTACAGAAATGTGAGGGGTGTACTCACTTTTGTGAGTTACTCTATCTATCTATCTATCTATCTATCTATCTATCTATCTATCTATCTATCTATCTATCTATCTATCTATCTATCTTTCTATCCCATGTTGAACTCCTATGCTCCCATTCTAGCTAGCGGAATAATCCCCCTTATTTTTGTGGCCTGTGCTTAAGGGAGCCATCAGAAATTTAGGCCTGCCCCCCCCCTCCTGGGGCCTGACCACCAACATTCCCCAGAGCCCGCCAACTGGCTGTCCTACCGAATCCACCCACTAGCCATCCCACTGAGTCATCATCCGCATCCTTCTCCACAATGTAACTCTCATCCTCATCCCCACCCAGAATCATTTGCCTCCTTTTCCAAGAGAGGGATGGGTGATTCTGTGTGGGGATGAGGGTGATGGAGAGGGATGGATGTTCTGGGGTGGGGATGAGACTGATGGAGAGGGATGGATGATCCGGGGTGGGGATGAGGAGGATTGAGAGGGATGGATAATCTGGGGTGGGGATGAGGATGATGGAGATGGATAGATGATCTGGGTGGGGATGAGGATGATGGAGAGGGATGGATGATCTGGGTGGGGATAAGGATGATGGAGAGGGATGGATGATCTGGGTAGGGATGAGGATGATGGAGAGGGATGGATGATCCAAGTGGGGATGAGGATGATGGAGAGGGATGGATGATCCGGGGTGGGGGTGATGATGATGGAGAGGGATGGATGATCCGGGGTGGGGATGAGGGAGAGGAATGGATGATCCGGGATGGGGATGAGGGAGAGGGATGGATGGACCGGGTGGGGATGAGGATGATGGAGAGGGATGGATGATCCGGGGTGGGGATGATGGAGAGGGATGGATGATCCAGGTGGGGATGAAGCAGAGGGATGGATGATCTGGGGTGGGGATGAGTATGATGGAGAGGGATGGATGATCCGGGGTGGGGATGAGGGAGAGGGATGGATGGACCGGGTGGGGATGAGGATGATGGAGAGGGATGGATGATCCGGGGTGGGGATGATGGAGAGGGATGGATGATCCAGGTGGGGATGAAGCAGAGGGATGGATGATCTGGGTAGGGATGAGGATGATGGAGAGGGATGGATGATCCAAGTGGGGATGAGGATGATGGAGAGGGATGGATGATCCGGGGTGGGGATGAGGATGATAGAGAGGGATGGATGATCCGGGGTGGGGATGAGGGAGAGGGATGGATGATCTGGGGTGGGGAATAGGATGATGGAGAGGGCTTATGCAATGGTCCAGGCAAAACACTGACCTGCTGTTTTGCAGCTGGTATGCCTGGAGGACAGGAGCCACACCGGGCCACATAATGTGGCTGCTATTCAAAGGCAGACAGAGAGGCCAGCTCCTACTTATTTTGCTAGCCTGTAATCATTACCAGCACCTGCCAACATTAACCGCTTCAACCCCGGAAGATTTTACCCCCTTCCTGACCAGAGCACTTTTTGCGATTCGGCACTGCGTCACTTTAACTGACAATTGCGCGGTCGTGCGACGTTGCACCCAAACACAATTGACGCCCTTTTTGCTATTATAAATATCCCCCAAAAATATATAAAAAAACAATGTTTTTCCTCAGTTTAGGCCGATACGTATTCTTCTACATATTTTTGGTAAAAAAAAATCGCAATAAGCGTATATTGATTGGTTTGCACAAAAGTTATAGCGTCTACAAAATAGGGCATAGTTTTATCGCATTTTTATAATACATTTTTTTTACTAGTAATGGCGGCGATCTGAGATTTTTATCAGGACTGCGACATTATGGCGGACACATCGTATAATTTTGACACATTTGTGGGACCATTGGCATTTTTACAGCAATCAGTGCTATGAAATGCATTGATTACTGTAAAAATGTCACTGGCAGTGAAGGAGTTAACCACTAGGGGACAATCAAGGGGTTAAAGTGTTCCCTATTGTGTGTTCTAACTGAAGGATGGATGGAACTGTGCAGGGGAGATGACAGATCGCTGTTCATACTCTGTACATAACGTTACATACTCTGTTACATAACGTCGTTTCGCCCAGCCGTGCCATTCTGCCGCAGTACAACTGCGACGGATGGTCGGCAAGTGGTTAAAGTACAACTAAAGGCAAAACCTTTTTTTTGTTTGTTTTGGACAGTTTGGAGAAGGATTAGAACACCTGTCAGGTTTTATTGATGTCTGTGCCCCATTAGGGAGACCCACCCCCTCTATTTGTCCTGTTTACCAATACCATTGAGAGCGAAAGTATGAGAAAATCACAAATTTTGGGCTGTCCCCAGAAAAGTAATAGAGGGAAAATCTTCCAATGGGGACACTCATTCTGGTGACCTGGGGGTCCCCAAGGGATTCCCCTAGATTGCAGGGATTTCCTCTCAATTCTGTTTGGGCTATGAGACAGGAAGTGAAGGGAAATCTCCCCAATGGGACACAGATAGCAAAAAATAAACTGAAATGGGTTATGACCCTCCCTTATTCTATCCAAAATGAAAAAAAAAAGTTACTTGTGCTGGTTTTAAACCATTACTAGCTCCTTCAAACCTTTGCTTGCCTGCCTTCATTATCAGTTCTTGCAACCACTGCACGCCTTCCACCATTACCAGTGGTTGCAGTCTCTCCTGCCCCTTTTTAGTGCTCAGGCACTGTAAAAATGAGCCAGACAATATGGGCCTCAATTGCACATTTTTTAATGCTTGCTGCAGGGTTAGTCATGATTTGTGTTGCCCAGTTTAAAGCCTAATCCAGCTTTCCAGCAATTAAAAATATTTGTGGCTATTGTCTCTATGATATAATACACTATAACATTGATTTACTGAAAAAAATAAAACTGTGTTGCTTCTCCTTCATAAATTGAGGCCTAGTAAGTTTTGTCTCTGAGATAAAACTCTTTAATTTTTATTTGAAGATAAAATGTGCCTGATATCTCTTCCTCTTACATCCATGTAAAAAGCCTTACACACTGTGCATCAAGTCTGTACAATTTTTCTGGTTATTCCTTTTGAAATACTGCTATCAAACTTGTATTTTATGATAAAACCTGCCTGTTCTTTGATTTCTTGAATTGTGGCCTAGTAAAAAAGGCTTACATACTGGGCAACAAGTCTTTACAACATTTCTGATTGTTGTTTCTGAAAAAAAAAATACCATCTGATTTTTATTTTATGATAAATGACTGCCAAATCTCTCCCTGTTAAATTGCAGCCTGCTAAAGCAGGTCACAATAAGATTGATTTCCTAAAACTGGAGATTGCTGAATCTGGTGTAGCTGCACATGGTAGTCAATCAGCTTCTAACTTCAGCTTGTGCAATGACGCTTTGACAAATAAAACCTGGAAGCTGATTGGTTTCTATGCACAGCTGCACCAGATTTTGCACTCTCCAGTCTTAGTAATTCAACCCCATAGTCTGTACAATATTTCTTCCTATCCTCTCTGAAATACTACACTATAATTTTAATTTAACAATAAACTCGCCTCATCTCACCCTCTGAAATTGTGGCCTAGCAAAACTGCTTACAAACTGTTCAGCAAGTCTGTAAAATATTTCATTTTTTTGTCTCTGAAAAAATACACAGTAATTTCATGATAAAGCCTTGTTTGTCTCTACCTTTTCAAGTGTGGCCTAGTTAAACCCAGCGCCCCCTTATAACTACCCGAGCCCCATCTCGGTCCAGCGATGTTGCAGGAGAGACTTGGCTGTCCAGGACTCTCCCTCCTGATTGGCTGAGACACACAGAAGGGGAAATTGGCTCCCTCTGCTGTCATTCAAAGTCAGTGAGCCAATAAGGAGTTAGAGGGGGCAGGGCCGAGCCACGGCTCTGTGTCTGAATGGAAACACAGAGCAGCGGCTCGCTGTGGGGGCACCCAGCAGGATGGAGAGGGCAGAAGTTCCGGAGAGGGACACGAGAAGAGGAGGATGTGGGCTGCTCAGTGCATAACCACTGCACAGAGCAGGTAGGTATAACATGTTTCTTATTTTTAAACATAAAAAAAAACAAGATTTTATTATCACTTTATGATTATCCTTTTAAATGGTTGCTGTTTCTTTTGAAATCTACTGTGCAGAATTTTTTTTGCCATATCTCTGACTGTTCTGTTTCATTGTGCCATACAATTAACAATTGCCTGGGGAATTATAATTTTATTCTTTAATTGAAGTCGGTACAGTCATTAGACCATTTACTGATCCAGACTATGGAGACCAATTAGAATAAAAGAAATCCAGGCTTTGTTCTCCGAAAAAATTGTCTTGATATCATTATAATACATGACAGTAGGTCACCATACTCTGACACCAAGAACTATTGTTCTGTGATTTGTACTTTATAGGTCCTGCCAACTGTACTCAAGGATTTGCTAGGAGCTGTGTGCCAATCAGTAAATATATTGAGATATAGGGTTGTTATATGAACAAAATATCTATCTATCTATCTATCTATCTATCTATCTATCTATCTATCTATCTATCTATCTACCTGTGTCTGCTAGAGGATAATTGATTCTTTTAATTTCACCAAAATTCCTGATGAAAATTATGAGACTTCAATAAAATGCTTCATGTTTCAATTTCAGCCAATAGGAAGACATAATAAAAGTAACTTTTTTAGGGTTTTGAAGGGTGCAATGAGTTTTAGATGTCTCCTTTCCTCTATCTATATCTAACTTTTTAACCATACAATTGCGCGCGTCGGCACTGCGTCGCTTTAATGACAATTGCGCGGCCGTGCAACGTTGCGCCCTACAAAATTTACGTCCTTTTATGCCCATAAATAGAGCTTTCTTTTGGTGATATTTGATCACCTCTGCGGTTTTTATTTTTTGCGCTCTAAACAAAAAAAGAGCAGCAATTGTGAGAAAAAGAAAACAATATTTTGTACTTTTTGCTATAATAATTATCCCCCAAAAATATATAAAAAAACTAGGGCTGTTACTAATTAAAATTTTTTCAAATCGATTAATTTGACTAATTTCGATTAATTATAACGCACAGTAAAGTCAGTTTATATAGTGAAATACAGTACTTACAACTCCGTCTGACTACTTAGATCTTGAATTTTAAAAGCAGTGGCAACCCTGGTCATCTCACAGGTTTGCTAATCTGACAGAAGTTCGCTGCTTTTATAATTCAACATCTAAGCAGTCAGACGGAGTTCTAAGTACTGTAATTCACTATAGAAAGTGACTTTACTGTCTAAATGCAAAACTCCGGTGGGTGTAACAACATGTCCGCTTTCCCCCCTCTTAGTGTATCCTTACTGTGGAGGAGTGTGGGGTGTAGCAAGATGGTGGCGACGGAATGTCACTTCCGTAGCAAACTGCGATGGGTCGCCAAATATGTCATTACAGAGGCACTTGGGGAAGAGGGGAGGAGTCCGGCGACGTCGATTTCCCTGACGTCATCGGATCCCTGACAGAAGTCCCTGAAGACCCGGAAGCCGGCGGAGAGGTACCGATCAAAAGAATTTTGATCGATCAAAAAAATTAACAAGTAATCGAGGAATTCATCTTTAAATTCCTCAGCTCTAAAAAAAACTAATTGTTTTCTCAGTTTAGGCCGATATGTATTCTTCTACATATCTTTGGTAAAACATAAAAATCACAGTAAGCGTATATTGATTGGTTTGCGCAAAAGTAATAGCATCTACAAAATAGGGGATAGATTTATGCCATTTTTGTTATAATTGTTTTTAAATTAGTAATGGCAGCGATCTGCAATTTTTATCGTGACTTTGACATTGCAGCGGACAGATCAGACACTTTTGACACTATTTTGGGACCATCGGCATTTTTACAGCGATCAGTAGGGATGAGCCAAACACCCCCTAGTTCGATTTGCATCCAGAACATGCGAACGGACCGAAAGTTTGCACGAACATTCGAACACCGTTAAAGTCTATGGGACTTGAACGTGAGAAATCAAAGGCTAATATGCAAGTTATTGTCCTAAAAAGGGTTTGGGGGCCCGGGTCTTGCCCCAGGGGACATGTATCAATGCAAAAAAAAGTCGGGAGCAGTGATTTTAATGATGCTTAAAGTGAAAAAGTAAAAGAGAAATATTCCTTTAAATATCGTATCTGTGGGGTGTCTATAGTATGCCTGTAAAGTGGTGCATTTTTCCCGCGTTTAGAACAGGCCCTGCACAAAATGACATTTCTAATGGAAAAAAAGTCATTTAAAACTGCTTGCGGCTGTAATGTAATGTCTGGTCCCGGCAATATGGATTAAAATTATTGAGAAAAATGGCATGGGTACCCCCCCAGCCCATTACCAGGCCCTTTGGGTCTTGTATGGATATTAAGGGTAACCCTGCACCCAAATTAAAAAAAGAAAAGGCGTGGGGCACCCAGGCCCTATATACTCTGAACAACAGTATACAGGCGGTACCAGGGTTACAAACAAGATAGGGACTGTAGGTTTGTTCTTCAGTTGAATCTGTTTGTAATTTGGAACAGGTACATTTTGTAAGTGCAGCTCCAGCCAAAAAATCTATTTTTAAGCTTTTTGGATAACATAGGGAAGGGTTATCACCCCTGTAACATTTGTTTTGCTGTCTGTGCCCCTGTTCAGAAGATTTCACCTCACTTTCTGTCTCAATGACAATTGGATTTAGAAAATTTGTGTTTTTTAGGGAAACAAAGATTGGTGATAAAGCATCAGTGAAGACACCTTTTTCCCAAACTAACCCTTACAGGAGAGAATTTCCCTTCCTAGGGGTAGATTTCCTCTTACTTCCTGTTGTCTCTCCCTTTGTAAGTCGGATGTTTGAAAGTAGGGGACTGCCTGTATATACTATACGGCCTGCCCTATATACTTTGTAGAAATTTGGGCCTTAGGTGTTGGTGGTGCTGGAACGGGCCCTGCTGTGAAATATTATTTCAAGAATTGTAATTACATGCCCTTGTTGAACAGGGTCAGAAAAATTGGGCCTTTGGTGGTGGTGTGGTGGTGTTATCACAACACTGTAAGCCCTCACAGTTACTCTTGGTGGGTGCAGGAACAGGCCCTGCTGTGAAATATTAGATCAAAAATTGTAATTACACGCCCCTGTTAAACAGGGCCAGAAAAATTGGGCCTTAGGCACTGGAGCTGGTGCCACAACACTACAACCCCTCACGGATCACCGCTCGTCGGCCAGCCACTCGCCCCTCACCAGGCCAGTGCAGGCCGGGTACCCACGCCAACCGGACTCCCCCCCCCCTCCCGCGATCACCACCACAACTGCTGGGAAGCCAAGATCAGGCCAGACCGTGGTTCGGGCCTAGCCCGGCGGCCATCTTGGTACACCCAGTTCACCCAGATACCACACAGGATAGCCCCAGGACCCCCCAGCAGACACAAACGGGACCTGCCCTCATCCCTGGTCAAGCACCTGGTGGGCCACATCCACAGCCACCGTCCCCTCTGTTCTAGCTCGCTAGACGAGGGAAAAAGTGATTGCGGCTGAGACCCAGCCCACGCCAGTCACCTCCCAGCTATCCCTACCTCCTTCTGCATGCCGGCGTGCCCCCCCCCCCGTCGCAGAACACCACTGCCCCAGCAAGCGGACCTCACCGCAGAAGCACCAGGCCACACAGCAACCACCTCCAGACCACCTCCACCTATCTCCAATTAGGTAAGCCCTTGGGACCCCCCTTTCCACCCCCCCCCACTAGCAGTTGATCCAGGGCCCCTAGGTCCGACCGCCTCCGGGGGTCAGGAAGGAATTTTTTCCCCCCTACTGAGCAATTGGGTAGCACAACTAGGGGTTTTTTCGCCTTCCTCTGGATCAACGAGAGGGCGGTAGGTTCAACAGGCCCCCATCACCCCTACCGGAACTATTCGCACCAGCTCGGCAACACACCGCAGCGGTCATCAGCGGTACTCTCCTGGTCCAGGATCTTCGCTACAAGCAGTGGCAGCTGGAACAGCCAGGAACCTACTACTCGACCAACCAATTCCTTACACATAGGGCACTACATGATCTACTTGCACGCCTACTCATAGACTCTACGCGGCGGCAAGTCTGATACCTAGACTGACAACAGGACAAACCCGGATCCGGATCTGGATCATCAGCTCAGTCATCCTAGGACCATCAACTTCGTCCTCTCGTCATGTGCTACTTTAAATACTCAGCAGAAGTTCTCCACAGACTAAGGAATACCACCGCAACATTGCCAGCCCCCATTCAAAAAATCCTACGGAAAGAACAACTACTTAAGACCGACCTACAATCAACCTGCAAAAACAGGAAGATACCAACCCAACCACAACAATTAGCATGCGCCATGATCAACACCAGATCTGCAGCCAAACACAGACTAGAAGTACACGACTTCATCACCCTAAACAACATAGATTGCCTCTTCATCACAGAAAGCTGGCTAACACCTGGCTAACACCTGACTGCAACACCATCCTCACCGAATTGGTGCCGGAGAACTACAGGATCCTAACTGAGCATCGGATAGGAAAAAAAGGAGGAGGCCTAGCAGTGATTTTTAAATCGCACCTGGCGATCACCAAATCGATCTTACAGAACCCAGTGCCTTTTATGGAGACACTGACGCTACATCTTCAATCAACACCCCATGACACCACTCATATTCTACTTTGCTATAGACCACCAGGACCAAAGACCAATCTGCTTACACCCCTCACGGAATTCATCTCAACACACACCCTGAAATCCAAAAACTTCCTGGTACTTGGAGACTTTAACCTTTGGGCAAACTCTTCCCAAGACCCTATCGCGACCGCCTGCATCAACCAACTGCAAGAACTGGGTCTCCAGCAACTGATAAAGACTCCCACACACGGGTCAGGACACACCCTGGACCTCATCTTCAAACAAAATTTGGACATCAACATACTTGACAACATACCACTACCATGGATGGACCACCACGCCATCAAATTTAAAATCTTTACCAACACCACCCACCAAAAACAAAAACTGAAATCTGCAACAACAACTCATTGGACCAGATCGCAGAAGAAACTGCACTCCGAAACCTTCAAAACCACTTTATCAAACAAAATAGCAACACTGAATTTAACCCACTCGACGGAGCAAACGCTCAGCTCCCTAAACAATGTACTTCTACAATCGGCAGACTCAGTGGCTCCAAAATGCAGAACACTTATCAGGAGGAAAAACGCAGGATGGTTTAATATCTCTCTTACGCTACTCAAGCAAGAACGCAGAAGAGCTGAAAGAGCATGGAGAAGAAATCCTACCAAGGAAAATCATACAAACTACAAAGGACTCACAGAGAATTATCAGAAAGCAATCTTCAAAGCAAAAAAAGATTATTTTTCAAATACCAACTTTTTAAAATAGTCGCTCAGTCGATGAACCCGGTATGCTTAGAGCCCCCCGCTAACGAAACCCAAGATTTCTGCAATGAATTATCAGATTTTTTATCAACAAAATCGACAACATCCGGAAAATAATTCATCAGAAAAAAATATCCGACGGCAGTCAACTAGAGCAAAAAGCCGATATCAACACAAACATCCCACAACCCCCAAAGTTTTCTCAGATTCCAATTACCACGGATATCACTAAAAACATCATCAAAAACCTCAGAGACAGCACATCTCCTATTGACATCATCCCCACAAAACTCCTGAAAGAATGCTCTGACATCTTGGCTCCCACTCTAACGCACCTCATAAATCAATCGTTCAAAGAAGGGATTGTTCCAGGTGCCCTCAAACAAGGCATCATCAAACCCCTGCTAAAGAAACCCAACCTCGACCCCCGGGACCCTAACCACCGCAGACCGATAACAAGCTTGAACAACATCTCCAAGATCATGGAGAAGGCGGTAGTACAACAGATACAACGCCACCTGGACACACACAAACTCCTGGACCCTCTACAATCAGGCTTCCGCCCAGGCCATGGGACAGAAACCGCACTCCTGAAGATATGGGACGACGCCCTCGAAGCAGCAGATGACGGAGAATCATGTCTCCTGGTACTGCTGGACCTCAGCGCTGCGTTTGATGCCGTGGACTACAATACTCTACTCATCCGCCTCACAGAAGTAGCAGGAGTCACAGACTCAGATCTACAATGGTTTGCATCCTTCCTAGGAAATCGGTCTCAGACGGTGAAACTAGGAGCTTTCACCTCTGAAACCCGGGCAATCTCTTGTGGAGTCCCTCAAGGATCACCCTTGTCGCCAGTGCTCTTCAATATATACATCCGCCCACTCCTCAAAATAATCAGAAAATCGGACCTCTGCTTCCATTCATACGCTGACGACCGACACGCAATTATATTTTCGTATCACCGGACAAAAAGACCATCATCAGCAATTAGAAAAATGCCTCACTATGATAGACGACTGGATGACCACTAGCTCCCTCAAACTTAATGAATCGAAAACAGAACTTCTTATTCTACATGCAAATCAAAACCCCCGAACCAAGATCCCTTGGACACCACCCACCATCTTTGGACAGACCATCGCCCCTAGGACCAAGGCCAAGAGTCTCTGAGTAATTTTTGACTCAGAAATGTCAATGGATGCCCAAATAGGAGCAGTAGTCAGTGGCTCACACCATCTGCTCCGCCTGCTACGCAGACTCATCCCCTTCATTCCAAAGGAGGACAAAGCAGTGGTAGTTGGAACAGTCATTATTTCTCGACTGGACTACGCAACCTCCCTTTACATAGGATTACCCCAATATCAACTTGCGCTCTTACAACTTATCCAAAATACGGCGGCAAGACTGATAACAGGAAAAAAACCCTGGGAATCCATCTCCCCTTCCCTGAGGAGCCTACATTGGCTAACCGTAAAGAATCGGGTCTTTTTCAAGACCCTCTGCCTCACCCACAAATGCACTTATGGAAACGCTCCGGAATACCTTCTCGAGAAAATAAAACACTACATACCCAATCGCAGTCTTCGATCGGCTAATCAAAATCTCCTCCTCACTCCTAAATCCCGCTACAAATCAAAGGGGGAACGGAGATTCGCTGTCCAAGGACCACGGCTATGGAACGCGCTACCAACCGACATCCGCATGGAAGAAAACCAACAGGCCTTCAGGAAAAAACTCAAGACCTACCTCTTCTAGAAGCTTGACAACAAAGCACGAATACAGCGTCTTGAGGCGATTCAGTTTGCATTGTAGCGCTATATAAGTTATTCATTCATTCATTCATTCACAGATACTCTAGTTGAGCGCAGGAACGAACCCTGCTGCAAAATATGACAACACAAATTGTAATTACACACCCCTGTTAAACAGTGCAGGAAAACTGGGCTTTAGGCACTGGTGCCACAACACCGCAACCCCTCACAGATACTCTAGTTGAGCTCAGGAACATGCCCTGCTGCAAAATATTACAGCAAAAAATGTAATTATGCGTCCCTGTTAAACAGGGGCAGAAAAATTGGGCTTTAGGCAATGGTGGTGGTGCCCAGAACCAAAAATGTTCCTAGAAGCTACCAACATGAACATTGAGGAGGAATAGGATAGTCACTCAGCATAACAGGTTAGTCACTCAGCATCAGCATAGGCAGTCTTCAAGGGATCTCACATTCATAAAAAATAATAATCAGTTACATCAGCATCAGGTGCTTGGTAGCTGGTGATCCAAGACTGATTCATTTTTATGAAGGTGAGCCGATCAACCGAGTCTGTGGACAGGCGCACTCTGTGATCGGTTACAAAGCCTCCAGCAGCACTGAATGTGCGTTCAGATAGAACAATGGATGCAGGACAGGCCAGTAGCTCAATTGCATACTGTGCAAGCTCTGGCCAGTGATCCATCCTCAAGACCAAGTAACCCAGTGGATTTTCGGTTGGAAAGGTCTCCAAGTCTGATCTTGCCCCAAGGTATTCCTGCACAATGTAAATCAGACGCTGTCGATGGTTGCTGGAACCGATCAGACCTTGGGCTGCGGATGAAAAAATAGTTTGAACGCATCGGTCAGAAGGCTACCTTCTGTGCTGACAGAAGCCTCAGCAACACGTTGTCCAGGAGGACCAGAAAATTGTAACCTCCCAGGCTCTGGAAACGCATTGCACAAACCTTTTTGCAAGGCCTCCCGAAGATGTTTCATCCTCTGCTCCCTCTGCGAAGGCTGGATAAGTTCTGCAACCATACCCTTGTAATGTGGATCAAGAAGGGTTGACAGCCAGTGCTGATCCCTCTCCTTAATATTACGAATACGAGGATTCTTCCGCAGGCTTTGCATTATCAGGTAGGCCATGCAGCGTAGGTTTGCTGAGGCATTCAGTGCGGAGTCCTCTGGGTCACTAAGGACTACATGATCCACAGCCACCTCCTCCCAGCCACATACAAGTCCATGGGTTTCTAGGGACTGAAAATGATCCCTTAAAGACTGCTGCTGATGCTGAGTGCAATGCTCCACCTCCATGCTGACACAATCCTCCTCCTCCTCTTCCTGTGTGATAGGCGGGCCTGCAGGAATACTGTCTGGATAAAGGGGGCCTTGAGAGGTAAGGAAATCCTCCTCTTCCTCCCTCTGTTCTGCCTCAAGTGCCCTGTCCATTATTCCACACAGCATGTGCTCCAACAGGAAAGCAAGATGGACAGTATCACTGATGCATGCACTGTCACTGCTCACCGTCCTTTGTGGCCTCCTCAAATGGTGACAGGACAGTGCATGCATCCTTGATCATTAGCCACTGGCCCTGTCAAGATCCCCTGACCCTGTCCTGGTGCTATACTCGCACAGGTACTCATTGATGGCCCTCTGCTGCATGTGCAGCTGCTGCAGCATTGCCAACATTGCCACCTGGTGGGCATGTCACAGATGAGGTGGTTCTTGGGCAGGTTGCATTCCTTTTGAAGGTCAGCAAGCTGAGCACTGGCATTATATGACTGGCGGAAATGCCCACAGACTTTCCTGGCCTGCCCGGGTACCTGCACAAGAACCACTGCACCACCAAATTAAGGACGTGAACCAAACAGGGAACATGGGTCAAGTGTCCCTGTCAGAGGGCGGAGAGGATTTTGGTGCCATTGTCGCAAACCACGATTCCTGTCTGAAGCTGGTGTGGCGTCAACCACCTCTGATCCTGCCGCTGCAGAGCAGCCAGAATCTCTGCCCCAGTGTGGCTCCTGTCCATGAAGCAGACCAACTCAAGCACCGCATGGCATCTTTTTGCTTGCGTAGCCCCTAGAACGCCTACAGAGCACCGCTGGTTCCGAGGACAAATCTGCACAGGAAGAGGCCATAGAGTAAGAAGAAGAGGAGAGGGTGGAGGAGAGAGGTGTGGCAGAATTACCACTACCAGCATTTTGGAGGCATGGTGGCGGAACAAGCTCCAACAATATTTCACCCTGTCCTGCATCCTTCCCAGCTGCCAGCAGAGTTACCCAGTGCGCCGTGAAAGAAAGGTAACATCCCTGTCCATGCTTGCTGGACCATGAGTGAGCGGTAAAATGCACCTTACCACTGACTGCCCTGTCCAACGAGGCCAAGACATTGCCTTTCAAATGCCGGTAGAGAGCTGGAATGGATTTCTGAGAAAAAAATGGCGTTTGGGAACCTGCCACTGAGGTACCGCACATTCCACAAATTCTTGAAAGGGGGCAGAATATACCAGCTGAAAAGGCAGCAGTTGGAGTGCTAGCAATTTAGCCAAACTAGCATTCAGCCGCTGAGCATGTGGATGTCTTGGACCGAATTTCGATAGTTTAGCAACTGGGGTAGGGAAATTTGCCTGCTACAATCTGATTTAGGTGTACCGCTAGCAGATTGCCCGCAAGTGCTTGGGACACCTAATTCTACACCTTCATTCCTCTCAGTGCAGGTCTCTGATAGGACTGAAGGTATAGTTGGGTTGGAGATCCCAGCTGATGAGGAGCAAGGAGAGGTCCGCCTTGTTCTTTGGTGTGGGTCTTTTAAGTACTGTTGCCAACGGACTGCATGGGAGCTTGACATATGCCTGGTCAAGCATGTGGTGCCAAAGCGGCTGCTTGATACACTTCAGACATATGTTGCAAACAGCAACGGTGCGATCTGCTGCACATGTCTCCAAAAAGGCCCACACCAAAGCACTTTTGAAAAAACGCATGGAGTCAGCAGCGCCCTGCACATGCGGAGCTCTGCTGTGTGATGCAGTCAGTTGGCTGTCCTTAAGCTGGCCCCTGGAGGGCATCCTGCCTCATTGGAGATGTGCCTCCTCCTCTCTTCTATCAGGCACCCAGAGTGCGTAGAGTCAGTGACCTCATCATCCCCTCCCTCCTCGCCACTGGAGCAAACCTGGCAGTATGCTGCAGCTGGGGGAACATGACTGCCAGTTTCTTGTCCTTCTTGGACACCCCCTCTCTCTGGGCTCACATTACTGCCTTCATCCTCAACCTGGGTACCATCATTGGAGCCTTCAAAACACTGTGCATCCTCCTGCAGCATGTACCCGACACCGTTTCAGGGACTCCTCAGGACATGATGGTGGGGCTAGGGAAGGAGTGACTGATGCCATTGAGCCGATGGAATAGGCCGCTTTGGCAGCTGCATTGGCAGCCAAACTTCTCTTTGCCTGGGTGACAAAGGATGAGGAGGATGAGGATGGCTTTGTGATCCACTCTACCAACTCTTCTGCATGTTGTGGCTCAACACGGCCAGCTGTTGAAAAAAAGGACAAGCGTGCCCCACGGCCACATGCTGAGGATGCACCGTGTCCATGACCAGCACTGTTGGATGTAGACACAGAGCCTGCTTGTCCTCATTTAGTGGCCTGTGAGCGCCTGCCTTTCCTTGGTGGCCTTCCAGACATGCTGTAAAATTGGATTAGCAAAACACCGCCTAAAGTTTACTAGAAAAATTACACCAGGAATGGCCTGCAGTCCGGTATAGGCTTGGCTAGACTGGAATGCAGTGGATATATATGTAGGAGACAGTATATATATATTTTATGCACTGCAGATTACTGAATCACCTGCCGGGCCTGCCTGCCTGAAAGTGTCTTTAAATACGTACACCAGGAATGGCCTATAGTCAGGTATAGGCTTGGCTAGACTAGAATGCAGTGGAAATATATATAGGAGACAGTATATATATATTTTATGCACTGCAGATTACTGAATCACCTGCCTGCCTGCCTGAAAGTGTATTTTAAAATGTACACCATCAATGGCCTGCAGTCAGATATAGGCTTGGCTAGACTGGAATGCAGTGTTTATATATACAGTGGTGTGAAAAAGTGTTTGCCCCCTTCCTCATTTCCTGTTCCTTTTGCATGTTTGTCACACTTAAGTGTTTCGGAACATCAAACCAATTTAAACAATAGTCAAGGACAACACAAGTAAACACAAAATGCAATTTGTAAATGAAGGTGTTTATTATTAAAGGTGAAAAAAAATCCAAACCATCATGGCCCTGTGTGAAAAAGTGATTGCCCCCTAAACCTAATAACTGGTTGGGCCACCCTTAGCAGCAACAACTGCAACCAAGCGTTTGCGATAACGTGCAATGAGGCTTTTACAGCGTCCTGGAGGAATTTTGGCCCACTCATCTTTGCAGAATTGTCCTAATTCAGTTACATTAGAGGGTTTTCGAGCATGAACGGCCTTTTTAAGGTCATACCACAACATCTCAATAGGATTCAGGTCAGGACTTTGGCTAGGCCACTCCAAAGTCTTCATTTTGTTTTTCTTCAGCCATTCGGTGGTGGACTTGCTGGTGTGTTTAGGATCATTGTCCTGCTGCAGAACCCAAGTTCGTTTCAGCTTGAGTACACGAACAGATGGTCGGACATTCTCCTTCAGGATCTCTTGGTAGACAGCAGAATTCATAGTTCCTTTTATCACGGCAAGTCTTCCAGGTCCTGAAGCAGCAAAACAGCCCCAGACCATCACACTACCACCACCATATTTTACTGTTGGTATAATGTTCTTTTTCTGAAATGCAGTGTTCCTTCTACGCCAGATATACTTGGACACACACCTTCCAAAGAGTTCCACTTTTGTCTCATCGGTCCACAGAATGTTGTCCCAAAAGTCTTGGGGATCATCAAGATGTGTTGTGGAGAAATTGAGACGAGCTTTGATGTTCTTTTTGCTCAGCAGTGGTTTTCTCCTTGGAACTCTGCCATGCAGGCCATTTTTGCCCAGTCTTTTCCTGATGGTGGAGGCATGAACGCTGACCTTAACTGAGGCAAGTGAGGCCTGCAGTTCCTTGGACGTTGTTGTGGGGTCTTTTGTGACCTCTTGGATGAGTCGTCGCTGCGCTCTTGGGGTAATTTTGGGCGGCCGGCCACTCCTGGGAAGGTTCACCACTGTTCCATGTCTTCGCCATTTGTGGATAATGGCTCTCACTGTGGTTCGCTGGATTCCCAAAGCTTTGGAAATGGCTTTATAACCCTTTCCAGACTGATAGATCTCAATTACTTTCTTTCTCAATTGTTCCTGAATTTCTTTGGGTCTCGGCATGATGTGTAGCTTTTAAGGATCTTCTGGTGGACCTTACTGTGTCAAGCAGCTCCTATTTAAGTGATGCCTTGATTGTGAACAGGTGTGGCAATAATCAGGCCTGGGTGTGGCTAGAGAAATTGAACTCAGGTGTGGACAACCACAGTTATAGTATGTTTTAACAAGGGGGGCAATCACTTTTTCACACAGGGCCATGATGGTTTGGATTTTTTTTTCACCTTTAATAATAAACACCTTCATTTACAAATTGCATTTTGTGTTTACTTGTGTTGTCCTTGACTATTGTTTAAATTGGTTTGATGTTCCGAAACACTTAAGTGTGACAAACATGCAAAGGAACAGGAAATGAGGAAGGGGGCAAACACTTTTTCACACCACTGTATATGTTGGAGACTCTATATATATTTAATGCACTGCAGATCCCTGAATCACTTGCCTGCCTGCCTGAAAGTGTATTTGAAAATGTACACCAGCAATGGCCTGCAGTCAGATATGGCCTTGGCTAGACTGGAATGCAGTGGATATATATATGTTGGAGACTGTATATATATTTTATGCACTGCAGATCACTGAATAACCTGCCTGGCCTGCCTGCCTGAAAGTGTATTTTAATTTGTACAACAGGAATGGCCTGCAGTCAGATCTAGCTACACAGGATACAGTGTATATATATATATATATATATATATATATATACAAAGCCGGGATGTATATATATGTATATATACTAAATACACTGCAGCTAACTGAATAAACTGCCTGCTCAAAGCAAATGAAATGACACTCTCTCTCTCTCTCTCTCTCTCTCTCTAGCTCTTTCACCGCCAAGAACAAACTACACAAGGCCGACGTGCAGGCAGCCTTATATAGTGTGGGGCATGGACTTAACCCCCTGAGCCATAATTGGCCAAAGGTAAGGATGAGCCCGGTGTTCGATTCGAACCCATGTTCGAATCGAGCACCGGGTGTTCGCTCGCTCGGCGAGCCCAGAACTATTGGGACCGCTCGCATCAAATTCGTGTGATGCGAGCGGCCCCGCAATGCATTGCGGCCCGCGCAGTGCAATGCTGGCTGATGATTGGCCAAGCATGCACTGTGACCCCGCATGCTTGGCCAATCACAGCGCCGGCAGCGAGGAGAGCCATAATTGGCTACAGGCAGGATGCCTGTAGCCAATTATAGCTCAGGGGCTTTAATACACGCCCCACGGTATAAGAGGCCGCCGCGGCGGCGGCCTCGCATATTATGTTTCACTCACAGTGTCAGCGTGTCAGTGTGCTGCTGACTGCTGACAACAATATGTTCTTTATTTCTGGGGATATGTGTGTGCATGCTGTTAGAACAGCATTGCAGTATCACATCTGGGGGGTGTCTATAGGTAGCCTGTGAAGGAGGGCAGGTTTCCTGTGCTTAGAACTTTCCCTGCAAAAAAGTGTCATTTTTGCAGGAAGAAAGCTATTTAAATCACTCGCGGCTAATGAATTGATGGCTCCTGTAACACAGAGAGCTGTCATTCATTAATAAAAAACAAAAAAAAAAAAGCGTAGGGGTCCCCCCAAATTCAATAACCAGGCCCTTCAGGTCTGGGATGGATATTAAGGGGGATCCCAGCCAAAAAAAAAAAAAAAAAATGGCGTAGGGTCCCCCTCAAAATCCATACCAGACCCTTGAGGTCTGGTATGGATTTTAAGGGGAACCCTAGCCAAAAAAAATGGCGTGGGGTCCCCCTCAAAATCCATACCAGACCCTTATCCGAGCACGCAACCTGGCAGGCCGCAGGAAAAGAGGGGGGGACGAGAGCGGCCCCCCCTCTCGCCTGAACCGTACCAGGCCACATGCCCTCAACATTGGGAGGATGCTTTGGGGGTCTAAGACCCCTAAAGCACCTTGTCCCCATGTTGATTAGGACAAGGGCCTCTTCCCCACAACCCTGGCCGGTGGTTGTGGGGGTCTGCGGGCGGGGGGCTTATCGGAATCTGGAAGCCCCCTTTAACAAGGGGACCCCCAGATCCCGGCCCCCCCCCTGTGTGAAATGGTAAGGGGGTACAAAAGTACCCCTACCATTTCACCAAAAAAGTGGCAAAAATGGTAAAAAGGACAGGAGACAGTCTTTGACAATTCCTTTATTAAAATCTTCTTTCTTCTTTCTTCATCCTTCGGTTTCTTCATCTTCTCCTTCCTTCATCTTCTTCCATCTTCTTCTTCCATTTTCTTCTTCCTCCGATCCGCTTCTTCTTGCGCTGGTCTTCTCGTCCTTCTCGTCCGGCATCTTCTTCCGTCGGCGTCGGCGTCGGTGTCTCTGTCTCTTCTTGGGCCGCTCCGCGCAATGGGAGGCTCCCGCTGTGTGAGGCTCCGCTCCGTCTGACAGGTCTTTTATAATGGAGGGCACCTGGTGACCCCGCCCCCTCTGACGCACAGGGACGTCATGGGGAATTCCATGATGGCTTTCCCCATGATGTCAGAGGGGGGCGGGGTCACCAGGTGCCCTCCGTTTTAAAAGACCTGTCAGATGGAGCGGAGCCTCACACAGCGGGAGCCTCCCATTGCGCGGAGCGGCCCAAGAAGACACCGACACCGACGCCGACGCCGACGGAAGAAGATGCCGGACGAGAAGGACGAGAAGACCAGCGCAAGAAGAAGCGGATCGGAGGAAGAAGAAAATGGAAGAAGAAGATGGAAGAAGATGAAGGAAGGAGAAGATGAAGAATCCGAAGGATGAAGAAAGAAGAAAGAAGATTTTAATAAAGGAATTGTCAAAGACTGTCTCCTGTCCTTTTTACCATTTTTGCCACTTTTTTGGTGAAATGGTAGGGGTACTTTTGTACCCCCTTACCATTTCACACAGGGGGGGGGCCGGGATCTGGGGGTCCCCTTGTTAAAGGGGGCTTCCAGATTCCGATAAGCCCCCCGCCCGCAGACCCCCACAACCACCGGCCAGGGTTGTGGGGAAGAGGCCCTTGTCCTAATCAACATGGGGACAAGGTGCTTTAGGGGTCTTAGACCCCCAAAGCATCCTCCCAATGTTGAGGGCATGTGGCCTGGTACGGTTCAGGCGAGAGGGGGGGCCGCTCTCGTCCCCCCCTCTTTTCCTGCGGCCTGCCAGGTTGCGTGCTCGGATAAGGGTCTGGTATGGATTTTGAGGGGGACCCCACGCCATTTTTTTTGGCTAGGGTTCCCCTTAAAATCCATACCAGACCTCAAGGGTCTGGTATGGATTTTGAGGGGGACCCTACGCCATTTTTTTTTTTTTTTTTTGGCTGGGATCCCCCTTAATATCCATCCCAGACCTGAAGGGCCTGGTTATTGAATTTGGGGGGACCCCTACGCTTTTTTTTTTTCATTTTTTTTTTTTTTTTTTTATCAATGACTTTTTTTTATGAATGAGTTTCAATGAATCACTGTTCTCTGTGTTACGGGAGCCGTGAATTAACATTAGCCGCGAGTGATTTTAAATAGCTTTTTTACTTTCAAAAATGACACTTTGCGCAGAGACAGTTCTAAACACGGGAAACATGCGCCCCTTTACAGGCATACTATAGACACCCCCCAGGTACGAAATTTAAAGGAATATTACACTTTTATTGTTTCAATTTAAGCATTATTAAAATCACTGCTCCTGAAAAAACGGCCGTTTTTAAAAAATTTTTTTGCATTGATACATGTCCCCTGGGGCAGGACCCAGGTCCCCAAACACTTTTTATGACATTAACATGCATATTAGCCTTTAAAATGAGCACTTTTAATTTCGAACGTTCGCATCCATTATAACTAATAGGGTTCTAAAGCTCGCACGGACTTTAGGTCCGTTCGCGGGTTCTGGTGCGAGCCGAACGGGGGGGTGTTCGGCTCATCCCTAGCCAAAGGCACCTTGCCTTGGGCCAATTATGGCTCTCTTTGCTGATGGTGCTGTGATTGGCCAAAGCATGCGGTCATAGTGCATGCTTGGCCAATCATCAGCCAGCAATGCACTGCGATGACACAGTTCATTATGGGGCGTGACTCTCTGCTTGAGTTTGGCGTGAACGCCCCATAATGTTCGATCTTCATCGAACAATCGAGCAGCCGATGTTCGAGTCAAACTCATGTTCGACTCGAGCAAAAAGCTCATCCCTAGCGATCAGTGCTATAAAAATGCACCGATTACTGTGTAAATATCACTGGCAGGGAAGGGGTTAAACACTAGGGGGGCGATCAAGGGGTTAAGTGTGTTCCCTGGGTGTGTTCTAACTGAAGGGGGGATGGGCTCACTAGAACACGACAGAGATCACTGTAGATCCCTGTCATGTTGCCAATAAAGTTTCTTGTGGATGATACCAGCGGGTGTGCGGCAAGCCTTTTCAGACTTGCACCATCTGCCACAAGAATGTGAGTCGGCTCCGTGTCGGTCTGCACCCACCCCTCACAGCTTAAAGGGGAGGTCCACCCTAAAAAAAAACAAAAAACATTTTTAACTTACCAGAAATGGCTATTGCTAGGCAGATCGTCCTAATTCCACTTCTTACACCACTGTGATCTTCTCCTCCTCGCGTTGTCTTCTGGGGAATGGGGCGCGCTGTGTTCTGCGAACTGTGTGTGCCCCATTCACAAAGCGTCGTGCGGCTCATGCGTAGTAGGAAACGGACAGTGAAGCCGCAAGGCTCCACTGCCTTTTTCCCTTCGTTAAGATGGCGGTGCCGGCACTCGATCCGATGAAGAGTAGATACATTTCTGTGGTCTCACAGATACAAACCGGCCCTTTGAGGGCAACCATGATGCCTATGCGGCCCACGATGAAACTGAGTTTGACACTTCTGAAAATGATTTTCCCCATCTGTGTTTAGTTGAAACGCTTCATCACCCTTTTTTTGTTTCTCGCCAATTTTTCTTCTCTGTACATTGTTCTCTGCTATTTCTTAATTCAGATGTGGAGCTGTTTGCCCGAGCGTATAAAATCCTCACACTGTCCCGAGTTACAGGACTGAATGCTAGTCAGCCGGCTGGTAAGTCAGGTACTGATTAATACCTTTGTAAATTTTTGTTTTTAAGTTTATTGTTATTTAATTAATGAATTCATTTATTTATGTATTGCATAATTAAGGAAAAATAAGGCTTTATCAACTGATAAAGGCGTTTTGTTTGGTCCTCGTTCTTTTTTTTTCTATGTATGTAGTTTATTTTGTAGTTTATTTTGCTAAATATATTTTTTGGACAGATTTTTTTTTTTCTTTCCTTTTTTTGGAAAGACTTGGTTTTATCTAAAATCTTAAGGTTATATGAGATCCTTTCTTTTTGTTTTCATAGGTAGATTTTTTTGTAGCTTTATTTTGTTTTGAATGTTATTTTTAAATTTAGTTGAAATCCTAATTTCAAGGAAAATAGAAGTAAGTACCCATAAAAACAAAAATAAATGATCTCATATAACCTTAAGATTTTGCGTAAAAACCAAGTCTTTCCAAAAAAAAGGAAAGAAAAAAAAATATTCTAGACAAAAATTATATTTATCAAAATAAACTACATACATAGAAAAAAAAGGTGCAGTCAAGTTTAGATACATTTCAAGCATTGTCTGTTAAATATTCCTCAATATGATCAAATGTTACATCTCTGTAAATTTAAATATCAAGCATTCTACAAATTGTGTATACTCACATTTTCCGTTGTTTCTGGACAATATATGGATATTCTGAATTTCTTTCTTTTTTTTCTTGTTTTTTTTGTAATATAAAAAAATGTACTAAAATAAGATTTAAAAAAAAAATCATACATTCAAATAAATATTTAGATTTACAGGGATGTATCTTTTGATCATATTGAGGAATATTTAACAGACAATGCTTGAAATGTATCTAAACTTGACTGCACCTTTCTTTCTATGTATGTAGTTTATTTTACTAAATATATTTTGGTCTAGAATATTTTTTTTCTTTCCTTTTTTTGGAAAGACTTGGTTTTATGCAAAATATTTAAGGTTATATGAGATCATTTAGTTTTGTTTTTATGGGTAGATTTTTTGTAGCTTTATTTTGTTAAACGCAAAGAAATCTTTCTAAAAATGTTGTTGAAATCCCAATTTCAAGGAAAATATAAGTAAGTAAGTAAGTGAATATCAAGTATTCTACAAATTGTTTATACTCACAATTTCCTTTGTTTCTGGACAATATATGGATTTCTGAATTTCTTTCCTTTTTTCTTGTTTTTTTTTTTAAATCTTAAAAAACTTAATAAAACATGATTTAAAAAAATAAAAACATACACTCAAATAAATATTTTGATTTACAGAGATGTAACTTTTGATTATATTGAGGAATATTTAACAGACAATGCTTGAAATGTATATAAACTTGACTGCACTTTTCTTTCTATGCATGTAGTTTATTTTGATAAATATATTTTTTTGTCTAGAATATTTTTTTTTCTTTCCTTTTTTTGGAAAGACTTGGTTTTACGCAAAATATTTAAGGTTATATGAGATCATTTATTTTTGTTTTTATATGTAGATTTTTTGTAGCTTTATTTTGTTAAACGCAAAGAAAGTTTTTTTTAAAAATTTAGTTGAAATCCCAATTTCAAGGAAAATAGAAGTAAGTAAGTGAATATCAAGTATTCTTTAAATTGTTTATACTCACAATTTCCTTTGTTTCTGGACAATATATGGATTTTGGAGTTTCTTTATTGTTTCTTGTTTTTTTGTAATATTAAAAAAATGAATAAAATAAATAAGATTTAAAAAAAATCATACACTCAAATAAATATTTAGATTTACAGAGATGTAACTTGTGATCATATTGAGGAATATTTAACAGACAATGCTTGAAATGTATCTAAATCCCAAACTTTCTTATCGTGAAGGGAAGAGTGAGAAGCCCTGTCAGGTTTTTATCACATGGGGGGGGGGGGGTAATTCCAAAATGTAATGGTTATCACCAGAACAGGAATAGAGTGGATATAATTCAAAGGGGACGCAGCTGTCACTGTTGAGGTGACTGTCCTTTACTTTAGGAAAGACAGAAATAAAAAATTAGGGATGTTTTAATTATTCAATATCGAAAAGAAACACAAAGCGCTGACTTTATTGATTGCATAATTAACCGCGTGTTAATTATTCCCTACCTTATCTAAAACTGTAAAAACGAACGAGCAGTGCACGTTAGATGGGATCAGGTACAGTACACTGCTCTATGCACGCTACAAATCCCTTAGACCCTCATCCATCTCAGGAGTAAGCAAGAGAGGGGGGCTACGTTCCTACATACAGCTGGACCAAGGCAGGGGGGCTACGTTCCTACATACAGCTGGACCAAGGCAGGGGGGCTACGTTCTTACATACAGCTGGACCAAGGCAGGGGGGCTACGTTCCTACATACAGCTGGACCAAGGCAGGGGGGCTACGTTCCTGCATACAACTGGACCAAGGCGGGGGGCTATGTTACTTCAAACAGCTGGACCAAGGCGGGGTGGCTATGTTACTACAAACAGCTGGACCAAGGCGGGGGGGCTACGTTCCTACATACAGCTGGACCAAGTCGGGAGGCTATGTTACTAAAAACAGCCGGACAAAGGTAGGGGGACCTTGTTCCTACATAGAGCTGGACCAAGGCAGGGGGGCTACATTCCTACATACAGCTGCACCAAGGCAGGGGGGCTACGTTCCTACATACAGCTGGACCAAAGCAGGGGGGGCTATGTTCCTACATACAGCTGGACCAAGGCAGGGGGGCTACATTCCTACATACAGCTGGACCAAGGCAGGGCGGCTACGTTCCTACATACAGCTGGACCAAGGCAGGGGCTACGTTCCTACATACAGCTGGACCAAGGTGGGGGGCTACGTTCCTACATACAGCTGGACCAATGCGGGGGGCTACGTTCCTACATACAGCTGGACCAAGGTGGGGGGCTATGTTACTACAAACAGCTGGACCAAAGCAGGGGGGCTACGTTGCTACATACAGCTGGACCAAGGCAGGAGGGCTACGTTCCCGCATACAGCTGGACCAAGGCGGGGGCTACGTTCCTACATACAGCTGGACCAAGGCGGGGGGCAACGTTCCTACATACAGCTGGACCAAGGCTGGTGGGCTACATTCCTACATACAGCTGGAACAAGGCAGGGGGGGCTACGTTCCTACATACAGCTGGACCAAGGCAGCTGGACGTTCCTACATACAGCTGGACCAAGGCGGGGGGCTACGTTCCTACGTACAGCTGGACCAAGGTGGGGGGGCTACATTCCTACATACAGCTGGACCAAGGCGGGCAGCTACGTTCCTACATACAGCTGGACCATGGCGGGGGGGCTACGTTTCTACATACAGCTGGACCAAGGCGAGGGGGCTATCTTACTACAAACCGCTGGACCAAGGCTGGGGGCTACGTTCCTACATACAGCTGGACCAAGGCAGGGGGGCTATGTTCCTACATACAGCTGGACCCAGGCGGGGGGCTATGTTCCTACATACAGCTGGACCAACACGGGGGGGGGGCTACGTTCCTACATACAGCTGGACCAAGGCATGGGGGGCTACGTTCCTCTATACAGCTGGACCAAGGCGGGGGGCTATGTTACTACAAACAGCCGGATAAAGGCAGGGGGCTTTTTTCTTACATACATTGGAATTTGGAGATTTAGAGGAGGCAGAAAACAATAGAGTTTATAGAGATAACAATATATATTAACCCCTTGCCGACCGTACGCACATGTGCGGACTCGGCTTCCAGTACCGTTTTTTAGAGCAGGCGGTTGGCTCTTTAGGGATAGCAATCGATGCGGATAAAAGCTGCTCGGCTGTTATCCCGGAGGAACGGTAGGGGAAGTCCCCCCTCCCGCCGCCTTCTGCCGCTCTTCCCGGGCCTCCCGTCCCACCGGGAGACCCGATCCATCATTTGGCACTTCCGCCGGCAAGAGAGAGACAGGAAGGAAGCCGGAAAAGGCTTTGTTCCAGTCTCCTATGTGTAAACACGGAAGCAACGCCACAACGGCTGCTAATGGCGGCCGTTTAAAAAAAATAACTCACCGTTTTTGGCGATCTGAATACTTTGACATGCAAAGGAGGTATTGGAGGTCTTTTAGACCCCAGATCCCTCCATAAAAGAGTACCTGTCACCACCTATTACTGTCACAAGGAATATAAACTTTTGACAGTAATAAAAAGTGATCAAAATTATTTTTTTTTTTACTTAAAGAGACAATGCAAATAAAAGAAAAATAAATACGATTTTTTTTTTTTTTATTAACGCGCATCAAAGAAAACGCACACGTAAATATGGATTTTAACTTGTAAGCAACAAATGTCAGAAATAGGCATGAAGGGGATATACTTAAATTAGATTTTTTTTTTTTTAAAGTCAGAGATTTAACGTGTCTTAAAAATATACCCAGCAATAAAAATTGAATAATTTCCATTACTAAAAGAAATTAATCTTTACATACACTTTACATATTTTCTGTTTTATTGCTAATCAATGCTCATATACTTCTTTTGATACAGCATGAGGGTGCCAAATTTCCTGCAGCTATGTGCATTGCTAGCTCTCACATGCGGTAAGTTTAACAAGTTTTACTGTGTACTAGGCTCTGTAATTATTATCTAAAAATAATAGAATACATGCAATGCCTTAGGTAGCAGAGCATCTTAAGAATTTATAGGATGACATTTACAGTATCTCACAAAAGTGAGGACACCCTTCACATTTTTGTAAATATTTTATTCTATCTTTTCATGTGACAACGCTGAAGAAATGACACTTGTCTACAATGTAAAGTAGTGAGTGTACAGCTTGTATAACAGTGTAAATTTGCTGTCCCCTCAAAATAACTCAACACACAACCATTAATGTCTAAACCGCTGGCAACAAAAGTGAGTACACCCCTAAGTGAAAATGTCTAAATTGGACCCAAAGTGTCAATATTTTGTGTGGCCACCATTATTTTCCAGCACTGCCTTAACCCTCTTGGGCATGGAGTTCACCAGAGCTTCACAGGTTGGCACTGGAGTCCTCTTCTACTCCTCCATGACGACATCATGGAGCTGGTGGATGTTAGAGACATTGCGCTCCTCCACCTTCTGTTTAAGGAGGCCCTACAGATGCTCAATAGGGTTTAGGTCTGGAGACATACTTGGCCGGTCCATCGCCTTTACCATCAGATTCTTTAGCAAGGCAGTGGTCGTCTTGGAGGTGTGTTTGGGGTCGTTATCATGTTGGAATACTGCCCTGCGGCCCAGTCTCCGAAGGGAGGGGATCATGCTCTGCTTCAGTATGTCACAGTACATGTTGGCCTTCATGGTTCTCTCAATGCACTCATGTAGCCCCAGACAAAGACCACCACCATGCTTGACTGTAGGCAAGGCACACTTGTCTTTGTACTCCTGACCTGGTTGCCCCCACACACGCTTGACACCACCTGAACCAAATATGTTTATCTTGGTCTCATCAGACCACAGGACATGGTTTCAGTAATCCATGTCCTTAGTTTGCTTGTCTTCAGCAAATTGTTTGCAGGCTTTCTTGTGCATCATCTTTAGAAGAGGCTTCCTTCTGGGACGACAGCCATGCAGATCCATTTGATGCAGTGTGCGGCATATAGTTTGAGCACTGACAGGAGGACCCCCCACCCCTTCAACCTCTACAGCAATGCTGGCAGCACTCATACGTCTATTTCCCAAAGACAACCTCTGGATATGACGCTGAGCACGTGACCTCAACCATGGCGAGGCCTGTTCTGAGTAGAACCTGTCCTGTTAAACCACTGTATGGTCTTGGCCACCGTGCTGCAGCTCAGTTTCAGGGTCTTGGCAATCTTCTTATAGCCTAGGCCATCTTTATGTAAAGCAACAATTCTTTTTTTTCAGATCCTCAGAGTTCTTTGCCATGAGGTGCCATGTTGAACTTCCAGTGACCAGTATGAGAGAGTGAGAGCGATAACACCAAATTTAACAAACCTGCTCCCCATTCACACCTGAGACCTTGTAACACTAACGAGTCACATGACACCGGGGATGGAAAATGGCTAATTTGGCCCATTGGAAATTTTTACTTAGGGGACTTTTGTTGCCAGCAGTTTAGACATTAATGGCTGTGTGTTGAGTTATTTTGAGGGGACAGCAAATTTACACTGTTATACAAGCTGTACACTCACTACTTTACATTGTAGCAAAGTTTCATTTCTTCAGTGTTGTCACATGAAAAGATAGAAGAAAATATTTACAAAAATGTGAGGGGTGTACTTACTTTTGTGAGATACTGTATATCGCTGATGGTACTTAACAGGGATGATAAAACGACATTACAGAAAAAAGTGTCACAATTTATACTCACATCTATTTGACACAAAGGTGGTGTAAAGGAAATGAGGGATGTCATAGATAGTATTATAAACATAATGTGTGTTTATATACATATTATTACACTATAATACAATGTAAAAAGTAGATATTCATGAATAAGCCAACTAAAGGTTTCTTTGCAAACAAACCTCTCAGACCAGCAAATAGCACTGTACCTCTCTCCATGTGCTGGTTGTGCACAGAGAAAAAAGTAATATGTGAGATTTAAAAACTATTTAAAAACAAATTACCGTATTTATCGGCGTATAACACGCACTTTTTCCCCCTAAAAATCGGGGGAAAGTCGTGGGTGCGTGTTATACGCCGACCCCCCCCCCCCCCCCAAAAAAAGTGGCAAAAAAATTAAACGGCGCCAAAAAACAGCGACCGCCGCCGAAAAAAAAAACGAGCGCCGCCGAAAAAGACCGATCTGTCTGTTCGGCTCTGCTCGCAGTCCCGCCTCCCTGCGCTCGCTTCGGAAACAGCAGGGAGGCGGGACTGCGAGCAGAGCCGAACAGACGGCACTGGCTTTTCTGGCTCCGTTCGCAGTCCCGCCTCCCTGCGCTTGCCTCCGAAACAGCAAGGAGGCGGGACTGCGAGCAGAGCCGAACAGACGGCTCAGGCTTTTTTGCGGCGCGGTCTTTCAAGGCGCCAAATTTAAATGTTGGCAAGCTGAAAATGATGCTGGCAAGCTGAATATCACACTGGGCAAGCTGAATATCACACTGGGCAAGCTGAATATCACACTGGGCAAGCTGAATATCACACTGGGCAAGCTGAATATCACACTGGGCAAGCTGAATATCACACTGGGCAAAGCTGAATATCACACTGGGCAAGCTGAATATCACACTGGGCAAGCTGAATATCACACTGGGCAAAGCTGCAAATGACGCTGGGCAAGCTGAATATCACACTGGGCAAGCTGAATATCACACTGGGCAAAGCTGAATATCACACTGGGCAAGCTGAATATCACACTGGGCAAGCTGAATATCACACTGGGCAAAGCTGAATATCACACTGGGCAAGCTGAATATCACACTGGGCAAAGCTGCAAATGACGCAGGGCAAGCTGAATATCACACTGGGCAAAGCTGCAAATGACGCTGGGCAAGCTGCAAATGACGCTGGGCAAGCTGCAAATGACGCTGGGCAAGCTGCAAATGACGCTGACAAGCTGCAAATCACACTGGGCAAGCTGCAAATCACACTGGGCAAGCTGCAAATGACGCTGACAAGCTGCAAATCACACTGGGCAAGATGCAAATGACGCTGACAAGCTGCAAATCACACTGGGCAAGCTGCAAATCACACTGGGCAAGCTGCAAATCACACTGGGCAAGCTGCAAATCACACTGGGCAAGCTGCAAATCACACTGGGCAAGCTGCAAATCACACTGGGCAAGCTGCAAATCACACTGGGCAAGCTGCAAATCACACTGGGCAAGCTGAATATCACACTGGGCAAAGCTGCAAATGACGCTGGGCAAGCTGCAAATGACGCTGGGCAAGCTGCAAATGACGCTGACAAGCTGCAAATCACACTGGGCAAGCTGCAAATCACACTGGGCAAGCTGCAAATCACACTGGGCAAGCTGCAAATCACACTGGGCAAGCTGCAAATGACGCTTAAATGTAAGTGTTTTTTTTTTCATAAACTTCCCTCCTAAAACATTTTTTCCTTAAAATGCCCTCCTAAACTTGGGGTGCGTGTTATACGCCAGTGCGTGTTATACGCCGATAAATACGGTAATTAAAAAAAGGTATTATATAAAATATAAAAAAATGTATTTATCTTTCAAACTTTTATCCAGTTGCCTGATGATAATGAAAGCAAAGCTTTAGAGTAAAATAGTAACATTGGTTGTCAGGCTGTTAAAAGCCACGAGTCAATCGTGCTCAACGAATATGCAATTGTACAAAAAGTAAAAATGATTTAGGTAGGCTAATTAGTCCTAGGGTTCAGTTAACCGTACTGGTGACCCCACAATAGGGATAAAACTTTTTTGCGGAAGGGAGTTTAACAAGACACGTGGCCACTCATTAAAATTAGAAAGAAAAGAGCTTTAACTTTAAACTAAGTAGAGGGTTCTTTACTGTAAGAGCGGCAAGGATGTGGAATTCCCTTCCACAGGCGATGGTCTCCGCGGGGAGCATCGATAGTTTAAAATAAAACAAAAAAAAAAAACTATTAGATAAGCACCTGAATGACTGCAACATACAGGGATATACAATGTAATAGTGACATATCATCACACACATAGGTTGGACTTGATGGACTTGTGTATTTTTTCAACCTCACCTACTATGTAACTATGTAACCAATGCATACCGAAGCAGCAAAATTGGGTGTGGATGTGTAGGCTCCAATGGCCTCAAATGGAATTCCAGGGAAACAATTTAGGGCACGGTTAAAAGAGAAGTATGGGCATATTATTTTTGGTCTAACTTGTCTTGTGGGTAACGGGAGTGCCCTGTCTTGGGCTCTCCTGTGACCCAAAACCAGCTGACAGTGGACTAAGGATCCCAACTACAATATCAGTGTCAGGACTGGGTCTCTTCTTGCTGAGTCACCTGAGATTTTGGACGGCTCCCTGCCTGATTCCTTAGACAACCTTGCCTTGTGTCTTGTTTCTCTTAAACCTTGAACCCTCGGCTGCTCCCATGAACTTACTATTTAAGCCATGCCTTTGCACTTGGAGTTTGCCAGATTATTGTGCTCTCTCCAGCTCTCTTTCTCGCTCTTGTCACTCCTGCTGCCATTTCTATCTTTGCTACAACCCGCTACCAACCTTTGGCTTGTTCCTACAATTCTGCTTGATCTCAACCTACTACCACTCGGTAATGACCTTTGGCTTGTTAACTGACTACGCTTCTGCTTGATTCCTACCTGGTGTATCTGCTTCTGAACACCAGTTGGCTTATCTCATGGTGGAGCAATCCTATGGTTCACAAATGTAGAGCTTGTAGGACACCGCCACCCATTTTTATTAAAAGAACGTTCAACAAACAAAGATAGGTTTCCCTCGCAGGGGTTTCAGCATTCCTTTTCATCAACAAAACTACATTCAGCCTAGTTGGCTCTCACTTGCACCACTGCAGCTCTGGCCTTACCCTCCAGGCCCTTGTCTGTCTCATACAGGCTGTTTCACCGACCACCTTGGTGCACACAGCTAAAAGCCTCTTGCTGCACTGGCTCCCCCGTGGAGCCCTCCTGACTCCTGGTACTCAGACCTCCTGTCTGCTGGGGTGGAGCCCAGAACCATGGTCAGGTTACTACTAAAAGCCCAGCACACACCTGACCAATCAGTATGCTGGCTGTTCACAAAATCAGGACCCAGGACTAGGGATTTCATCCCACCCAGATCTCTCAGAAATCCCTGAGCTCCAGGTCCCAAAGTGGACTTTACAAAATACTGAGGAAACGGAAAAGCCAGTTTCCTCTTCATGTTACAAGCTCCCTGGAGCCCCTCAACCCATCTGGGTCACAACCACACACATACTAACTATGTAACTATGTAACATCCTCCTTGTAGACCCTGGCAGGGCAACGCTCTGCCACAATATATATATATATATATATATATATATATATATATATATATATATATATATATATATATATATATATATATATATATATATATATATATATATATATATATATATATATATATATATATATATATATATATATATATATATATATATATATATATATATATATATATATATATATATATATATATATATATATATATATATATATATATATATATATATATATATATATATATATATATATATATATATATATATATATATATATATATATATATATATATATATATATATATATATATATATACTAGACTGCCTGCACTGCATATTATTATGGGGAAATTTGCTTTGATACAAAAGTGCTTTGGATTACAAGCATGTTTCCTGGAACGAATAATGCTCGCAATCCAAGGTTTTACTGTACCTGAAATAAATGAATAAATATTTGGGTTGGAGTTAGGCGTTGTTAATTTAATTCTCGTAATGTGTAAAGTTATACTTTTTGTGTTCTATTTTAGGGTGCTGCAGTGCTGGTTCTTTGGGCAGAACCTTTGTTACCGTTTTCTTGCAGAATGATAACACTCACTCACCAAACATGCAATCCTTTGAGCTTTTTATCAACACATACAGTCCATTGACAACTGTGTCTGTCTCGATAAATGATGTCCTATATCAGAGCGACCAAATTGAGGAAGATTCAACCAGCTATACAATCTCCCTTCCTTCACACGTGGAGCTGTCGGGAGTGGCTATCTCCAAGAATGTGATCCTCATCAACTCTGACAAAGATATATCCGTTACGTCCATAATAAAAAATGGGCTGAGCTCCGATACTAGCATTGTGTATCCTGTGGATGAGCTTGGCTTGGAGTACTACATAGTGACTCCTTCAGGAAAAATAAGGGAAGCGGTAGGGGGGGGTGCAAGGTCAGCATCAGGTATAGCGATAGCTGCAGGGACAGGATTAGAAGGTGGAAAATCGGAGTTTGCCGTGGTAAGTACGGAGACGTCCACCACTGTGGATATCTACCTAAAGGGAACAGTCAATTACAAAGGTGTGAAGTATGGGCCACAAGAGGTTCTCACTGTTACCTTGTCCTCTTACACTGCTATCCAAATACAAAGCACAGAGGATCTCTCCGGTACCAGGATTGTATCTCAGAAACCTGTTGCCGTGTTGAGTGGTAGCTCATCTGTAGGGGTCGTATGCATCCTTGTCTACGAGCAGCTGACACCGGTTAGTAGCTGGGGTAAAGACTTTATTGTCACACCTGCTCCAAAAACTGAGTACGACGCAGCGTTTGTTGTAGCTTCACAGAGGACAACCGTTCAGTACTACTCCGACCTGAATTCAAAAAAACAATTAACTGTTGCCGCTGGAGAATTTTTGAAGATCGTCATCGAACCTCAGCACCCCATTAATATCACAGCCAGTGCAGGAATAGAAGTGGTGTTCTATGGAAGAAGCTTGGTAAAGGGGGTGGGCTATATTTTTTTGGCAGTTCCGCCAGTTAACAAATACTGCTACTCCTACAGGCCACCGCCTCGTAATGCTTTCCTAAATTTTGCAGTGCTCATTGCAAAAACCGATAACGCTCCACAAATACTTTTCAGCAATGCCAAACTTACCTGGGTAAGCATTCCGGGAACATATTATTCTTGGACAACACAGAAAGTGAGTGCTACCCGACCAGAACTTTTTTTCACTGCCTCTTCACCCTTCTTGCTGCTGTCTTATGGAGCCATGATAACTGATACTATCACCTATGGATCTGTTGGTATATGCGCAGATGGTAAGTTTGCCTATTTATTTTTAAGCTTTACTATTCGGATGCAAATTTATTTTATTTAACAGCTTCCCGACCGGCGCACGACCATGTACGTCGTCAGAATGGCACGGACATGCAAAAGGGCATACAGGTACGTCCCCTTTAAGATTGCCATTGCACGCCGGTCAGGACCCCCGTGAGTCCGGACGCGGGTCCCACGGACTCGATCACTGCGGGGATACCCGCGACCGTCTCGTGGGATGGCTGAACGGGGAGATGCGGAAGTAAACAGCATCTCCCCGTTCTGCCTAGCAACTAGTGACACCGATTTCTGCTCCCTGTGATTGGAGCAGAGATCAGTGTTCACTAAATCACAGCCACGCCCCCCCCCACAGTTAGTAACACGCCCCTAGGAACACTTAACCCCTACACTGCCACCTAGTGGTTAACCCCTTCACTGCCAGTGTCATTTACACAGGTATCAGTGCATTTAAATAGCACCAATTGCTGTATAAATGACAATGGTCCCAAAAATGTGTCAAAAATGTCCGATGTGTCTGCCATAATGTTGCAGTCACAATAAAAATCCCTGATCGCCGCCATTTACTAGTAAAAAAAATAATTATTATAAAAAAAAATGCTATAAAACGATCCCCTATTTTGTAAACGCTATAACTTCTGCGCAAACCAATCAATAATCGCTTATTGCGATTTTTTTTTTTTACCAAAATATGTAGAAGAATACGTATCGGCCTAAACTGAGGAAAAAAAACGTTTTTTTATATATTTTTGGGGGATATTTATTATAGCAAAAAGTCAAAAATAATGATTTTTTTTCAAAATTGCCGCTCTTTTTTTGTTTATAACGCAAAAAATAAAATCCGCAGGGGGCGATCAAATACCACCAAAAGAAAGCTCTATTTGTGGGGAAAAAGGGATGCCAGTTTTGTTTGGGAGCACGTCGCACGACCGCGCAATTGTCAGTTAAAGCCGACGCAGTGCCGAATCGCAAAAAGTGGTCTGGTCTTAAGCCAGCAAAGTGGTCCGGTCTGAAAGTGGTTAAAGTTGAACGGTGAACTACACAGATGAAATGCATACCCTGTATTCCCAAAAGTATTGGGACGCATGCCTTTACACACACATGAACTTTAATCACATCCCAGTCTTAGTCCGTAGGGTTCAATATTTAGTTGGCCCACCTTTTGCAGCTATAACAGCTTCAATTCTTCTGGGAAGGCCGTCCACAAGGTTTAGGAGTGTGCCTATGGGAATGTTTTACCATTCTTCCAGAAGCGTATTTGTGAGGTCAGGCACTGAGGTTGGAGAAGAAGGCCTGGCTCGCAGTCTCCGCTTGAATTCAGGGGTGCTCAAACTTTTGAAGAGCGAGGGCCACTTAAAGCGGAGGTTTGCCCACCGCTGCAAACATTAAAAGCCAGCAGCTGCACATACTGCAGCTGCTAACTTTTGATAATCGGACACTTACCTGTCCTGGAGTCCAGCGATGTCTGCAACCACAGCTGATGTTTCCATCAACTGTCGGGTGCATACTGCCTCCCCCTGTATAACATGTGTGTTTTTTTTAATTTTAGAATGACTTAAGGAAATATTTCAGCCTTTAGAACCACGTTAATCCTTCTCTGGGTTGGTTTACTTATGCCGCGTACACACAATCGGAATTCTCGTCGGAAAAAGCTGTGGCGGTTTTCCCGACGGAATTGCGATGGAATTCCGCTCAAACTGTCTTGCCTACACACGGTCACACCAAATTCCGACCGTCAAGAACGCGGTGACGTACAACACTACAACGAGCCGAATTCAATGCTTCCGAGCATGCGTCGAATTGTTTCTGAGCATGCGTAGGAATTTTGCGCGTCAGAATTGCTACAGACGATCGGAATTTCCGATAGAAACCTTTTCCGTCTGAAAAATTTAGAACATGCCCTCAATTCTTTGCTGTCGGAAATTCGGCCAGCAAAATTCCGATGGAGCCTACACACGGTCGCATTTTCCGATGAAAAGCTCTCGTCTGTCTTTTTCTGGCCGGAATTCCGATTGTGTGTACGCCGCATTAGGCTCACTCACATTTGTAAATCACAAAGTTTCAATATTAATTGTATAATTACCGTATATACTCGAGTATAGGCCGACCCGAATATAAGCCGAGGCACCTAATTTTACCACAAACAACTGGGAAAACTTATTGACTCGAGTATAAGCCTAGGGTGAGAAATGCGCAGCTACTGTAAGTGGAAAAGAGGGTCAACGATGCCCATTTGCAGCCTCACTGTGCCCATGCAGATGGACACAGTTGACCGATTTGGGGCCCTGTATCTCAGGGTCACTTAGTGCTAGGTACCCCATCTTTGGATATGTTGTAGTGCTAGTTCAACTGGGTTTGTCTCTAGACCCAAGTGGCCCCGAGATAGGGGGCCCCAAAGTCGGGTCGGAAATTTTTTTTTTTGCTGCAGAAAAGTGCTTGACTCGAGTATAAGCCGAGGGGGGCACTTTCAGCACAAAAAAATGTGCTGAAAAACTCGGCTTATACTCGAGTATATACGGTACATTTTTTTCTGTTCCCCAAGAAAAGATGTATTCAACAAAAATACAAAACAGTCTCACAGCCTATTATAATATATCATTAATATCATTCATCTTCACCGCCTACCATAGCTCCTCGGAAGCCAACCTGCAGTGATGTACGATGTCGAACCAGAGAAAAATGCCAAATTATCAATGAAATTCCAACTTGTGGGGCGATTTCTGAAGCCCATTGTCACACAGTCGGTGATCCTCATTATAAGACCTTTGATGGTCGCTTTTATGACTTCCAAGGCACCTGCACCTACACAATCGCCAAGACTTGCGGCAACAACAGCCTTACCAATTTTAGTATTGAGGCCAAAAATGAGAATCGGGGCAACACTAAAGTTTCCTATGTCAGTAATGTGACTGTCAGGATCCTATACCCTCAAGAAGATATTGTTATAAATGTGGTGAGAAATGACATTGGGTTTGTAAAGGTAAGTGACCAAGTACTCTATATTGAAAATGGCCAAATGTTTGCCGACACTTTACCATAACACCCATATGAGCTGGTAAAGAATATACATGTGCAATTTGTTTAGTTCCAAATTAGTTTTTCAACGAAACTTTTGATATATTTGAAATAAGGAAAACCCGTTAAACAGATTTTTCTGAAAACAAAAACGTTAAAATTCTGAAAAAGTTAGAAAATGTAAAAATTTGAAATTTGAAAATTTGAAAAAATCTGAAAGTTCAAAAGAATGAAAATCCGAAATAATAACTGACTAAGTAATAATAATAATAACTATTCTAACTATTAAATTATAGGTATTGTAATTTCCTTTCAAATTTGGTTGTTAGTGAACTTAACAAATATGAATTTATCCAAAGTTATAAATTATCTGAAATAACAATTATCCACATCTAAACAAATGGAACATAACAAATTAATAATAAAAAAAACTTTTTATTATTATTATTATTATTTATTATTATTAGTTCGTACTTTATATTAAAAATAGGCAAACTTTTGCTGACACTTTACCATAACACCCATATGAGCTGGTAAGGAATATACATGTGCAATTTGTTTAGTTCCAAATTAGTTTTTCAACGAAACTTGACAAATTCGTTAATTTGGATATATTCGAAGTAAGGAAAACCTGTTAAACATATTTTTCCAAAAACAAAAATTCGGAAAAAATTTGAAAATGCAAAAATTTGAAATTTGAAAATGCAAAAATTTGAAATTTGAAAATTTGAAAAAATATGAAAGTTCAAAAGAATGAAAATCCGAAATAATAACTGACTAAGTAATAATAATAATAACTATTACTAACTATTAAATTATAGTTATTGGAATTTCCTTTCAAATTTGGTTGTTAGTGAACTTAACAAATATGAATTTATCCAAAGTTATGAATTATCTGAAATAACAATTATCCGCATCTAAACAAATGGAACATAACAAATGAATAATAGTAATAAAAACTTTTTATTATTATTATTATTTATTATTATTAGTTCGTACTTTATATTAAAAATGGGCAAACATTTGCTGACACTTTACCATAACACCCATATGAGCTGGTAAGGAATATACTTGTGCAATTTGTTTAGTTCCAAATTAGTTTTTCAACGAAACTTGACAAATTTGTTAATTTGGATATACTCAAAATAAGGAAAACCCGTTAAACATATTTTTCGGAAAACAAAAATTTGAAAATTCAGAAAAAAATTGAAAATGCAAAAATTTGAAATTTGAAAATTTGAAAAAATCTGAAAGTTCAAAAGAATGAAAATCCAAAATAATAACTGACTAAGTAATAATGATAACAACTATTACTAACTATTAAATTATAGGTATTGGAATTTCCTTTCAAATTTGGTTGTTAGTGAACTTAACAAATATGAATTTATCCGAAGTTATGAATTATCTGAAATAACAATTATCCGCAACAAATCTAAACAAATGGAACATAACAAATTAATAATAATAAAAACGTTTTATTATTATTATTATTTATTATTATTAGTTCGTACTTTATACTAAAAATGGGCAAACTTTTGCTGACACTTTACCAAAACATCCATATGAGCTGGTAAGGAATATACATGTGCAAATTGTTTAGTTCCAAATTAGTTTTTCAACGAAACTTGACAAATTAGTTAATTTGGATATATTCGAAATAAGGAAAACCCGATTTTTTACCATAACACCCATATGAGCTGGTAAGGAATATACATGTGCAAATCGTTTAGTTCCAAATTAGTTTTTCAATGAAACTTGACAAATTAGTTAGTTTGGATATATTCGAAATAAGGAAAACCCGTTAAACAGATTTTTCCAAAAACAAAAATTTTTAAATTCTGAAAAAAAATTGAAAATGTAAAAATTAGAAATTAGAAAATTTGAAAAAATCTGAAATTTCAAAGAATGAAAATCCAAAATAATAACTGACTGAGTAATAATAATAATACTAATAATAACTATTACTATTAAATTATAGGTATTGGAATTTCCTTTCAAATATTTAACGAAATAAGGAAAACCCGTTAAACATAACATCCATATGAGCTGGTAAGGAATATATCCAAAAACAAAAATTTTTTTAAAAATTTTAAAATTCTGAAAAAAAATTGAAAATGTAAAAATTAGAAATGAGAAAATTTGAAAAAATCTGAAATTTCAAAGAATGAAAATCCAAAATAATAACTGACTGAGTAATAATAATAATACTAATAATAACTATTACTATTAAATTATAGGTATGGAATTTCCTTTCAAATTTGGTTGTTAGTGAACTTAACAAATATGAATTTATCCAAAGTTATGAATTATCTGAAATAACAATTATCCACATCTAAACAAATGGAACATAACAAATTAATAATAATAAAAATTTTATTATTAAAATAAAAATTAAAAATAAAAAATCTTTTTATTATTATTATTTATTTTTTTTATTATTATTAGTTTGTACTTTATGTTAAATATGGGCAAACATTTGCTGACACTTTGCCATAACACCCATATGAGCTTGCAGGGTATAGACATGTGAAATTCGTTTAGTTTCAAATTTCCTTTATGTCAAACTGGTCAAACCATGTCTTTTTGAAGATGTTGGTTGAGAAGAACTGAGTAATTCCAATCCATTCCACAGGTGTTTTAGTAGGGTTCAGGTTGGGGCTCTGTGCAGGACAGGAGAGTTCCTCCACACCAAATTGGCCAAACTACATCTTTATCCACATGCCGACCGGGCCATAGCCGAAAGATGGCTACAGCGCGGTTGGCTTATTCCTCCCAGAAACTTGTACCCGCGCGCCCCCTGGGGCGTGCGCTTGGGAACATCGGGCCGAGGACCCGGCGCATCGCAGATCACGGTAAACCGCCGCTAATAGCGGCCGTTTACCGCGTGATCCCTCCATCAAATGACAGGGGGATCACATGTACACAAACCGGCGTCAAGTCATGACGCCGGTTCCTCCCTCCCCACTCTGTACCGATCGGTACAGTGAGAGGGGAGAAGCGGAGAGGGGGAGAGACGGGACCAGTGCTGTGGGCTGGATGTGTAGTGCCCACAGCGCTGGTCAGTGACAGCTACTCTGCCATCACTGTGCAATACTCTGCCACCACTGTGCCAATACACTGCCACACTGTGCAATACACTGCACCACTGCAATACTCTGCCACCACTGTGCAATACTCTGCCAGCACTGTACAATACTCTGCCACTACTCTGCCACCACTGCAATACACTGCCACCACTGTGCAATACTCTTCCACCACTCTGCCACCACTGTGCAATACTCTGCCACCACTGTGCAATACTCTGCCACCACTGTACAATACTCTGCCACCACTGTACAATACTCTGCCACCACTGTACAATACTCTGCCACCACTGTACAATACTCTGCCAACAGTGTACAATACTCTGCCAATACTGTACAATACTCTGCCACCACTGTACAATACTCTGCTAATACTGTACAATACTCTGCCACCACTGTACAATACTCTACCAATACTGTGCAACACTGCAACACTGCAATACTCTGCCAATACTCGCCAATACTCTGCCAATACTTGCCAATACTCTGCCAATATTCTGCAATAAATTTGAAACAAACAAAGAATTATTATTATTTTTTTTAACGAATTTTCAGTATTTTTTGATTTATATCGCAACAAATAAAAAACCCAGCGGTGATTAAATACCACCAAAAGAAAGCTCTATTTGCGTGGAAAAAAAGGACACAAAATTCATTTGGGTACAGTGTTGCATGACTGAGTAATTGTCACTCAAAATGTGAGAGCACCGAAAGCTGAAAAATGGTCTGGTTAGGAAGGGGGTTTAAGTGCCCAGTGGGTAAGTGGTTAAGGAGTTGGCAATATAATAGATATGCTTTGAAGCCGAGTTATATTTGAAATATTCATACTCTTTCTCTTCTATCCCTCTGTTCTAGGTAGATAACAAACGTCAGCGACTCCCTTTAATTCTCAATAATAAAATCTCCATTTTCCAGTCTGGCATTTTTGTAAATATTGTGACTGATTTCCACCTAAGAGTGCTGTATGACTGGAACTCCTTGCTATATGTATACATTTCCAGCAGCTATTTCCAGAATGTGTGCGGAATGTGCGGCAACTACAATGAGAATCCCTCAGATGACTTTGCCACACCGCCTGGAACCCTGGCAGCTAGCCCGAATGATTTTGGCAAAAGTTGGAAAGTGAACGATGGCGATAACTCTTGTTGGCACGATTGCAACGGGGAGTGCAAACGTTGCCCGACGGCCTCGGAGAAAAACTTTCTGAATGATCAGAAATGTGGGCTCCTTTCTGCAGCGAGAGGTCCATTCAACCAGTGCCATGCAATAATAGAGCCAAAAAAATTTGTAGACAATTGTGTATATGATGTATGCTTGAATGGAGGCTCCAAGATCATTTTATGTCAGAGCCTGGCAACGTACGTCTCTATATGCCAAAGAAACAAGGTTCAAATTGGGGATTGGAGAGCACTGGCTGGATGTCGTAAGTATATATTGGACAAAAGTTACTTCTTTTTTTAACCACTTCAATAGACACCTTCCTTTTCAGCTTTCAGCGCTGTCGCACTTTGAATGACAATTGCGCGGTCATACAACACTGTACCCAAACAGAATTTTTATAATTTTGTTCCCACAAATAGAGCTTTATTTTGGTGGTATTTGATCACCTCTGCGATTTAAATTTTTTGCACAACAACAACAACAACGACTGCAAATTTTGAAAAAAACTAGTTTTTCTTTGTTTCTGTTAATCTTTTTTGTAAATAAGTACGTTTTCATCTTCAATGACGGGCACTGATATGGCTGCACTGACGGGCACTGATAAGCGGCACTGATGGGCACTGATGATGAGGTGGCACTGATGGCCACTGATGATGGGCACCGATATTTGGCAGTGATAGGTGGCACTGATGGGCACTGATAGGTGGCACTGGTAGGCAGCACTGATGGGCACTCATAGGTGGCACTGATGGGTACGTATGGGTGGCACTGATGGGTACTTATGGGTGGCAAGGATAGGTGGCATGGATAGACACTAATGGGCACTGATAGGTGGGCACTGATAGGCACGGATGGGCACTGATAGGTGGCACTGCTGGACACTGATGGGTGGCACTGATGACACTGATGGGTGGCATTGCTGGGCATCACTTATTTTTGTTGGTACATGATGGTGCCAGTCAGTGCCCATTTGTGGGCACTGACTGGCACAGATTGGGCATCATTTGCACATGTGGATGGCCATGGGGTACATACCTGGCCATCCACATGTTGTCCGATTCCCTGGTGGTCCTATGAAGATGCAAATTAAGGACTCTGAACGGCCGCACTCCAAGAAAAATTCAAAAGCCTTTATTGGTAAACTATGGAATCACACAAAAATAGGTCACAGCAAAGCAAGAAAATAGCTAATGCATTTCACACTACCAAGAGTGCTTACTCATCCGTGGTGGTCCTAGTGGTGTCCCTGGTGGTCAAGTGCGGGCAATGAGGGGGGGCTGCACTAATAAACAATCAGCGCAGACCACCCTGTCAGGAGAGCCGACGATCGGCTCTCCTTTACTTGCGTCTGTCAGACGCGAGTGAGGAAAAGCCGATCCCTGGCTTTTCCTGTTGACATCGTGATCAGCCGTGATTGGACACGGCTGATCACATGGTAAAGAGCCTCCGCCGGAGACTCTTTACCGAGATCAGTGTAGCGGTGTGTCAGACTGACACATCGCTCCACCGATCACCGCGATGCGTGCCCCCACAGGCACGCAGCAGCATGTTATCCTGAAGGACGTCATATGACGCCCAGTCAGGATAACAGAACCACCGCCCGGCCGTCATTCTGCTATAGGCCGGGCGGGAAGTGGTTAAAAAACATAATAAGGATGACATTACAGGTAAGGCCCAAAATCGTATAAATTATGAAAGGGTATTAAGATATAGGTAGACAGTTTACTTCTTTTGCTTTTCCAAGATGACTTTGGGTCTAATGCCGCCTACACATGGTCGGAATTTAATAAAGCAAAGGGGTTTATAAGAAATTTATTTTGTACCTTTTATGGCTCATGACTTAATATAACACAAGAAAGTCCCATTAGTTCCTATTATTTTTCCTTATATACATGAACCTGACCACTTTTGCTTTTAGCTTTACAGTGTCCTGCCAACAGTCAGTACAAACAATGCGGTGAAGCTTGTAATCCAACATGCAATGATGCCGCCATCAAGCCCTCATCCTGTTCCTCACCATGCATAGAGACCTGCCAATGTGATGATGGATTTGTGCTGGATGGAGGAAAATGCATACCCAAAGCCATGTGTGGCTGCATCTTTGAAGGAAAGGTTTATGCCCCAAATGAAATATTTTGGAGGGATGACAAGTGTAAGGAGCAATGTATGTGTAACCCAAACACTAAGACAGTGGATTGTAAAAATACTAATTGTAAGCCTGCTGAGACCTGTGCTGTGGTCAATGGGATCCAAGACTGCTATCCCAAATTTTATGGCACTTGCACAGAATCAGGGGATCCACACTATCACACCTTTGATGGTGTGAATTATGACTTCCAGGGCACTTGTGTCTACCTGCTTACAGGACTCTGCAACAACACTGGAGATCTGGTGGACTTCCAAGTCCATGTCCAAAATGAAAATAGAGGTAATAAACTGGTCTCTTACTCTGCTGAAGTACGGGTGATCATATATGATCTTTCAGTGATAATCAGTCGACATTACCCAGGCAAGATTCTGGTAAGTTATCAGATATTTTATGATTATGTTCTAAATTTAGATAACTACAGAGCTGCATTCATTTGAGTCTTTTATTTAGGATTGGAGTTTAGCTTTGAATGTCCCAAAACATACAGCTCAGTGGTTTCAGAAATGTGTAATCTATTGTAACCTCTCCTGTTCCTTTTACAGGTGAATGGGTTTTTGACCAACCTCCCTTTTTTTGTTGACAAAGGTACGGACACAGTGTCTGTCTATCAAGAATCCTCTAAAGCTCTTCTCAAGACAAGGTTTGGTTTAAAGGTCTTCTTCGACTGGGACAGTTCGGTTGCTGTTAAGGTCCCAGGCACCTATGCCAGACAGCTCTGTGGATTGTGTGGCAACTTTAATGGCGGAAAGAAAAATGAGTTTGTTATGAGGGATGGTAAGATCGCTGCCAATCCAACAATCTTTGGGCAAAGCTGGAAAGTACGATCCATACCTGGGTGCACTGAAGATAAGACGCCTGACTGCTCTAAAATAACAGCTTTGGAACAAGAGTTCCGCAGCACTAAATCTGGTTGTGGTATCCTAATAGATAAGAATGGACCTTTCCGTGCCTGCCATGCTGTGGTGGACCCAGAAGACAGCTTTAAAGACTGCGTGTTTGATGCTTGCTACTATGAGAAACAACAAGTTGTCAAGTGCAAGATCATCACCAGTTATGTCTTGTCTTGTCAAGCTGCAGGCGGGATTGTATACCAGTGGAGGTCAAACACATTTTGCAGTAAGTTGAATACCACTGTATCCTTTTAAGACTTGTTAAATTTGTTAATTTCTTAACCACTTCAGCCCCGGACCAATTGGCAGCCAAAGGACCAGGCCCCTTTTTGCGATTCGGCACTGCGTCGCTTTAACTGACAATTGCGCGGTCGTGCGACGTGGCTCCCAAACAAAATTGGCGTCCTTTTTTTCCCACAAATAGAGCTTTCTTTTGGTGGTATTTGATCGCCCCTGCGGTTTTTATTTTTTGCGCTATAAACAAAAATAGAGCGACAATTTTGAAAAAAAATGCAATATTTTTTACTTTTTGCTATAATAAATATCCCCAAAAAATATAAAAAAAACATTTTTTTTTCCTCAGTTTAGGCCGATACGTATTCTTCTACATATTTTTGGTAAAAAAAAATCGCAGTTAGCGATTATTGATTGGTTTGCGCAAAAGTTATAGCGTTTACAAAATAGGGGATAGTTTTATAGCATTTTTATTAATATTTTTTTTTTTACTAGTAATGGCGGCGATCAGCGATTTTTATTGTGACTGCGACATTATGGCGGACACATCGGACATTTTTGACACATTTTTGGGACCATTGTCATTTATACAGAAATCAGTGCTATTTAAATAGCACTGATTCCTATGTAAATGACAGTGGCAGTGAAGGAGTTAACCACTAGGGGGCGGGGAGGAGTTAGTGTGACGTATTGTGTTTTTTTTTACAGTAGGGGGTGTGGCTGTACGTCTGACGTCATTGATCGGCTTTCCCGATGACAGGGAACAGCCGATCAATGACAGGCAGAGTAGGAAGCGCGGGGAGAGGTTTGTTTACCCATACCTCTCCCTGTTCTTCAGCTCTGTGACCCGATCGCGGGACACCAGCGGCGATCGGGTCCGCTGGTCCCGCGGCCGTGGTCACGGAGCTCCCGACCGGGTTGCGAGCGCGCCGGCGGCGCGCGCGACCCCACAGCTAGGCAATTAAAGGGGACGTATATATACGTCCTTTTGCCTGCCCGTGCCATTCTGTAGACGTATATCTACATGAGGCGGTCGGGAAGCGGTTAAAACATATACCCCGCCCCCCCCAGGGCTTACTGTCCCACTCTACATGCATACATTGATTTCTTTCCCCTTGCTGCTGCCTTGAATTCCAAGATCCTTCCGGCACATTGTGTACAGAAAATGTTCTTGGTAAATGTAGTTCTGGTGGCGTGCCTAAGTCAATAAAAAATAAGCTTCCACAAATGGCCACTGCCAGAATTTTACGAGCCCGGTAATGATGTCATAATAAGCTGTTTCTTGCTATAAAAACAAGGTAAAACCATTGCATCGAATGATTGGTAAGCTGCAAAATATTACATTTTTGGTTTTGGGTTGAATTCCGCTTTAATGGAATCAAGGTAGAGTGTCAAAAATACAGTGCCTTGGAAAAGTATTCACCCCCTTGGCTTTTTCCTTATTTTGTTACTTTACAGCCTTTAGTTCAATGTTTTTTTTTTTTTTTATCTGAATTATATGTGATGGATCAAAACACAATAGTCTAAGTTGGTGAAGTAAAATTATAAAAATATATACATAAAACAGTTTTTCTGAAATAAAAAACTGATAATTGGCATGTGCGTATGTATTCACCCCCTTTGTTATGAAGCCCATAAAAACCTCTGGTGCAACCAATTACCTTCAGGTGTCACATAATTAGTGAAATGATGTCCGGACAAAGTTGTCAGAAAATCCGATCATTCTAAACATGGTGACGTTCGTTGCGTACGACGGAACTACGTAGAGGCGATTAGCCAATAGATTTGGTCTCCTAATTTGATCTGAGCATGGGTGGCACTTTGTCCGTTGGAATTCTCTACACACGATCGGAAAAAATCCAATTGGATTTTGTTGTCGGAAAATTTGAGAGCAGGATCTCAAATTTTTTTCGTCTGAAATTCCGACGGAAAAAGTCAGCTGGAGCCCACACATGGTCGGATTTTCCGACAACATAGTCCGATCTGACATTTTCCATCGGAATTTCCGACCATGTGTACGGGGCATAAGTGTCACATGATCTGTCATTACATAGACACATCTTTTTTGAAAGGCCCCAGAGGCTGCAACACCTATGCAAGAGGCACCACTAACCAAACACTGCCGTGAAGACCAAGGAACTCTCCAAACAAGTAAGGGACAACATTGTTGAGAAGTACAAGTCACGGTTAGGTTATAAAAAAAATATCCAAATCTTTGATGATCCCCAGGAGCACCATCAAATCTATCATAACCAAATGGAAAGAACATGGCACAACAGAAAACCTGCCAAGAGACAGCCACACACCAAAACTCCTGGACCGGGCAAGGAGGGCATTAATCAGAGAGGCAGCACAGAGACCTAAGGTAACCCTGGAGGAGCTGCAGAGTTCCACAGCAGAGACTGGAGTATCTGTACATAGGACCACAATAAGCCGTACGCTCCATAGACCATAGAGTTGGGCTTTATGGCAGAGTGGCCAGAAGAAAGCCATTACTTTCAGCAAAAAACAAAATGTCACGTTTTGAGTTTGTGAAAAGTCATGTGGGAGACTCCCAAAATGTATGGATGAAAGTGCTCTGGTCTGATGAGACTAAAATGTAACTTTTTGGCCATCAAAGAAAACGCTATGTCTGGTGCAAACCCAACACATCACATCACCCAAAGAACACCATCCCCACTGTGAAACAGGGTGGTGGCAGCATCATGCTGTGGGAATGTTTTTCATCCGTCGGGACTGGGAAACTGGTCAGAGTTGAGGGAAATATGGATGGTGCTAAATAGAGGGATATTCTTGAGCAAAACGTATACCACTTTGTGTGTGTTTTGAGGCTAGGACAGAGGTTCACCTTCCAGCAGGACAATGACCCCAAACACAATGCTAAAGCAACACTTGAGTGGTTTAAGGGGAAACATGTAAATGTGTTGGAATGGCCTAGTCAAAACCCAGACCTCAATCCAATAGAAAATCTGTGGTCAGACTAAAGCCCCATACACACGGTAGGATTTTCCGATGGATTCTGTCCTATCCTACAATGTTGTCGGAAAATCAGACCGTGTGTAGGCACCATCGGACAGTTTCCATCAGATTGTCTGACGGACAAAGTCCTATCTCCTGCTGGATAGATTTTTGGACAACAAGGTCCGATCACACCAAATCCGATCGTGTGTATGGTAGTCCGACCGGACAAAGTGCTACGCATGCTCAGATCACATTACAAGACCAAAGCTATTGGCTACTAGCCTCTACGTAGTCCCGTCGTAGGCAACAAACGTCACCACGTTCAGAATGATTGGATTTTCCGACAACTTTGTCCGACCGTGTGTACACAAAACCAACATCAGACAAAGTATGACGGACATGGTCTGACGGACCTGGTCCTCGGATAATCCGCACGTGTGTATGGGGCTTTAAAGATTGCTGTTCACAAGAGCAAACCATCCAACTTGAAGGAGCTGGAGCAGTTTTTCAAGGAGGAATGGGCAAAAATCCCAGTGGTAAGATGTGGCAAGACTCATAGAGACTTATCCAACATGACTTGGAGCTGTGATAGCTGCAAAAGGTGGCTCTACAAAGACTTTAGGGGGGTGAATAGTTATGCACATTGACTTTTTCTGATATTTTGTCCTATTTGTTGTTTGCTTCACAATAAAAAAAAAAAAACATCTTCAAAGTTGTGGATAGTATATAGTCAATAGTTGTGCATGTTTTGTAAATTAAATGATGCAAATCATCAAACAATCCATGTTAATTCCAGGTTGTGAGGCAACAAAACATGAAAAATGGCAAGAGGGGTGAATATTTTTGCAAGGCAATGTACACCTAGGACATATTTGAAGGTTTTTCTGGTGTGCCTTGAACTAGAAGTGATGGTGTACATACATACAGTATCTCACAAAAGTAAGTACACCCCTCACATTTTTGTAAATATTTTATTCTATCTTTTCATGTGACAACACTGAAGAAATGACACAATGTGCAGCCAGCATTGCTACAGAGGTTGTAGGGGTGGGGGGGTCAGCCTGTCAGTGCTCAGACCATATGCCACACACTCCATCAAGTTGGTCTGCATGGCTGTCGTCCCAGAAGGAAGCCTCTTCTAAAGATGATACACAAGAAAGCCCGCAAACAGTTTGCTGAAGACAAGCAGACTAAGGACATGGATTAATGGAACCATGTCCTGTTGTCTGATGAGACCAAGATAAACGTATTTGATTCAGATGGTGTCAAGCGTGTGTGGGGAGGTGAGCAGTACAAAGACAAGTGTGTCTTGCCTACAGTCAAGCATGGTGGTGGGAGTGTCATGGTCTGGAGCTGCTTGAGTGCTTCCGGCACTGGAGAGCTACAGATCATTGAGGGAACCATGAATGCCAACATATACTTAGACATACTGAAGCAGAGCATGATCCCCTGCTTTCAGAGACTGGGCTGCAGGGCAGTATTCCAACATGATAACCACCCCAAACACACCTCCAAGAGACCACTGCCTTGCTAAAGAAGCTGAGGGTAAAGGTGAAGAACTGGCCAAGCATGTCTCCAGACCTAAACCCTATTGAGCATCTGTGGGGCATCCTCAAACGGAAGGTGGAGGAGTGCAAGGTCTCTAATATTCACCAGCTCCGTGATGTCATCATGGAAGAGGACTCCAGGGGCAACCTGTGAAGCTCTGGTGAACTCCATGCCCAAGAGGGTTAAGGCAGTGCTAGAAAATGATGGCGGCCACATTAAATATTGATACTTTGGGCCAAATTTAGACATTTTCACTTAGGGGTGTACTCACTTTTGTTGACAGCAGTTTAGACATTAATGGCTGTGTTTTGAGTTATTTTGAGGGGACAGCAAATTTACACTGTTATACAAGCTGTACACTCACTACTTTACATTGTAGCAAGGTGTAATTTCTTCAGTGTTGTCCAATGAAAAGATAGAATAAAATATTCACAAAAATGTGAGGGGTGTACTCACTTTTGTGAGATACTGTATATGTTGTTGTAGAATATACCTATAACCAACAGTTTTGTCATTTTGTTAATCCCAGGACCAGTCTGCCCAAAGAAAAGCCACTATGAAATCTGTGCATCAGGGTGCGCTTCAACATGTTACTCTCTCTCCCCTCCTTTGGGATGCGACCCTGTTTGTTCTGAAGGATGCCAATGCGATGATGGCTTTATTCTTAGCGGTGGAGACTGTGTTCCCATATCCAGCTGTGGTTGCACATACAACAATACATACTACCAGTTGGGTGAAGTATTTTACTCCAATGGACTCTGCAACCAGAAGTGCGTATGTACAGAGGGAGGAGCTGTAAAGTGCAAACCTTTCACTTGTGGGTCCAACGAAGAGTGCAAAGTGATTGATGGAGTCCAGAAATGCCAGCCAGTAGGCTCGGCACAGTGCTCTGCAGTTGGTGAACCCCACTACAAGTCATTTGATGGCCGGGCATTTGACTTTCAAGGCACTTGTACCTACACCTTGTCCAAAACCGTGACAAACAATGCCAATCTGGTACCTTTTTGCATCAATGTGAAAAATGAAAAATGGGGCAATGGTCGCGTGGCCGTTACCAAACTAGTATCTTTTGAAGTCTACGGATATAATCTCATCCTTCAGTATAATGTCCAAGGTCAGATATTGGTAAGTCATAGCAATCATTTTGATCCATGCAACAGATTTCTAAGCCTAATCTCCTAGGGGTTATATATTGTAATCTGGAGAGACCAGGATCAGCTAGCTGCTTGTAAAAGTAAAGTCTTTATTGTTCTCTTAAAACAAGCAAAACAAAAACATTTTTTTTTTTTAGCAAAAAACAGTCCATAATTCTGGTGCATTGAAAACAACAGAATGGCTCACCGACAATATACCAGTCCCACTCTAGGGTTTGGGGGTTTACGTCTGCTTCAGGTTACCTGCCACAGGAGCTCAGCAAAAAAAAATTTCAGCTTCCAGACATTTCTAAATTTCTCCCAGCTGTGCCGAAAAATTAGTTTGCTTTATTCTTATTTATTTTTTTTTATTTTTTTAGTTTTCCGGGTCATTTGTTATGATCGCAATTCATAAATTCATAAATTCAATAATTTGAAAATCCAAAAATGAGAAAGAATAATTAACTAACTAACTAATAATAACTAACTATTAAATTATAGGTATTGTAAAATTCAAATTTGGCTGTTAGTGAACGTAACAAATAATAATTTATCTGAAGTTACGAAATATTCAAAATAATGAATGCCACATCTAAACAAATGGAACAGAACAAATTATAATAATAACTTAAATAAAATAAAAATACTTTAATAAAATAATATTAACTTAACTATTACTAAGTATTAAATTATTAAATTATAAAGTATTGGAATTTCCTTTCAAATCGTTAGTGAATGTAACGAATACAAATTTATCCGAAGTTACAAATTATCCGAAATAACGAATGCTGTATTTTAAACGAACATTACGTAACAAATTACTAATAATAAATAACAATAATAATAATATAAAACTTTTTATTATTGTTATTTATTATTAGTAATTTGTTATGTTACATTTGTTTAGATACGGCATTCAATATTTAGGATAATTCGTAACTTCGGATAAATATTTCATATTCGTTACATTCACTAGCAGCCAAATTTGAAAGGATTAATGACACTGGCAGGGATGGGTTTAACCAGTGGCGGCCCGTCCATAGGGGGCGCCCGGGCGCCGCCCCCCCCTCCTTGCAGTTAAAAAAAAAAAAAAAAAAAATAAAAAAAAAAGTTCAAAAAATAAAAAAAATGTATTTAAACATGTCCCTTTAAGGGCGCCATGTCCCTTTAAGGGCGCACAGTGCAGTATGCACCGCTCTATCACCAATAGATAGATTCATGCATTGCATGAATCTATCTATTGGTCACCTCTGCCGCCCCCTATTCAGGTGTCCGGCCCCTGATCGGGCGCCGGGCATCTGAATTACAGTGGGGGGGGTGTTGCTGGAAGCGCCCCTATTAGAGCTGTAAGCTCTAATAGGGGACCCTATTAGAGCGGTGTGCTCTAATAGGCTTCCCTAAGTGTAAACAGCGGGCGCACGGCCGTGCGTTCGCTGATTACACAGTATTGTGTTAGAGAAGCGAATACATCGCTTCCCTAACACAGACCCGCCTCTCAGCCAATCAGGTTGCCAGGTCTGTTACCTGTCACCTGATTGGCTGAAGTCACAGGCGCTGTGATTGGACGCTAGGCGTCCAATCACCTAGCGTCCAATCACAGCAGAAGAAGACAGGAGGAGCGCGGGAGAAGACATCCGACGGAGACACCGCTCGTCGCCTGACGCCGTCACCAGCTGCACACCGGGACAAGGTAAGTGCAGAGGGCAGGCAGGGGGCACAGTGGCAGCACTTAAGGGGCACAGTGGCAGAACTTGGGGCACAATGGAAGCACTTAAGGGGCACAATGGCAGCACTTAAGGGGCACAATAGCAGCACTTAAGGGGCACAATGGCAGCACTTAAGGGGCACAGTGGCAGAACTTAAGGGGCACAATGGCAGCACTTAAGGGGCACAATGGCAGCACTTAAGGGGCACAATGGCAGCACTTAAGGGGCACAATGGCAGAACTTGGGGCACAATGGCAGAACTTGTGGCAGAACTTGGGGCACAATGGCAGCACTTAAGGGGCACAATGGCAGCACTTAAGGGGCACAATGGCAGCACTTAAGGGGCACAATGGCAGAACTTGGGGCACAATGGCAGCACTTAAGGGGCACAGTGGCAGCACTTAAGGGGCACAATGGCAGCACTTAAGGGGCACAATGGCAGCACTTAAGGGGCACAATGGCAGAACTTGGGGCACAATGGCAGCACTTAAGGGGCACAGTGGCAGAACTTGGGGCACAGTGGCAGAACTTGGGGCACAGTGGCAGAACTTGGGGCACAGTGGCAGCGTTTGATGGGCACAGTGGCAGCGTTTGATGGGCACAGTGGCAGCGTTTGATGGGCACAGTGGCAGCGTTTAATGGGCACAGTGGCAGCGTTTTGATGGCACAGTGAGGCTGTTTGTTTGCGCCCCCCCAAAAATTTTGAGCACCAGCCGCCACTGGGTTTAACACCGGGGGGCAATCAAATGGTTAAGTGTGTCCCTAGGGGGTGCTTGCTAACTGTGTGGGGGATGGACTGACTGGGGGTATACAAAGATCTCTGTCTTCTCCCCTGTCTGAATGACGATCTGCCTTGTTTACATGGACGTTTTGCAACTCTGGGGAATAATCATCAGGTCCCATTGGACATCGCGTTCGCCAGACCCGCTCATTGGCTCCCCCTCTGGCCAATACCCGCTGTCTATGGCACAAAATTACATACAGGTACGTTGTTTCGTGCAATAGAGCTGACCTGCCACATTATATCTGCGGTAGGCGGATGGTGAGTGGTTAAATATAGTGCCTGGGGGGTTCCTTCAGTCTGCCTGTAAAGTGGTGCATCTGTAGCATGTATAGACCCTACCGCTGCAAAAATGAGATTTCTAAAAAAAAAAGAGTCAAATCACATTTTAATTGACTCACTCTGTTGCAAGTGACTCTGCCTCCCCCCTTAGCCCGGGTACATCATTTTGTGCAAAAGAGCTGACCTGCCGCAGTATATCTGCACTATATAGTGCCTGGGGGTCCCTTTAGTTTGCCTGTAAAGTGGCACATCTGTAGCATGTATAGACCCTACTGCAGCAAAAATTAGATTAAAAAAAAAAAAAACAAGAGTCAGATCGCATTTAAATTGACTCACTAGATTGCAAGTAACTCTGACCCCCCCCCCCCCCCAAGCCTATGTCATTTTGTGCAATAGAGCTGACCTGCCACAGTATACAGTGGTGTGAAAAAGTGTTTGCCCCCTTCCTCATTTCCTGTTCCTTTGCATGTTTGTCACACTTAAGTGTTTCGGAACATCAAACCAATTTAAACAATAGTCAAGGACAACACAAGTAAACACAAAATGCAATTTGTAAATGAAGGTGTTTATTATTAAAGGTGAAAAAAAATCCAAACCATCATGGCCCTGTGTGAAAAAGTGATTGCCCCCTAAACCTAATAACTGGTTGGGCCACCCTTAGCAGCAACAACTGCAACCAAGCGTTTGCGATAACGTGCAATGAGGCTTTTACAGCGTCCTGGAGGAATTTTGGCCCACTCATCTTTGCAGAATTGTCCTAATTCAGTTACATTAGAGGGTTTTCGAGCATGAACGGCCTTTTTAAGGTCATACCACAAAATCTCAATAGGATTCAGGTCAGGACTTTGGCTAGGCCACTCCAAAGTCTTCATTTTGTTTTTCTTCAGCATTCGGTGGTGGACTTGCTGGTGTGTTTAGGATCATTGTCCTGCTGCAGAACCCAAGTTCGTTTCAGCTTGAGTACACGAACAGATGGTCGGACATTCTCCTTCAGGATCTCTTGGTAGACAGCAGAATTCATAGTTCCTTTTATCACGGCAAGTCTTCCAGGTCCTGAAGCAGCAAAACAGCCCCAGACAATCACACTACCACCACCATATTTTACTGTTGGTATAATGATCTTTTTCTGAAATGCAGTGTTCCTTCTACGCCAATTATACTTGGACACACACCTTCCAAAGAGTTCCACTTTTGTCTCATCGGTCCACAGAATGTTGTCCCAAAAGTCTTGGGGATCATCAAGATGTGTTGTGGAGAAATTGAGACGAGCTTTGATGTTCTTTTTGCTCAGCAGTGGTTTTCTCCTTGGAACTCTGCCATGCAGGCCATTTTTGCCCAGTCTTTTCCTGATGGTGGAGGCATGAACGCTGACCTTAACTGAGGCAAGTGAGGCCTGCAGTTCCTTGGACGTTGTTGTGGGGTCTTTTGTGACCTCTTGGATGAGTCGTCGCTGCGCTCTTGGGGTAATTTTGGGCGGCCGGCCACTCCTGGGAAGGTTCACCACTGTTCCATGTCTTCGCCATTTGTGGATAATGGCTCTCACTGTGGTTCGCTGGATTCCCAAAGCTTTGGAAATGGCTTTATAACCCTTTCCAGACTGATAGATCTCAATTACTTTCTTTCTCAATTGTTCCTGAATTTCTTTGGGTCTCGGCATGATGTGTAGCTTTTAAGGATCTTCTGGTGGACCTTACTGTGTCAAGCAGCTCCTATTTAAGTGATGCCTTGATTGTGAACAGGTGTGGCAATAATCAGGCCTGGGTGTGGCTAGAGAAATTGAACTCAGGTGTGGACAACCACAGTTATAGTATGTTTTAACAAGGGGGGCAATCACTTTTTCACACAGGGCCATGATGGTTTGGATTTTTTTTCACCTTTAATAATAAACACCTTCATTTACAAATTGCATTTTGTGTTTACTTGTGTTGTCCTTGACTATTGTTTAAATTGGTTTGATGTTCCGAAACACTTAAGTGTGACAAACATGCAAAGGAACAGGAAATGAGGAAGGGGGCAAACACTTTTTCACACCACTGTATCTGTGTTAGGTGGTCTGCAAGCGGTTTAATATAGTGCATGGGGGGTCCCTATAGTCTGCCTATAAAGTGCTGCATATGTAGCATGTATAGACCCTGCTGCAGCAAAAATTTGATTTCTACAAAAAAAAGTGTCAATTCACATTTAAATGAACTCACTCGGTTGCAAGTTATTAAAAAAATGAACAAAAAAATTAAAAAGCAACGTCCCCCGATGTAGACCTGATGCCCGCCACCACCGTTGGACCCTAAAAAAATAAAAAAATAAAAAAAAAGCTCCACTGTCAATGAAGGCTGACTGCCTACTGTAGGCTATGCTGTTTTCCAGTTCTTATATAGGTAAGGGGCAGAGAACACCCGAACAGGCGAAGTTCAGGATGACCCTTCGCTTGGCCCGAACCATTCAACACTAGGGGAAATACTGTCTATCTCCCGTCCAGGACCCAGCCCCTGCATCCTGTACAAAACATATTACCAAAACAACCATTTTTTCAACATTTTCAGATTGTAATAACATAGACTGAAAAGTTGCATACCTGTATAGTAATGCCCTGTACACACGGTCGGACTTTCCAATGGAAAATGTGCGATCGGAGCGCGTTGTCGGAAATTCCGACCGTGTGTAGGCTCCATCTGACTTTTTCCATCGGAATTTCCGACACACAAAGTTTGAGATCTGGATCTAAAAATTTTCGACAACAAAATCCGATCGTGTAAATTACGATGGCGTGTAGACAATTAAATTACGAGACGGAAGCTATTGGCTATTGGCTTTTGAACTTCCTCTTTATAGTTCCGTCGTACGTGTTGTATGTCACCGCGTTTTCGACGATCGGAATTTCCGAAAACTTTGTGCGACCATGTGTATGCAAGACAAGTTTGAGCCAACATCCTTCTTAAAAAATCTGATGGATTTTGTTGTCGGAATGTCCGATCGTGTGTACAGGGCATTATAGTTGTTTTACAATCTATACGATATTTTAAAGCATATTTTAAGGCAATATTCTTTGTAATACTACAATTAATTATGCACAGCACAGCATAGAATATGTGACAACTTTGTAACTTTGTGTCTACAGTTTATCCTCTACAGTATTTTTGATGCCTCTAGTAGTCAGCCTCTGCATTCACCATCAAGAAAATATACTTTATCACCATAAATAAGTCCTCAATTTATATATAGAAATATAAATATTGTCAGAATTCATTTGTGATGTGAATGAATTCCTCCAGAATCTTGGTGTGCTTTGTGTATTTCTTCAATATCTGTGCTGTAATCCAGTGTGAGATGTTGCCTCTGTGCAGGAGCTTCCTGTAATGAAGACTGGTCACTGCTGCTCTCTCTTTGTTTAAGGTGACTGGTCTCGTCTCCACCCCCTCCTGAAATTTTCTGCAGGAAGTCTTTAGCAGGTGGGGCCTATTGGGCCTCTCCCACAGCTCTGATTTCTATGCAGGCTTTGCAGAGAACAGTCATGGTGCCACCATCTTGCTGGTTGGAACCTGGCTGTGACATCCCGTTGTTTTGCAGTCAGCTCCTTATGTGCGAGACATGCTGCACATTTGGACTGATTCCACAACTGGGTCTCCCCGTTTTAGGTCACTAAAACTTTAGGTTTCACTTTAAGGAAATTAAAAAAATACTAGATATCCCCTATGAATGCATATCAAGAGCTTATCTGCCCAAATAAAGCTGAATATACCTATACTTAAAGTGTTCTGTAGAAATAAAAAATAAAAAAAAAATACATAATATCTCTTCTTTGTAGATCAATGGAGTGTATAATAACATCCCCGTCAATTTGGAAGATGGCAAAATCAGTATCCACCAATACGGTATAAGAGTGAACATTGACACTGACTTCGGGGTTCAGGTCAGTTATGACCTTGTCTACCATGTGATAGCCACTGTCCCAGGAAACTACAAGAATCAGTTGGGTGGTTTGTGCGGTAACTACAATGGTGACAAAAAGGACGACTTCCAGCTCCCAGATAAGAATGTGGTAACAGATGCTACTGTATTCGGTGCCTCTTGGAAGGTCCAGGTCCCCGGAGTCACTTGTGATGGTGGCTGTGGTGGTAGTGGCAACCCATGCCCACCATGTGACAATAGGAAGAAAGAGATCTTCAAGATGGACAACTACTGTGGTTTCATGCAGAAGGTTGGAGGTCCTCTGAGTGCCTGCTATGGTGTCATCAATTCCGATATTTACATCAACAACTGTGTCTATGACCTGTGTGCCAGTGTAGGTGATGGAGACATACTTTGCCAGGACATACAGAGCTATGTCGCTGCATGCCAAGCAGCTGGAGTCACCATTCAGCGTTGGAGAACTGATGCATTCTGCCGTAAGTTTCATACTGCTCTTAAACTTCATAATGCATTTATTAGGTTTTATGAATTCTAGTAACCAACAATGACTATATATAGTACATCAATGTATACTAACTGTTATCTTCTCATATTAGCATTGCCCTGCCCAGCCAACAGCAAGTATGATGTTTGTGCTGATGTGTGCTCCTCAAATTGTGCTGCTATTACTTACCTTCCCAAATGCCCCACGACTTGCTCCGAAGGTTGTAAGTGCAACGATGGCTTCTACTTTGATGGGAAAAACTGTGTGTCAATGGAAACCTGTGGTTGCTTTAATGATGGAACATATTATAAGGTGGGCACTATGATTTTGCTCTGGCATTTTAGGGATTAGGAGTTTAGTTCTAGACAATTTTCTTGCAAAGGATAGACACGGGTTAAAACCATTCAGGTCTTTATTGTACCTACTGAGATTTCTCCTTATTTTCTGTTCCAAATGACCACTGTGAGATTTCCCCAACAGGTACAGCATTAATCATAAAATCTCAACAATGGTTCTGTCATGCCTAGCCCTAGGATTGGTGGTTAGGCATGACTGGTTTCCATGTTCTTTGCCTTTAGAAGACCCCTTTCCCATAAGGCAAGGAGGCCTACTGGTACACAGTTGCACCCAGGTCTTATACACAATGCTATAGTGCCTGGCTAGAATACAAGCAGGGGGTGCCGCTCAAGGCTCCAGCTGGGTACTCTCCTGTAGTACACCACTGGGAGTGCTGACAAGAACAGAGCTTATCCCAGCTCCAATGATACAAGTGAAAAAAGGTCTTTTGCACCACACTTCACTGCCTGTCCCATGTGAAATGGCAGCCTCAGCCTTGACTCCAGCTAAACCACACCCCCAGTGCATTTTACTCCACCCAAGAGATTAATCTTAAGATTCTGGGCAGAGGGAAATACACTGGGGGCGTGGCTTGGCCCAGGCGGAGGATGTCATCTGTAGAAAAAATATATAAACTGCGCTATAAACCGTCTATCCCTAAAAAATAAGTAAACAGTAAGCAGTAATTATTTTGTGTAACACAATCACAAACAGTAAATAGAAAATAAATAAGAATCATGCTAAATAATAAATGTGAAGTCCATAGGTAAATATATATGGATTATATTCATCTGTGCAAATATGTCCACAAGGAATGTGATAATGATTCAATCTCTTTCATGGGAGTGTCCATCATCCATCACCAAAAACCGCAGTGAATCCACCACCAGCTGTAGACACTGCTTACCAGCTCCTGTAGACCCCTTATTATAGGGGGACGGTGTATGCCTGTGGCTTAAAACCCACATCTCAGGGCTTCTCCACACTTCCGCTGTCACTCAATGAGTTGGATAGGAATTGGGCACCAAAAAGAGAGCAAAGGCTCCACATAGCAAAAAATCCTTGGTGGTTTTAATATGTAATAAAATTATAACACTCATAGCAGTAAGTAAAAGCACCTTAAGTTTGGTGTGTCGGCCAGAACACAACCAAACAAACCTGTCCGTCGGGACACGAGAGAAATTGTGACAACAGCGCGTCGCTCCGCCCTACGTGTTTTGTCACAAAATACATCGTCCAGGGGTACAGTTACATCAGGGCTCAAAATTTCAAGTCCTGAGCTACTAGCCAGGCCTTAAGGGTTACTCGCCACCAGTTGCCCCGCCCAACCCCTACCCTGCCCCGCCCCTAAACCCACCCTCATAAATTATCTCATTAAATGACACCTTTAATGTTTTATGCAATTAAGTTATAAAAATATTAACAACCTTAATGTTAATGCAGTCTGTGTCCCCCCCATGTGCAGCCTGTGCCCCCCCATGTGCAGCCTGTGTCCCCCCCCATGTGCAGCCTGTGTCCCCCCCCCATGTGCAGCCTGTGTCCCCCCCCCATGTGCAGCCTGTGTCCCCCCCCCCCATGTGCAGCCTGTGTCCCCCCTCCATGTGCAGCCTGTGTCCCCCCTCCATGTGCAGCCTGTGTCCCCCCTCCATGTGCAGCCAGTGTCCCCCCATGTGCAGCCAGTGCCCCCCCCATGTGCAGCCAGTGTCCCCCCCCCATGTGCAGCCAGTGTCCCCCCCCCCCCCGTGTGCAGCCAGTGTCCCCCCCCATGTGCAGCCAGTGTCCCCCCCATGTGCAGCCAGTGTCCCCCCCATGTGCAGCCAGTGTCCCCCCCATGTGCAGCCAGTGTCCCCCCCCCCATGAGCAGCCAGTGCCCCCCCCATGAGCAGCCAGTGTCCCCCCCCATGAGCAGCCAGTGTCCTCCCATGTGCAGCCAGTGTCCCCCCCCCCCATGTGCAGCCAGTGTCCCCCCCATGTGCAGCCAGTGTCCCCCCCCCCCATGTGCAGCCAGTGTCCCCCCCCCCATTTGCAGCCAGTGTCCCCCCCATGTGCAGCCAGTGTCCCCCCCCCATTTGCAGCCAGTGTCCCCCCCCATTTGCAGCCAGTGTCCCCCCCCCATTTGCAGCCAGTGTCCCCCCCCCATTTGCAGCCAGTGTCCTCCCCCCCATGTGCAGCCAGTGTCCCCCCCCATGTGCAGCCAGTGTCCCCCCCCATTTGCAGCCAGTGTCCCCCCCCCATTTGCAGCCAGTGTCCCCCCCATTTGCAGCTAGTGTCCCCCCCCATTTGCAGCCAGTGTCCCCCCCCATTTGCAGCCAGTGTCCCCCCCCCCATTTGCAGCCAGTGTCCTCCCCCCCCATTTGCAGCCAGTGTCCTCCCCCCCCATTTGCAGCCAGTGTCCCCCCCCCCCATTTGCAGCCTGTGTCCCCCATGTGCTGCCTACCTGTGGAGGTGAAGAGAGGAGAGCTGCCACTGGTAGATCACAGCAGGGAACATTCAGACTTTTGTTTCATAAGCTGTGAGTGTTCCCCCGCGGCGCGCCGTCACATAAGCCCCTCCCCTTGTCCGGGGAAGTTTGATACATGTCACCCGTCCTAGGATTGGACGGGTGATCTGTCTATCAAAGTCCCGGAAAAGGGGAGGAGCTTATGTGACGGCGCACGGCGGGGAACACTCACAGCTTATGAAACAAAAGTCTGAATGTTCCCTGCTGTGATCTACCAGTGGCGGCTCTCCTCTCTTCTCCTCGCCAGCCCTCAAAAATCACTCGCAAAATGCGAGTGTGCGAGTGTAATTTTTGAGGGCTGGTTACATAGTTACATAGTTAGCTAGGCCGAAAAAAGACACAAGTCTATCCAGTTCAACCATAAAAAAAAGAAATAATAAATAAAAATAAAAAATATCGTACAATCCAATATACCCAATTCTATACCCACAGTTGATCCAGAGGAAGGCAAAAAAAAAAAAAACATTCTATTTACAGATACTTATTGTTGGCAGACAGAGTGGTCAGTGACAGTCCGGGTTCAGGTCAGGCTGAGTTCTGAGCATAGTCAAAATCCAATCTGAGGTCATCAACAAGGGAATTCAAACTAGCAGGCAGGGCAGGGAGCAGGCGAAGGCTAAGGTCCAGGTACAGGAGTAGTGCAGACAAACAGGGAGCTTTAAGCATGTGTTGCAAACACTATCACAAGCAAGACACTGTGGGCTTTGCTGGCTTAAAATGTATTTGGTCTCCACCCAGAGATTGGAGACATCATTCACCTTGTAGGTGGACAGGCAGACAAGGAGGATGCAGCTCTGCCAAAACCAGGATGCTGGAATGAGACCAGCAACTGTCATGGAACAGGAGCATTATACACTCCTCCACAAAGATAGGTGTTTTGTAATGTACATGTCCCCAGGGCTTCTGATAGAAATCACCAGGCCCCGTACAGCCTATCTGACAGGGCCTCCCTAGTCTGAAAATATCAAATTATATTTTTTCAGCCATAGCAGAAATTATACACCCGTTGAACAAGACCTATTCAAATGAATATCGGCTTAGGGACAATATCTGCACTACCACAGTGTTCATTTAGGGTGGTGTGTTCATTCAGGTTGGTGAGCCCCCCTGCTCACCATCCTGAAATAACCCACCTCTGTCCTCTCGGCAGCTGCCAGGGGGAGTGTCAGGTCCCCTGAGGTCACGTGACAGAGGCACACCGCTGGGGTTAGGAGCGCACCGCTAAGGGACTGCTGCGGATGGAGCTCTGGGGTTTGGGAAAGCAGCATCACCTGAACACCGACATGGACCAACCAGGAAGCTAGAGCATAAGATTCACCAGGGCGTGGAATCTAAGAGCCAACAGGTTTTCCCCAGGGCCTCTGGTGGTGAGGATGAATTTGGCTGCAGCCAACTCCAGGTAGCGGCCCCCGAGGTCTCTCAGCTCATGCTCACGGACCAGCTTGGGAGGACAGAGCGGAAGCAGCAGTTCAGGGTTAAATACAGGATAGTCAGGAGAACAAGCCAAGGTCAGGGCAACTAGCAGACATGGATGGTCAGGTAGGCACACCAAGGTCAGGGCTACTAACAGACAGGGATGGTCAGGTAGGCACGCCAAGGTCAGGGCTACTAGCAGACAGGGATGGTCAGGTAGGCACACCAAGGTCAGGGCTACTAGCAGACAGGGATGGTCAGGTAGGCACGCCAAGGTCAGGGCTACTAGCAGACAGGGATGGTCAGGTAGACACAACAAGGTCGGGGTTACTAGCAGACAGGTATGGTCAGAAGGACGTGCCAAGGTCGTCACATGGAAGTCAGAGATAAACATACAGCAGGACGCCACACTAGAAGCCTAATCACAACTTTGCTCGGTAAGGCTGTCTTGCAGTGCTTGGGTTAAATAGTGTTTCCTGTTGGGAGGCTGGGGTGAAGCCATGCTGAGAGCTCATACTTAAATGCCCAGGTGTGGGGGGGGTGCTCTCTAGAGCTGAGACATGGACCTGAGAGGTAAGAAGATAGTCAGAGCATAAAACATTACTGCAGATACTGCAGACACAGAGGAAGAAAAGAAAAGTAGAAGCCAGCAGCACTGCACAAGAGTCACAAGCGTCTGCAATAAGTCAGTACTGCTGGGCCTCCTTCTCGGCAGGTCTCTGGGCCTCCCTTTTGAACCGATCAGGCCTGGGCCCAGTACAGGAGGGCTGGGTGTACTGCCTTATCAGCAGTCTTGCATGTCCTCATTGGAGAGATATACCCTCAATTCCTGTCTTGGGGAGTGAACAAACAGGAACCCACCAATGGGGGGAAGATATCTTTAAGAACCTGATTGTGGTTCCAAAGCTTTCCCACTCTTGTTTTGTGATAGTTTTGGCTAATGTTATATTTGAAAAGATTTACCACAATGATAAAGCTGTGATAAATGCTATTTGAATTAGCGCCCCAAGTAATATGTATAATATATAATTATTATTATGGGAGGCGGTGAAGATGGGGGGGGGGGTCTCTTTGTTAATAAAAAAAGGGCTTGAACCAAAAGATGTGGTTATAAATAGACATGGGCGCCGTCAAAAAATTTGTTTTGTTCCGTTCTGTTCCGCTTCGTATAAAAAAAAAAATTCGGATTTCGCAATTCGTGTACGGAATTCAATTCGGATTCGTACGAATTTTCGTTAGATTCGTAAACTTTTCGTTAAAATAACGAAAGTTTGTTATGATGAATTTATCATTATGAGGGGTTCCCACCATACCTGTGCTGTGCTGACTTCCTCTGAGTGATTGGTAAACAAAACACCAGTCACATTTCTGTTAATTTGGATCCGAAATTCGTAAACGTAATTTCGTATTCCCTACAGAATTCGTATGCATAAAAATTGGTATTTCGGATCCGTACGAATGTCCGGAAATTCATACTAATTTTTGATTCGTACGAAACTAGTCGCACATGTCTAGTGCAAATTTCTTAAAAATATTGTACAGGTCTCCTCTAGCCTTTTGCTTTTGAATTTGCTCTTGTTACACAAGAAACATAATTTTCACACAACGTTGTCTCGTAATCCCAATGCAAGAGTGAGTTTTTTTATTTTATTTAGAAACACAATATTTTATTTAAAAACGATTTTTCCACCACAGCCTAATGAAATAGTCTTGTCCAATGACTGCAAACAAGTTTGCACATGTAGCTTGAAGGGTGTCCTAATCTGTCAAGACACTGGCTGTGCAGCTGATGAAGAATGTACGATTCAAGATGGAATTGTCAACTGTGTTAATAAAGGTAATGGCTATGTTTTTTTTTTATGATGTGCACTTTACAAAAAAAGAAAAATTATAATATTGAAATTATCACAAGATTTAAAAACAAATGGAGAAAATGTGCCCCTATCCATGTTTTCCGCACTTGAAAAGATGGTGCCTTGTTTTAACCTATTATTCTTGGTCCTTTTTGGGACACCTAAACACCTGGACAATACCTTTAAAATGTTGACTTTTGGGATGGAATGTAAAATAGGCATTTATTCAAAATATGTATATATATAAAACGGGGGGTATGTAGCGCTAACCACTAAATAAGTAATCTCTATGATCTCTGTGGGACGTATTTTCCGAAAGATGGGTGACCTTTAAGTATGACAGAATCAGTTTTACACAGTAATACAAACAGCATAAATACATAAATAACATTTTCTCAATGACAGTAAAAATGTGGATAAAAATGTGGATAAAAATGTGGGTAAAAATGTGGGTAAAAGATTAAGTGCATATAATGTGACCAATAAATAAGTGTGACCAATAAGAACGTGCTAAGATAAAATCTTCAAAATTGATGACGGTAAAGAAATTCCAATAAAAATTCCAATAAGAATGTGATATATGGTCTACAATAAATAAGAAGGAAATGCCTTCTGTAGACCAACAGCAAATAATCTAAAGTGCACAGTGCAACGTGCAAGAATGTGAAATATATAACCAATCTCTGGTATATATGTGCGAAAAAATAAATAAATAAAAGTGCATATGGATCCAAATATAGCAGCGATGTAGAAATTCTTTAATAAACAGCAACAAAAAGAATAATATAAATATGGAAAATCCGAAAAATAAAAAAAAAATAAAGTGGTGCACTAGAAGTCCCAGCTTGTTGTGCAAATCGCAAAAAGCAGTGAAGGGGTAAAAATGCCCACACAATACGTATTGATAATAAAACTTCTTGATATGTGCAAAACAAAGGAGTTCCAAATAGCTTTGTGTATCAAAGTTCAGTGCTATTCCATGCAATTGGAAGAAAGTGCTCCGTGTTGTTTTCAGGGGTGCATCCCACTGTTTCCCCCAGCCTCTCACCTCTAATAACGGCCCCTACAGGCCTAGTAAAGCAGATAACCTCTGGGTGGTGATCCTGGTATATATCCTGGAATATCCCGCCTTCCTATAGGTTCCTATGGGCTCTTCATCATCTCATTCTGGTACCCATAATACATCCAAACGGCACTCCAGAAGGAAAAGATCACTCCCAGCTCAGGTTGGCATACAGGGGTAAGGAATAAAAGAAAATGCTCCAATGTGTAGTATTAAAATACAATTTTAATAATAAAAGTATCCACTCACATAACAGTTTGCTGGTAACCGCATAAGATGGACGAACTTCCGGTCTCGGCCGAAAACCGGAAGTAGACAATAGGCACCTGACTTCCTCCCTCACGCGTATCGTCACCACTCACGTGACTTTGTGTACTTTACAACAATTTGTGTACAATGTTTTTTTTTTTTCTTTCCCCATTGTACCTATTTATTTTAGATCGATGCAAGCTTATCAAATGTAGGATCAAGGAAACATGCCAGGTCCAAAATGGCAAAGGAGTCTGCATTCCAAATTTTACAGAAATCTGTTGGGCTTGGGGAGACCCCCATTACCGTACCTTTGATGACTATTACTATGACTTCCAGGGCACCTGCACATATATTCTATCTAAATATGATGGTAATGATGTTGGTTTGGTGCCATTTACGGTTGAGGAGAAGAACGACAATAAAGGTAGCCAGGCTGTGTCCTATGTTAGGACCATCAATATCTACATGTATGGATATAAGATAACCATTATGAAGGGAGAATATGCTAAAGTTAGGGTAAGTGGCTATTATAAAAAAAAGGGGGGGACAAAATTAAAATTTTGTTCAAAATGAAATATTTAACACTGTTTTTATTACTGTATTACTAGCTGCAACTAAGTCACATTCAACAGGACCTTGGTGCCATCAAGTCAATCTTGCCTCTTGGTGACCATATGAATATTGTTTCTTTAGAAGGATCTGTTCTCTATTTAGGTCTTAAGCCTCCACAATGACATACTCATGCAGTCTTTGACTATATCCAGCCAATGTATTGCTAGTTGTGCTGTTCTTCTCTCCCCCAACCCTACTAAAATCAAAGTATAACAATGCAGAGAATGGAACTGTTTGGATCAATGAGTAAAGCCCAGCACTTAAGAAGAGGTAAATAAGACCATGAGGCATCACAGAATGTTTCTGAATAAAGGCGAGGGGGGTTGGACATCTTCTGATGTGGAAGAGAAGTAAGCATGATGTGTCTTTCATCTGCTGCATTTAGATTCCTTGGCTGACCACTGCCAGTCTACGGTCCTCAGCATTTGTGCTGCTTCAAGAGAACTTGAACAGCACAACTCAAAACCCCAGTCTGCTTTGAAAGCTTTGCCTGGGAGAAACCTTGCCGATGCAGTAAAACTACCTTGAGGCTTGTTGCTATGCTCAGTCTTGCCATGGTGTATGACCTGTGACATGAAACTGTCTTCTACTGCTTCACCTTGGTAGCCATTAATATTGGCAACCCTGTATTTCTGTCAGAAAATGCACCACTTCGCCCAGAAAATTGTTGCAATTACAAATGTTTAGGCAATCTCATGTTTATTTTGTTTGTATTGGTATGACACAAAAAAGTGGAGAAACAAAAAGCCAAATCTGACACATTCCACGCAAAACTCAAAAAATGGACTGGCACCCCCAATGTAATATTTGATAGCACACCCCTTGGAAAAATAACTGAAATCAATGGTTTTCTGTACCCATCAATGAGTTTCTTCCACCTCTCTACTGGAATTTTGGACCACTTTTCTTTCACCAACTGCTCCAAGTCTCTCAGATTGGAAGGGTTCCTTTTCCCAACTGCTGTTTCGAGAGCTCTTCCACAGGTGCTCTATGGTATTTAAATCTGGACTCATTGATGGCCAGTTCAGTACTCTCCAGTGCTTTGTCTTAAACCATTTTTGGGTGCTTTTTGACGTGTGTTTTGGGTCATTGTCCTCTTGTAAGACCCATGACCTCTGACAAAAACCCAACTTTCTGACAATGGGCCCTACATTGCAACCTGGAATTCTTTGTTAGTCTTCAGATTTCATAATGCCATGCACACAGTCAAGACATCCAGTGCCTGAAGCAGCAAAGCAACCCCAAAACATCAGTGAACCTCCACCATGTGTGACTGTGGGGACTGTAATCTTTTCTTAAAGGCCTCATTTCTTTTTCTGAAAACAGTAGAATGATGGGCTTTCGCAAAACGCTGTAACTTTGTTTTGTCTGTCCACAGCACATTCTTCCAAAAGGATTTTGGCTTCCTCCGGTAAGTTTTGGCAAACTCTTTGATCAAATTTCCTCTTTTGTCCACGTCAAGGAAAATTAGTTACAGTGCCATGGGCTTTAAACATCTTGAAAATGTTGCGCACAGCGGACACGGGAACATTAAGATATCTGGAGAAGGAGATGTAACCTTGAGATTGTCCATGTTTTTCCACAATATTTGTTCATAAATCCTCAGACAATTCTTTGCTGCTCTTTCTTTTCTCCATGCGTGGCACACAGAGACACAATACAGAAAGGTTGAGTCAATTTTTTACCATTTTAACTGGTTGCCGGTGTGATTTCTATATTGTCAGCACCTGTTGGTTGATACGGTTGAGTTGAATTACAAATTACAGAAGCATTACAAACTTGGAAGGCAATTATTTCTTAATGCCACATACACACCGGTTTTTCCATCAGAATAAACTCTGACGGTTTTTCCGAAGGAGTTCCGCTGAAACTGTCTTGCCTACACACGATCACACCAAAGTCGGACCGTCTAGAACGCAGTGACGTACAACACGTATGACGGGACTAGAAAAAGGAAGTTCAATAGCCAGTAGCCAATAGCTGCCATCTCGTACTTGCTTCAGAGAATGCGTCGTTTTTGGTCCGTCTGGAACAGCATACCGACGAGCGGTTTTCCTGATAGGAATGGATTCCGTCGGAAATATTTAAAACATGTTCTATTTCTAGGTCCGTTTTTGAAAAAAAAAGTCCGATGAGGCCCCCACACAATCGGAATATCCGATGAAAAGATTCTGTCTGACTTTTTATGCCGGAAAGTCCGACCGTGTGTACGCGGCATTACAGTTTTAGCAAGGTGCCAATCATTTTGTCCAGTCCATTTTTGGAGTTTTGCATGGAATTTTCAGATTTTGATTTTTGTTTCTCCACTTTTTGGTGTCATACCAATACAAATAAAAGAAATAAAGATGAGAATGTCTAAACATTTGTAATTGCAACAATTTTCTGGGCGAAGTGGTGCATTATCTGACAGAAATGCAAGGGTGCCAATATTATTGTCCATGACTGTATATACTGTATACATATTCTTAATAAATTGTTTATTTTTTTTTTCTTTAACTAAACAGGTGAATGATATCATCACTAACCTCCCTGTAATTTTGTTAAATGGAAAGATCTCGGTATGCATCAGTGGCTTCTTTGCTGTTGTCCAAACCGATTTTGGCCTACAGGTGATCTATGATTACATCTCTAATGTTGCGATCACGCTCACCAGCAGCTACTACGGCCTTACGCGTGGTCTGTGTGGTAACTTTAACCAAAATATCAAGGATGAGCTCATCACCTCTGATAACAGAACTGTCTCCTCTATCATCGACTGGGCCAAAAGTTGGAAAGTCAATGACCGGGATCCTCTCTGCTTTGACTCTTGCCCTGGACTTAGTTGTCCAACCTGCGACGATTCCAAAAAGGACCTGTACGGAGGTGACAATAAATGCGGTCTCATCGGCAAGGTTGAAAATGGGCCTTTCAGGGAATGTCATCCAACAATTAACCCCAACAACTTCTTTGATAGCTGCTTGTATGATGTCTGTATGAACAACGGAGCAAACCAGTTCCTGTGCCAGGCCCTCAATGCCTATTCTAATACCTGCAGGAAACAAGGAGTTAAAATATACGATTGGAGAACGCGATATGGTTGCGGTGAGTATTAAAGGCCATTCTCAAAAACTGGTAAGAGTATTGGTTGCGGATTTGATGACGTAATGTTCTAAGTCTCTTCTGATGTCTAAAACTTTTAACTGCTTAGCGACTAGACATGTGCACAATAGAAAAATTTGTTTATTTTCGTTTTGTTTCTTTCGTTTCCGTTGATTCGTAACGATTCGTAAATTCGTAAGTCGTCGGTGTTCGTATTCGTAACGATTCGTATTTTCGAAGAGTTATTTTTTCGTTGATTCGTTTTTCCGTTTTCGTTTATTCGAAATTCGGACGCATTCATATTTTCGTAGATTTAGTTACATTCGTACTTTCGTTAGATTGATTTATTCGTACTTTCGTAACATTGTTTTCGTAGATTCGTAATCGGAGCATAATTTTATGTAATGTGTATGCTATTATTACATTTTAAGAGACACGGAAAATTATGAATCAAATTTTATTTTTACGAATGTACGAATTTTTTCGTTCAATCCATTCGAAGCAGGTTAAGCAGCGCCATTGTAAGAGACACGGAAAATTACGAATCGCAAAAAAAAAGTTACGAATGTACGAATTTTTTTTTGTTCAATCCATTCGAAGCACGTTAAGCAGCGCCATTGTAAGGGACACAGAAAATTACCAATTGAACAAAAAAAAAGTTCAGAATGTACAAATTTTTTCGTTCATTTTGATTTTCGTTGTTCTTGTTTTCGTTTTTTGGATTTTCTTCTTTCGTAGTTTCGTTGTTTCTAATTTGGTTATTTTGGATTTTCGTTGTTTTTCGTATTTGTTCGATTCGAACATTCGTTATTCGTTAACATTTTTTGCGAATCGTTCGTTCATTCGTACGATAACGAATGAACGAATGTATCGAATTTTAACGAAAAACGAAAAAAACCTGAAACGAATTGCACATGTCTATTAGCGACCGCCCACTATAGATTTCCTGCGGGAGGGCGGCTGCTCTGCACCAGATCACGTACCTGGTACGTGATCTGACAATTTTGGGTCTTGGGCGCACGCGCAGCCAGCGACCCACTCCTGCTGTGGTTGGACATAGCAAGAGCCAATCAGCGATGTCTGCCGTGACCTGTCGATCCTTCAGGAGAAAGGCAGAACAGCGGCCTGTGGAAGGGGATGTGCTGATCCTGTGTTCCTGCTAAGCAGGAACATGGATCTTTACCTTCCCCCAGTCAAAGCACCTCCCCCACAGTTAGAACGCACACCCAGGGAACACATTTAAACCTTTGATCGCCCCTGATGTTAATCTCTTCACAGCCAGTGTCATTAGTAAAGTGACAGTGCATATTTTTTAGCACTGATCATTGTATTAGTGTCACTTGTCCCCAAAAAGTGTCAGTTAGGTGTCTGATTTGTCAGCCGCAATATCGCAGTCCCGCTATAAGTCGCTGATCGCCATTACCAGTAAAAAAATTAAAAAATAAAGAAATAAAATATACCATAGTTTATAGGCGCTATAACTTCTGCCCAAACCAGTCAATATCAAACCAATCAATCAATATACAGGTATTGGGATTTTTTTTTACCAAAAATATGTAGCAGAATACATATTTGCCTAAATTGATGAAAAAAAATAATAATTTTTAACTTTTTTTTATTGGGTATGTTTTATAGCAGAAAGTGAAATAAATATAGATTTTTTTTTTCAAAATTGTCGGTCTTTTTTAGTAAATATACTCTAAAAAATAAAAACCACAGAGGTGATCAAATACCACCAAAATAAAACTCTATTTGTGGGAAAAAAGGACATCAATTGTATTTGGGTACAGCGACGCACGACTGCGCAATTGTCCATTAGCTGCACTGATGAGGCTCCACTGATGGGTACTGATGAGGCTTCACAGATGGGCACTGACAAACGGCACTAAAGGACACTAGTAAGGAGGCACTGATGAGGCTGCATAGATGAGGGGGCACTAATGGGTACTGATGATTCGGCACTGATGGGCATTGATGAGGCTGCACTGATGATGCTCCACTGATGGGCACTGATGAGGCTTCACAGATGGGCACTGATAAACTGAACTAAAGGGCACTAGTGAGGAGGCACTGATGAAGCTGCACTGATGAGGGGGTACTGATGGGCACTAATGAGGGCAGGGCAGCTCTATTGCACAAAACAATGTACCTGTACGTCCGCACTCAAAAACTGCACTGATGGGCACTGATGAGGTGGTACTGATGAGACTGCACTGATTAGGAGGCACTGATGGGTACTGATGAGGCGGCACTGATGGGCATTGATGAGGCTGCACTGATGAGGCTCCACTGATGGGCACTGATGAGGTGGTACTGATGAGGCTTCACTGATTAGGAGGCACTGATGGGTACTGATGAGGCGACACTGATGGGCATTGATGAGGCTGCACTGATGAGTCTCCACAGACGGGCACTGATAAACTGCACTAAAGGGCACTAGTGAGGAGGCACTGATGAGGCTGCACTGATGAGGGGGCACTGATAGGTGGCACTGATGAGTACTGATAGGTGGCACTGATGGGCAATGATAGGTTGCACTAATAGGAACTGATAAGGCTGCACTGACAATCAGGGCACTGATGATTAGTGCACTGATTATCAGTGCAAACAGTGTAATCACCGCGCCCTGTCAGATCGGCTCTCCCTTCCTCACGCGCTGTCGCTGTGTGAGGAAAAGAGAGCTGATAACCGGCAACTGTGTTAACATGTGACCAGCTATGATTGGAGACAGCTGATCGCATGGTAAAGGACCGCTATGGTTGGCCCTTTACCCCGGCCTGTGATCAGCGGTGTCCATGGTCGCCTTCCAGAACTGGACGCCCACACTGTAGCTGTCTTTTGGCTAAAGTGCGGGTGGGAACTGGTTAAAAACAAAAAGCGATAATTCAGGTACGTCAGGTAAAATTGTTTAATTTAATTATAAATAGCCCCACAATTGAAGTTTAAGCGGAGACCATTATTCAGATAAGAATTGATAAAAATTGCTCCAACATACAGTATATGCAAGTCAATTTTAATTACAATCTCTGCCAACTGGTTTGTTTTCATACAGATTTTGAGGTGAAAGCCCACAAAATAAAATAAAAAATAAAAAATTTAAATAAAAAAATAGTTATTAATAAAAAAGTTTAGGTTTCTGTGAACTATACAGATACTCCTTGTTTAACGACTTACCTGTTTAACCACTCCAATACCCGGCGCTTTCGCCCCCTTCCTTCCCAGGCCAATTTTCAGCTTTCAGCGCTCTCGCACTTTCAATAAGAATTGCGCGGTCATGCAACACTGTACCCAAATGAAATTTTTTATCATTTTGTTCATACAAATAGAGCTTTATTTTGGTGGTATTTATTCACAAATCAGTTTTTTTCTTTTTTGCGTTATAAGCGTAAAAAGAGCGGAAATTTAAAAAAATTAAACAATATTTTCTTCTTTCTGTTTTAAAAGAAATCCAATAAAATCAAATTTTGTCATAAATTTAAGCCAAAATGTATTCTGCTACATGTCTTAGGTAAAAAAAAATACCGTAAAGTGTATAATAATTGGTTTGTGTGATCACGGACATATGTGCGCAGATGATCATGTACAGATGTGCGCAGATGATCACGGACATATGTGCGCAGATGATCATGGACATATGTGCGCAGATGATCGTGTACAGATGTGCGCAGATGATCACGGACATATGTGCGCAGATGATCATGTACAGATGTGCGCAGATGATCACGGACATATGTGCGCAGATGATCACGGACATATGTGCGCAGATGATCACGGACATATGTGCGCAGATGATCACGGACATATGTGCGCAGATGATCACGGACATATGTGTGCAGATGATCATGTACAGATGTGCGCAGATGATCACAGACATATGTGCGCCGATGATCATGTACAGATGTGTGCAGATGATCACGGACATATGTGCGCAGATGATCGTGTACAGATGTGCGCAGATGATCACAGACATATGTGCGCCGATGATCGTGTACAGATGTGCGCAGATGATCATGGACATATGTGTGCAGACGATCATGTACAGATGTGCGCAGATGATCACGGACATATGTGCGCAGATGATCGTGTACAGATGTGCGCAGATTATCACGGACATATGTGCGCAGATGATTATGTACAGATGTGCGCAGATGATCACGGACATATGTGCGCAGATGATTATGTACAGATGTGCGCAGATGATCACGGACATATGTGTGCAGAAGATCATTGAGACATATGATTTTACTGCTACATATGTGGGATAGGTGTTTTTGCTGTGTGGGGACATGTGTGGGGACATGTGTGGGGACAGTGTTTTGGGGACACTATGTAGGGGACATTGTGTGTTTACACTGTGTGGGGACACTGGGCCGGTTATCAGTGCGTAAAAAACAGCTCATACTCATTGATCACCGGCTGGCTGCGGCGATCCCATCTCCTCTCTTTACTGACAACTTTCGTGTGAGGAGAGCCGATCGCCTAGCAACCAGCTCTCTGTTTACATCACATGACAGCTGTGATTGGACACAGTCGTCATGTGATCAGGAGGGCCAATCACAGAGCCCTCCTGCCGGTCGGATATGTGCCCTGCCCGGGTGACACAAGCGCATCGGGATCGCACCGCTGCAAGGGCACGCACGCGCGCGATCCTCCTCCTTCTGAGGGACGTTCCTGAACGTCCACTCAGAAGGAGGAAGCTCCCACCCAGCCGTATATGTGCAGTGGCTGGGTGGGAAGTGGTTAATGACCGCTCAGACTTATGACCAGCTCTCCCCACCCGAACGATGCGCTATACATCATTGTATTGTACAGTACAGAATTTTTGTTGGTGTTCTGTACTCATGCAAATTAAAACAATGTTATTGAGCTGGAGTTTCGTGTTTAGACCTTTTTTTCACAATACAGTACAGTACAGTAGTTAAGAATGCTTAACCGCTTCAGCACCGGGCGATTTTACCCCTTTCCTTACCAGAGCACTTTTTGCGATTCGGCACTGCGTCGCTTTAACTAACAATTGCGCGGTCGTGCGACGTTACACACAAACAAAATTGACGTCCTTTTTTTTCCCACAAATAAAGATGGTGGTATTTGATCACCTCTGCGGTTTTTTTTTTTTTGCGCTATAAACAAAAGAAGAGCGACAATTTTGAAAAAAAAAAATTTTTTTTTACTTTTTGCTATAATAAATATCCCATTTTTTTTTAAAAAAAACGATTTTTTTCACTCCGTTAAGGCCGATACGTATTCTTCTACATATTTTTGGTAAAAAAAATTGCAATAAGCGTATATTGATCGGTTTGCGCAAAAGTTATAGCGTTTACAAAATAGGGGATAGATTTATTGCATTTTTTTTTCTAGTAATGGCGGCGATCTGCGATTTTTTTTCGTGACTGCGACATTGCGGCGGACACTTCGGACACTTTTGACACATTTTTGGGACCATTCACATTTACACAGCGATCGTTACTATAAAATTGCATTGATTACTGTGTAAATGTGACTGGCAGGGAAGGGGTTAACACTAGGGGGCGCTGCAGGGGTTAATATGTTCCCTAAGGTAGTGATTCTAACTGTGGGGGGAGGGGACTCACAAGGGGAGGAGACCGATCGGTGTTCCTCCGTACTGGGAACACATGATCGGTCTCCTCTCCACTGACAGGACGTGGAGCTGTGTGTTTACACACACAGCTCCACGGTCCCGCACGGTCCCGCTGTTTTAACGGGCAATCGCGGGTGCCCAGCGGACATCGCGGCCGCCGGGCACGCGCACCGGATCCCGAGCGACGCCGGGCGGCCGGGAATGGGAGGACGTCATATGACGCCCACCCAGGATGGGAGATCCACCTAGTGGGCGTCATATGTACATGGGCGGGTATTGAAGTGGTTAAAATATTGATTACTTGTGGCTCCTGGTCGTTGGAACGGAACCTGGTCGTTAAGTGAGAAGAGCCTGTATATGTATATACTATACTTTTTCTTTTGTATTTCAGTTTTGCCATGCCCTGCAAACAGCCATTATGAGTTCTGCGGTAATGCCTGTCCAGCCACCTGCACCGATCGTACAGCCCCATCCCGGTGCACTGACTATTGTGTGGAGACCTGTCAGTGTAACGATGGCTTTGTTCTTAGCGGTGATAAGTGCGTTCCTACCTCAAGTTGCGGATGCTCCTACAATGATGTCTACTACCAGGCCAACGAAGAGTTTTGGGAAGATGAAAACTGCCGTGTGTTCTGCAAGTGTGACCCAAGCCTTGGCATGGTGGTTTGCAAGGAGATCCGCTGTAAGCCAAGTGAGCGGTGCATGGTCACGAATGGAGTCCGTGGTTGTCGGCCCTTAAGTTTTTCGACTTGCACAGGTTCTGGAGGTCTGCACTACACAACCTTTGATGGCAAGAGATTTGACTTCATGGGTACCTGCATATACCAACTGGTTGGCCTGAGCTCCAGTGAGAGTTCACTGATCCCTTTCAATGTGAAAGTCCAGAACCACAATCGTGGTGGGAACAAAGCCGTGTCCTATACCAAAGTTGTGACCTTGGAAGTTTATGACATGGTCTTCACACTGAGCTGGGACTATCCACGTCAAATTTTGGTATGTATCGATAGATGGATGCTGGATGGTTGGATAGATAGATGATGGAGAATGGTGAATGGATGGCTGATGGAGGATGATAGGTAGAAGATGGATGGATAATTGATAGCTAGATAGATAGATAGATAGATATATATATAGATAGATAGATAGATAGATAGATAGATAGATAGATAGATAGATAGATAGATAGATAGATAGATAGATAGATAGATAGATAGATAGATAGATAGATAGATACAGTGGCACAGTGGTGTAGTGGTTAGCACTCTCACCTAGCAGTAAGAAGGGTCGCTGGTTCAAATCCCAAACACGGCACTACCTGCCTGGAGTTTGCATGTTCTCCCTGTGATTGCGTGGGTTTCCTCCGGGTACTCTGGTTTCCTCCCACAATCCAAAGACATGCAGGTAGGTTAATTGGCTTCTGTCCAAAAAAAAAAAAAATGGCCCTAGTATATCAATGGTGACCTTGGATTGTGAGCTCCTTGAGGGTAGGGACTGATGTGAGTGTGCAATGTACAGGGATAAGGATAATTGTAGAAACTCACTCAGGTTGAACTGGATGGACTGATGTCTTTATTCAACCTTGAAACTACCAGGGTCGCAAAGGTCGCACTTGTGGCCGGGCCACCATAGGGGGCCCCAAGATGGCAGATAGGCCCATGCAGAACATGTGAAAGGAGCCCACTGTGGGACTATAGTAAAAGGCCGCATGATAGGAGTAAAGGGCCCCTGGATCAATGGGAAGGGCCCTTGGCTCGGAGGACCAGAGGAAAGAAGGGCCCATGCGACCAATGGAAAGTGCCCAAGGACCAATGGAAAGGGCCATATGACTGATGGAAATGGGGGCCCTGAAGGTTCTTGTTACACTTCTGACTAGATATAGATCCATACAGACATTACCTATTCAATAAGCTTTTCTTCCCAACTTGCTGGAGACCATGCGATGCCACAGGCTCTATTGCTCATATCCTCTGGTTTTGTAAATCTCTGGGTTCTTATTGGAAATACATTTTCGATACGATAGCCTCTATCTTAGGGACACCCTCACATCCAAACCCCACTCTAGCTCTGCTACAAATCAGCATAGAACAATATCCTCCTCAATCTCTGTGTGTTATTATCCACCTTCTACTAGCTGCCAAATTAAACATCACAAACTCTGAAGCTCTCTCTATCGCTAACACTATTACTGATCTCAATTTCAAATGTGAAACGGAAAAAAAACGTTGTTGCTAGAATTAACTTGCTATCTGGAAAGTTTGCAACCGTGTAGTCACAGTGGCTGCAGCACCCAACATGTAGGGTTCAACATAAAGTTTAAATGGGAATTGTTGAATATTGTTGCTCTCAACCCAATGTTGCTGGTGTTCTTACCTCACCTGACCCTTCTTCATCCCTTCCCCTCTTTCTCCACCCCCTCCCACACTCTCATTTCCCTTCCCTTCTGCCTGGTTCTGTCTCACTTACTTATTGCTCATGTCCTATATAATATCACTCAGGCATTGATTATTACCTGCAGTGGCAACTGGTGCTCCAGAGGGGTAGGGGCTTCAAACAGACCACCCCCCCCCCCCCATGGTGGGTGTTACTCACGTGGTTGGACTCTTGGCGGCAATGCGGAGCAGATGACAGGTACAGAGCCAATGACGACGGCCATCTTCCGGATCTCCCTGTACATTCTCACCGCCCCCAGTACTGGCCAATACAATCTATTCTCCTCTCGGCCAAAATGCAAACGACCTCCTCCTGCTTCCTGTTTGGCCAAGGGGAGAAGCAGGAAGACAATAGCGAATAATAATTTGCTATTGTCACACAAGTGGGCAGGCTCAGGGTGCAGCCCACCCGAGCCTTCCCTTGTGCATTAAAAAAAACATTGGAATCCATGTGTCGGGCGCCCGGCATGTAGATTAGGGGCCAGGCACATGGATTAGGGGGGCAGCGCCCCTGTGCCCCGTATGGAGCAGCCGCCACTGATTACCTGTATGGAGTAATTGTTATAATGGTTCATCTGTGTCCAGGCAGGACATCTGTTTTTAAAGCGGAGTTCCACCCTAAAGTGGAACTTCCGCTTATCGGATTCCTCCCCCCCCTCCGGTGCCACAATTGGCACCTTTCAGCCTTTCAGGGGGGAGGTACAGGTATCTGCCCCGCCCATATCCGAGGATGCCCGCCCATATCCGAGGGTTCCCGTTGTGTCTTGGGAAACACACAGTTCCCAGAACACAGCGGGGACCAATAAAGACACGCAGCGCGACTCGCGCATGCGCAGTAGGGAACCGGGCAGCGAAGCCGCAAGCTTCGCTTCCTGGTTCCCTGACAGAGGATGGCGGCGGGCAGCCAAGAGACGAGCGGTCCCTTGTCATCTTCTGCCTACACCGCTGGAACCTGGAACAGGTAAGTGTCCATTTATTAAAAGTCAGCAGCTGCAGTATTTGTAGCTGCTGACTTTTAATATTTTTGGTGCGGGTGGAACTCCGCTTTAACTATTGTTTCGAGTTCCTTCATTTTTTTTTTTTTTGTTGCTATGCAAAATTTCAATAATGAAATATTTACTATAAATAAGCTTTTCTTGTCTTTTAGGTCAATGGTGTTGTCACCTCTCTGCCATTCTACTTCCAAACCAACAAAGTGGTGGCATTTATCAGTGGTGGACAGGGCATTATAAAATCAAATTTTGATGTCACTATTACATATGACTGGGATAGCTATTTGGCAGTCACCATACCTAATACTTATTCCAACGCTGTTCAAGGCTTGTGTGGAAACAACAACAACAACACCAATGATGATTTTACCATGGAGGATGGAAAATCAGCAGCAAATGCAGTTGCTTTCGGTAACAGCTGGAAAGTCGACGACGTTGTCGGTTGTAGTCCTGAGTGTACCGGAAACTGCCCTCTGTGCACTGATGCTCAAAAACAAGCCTACACGGGTGATAACTACTGTGGACTCATCACAAAGGCCAGCGGGCCTTTTGGTCTGTGTCTCTCAGTCATTGACCCAGCACCTTATTTCAACGACTGTATTTATGATGCTTGCCAATACAAGGGACACCCATCTTCCTTCTGTAAAGCCATTGCCCTCTATGTGGCTGCATGCCAAGCTGCTGGTGTGAAACTTCAGGAATGGAGGAAAACAAATTTCTGCAGTAAGCAATTTTTTTGTAAAAATTTAGAGTTTTCATTTCCCTTCAATATTCGTAAAAATAGGCGCTGTTTTGGCACAATGCCTTGGAGTCTATGTGGAAGATTAAATTTTGTTTTTCTTTTTGGGCATTTAAAAAAGTAAAAATGTTAGATAATAAATAGAACACTCAAAAAAGTAAACGCAACTATGAAGAACACTAGGGATCTATTGACAAATACATTCATTCAAGATGCATACAACTTTTATTCGAGATTCCTACATTATTCTTTTTTTTATTTTACAATACAATTTTTATTAATTTTCTCATTAAATTAAACACATAGAACTGCTGCCAAAACTATGGGTGCCGCCTAAGGCTCCAACAGGTCCTCTTCAGGCAGGGATGGAGCATGATTCCTCTATATAGATCTTTAAATCACTAGAGGGGTCACCAGCAGGAGGAAAGATGTCCTGATCTCTCTATATAGATCTTTATATCACTAGAAGGGTAACCAGCAGGAGGAATGAGGTCCTGATCTCTCTATATAGATCTTTATATCACTAGAAGGGTAACCAGCAGGAGGAAAGATGTCCTGATCTCTCTATATAGATCTTTATATCACTAGAAGGGTAACCAGCAGGAGGAATGAGGTCCTGATTCCTCTATATAGATATTTATATCTCTAGACAGATCACCAGTAGTGATGGACGAACATCTGATGGGACGGTTCGCGAACGCGATCGTGCGAACACGCACAAATGTTCTCGAAGCGCAGGTTCGCGGTGGGTCCCATTCATTTTTAGTGTAAGTCTGGTGACTACCTATCTATTTGATACAAAACATTTGATATGTATTCTAGACTGTAATAAGTAAATCATGTACTGTAATTTCATTTTATGTTGTCATTTTCTCTTATACATGGCGTACCCTCATTTAAAGTCCCACAAAATTCCTCCCTTCTATCTACTAAATTAGGGATGGAGGCCCCCATGTGTTTTATATTGTGTGTGTCAGGTCACATCCATTTACTGTATGGTGGTTATAGGATGGCTATTTCACCTAGGAGGGGTAAGGTGTCCAGTTCTCCTCCAGTACCTTCTCATGTCGTGGTAGATCAAGACACAAACTGTACCTCACTGCCTAAGACTTTATAAAATCCAGCTCTTCAAAAGTCTTAGGTTTCCCTCTGATACATTTCACAGAACGTCTTATGCCCCGTACACACGGTCGGATTTTCCGACGGAAAATGTCCGATCGGACCATGTTGTCGGAAATTCCGACTGTGTGTGGGCTCCATCTGACTTTTTCCGTCGGAATTTCCGACGGAAAAAGTTTGAGATCCTGCTCTCAAATTTTCTGACAACAATGTCCTATCGGACCTTTTCCGATCGTGTGTAGTGAATTCCGACGGACAAAGTGCCACGCATTCTCAGATCACATTACAAGACCAAAGCTATTGGCTACTAGCCTCTACGTAGTCCCGCCGTACGCAACGAAAGTCACTGCGTTCAGAATGATCGGATTTTCCGACAACTTTGTCCGACCGTGTGTATGCAACACCAGTGTCGGACAAAATCCGTCGGAAAAAATCTGACGGATTTTGTGGTTGGAATTTCCGACCGTGTGTACGGGGCATTATTCAGCAAGAACTGGTTTGCCCCTTTTTCTGTTTTCTGATTTTATATAAGGCAATGGTAACATGTTAGAATGGCGCCCAAGGATGCAGGTGCAGTTTGTGGTCTGACCTTAAATTGGTAACTATTCTTGTGAACGAATTACCTTGTGTAATAATAAATTGTAACCGGCTGGGTGTTTCTTCTGTGGTTTTGGACACATCAGTTGTAAACACTGATTTGGTCCATTGTTCCTCTTAGGTTTGTCCTGCCCTACTAACACTCATTATGAGCTCTGTGGAAATGCCTGCCCTGTCACATGTTATGGCTTCTCTTTACCCACTGGCTGTGACTATCCTTGTAAGGAAGCTTACTATTGTCATAATGGATTCATCTTGAGTGGTGCCAGGTGCGTGTCCATCCAGGACTGTGGCTGTGTCTACCAGGATATATATTACCACAAAAATGAGGTCTTCTACCCACAAAGTCAGTGTAATCAGAGGTGCCAATGTGGGGCCGATGGCATTGTTACTTGCCGGTCAGCAGCCTGTGAACCTGAAGAAGAATGCAAAATTATCAACGGAGCTTTGGGATGCCAACCCAAAGGTTTTGCCAAATGTGTTGCCTCAGGAGATGCACATTATATCTCCTTTGATGGTCTAAGATATGACTTCCAAGGCACTTGCATTTATACCTTTACAAAGGTGGTGGTTGATGATCCCCGACTTGTGAACTTTTCCATGGATGTAGAGAATGAGAGTTATGGAAACGGTGTCTCGGCTGTGACAAGACTAGTGGTGGTATCTGTGTATGGTTACAGAGTGGCCATTCAGAGAGACATGAGCTCTAAAGTAAAGGTACGTGTTTCTTCTACTAACATTTTTTTCCAGTTTTAATTTCCTCTCATAGATTTCCTCTTTTGGATTGAAACTCAAGGTACATCCATAATAAAACATATTTAATGCCTTATAGCACCTTTAATGCCCCGTATACACGATCGGACTCTCCGGCAGACTTGGTCCGGCGGACCATCCGCCGGACTTTGCAGCGGAGGTCCGTGGGACTTTCCGAATGAACGGACTTGCCCACACATGAACTGACTTTCCGGCGGACTAGGTCTGACGGACAATCCACCCGACTTTCCCGACGCACATGGAGTAAAGTCTGTTCATTTTGAACGTGACTCCAGGTACAACGGGACTAGAGAAGGAAGTCAATCTCGCTGCTTTCATGGGCAAGATTGACACCTTGCGAGCCCCATCGCCTGGTATGGATTTTGAGGGTAACCCCCTACACCGAAAAAACGGCATGGGGGTCCCCCCAAAGTCCATGCCAGACCCTTATCCGAGCACGCAGCCCAGCCAGTCAGGAAAGGGGGTGGGGATGAGCGAAAGCGGTGAGATTGACTTCCTTCTCTAGTTCCTGTCGGATAGTCTGCTCGTCTGTATGCAGGTCCGACGGACTTTCCAAATGAACAAACTTGCCCACACACGGAGTAAAGTCCGTTCATTTTGTATGTGACTCCAGGTACGACGGGACTAGAGAATGAAGTCAATCTCGCCGATTTCGCTCATCCCCACCCCCTTTCCTGACTGGCCGGGCTGCGTGCTCGAATAAGGGTCTGGTATGGACTTTGGGGGGACCCCCATGCAGTTTTTTCGGCGTAGGGGGTTACCCTCAAAATCCATACCAGGCGACGGGGCTCGCAAGGTGTCAATCTCGCCCATGAAAGCAGCGAGATTGACTTCCTTCTCTAGTCCCATCGTACCTGGAGTCACATTCAAAATGAACGGACTTTACTCCGTGTGTGGGCAAGTCCGTTCATTTGGAAAGTCCGTCGGACCTGCATACAGACGAGTGGACTTCCCGACAGGAACTGGGTCTGGCGGACCTTCGACGGGAAGATTTAAAACATGTTTTAAATCTAGGTCCGGGAGCCCACACACAATCGGAATGTCCGCCGGACTATGGTCCGCCTCAAAGAAGCTTTTTCTTCTCCAGCTTCAATAGTTGTATCTGACTCAGTGGAGTTGACTTAGTAAAACTGGAGAGTACAAATTCTGGTGCAGCTCTTCATAGAAACAAACCAGCGTCCCGGTTTATTGTCAAAGCGTAATTGAACAAACTGAAGTTGAAAGCTGATTGGCTACCATGCACAGCTGCACCAGATTTTGCACTCTCCAGTTTTACTAAATCAACCCCAATGTGTAGAATTTACTAAATTTAGAAGTTTTACTAAATCAACTCCAATGTGTAGAATTTACTAAATTTAGAAGTTTACTCTGGCATCCTGGATTGACGTATGCGGTTCATGTCTTTAAAAGTATTAAACTAGTGGGTTAAAAAAAATAACATTTTAAGGAGGAACTTCTCAATGGCATCTTTCAATATTGTTCACAAAGTATTGTTAATTGCTATCAAGTTGATGGCAATTCCTGCTGACCAGATGAATACTTTTTCTCCATTAATAACTTTTTGGGGCTTAAAAGGGAAGCAGGGCCAAAGCTCCTTTGGCCCTACTTCTCCTGTAGGCCACGGGAGTGCATGACTGTAGTTCTGCACTCCCATGACCGATTTTTAGCTGACAGCGAGCTAAAGTCCGCTGTTGGCTGATGTCACTCAACCAGCCCAGGCTCTGGAGGGATCCACCCAGATGCGGCAGCTGTCTCAGCCTCTCACCAAGATGCGGCACCAGGAAGCTGGCTCAGCCTCTCAGTGACCCGCCAAGGGTCTGAGCCAGCCACTTCCACCCCCTCCACAGCCCGGTGCTCCAGTGATTACTGGAGGGGCAGAGCAGAGAGCCAGTGACTATCACCGAAGACTGAGAACTGAGAGATCAGTGGTCTTTGATCGCTCAGTTCTCAGTGTAGAGCCGGTGGGGAACAGCTGTTGCTGGGATCATGCTGCAACCATCTAGGTGATAGTGATTGTTTGCTAATTTTGATTCCCATACTTTTTTTTTTTACTTTTGGTAATGGCTTGTTTATTGCTGGTCATCCTCTCCTTTTCTCCACTTCGATGCTTTCAAGCATAATAGCCTACGTCACTGAATTAGCTGTTCTCTTATTATGTAAAAAGTAATGCCGCGTACACACGATCGGAAATGCCGCCAGCAAAACTCTGATGAGAGCTTTTTGTCAGAAAATGCGACCGTGCGTATGCTCCTTCGGTCTTTTGCTGGAGGAATTCCAGCCAGCAAAAGATTGAGAGCATGTTCTCTATTTTTCGGTCGGGGAAAAGTTCCCATCCAAAAATGCGATCGTCTGTATTCAATTCGGACGTGCAAATAATCACGCATGCTCAGAAACAATTCGACGCATGCTCAGAAGCATTGAACTTCATTTTCTCGGCTCGTCGTAGTGTTGTACGTCACCACGTTCTTGGCAGTTCGAAAGTTCAGAGAACTTTTGTGTGACCGTGTGTATGCAAGTCAAGCTTGAGCGGAATTCCGTTGGAAAAAACATTCAAGATTTTTCGGACGGAAATTCCGCTCGTGTGTACGTGGCATAAAAACTTTAGTCCAGTCATTTGGCCTTCTATCGATGGGTGTGAAGGATCCATTTATTTGCTTTCATTATATCCACGGTATTCTTAGTAGACATGTGCAATTTGTTTAGTTTTTTTTCGTTTTTCGTTTTTTTTCGTTATATTCGTTCATTCGTATCGTACAAATGAACGAACGATTCGCAAAAATTTTTAACGAATAATGAATCGTTCGAATCGAACGAATCCGAAAACAACGAAAATCCTAAAAAAAATAATTAGAAACAACAAATCTACGAAAGAAGAAAATCCGAAAAACAAAAACAGGAACAACGAAAATCAAAATGAACGAAAAAATTTGAACATTCGTAACTTTTTTTTTTTTGTTGAATTGATAATTTTCCGTGTCCCTTACAATGGCGCTGCTTAACGTGCCTCGAATGGATTGAACGAAAAAATTCGTACATTCGTAACTTTTTTTTTTTTTTCGATTCTTAATTTTCCGTGTCTCTTACAATGGCGCTGCTTAACGTGCTTCGAATGTATTGAACGAAAAAAATTGTACTTTTTTTTTTTTCGATTCGTAATTTTCCGTGTCTCTTAAAATGTAATAATAGCATACACATTACATAAAATTATGAATTATGCTCCGATTACGAATCTACGAATGTTACGAATGTTCCGAAAGTACGAATAAATACGAATGCCTCCGAATTTCGAATAAACTAATAAACGAAAATTAAACTAACGGAAAAACGAATCAATGAAAAAATAACTCTTACGAAAATACGAATCGTTACGAATACGAACACCGTCGACTTACGAATTTACGAATCGTTACGAATACGAACACCGACGACTTACGAATTTACAAATCGTTACGAATACGAACACCGACGACTTACGAATTTACGAATCGTTACGAATACGAACACCGACAACTTACGAATTTACGAATCATTATGAATCAATGAAAACGAAAAAAACGAAACGAAAATAAACACATTTTTTTGTTGTGCACATGTCTAATTCTTAGAACTTTTCACAATGCCAGAGTTCAAAAGTTTTCCTTAAAATACATTTTTTTATCTTTTTCACAGGTTAATGGAGAACTTATCGAATTGCCATTGATTCTAGAAGACAACAGAATTGTCATTAATCAGGAAGGAGCCAATGTTATCCTCCAAACAGACTTTGGCTTGAATGTTCTTTATGACACAATCTGTCATGTAATCCTTACTATACCCAGCTCATACAGTGGCAAGATGGGTGGTCTCTGTGGCAATCTCAATGGTGATGGCAAAGATGAATTCCAGCTTCCCAACGGGCAGGTTGTTCAAAATGTGAATTTGTTTGGTGCTTCCTGGAAAGTGAACATAACTGGTGCTAAGTGCAGTGATGGCTGTGAAGTAGGTGTGTGCCCAGTATGTAAGGATGCCAAGGTGAAGCAGTACAGTGTGGGATCCTCTTGTGGCATGATTACAGACCCAGCGGGACCCTTCAAAGCTTGTCATTCCACGGTCAACCCCAATGATTATTTCAACTATTGCATATATGACTCTTGTGCTGTTGATGGCAAGGACAACATTTTGTGCAAGAGTCTAAAGGCCTATGCAGCTGCTTGTCAGACAGCTGGTGTTACCCTCCGCTCTTGGAGAACTCCTACATTCTGTTGTAAGTACCATACAAAACATTTTTCTTTTTGGTGGCCAAAATGAAAAGAAAATGTAAAAATAACTAAGTCCCAACTGACTGGAGCTTTGTTCTAGTTTACCTGCTGATACTCACTACTCACAACTTACTAATGGTCTGTTTATTTTAGGGCTGTGGAAATTAAAGATTAATTCCTCGATTAATCGTTAATTTTTTTGATTGATCAAAATTGTTTTGATCGTTACTCACCTCTCCGCCGGCTTCCGGGTCTTCAAGGAGTTTCGTCGGAGATCCGGTGACGTCACGAACATCGATGTCACTGGACTCCTCCCCCCCTTCCCCAAGTGCCTCCGTCTGCCAAAGAAGGGAAGGGGGAGGAGTCCAGTGAAGTTGAAGTTCTGATTGAACGTAAAGCGTATGGGGAGGAGCTACGAATGACGTCACCCGCTGCTGCCCTACGGAACTAACACGATTGTCGGCTTTACATGCTGCGTTTTTATCATCTTTATGTGAGTAGTTTGTGTTTGAACACAAAAATTTAATCTTATACTTAAGCGGTGATCACTTAGATCTTTTCTTTCTACCCATGACCTGCGTCCTTGCTGAGATCTAAGGAGACGTGAGAGAAGTTTATGGTCTGTGTTAACCCTTTTGATACCCGCTTGCATGACCACCTGTTTGCACAGGAGAAAAAAAGAGGTTTTCCCCTTGTTTGTGGACTTTTAAGGCACTACCAATTTTTCCCAAAGTAATACAATGTGTGTAGTAACAAAAAGGTTTATTTTAAACAAATCATATACAGAATTAATAAAAAATAGATAATTTTAACAGAATTGAAGAAATAAAAAATTGCATCAATATAATGTGTGATATCAGACCCGACGCGTTTCGGAGAGAAGTATCCTCCTTCTTCAAGGGTCACATTATCAGATGTAGAGCTTAATTATGTATGCAGATTACATTGATTGAGAAGATTCCATCATATTTAAAAACAAAGAGGTATTGCACTGGGTTCAGCACTCTCTGTATCAGGATCCAGCATAGGCCGAAATTAGACTCAGTATCAGCCAAACTATTAGGGCAACTATGTTCTAGAGGTTTGAGGAGCCCTTATCCAGAAGTGTGGGATGGTGTCGAGTTGCCGCAAACAAGGGATCGAGAGCGACAGAAACAGGGCAGCTGGGGTCAGTGAAGAGTACTGAAGTCCTCTGTCCCATAGGAGTCACCCGAGATGGCATAGGCCAAAAAGGCCTTGTAGGTATGTCAATAATCTTAGAGGATTGCCAGGGAGAGGAGAGATGTCACAGACAGCTATCAGTCCATCAGCGTGCAAATGGCGCCAGTGTTATGTTTGCACAGGGGTCCATGCCATAAGGTGAGGGTCATTAGTTAGACCGGAGGTGGAGGGATTGTCACGTTACTGTGGAAAAAAAATGACTTACATTAGTGCTACAGTTTGAATTTAAAACGTATTTGTGTGAACTGTGAAGTTAAGTCATGGATTGTGGAAACTAACTAGTGTCGGGTGATTGTATATAGTGTATACCACATTTACCACTGACTAATGCAGAGTTGCAATGCAAGGAGATCAGCTAAAAGTAGTTGGAACTGTATGTGCGTTATAATTAATCAAAATTAGTCGATTAACCGATTTAAAAAAATCGAGTAATCAAACATGAAAATTTTAATCAGTAACAGCCCTAGTTTATTTTAAAACACACATATTTAAACGTCTAATCTAGAGCAGTGGTCTCTCCAACCTGCAGCCCTCAGGCCAGGGGCTCCTGCCTTTATCTGGACCTTGGGGGAACTATTGCTCCCACTGACACAAATGATAGGGCACTATTTCTGCCACTGACACCCACAATGAGTCAACATTCCTTCCACCGTTAGCAACAATGGGGCACTATTTGCCCCACTGATACCAACAATTGGCATTATTCTCCCCTCCTCACCGGTACTATGTCATTTTCTTACTCCCACCGACAACCAAGCCTGAGACATTGTTTACTCCAAGGCATTTTCTACTCCCACTGGCCACATTACTGCCCCTCTAAAGTCTGAAGGATAGTAATCTGGCCCTTACAGTAGTTTAGAAGGTTTGATGACCCTCTGATTGAAAGCGTTGAATGTAGGCATTTTTTTCTGTTTTGCAGCCTTTTCTTGTCCAGCCAACAGCCATTATGAACTTTGCACCAGAACCTGTGAACAAACTTGCTTTAGTCTAACAGCACCAACAAAATGTACAGAAAGATGTTTTGAAGGCTGTGAATGTAATGTTGGGTATGCCCTGGATGGAGATACTTGTGTTACTACAGACAAGTGTGGATGTGTATTCAATGGAAGATACTTGAGTGTAAGTACTCTACCAACAAGTTGTTTCCTTACGTTTTGCTACTCCATAATACGTACACTAAAACGTTGTGGACATCTGACCATTAAACCTGCCTATATGATGACAACTATGCAGAAGGTTTAGGTGTTTCTGATCAAGGGAGATTTGCTTATCCCTCTGCACAAAGCCGGCCCTATAAAGGCATGGTTTGAAGAGCTTGGATTGGAGCAAACCAACCAGCCTTCACATCTCCATGACCTCAATTCCACTAAAACACATTTGGGATAAACTGGGACATTGATTGCAAGCCAAGTCTACACGTCCAACATCAGTGTCTGCCCTTACATATGCTCCATGTACAGAAAAATATTTTGAAGGCTGTGAATGTAATGTTGGGTATGTCCTGGATGGAGATACTTGTGTTACTACAGACAAGTGAGGATGTGTATTCAATGGAAGATACTTGAGTGTAAGTACTCTACCAACAAGTTGTTTCCTTAAGTTTTGCTACTCCGTAATATGTACACTAATACGTTGTGGACATCTGACCATTGAACCTGCCTATATGATGACAACTATGCAGAAGGTTTAGGTGTTTCTGATCAAGGGAGATGTGCTTATCCCTCTGCACAAAGCCGGCCCTATAAAGGCATGGTTTGAAGAGCTTGGATTGGAGCAAACCAACCAACCAACCAACCTTCACATCTCCATGACCTCAATTCCACTAAAACACATTTGGGATAAACTGGGACATGGATTGCAAGCCAAGTCTACACGTCCAACATCAGTATCTGCCCTTACATATGCTCCATGTACAGAAAAATATTTTGAAGGCTGTGAATGTAATGTTAGGTATGTCCTGGATGGAGATACTTGTGTATACAGTATCTGCCCTTACATAAGCTCCTTTGGATGAATGGACCCAAATTCTTTTGGAAATCCTTTCCAGAAGGAGGAAAGAAGAGCCAATCAAGCTGTAAACTGAAGTCAACTCCATTATATTGCTCATGGTTTTGGAATGGAATGTCCAACAATCTCATATAGATGTGGTGGTCAAGGGTCGGCAACTTTTTGGTCATAAAGTGTGTTTTATCTATTGTAGGTGTAAGATTTTTATATAAAGAATTTTTATTTAGCATTTTTTGCTTCTTCAAATTGGGAGGAGCCAAGAGAGTGGGTTAGGTCAGCTTACAAGTTCCAGCAGTAGTTGTTCCCTGCATGTCAAACTAGGGGACAATAACCATTAGAAATGTGCATGTTTTATTTTTTATTCATTCGTTAAGTTAATAATTTTGCTTCGTCAAATTCGTTATGGTAAAATTATTTGTTTTCGGAATTTCTTTAATATATTTGGATTTTTTTCCAGAGATTTGTTATGTTCAAATTAATTCAAAATTAGAATTTTGGAAGATGGCTATCTATTTTTTTCTATTCTATACTTTTCTATTCCATTCTATTCTATTGTTTTCTATTTTTTATTTTCAATTCTATTCAGTTTTATTCTATTCTGTTGTTTTATTTTATTTTATATTCTGTTCTTTAAATTCTATTATATTCAGTTTTATCCTAATCTAATCTATTATTTTCTATTCTACTGTATTCTATACGGAAGTAAGAAGTAGGAATCATCAACTTATTTCACTTTTATATTTTACTGTATTTATTTAAATATTTTTCCATTTCCAGTTCGAATACATTTTCAAATTCCAATTCATTTTTAAATTTGAATAAAAAAAAAAAAAAACATTTTTTTTTTTTCTATTCTATTCTTTTTTATTCCATTCTATTCTGGTGTTTTATTTTCTATTCTATTTACTTTTTTTTCTATTCTACTGTTTTATTTTATTTTATATTCTGTTCTATTCTTTAAATTCTATTATATTCTGTTTTATCCTAATCTATTCTTTTCTATTCTACTGTATTCTATAAAGAAGCTTAAGTAGGAATCATCATCTTATTTTACTTTTATATTTTACTGTATTTATTTAAATATTTTCCATTTCCAATTTGAATACATTTTCAAATTCCAATTCGTTTTTAAATTTGAATTCAAAAAAATTATTTTCAAATTCTGATAACTAGATTCTTTATAATTTATTTCATATTCTTTGAAATCTGTTACTCTTGTGATTCAGAAATTCAGATATATCCGATATATTTCACTTTTATATTTTACTGTATTTATTTAAATATCCGATATATTTCTGTTTTTTGAATTTTTCTGTATTTATTTAAATATTTCTCCATTTACAATTCGAATACATTTTTTAATTCAAATACATTTTTAAATTTGAATTAAAAAAATTAATCAATTTTTTTTCTATTACATTATGGCGGACACATCGGACATTTTTGACACATTTTTGGGAGCATTGTCATTTATACAGCAATCAGTACTATACAAATGCACTTATTACTGTGTAAATGACACTGGCAGTGAAGAGGTTATCCAGGGGTGGCAGTGTAGGGGTTAAGTGTTCTTAGGGGCGTGTTACTAACTGTGGGGGGTGTGGTTGTGTGCTAGTGAACACTGATCTCTGCTCCAATCACATGGAGCAGAGATCAGTGTCACTTGTTGGGATATTCTGTTTACTTCCGCATCTCCCCGTTGAGCCTCCCCGTGAGACGATTGCGGGTATCCCCGCGGCGATTGAGTCCGCGGGACCCGCGACCAGACACACGGGGGTCCCGACCGGTGCACGCACGTGATGGCATGGCGGCATTCTTAAAGGGACGTACCTGTACGCCCTTATGCCTGTCCGTGCCATTTTGCCGACGTACATCGTTGCACGCCAGTTAGAATGTTAGAACATTGGTACCAGTATATGACAACAGTGAACTACAATGTGAACAGGAAGCCATCTAGTACAATGAAATGTACACTATATTGTCAAAAGTATTGGATTGCCCGCCTTTACACGCACATGAACTTTAATGACATCCCAGTCTTAGTCCATAGGGTTCAATATTGAGTTGGCCCACCCTTTGCAGCTGTAACAGCTTCAACTCTTCTGGGGAGGCCGTCCACAAGGTTTAGGAGTGTGTCTATGGGAATGTTTGACCATTCTTCCAGAAGCGCATTTGTGAGGTCAGGCACTGATGTTTGGACGAGAAGGCCTGGCCCGCAGTCTCCGTTCCAGTTCATCCCAAAGGTGTTCTACCGGGTTGAGGTCAGGACTCTGTTCAAGGCAGTCAAGCTCCTCCACCTCAAACTCGCTTATTCATGTCTTTATGGACTTCACATTGTGCACTGGTCCAAATCATTTGGTGGAGGGGGGATTATGGTGTGGGGTTGTTTTTCAGGGGTTGGGCGTGGCCCCTTAGTTCCAGTGAAGGGAACTTTCCGACAAGTTTATAAATTCAGAACTTTAAATGGATGTAGAGAAGAGAAGGTTGCAGATGGACAGGTACAACTTAGGAGGATTTGTTTCATCTCTGTGCATCACCTGGGTATATGTAAAGGTTTACAACCACTTTAAATGCTGTTCATTTTAAGATCTAACTGGACAAATTGTCCATTCTCCATTTTATTTGTCAAAGTCCAAGTCTGCAGATACTAGGAGTTATGATTTACTTGATTATTTTTCCATTTAGAAGGGAGAGTCCTTTGTCAATGCTGATTGCAGTCAACAATGTAAGTGCCAAGCTGGTGGTGTGACCTGTACAGCCTTTTTATGTGGACAACAAGAACACTGTGACCTGGTGAACGGAGTGCGAGGCTGCTACAAGCCAGGGGGTGAATGCACGCTCAGCCCACAGAAGTTTGTCACGTTTGACGGGCTCTCAGGAGGACCTATTGGAAATGGTCCCATAGAGTTGATATCTTTATGTAACCGTACTTCATCCAGACGGTTCAGAATACTCGCTGATATTCAGAGCTGTACAGGAGTACCAGCATCCGTTGCCAGGCTCCATATTTTCCTCAGTGAAGGTCTAGTGACCATCTCTAAGAGCATGGAAGTTTGGGTAAGTAGCCATCTACTGATATACTAAGTACTGTATGTGATGGATCCTGTACTCAAGGTGTCCGCCGTAAATGCTTCCTAAGTCCTGGAACATGAGTCCAATGGATCTGTCTATAGGAGCCCCCAAGAACTAGACAACACCAGTCTTGGAGTAAATCAGGAATGATCTTTATTTGACATGTCACACAAATTTATACAGCCAGATGACTAAAACCTAACAATACACCTGTAACAACTTAACATAAACTAATTAACTAATCCCTTTAAGCAGCCGATGTGACTTATCAGGATTTCACTACAGGTCAGACTTGTTGTCACCGAGCTAAACACAGTTGATTATAAATTATCATAATTACGACCACAATACATTTTATCACAATAGCAGGAGACCACCAGTAACAGACGGACCGTCTACTACATTGTACAGAGGACAATGTGATCAGCTCTCTCAATTAACATCTTGAGTTCATGACACTAGCATCTGACAGTGTGTGTCCCAGCAGCATGAAACAGCACACATTATATATACAGTGGTGTGAAAAAGTGTTTGACCCCTTCCTCATTTCCTGTTCCTTTGCATTTTGTCACACTTAAGTGTTTCGGAACATCAAACCAATTTAAACAATAGTCAAGGACAACACAAGTAAACACAAAATGCAATTTGTAAATGAAGGTGTTTATTATTAAAGGTGAAAAAAAATCCAAACCATCATGGCCCTGTGTGAAAAAGTGATTGCCACCCTTGTTAAAACATACTATAACTGTGGTTGTCCACACCTGAGTTCAATTTCTCTAGCCACACCCAGGCCTGATTATTGCCACACCTGTTCACAATCAAGGCATCACTTAAATAGGAGCTGCTTGACACAGTAAGGTCCACCAGAAGATCCTTAAAAGCTACACATCATGCCGAGACCCAAAGAAATTCAGGAACAATTGAGAAAGAAAGTAATTGAGATCTATCAGTCTGGAAAGGGTTATAAAGCCATTTCCAAAGCTTTGGGAATCCAGCGAACCACAGTGAGAGCCATTATCCACAAATGGCGAAGACATGGAACAGTGGTGAACCTTCCCAGGAGTGGCCGGCCGCCCAAAATTACCCCAAGAGCGCAGCGACGACTCATCCAAGAGGTCACAAAAGACCCCACAACAACGTCCAAGGAACTGCAGGCCTCACTTGCCTCAGTTAAGGTCAGCGTTCATGCCTCCACCATCAGGAAAAGACTGGGCAAAAATGGCCTGCATGGCAGAGTTCCAAGGAGAAAACCACTGCTGAGCAAAAAGAACATCAAAGCTCGTCTCAATTTCTCCACAACACATCTTGATGATCCCCAAGACTTTTGGGACAACATTCTGTGGACCGATGAGACAAAAGTGGAACTCTTTGGAAGGTGTGTGTCCAAGTATATCTGGCGTAGAAGGAACACTGCATTTCAGAAAAAGAAACATTATACCAACAGTAAAATATGGTGGTGGTAGTGTGATGGTCTGGGGCTGTTTTGCTGCTTCAGGACCTGGAAGACTTGCCGTGATAAAAGGAACTATGAATTCTGCTGTCTACCAAGAGATCCTGAAGGAGAATGTCCGACCATCTGTTCGTGTACTCAAGCTGAAACGAACTTGGGTTCTGCAGCAGGACAATGATCCTAAACACACCAGCAAGTCCACCACCGAATGGCTGAAGAAAAACAAAATGAAGACTTTGGAGTGGCATAGCCAAAGTCCTGACCTGAATCCTATTGAGATGTTGTGGTATGACCTTAAAAAGGCCGTTCATGCTCGAAAACCCTCTAATGTAACTGAATTAGGACAATTCTGCAAAGATGAGTGGGCCAAAATTCCTCCAGGACGCTGTAAAAGCCTCATTGCACGTTATCGCAAACGCTTGGTTGCAGTTGTTGCTGCTAAGGGTGGCACAACCAGTTATTAGGTTTAGGGGGCAATCACTTTTTCACACAGGGCCATGATGGTTTGGATTTTTTTTCACCTTTAATAATAAACACCTTCATTTACAAATTGCATTTTGTGTTTACTTGTGTTGTCCTTGACTATTGTTTAAATTGGTTTGATGTTCCGAAACACTTAAGTGTGACAAACATGCAAAGGAACAGGAAATGAGGAAGGGGGCAAACACTTTTTCACACCACTGTACACATATATACAGCATTGAATCTGACTGAGGTTGGGGTTCTCCTTCACCCTGTGCCCCTTAAAATCCAGGGCCCATAATCGGTTGGCAGGAGGCTCGCATTTAGTCCTCTCAAAAAGCCTGTGTCCCGGCAAGGTCTGTCACACCGTATATACTCGAGTATAAGGCGACCCGAATATAAGGCGAGGCACCTAATTTTACCACAAAAAACTGGGAAACTTCTTGACTCGAGTATAAGCCTAGGGTGAGAAATGCGCAGCTAGTGAGGGAAAAGAAATAGGAAAGAAAAAGAAAAACCCCACACACTATAAAAGAGTAATAAAAATCTAAAAGGGATTATAATAAACAATATATGATAAGTTTCACGATCTAAATTTCTTAGCAACAAAACTCCACAATGATGTGAAATATAACGAGAGATATAAATTAACACGAAGTTGAATAATAATCTCTTGAATATTGCTGAAGTGGAAAAGAAAAAAAAAGAAAAGAAAAAAAAGATAAGTCTTCGTCCTTACATTTATTGTATTTTCTAGTAGCCATCAGAAAATGTTTGCACACACGGTGCCATTATTAGGTTGTCAATGGGTCAAGTGCTGATAGTCATTGCAACAACCAATTTAGGCCTTGTCAAAATTTCTATCCTACTCCATAAGAGGTATAGACTGTGGCCACATTTTGCTCTGACCTCTTTAACTCTTTTCATTTTCCAGGTAAATGGATTTTCTGATGCTTTCCCCCTCACTGTTGGCATTCTATCAGCCTCTGCCAAGGACAACTCAGTTTTTGTCCAGATTGGTGAAGACTTGAAGATCGAGTTGAGCGCTACGGGTAGTGTCTCAATCCGTGTGCCACAGGGCCTGTCAGAGGTGGTTTGCGGAGCGTGTGGAAACTTCAATGGTAACAGTTCTGATGACCTCAGATCTCCAGCTGGAAAGGTGGTCACTAACGTCGTTGAGCTCATAAAATCCTGGTCAGCCCGTGACCTCAAAAGCTGGTGAGTGAAACTTTGTGAATGTTTCCTTTTTTTTAAAAAAAAAAGAAGCTGAAGCTGTCCATGAGCAAAAGTATAAATAAAATATGAAAAAAAGTTAATTTTGATGTCAAATTTCGATTTAGTTTTAGTCATATTCTTTTTACCAAAATGCCCTTTTAGCTTTAGTCGTATTTTAGTCACCTGAATTGTTCTGGTTTTAGTCATATTTTAGTCAACTAAAATCTAATGGGTTTAGTTAAATTGTAATTCCTTATTTAAGCATTTCTATAGAATTGCCAAACTCATTATATACTGGTGTAAAAATCTAATAACATATTTTTATTTCTGGTTAGAGTTGGGTGAACCGTTCGGGCCAACCAAGCAAAAGCCCTCAACATGGCGGGGAGGGTTCTTTGAGGCTGGGGGGGTCTCTGCCCCCCACCTCAAAGCACCTTGTCCCCATGTTGATGGGGACAAGGGCCTCATCCCTACAACCCTGGCCTGTGGTTGTGGGGGTCTGCAGACATGAGGCTTATCGGAATCTGGAAACCCCCTTTAAGAAGGGGGGCCCCAGATCCCACCCCTCCATGTGAATGAGTATGGGGTACATAGTTCCCTACCAATTCACCAAAAAAGTGTAAAAAATTAAAACACAGAGACAGTTTTCAACAATTTCTTTATTAAAAAAATAAAAACAGTGTCACCTGATGTAAATCCATCGTCAATCATGATGCCCCCCCACCCCAAAAAGAAAGAAAAAGAAATCACTCTACTGTTAACTATGGCAAACCGCCGAATGCCTGGCTTGCCGTTTGACAGTTCTTATATAGGTAAGGGGCGAAGTCACCTGGCACCGCCACCTTGTTAGGTCACGGACCCAGCATGCACCGATCCGTGATGTTACAAGGGGGCAGTGCCAACAGGTGAGGTCGCCAGGTGGCTCTGCCCCTAACCTATATTAAAACTGTCAAATTGCAATCCAGGCCTATGTAGATCCATTGTCAATCATGACGCTGCCTACATATCCTTCCCCACCCAATTCCCCCTCTCCAAATCCCTCCAGAGCAAATCCTCCCCCCTCCCCCTACCCAGCACAATAAATCCATCCAAATTTCTTCTCCCAGCAAAAATTCTCTACCCTGACCCCCCCCCCCCCCCCTCAAATCCCTCTTCTAGCACAGATCTTCCTCCCAGTTCTGGCACAAATCCACATCCCCATCCCACCACAAAACCTTCCACACTTCAAATACCATCAGATCCACTATTCCAGCTAAAATCCTCTCCCCACTTCTAGTACATATCCTCTCTCCCAAGTCCTCCATTACAGCACAACCCCTCCCCTATCCTGGGTTAAATCCCCCCCCATCCCTCCCAGCACAAATCCTCTTTCCCCCAAATCCCCCATGCCAGCAAAAGTCCACTGCCCAGTTTTGTCATAAATCTTCCCACCCAAATCCCACTACCCAGTATAAAACATCCTTCCCAAACACCGTTTGCCTACCCACCCAGAAAAAAATACCACCGGCTGCCACTGGTAGCAGCCAACATCTCTTTGATTTGGGGGTGGGGAGGGTGGGTATGAGGATATACTGTATGTGTTAGGGAGCACACCCATCCTTCTCGACCCCCAAATCACTGCAAGTACTCCTTTCTGTCAGTTTGCCTCCCTCCCCCCAAATCATTGCAAGTGTTCCTACTATTCAGTTTCAGGAGGATCACTGCAAGAGTCAGGCACTCCTTTTTATCAGCTTACACATTATCATCAGAGCCGATGAAGAGGCTGCGGCTTCACTCTACCAGGCATCAGCGTGAAAGGCAGCCGGCAGGGAGAGACGCTGACTGTCAGAGCTAGCATTGTAGGGTGTGGAACGCCAAACACCTCAATCAAGCTGCAGGGCAGGTGTGCCAACACTAGCGCCCCTGCCCACACACAAGGAGAGGAGGAGGGAGGGGAGCACTCTGGCACTTTGGTGCCCCCACCTCTGCGGCGCCTGGGTGTGGTGCACCCCATGCACCCACCCAGGATTGGCCCTGGAGTCCCTATGAGAATCCCCTCTTACATCTGGGTCCATATGAGTATCCCCCCTTACATCAGGGTCCCCTATGAGAGCCCTCTCACACCAGGGTCCCCTGTGAGAATCCCCCTTACATCAGGGTTCCTATGAGAGTTCCCCCTATCATCAGGGTCTCTGTGAGAGTCTCACATTACATCAGGGTCCCTATAAGAGTCCCCCCTTACATCAGGGTCCTTATGACAGTCCCCCTTACATCAGGGTCCCTGTGAGAGTCGCCCATATATCAGGTGTCCCCATCAGGCTGGCTCATGGATCAGTGGATGTAGTGAGATCAGAGGGGGGCACAACTAAAATCTTAGGGAGCAGAGCCCACCCCATCAACCACCTTGATTCAGACCTGGCTGTGACCAAAGTTTGGAGCCAGTATATATTGACAGCATTCCAAACCCAGGGTAGGCCTTCTAAAATAAATTATTCATTAATATTAATAATATTATTATTATTATATTCTCTATAAAAATATATAACAATATCTAATTTATAATATGCACAATTATATTTAGTGATGTGCACTTAAATGATGAGTATAGCTATATCATTCTTAATTTAACAGATTTTTTTTTTTGTTATTTATTTAGGACTTTAGATAAAGAATTTAAATGCAACACATTTTTATTTTTTCTTCATCTCTTGTAGCAATGTATGAAACAAGACAACAATGCCTGCCACGTTTAGCATTCAACTACAAAGGACATGAGAAAGAGGATTTCCGTTAATCCAAATCTCCTTATTTTAATTTTTTTTTTTTCTGAAATAAATAACTGCATTTTAATGAATACTTCAGCTTTTATATTCAATGATGCAAAATAATTTGTGCTTCTTAAAATTGTTTTATGACTTTTGGTTTGCAGACAATTAAACCTAAAATATATATATATATATTTTTTGATAATCACTTTTTCTTTATTAAGACAAATTCAAACATACAACATAAAAATACACATTACACAATATATCTATATAAATCATTTCATTACCATACACAACACTAACCCCACCCCAAGAAAACACACCGAATCCCGGATCACGTCCTCTTCAAAAGAGAGAAAGAAAGAAGAAAAAAAAGACCACCCTCTTACCTGCCCATAACCAAAACTCAATTTGTGCAAAACATTATTCAATGTATAATTAAGAAGGGGGCTTTAACCGCTTCCCGACTGGCGCACACACATATACGTCGGCAGAATGGCACGGACAGGCATAAGGGCGTACAGGTACGTCCCTTTGAATATGCCGCCGTGCCATCACATGCGCGCCGGTCGGGACCTCCGTGAGTCCAGTCACAGGTCCCACGGACCCGATCGCCGCGGGGATACCCACGATCGCCTCACGGGGAGGACGAACGGGGAGATGCGGAAGTAAACAGCATCTCCCCATTCTGCCTAGAAACAAGTGACACTGATCTCTGCTCCCTGGGATTGGAGCAGAGATCAGTGACTGTCACACACAGCCAGGCACACTTAACCCCTACACTGCCACCCCCTGGTTAACCCCTTCACTGCCAGTGTCATTTACACAGGAATCAGTGCATTTGTATAGCACTGATTGCTGTATAAATGACAATGGTCCCGAAAATGTGTGAAAAATGTCCGATGTGTCCGCCACAATGTCGCAGTCACAATAAAAATCGCTGATCGCCGCCATTACTAGTATAAAAAAAAATATTAATAAAAATGCTATAAAACTATCCCCTATTTTGTAAACGCTATAACTTTTGTGCAAACCAATCAATAATCGCTTATTGCAATTTTTTTTTAAACAAAAATATGTAGAAGAATACGTATCGGCCTAAACTGAGGAAAAAAACTTTTTTTTTAAATATTTTTTGGGGATATTTATTATAGCAAAAAGTAAAAAATAATGTGTTTTTTTCAAAATTGTCGCTCTTTTTTTTGTTTATAGCGCAAAAAATAAAAAACGCATGGGCGATCAAATACCACCAAAAGAAAGCTCTATTTGTGGGAAAAAAAGGATGTCAATTTTGTTTGCAAGCCACGTCGCACGACCGCGCAATTGTCAGTTAAAACAACGCAGTGCCAAATCGCAAAATGTGCTATGGTCTTAAGCCAGCAAAATGGTCCAGTCTGAAAGTGGTTAAAGCACCCTATTACGTGTATCAAACAACCAACAATACAACATTTTTTTAAAAAAAGTGTACGATTTCAAATTGCTATTTTCGTGTCCTGTTTAGTGTTTTAATTCAATATAAATTCACTTGACTATTTCATTTTTATACCTCTCCACCTATCATTTCAATCTACCCTTCTTTATGCGATTCCATTACGTGTTGCCCATTCCATGCCTAATTTATTATTATAACTTATCCTCTTCCTTTAATGACATCAATCATCACTCCACTGTGCCTCCCAGTGGAGGGGGGAAAAAAACAACACAATAAAAAAAAGAAAAAAAAAAGGAACCCCCCCAACTCCTCCCAACTTCCCCTCACCAGACGCATCCCGTAGACTATCCAATCCATAACACAGCATTACCCCCAAAAGGGTTTGATCCACATTTTGTTTAATATGAAATAAATTCAATGCTATATCAATAATGACTGCATTATGAACTTTAAGCTGCTTAAATGTAGACTTGTTTAAGCAGGAGACATGGTTTGTTAATTTACTGATCCAACGCCATTTTATTTTTTTTCTGTGGAATAGACATGTGCAATTTGTTTTGTTTTTTTTCATTTTTCTTTTTTTTTGTTATTTTCGTTCATTCGTTATCGTACGAATGAACGAACGATTCGCTAAAAATTTTAACGAATCGTTCGAATCAAACGAATCCGAAAATAACGAAAATCCGAAAAAAACTAATTAGAAACAACGAAACTACGAAAGAAGAAAATCCGAAAAACAAAAAAAGGAACAACGAAAATGAAAATGAACGAAAAAATCCGTACATTCGTAACTTTTTTTTTTTTGTTGAATTGGTAATTTTCTGTGTCTCTTACAATGGCGCTGCTTAATGTGCTTTGAATGGATTGAAAGAAAAAATTCGTACATTCGTAACTTTTTTTTTTTTTTTTTTTTTCGAATCGTAATTTTCCATGTCTCTTACAATGGCGTTGCTTAACGTGCTTCGAATGGATTGAACGAAAAAATTTGTACATTCGTAACTTTTTTTTACGATTCGTAATTTTCCGTGTCTCTTAAAATGTAATAATAGCATACACATTACATAAAATTATGAATTATGCTCCGATTACGAATCTACGAATGTTACGAATGTACGAATAAATACGAATGCGTCCGAGTTTCGAATAAACGAATCAACGAAAAAATAACTCTTACGAATGTACGAATCGTTACGAATTAATTACGGAAACCAAAAAAACGAAACGAAAATAAACAAATTTTTTTGTTGTGCACATGTCTACTGTGGAATATTGCAAGTATTCTTTATAATAGAAAATATATTGGGGATGTGAAATATCTTTGGCTATGCACTAGTGTTTTTTGTTTTTTTTTCATACTGGCAGATGATCAACACCAAATACAAATAATAATTCTGTGTTTAGAATCATCTGTGACATTGTCTGACAAATAATAAAGCTTTCAGCAACCTTTTGATGTCCACATTTCCTCATAGTAGTAGTAGAAGGAAAGTGCTGCACCATGTTATTCACAGATAGTAGTCTAAAAGTGAAATTAAAGACCGGGATCATCAAACCTTTTAAACAAAAAGTCCAATTCACCATCCACCTCTCTGTGAACAAGGTTAGTGTCACATACCCAGGGCCAGGGCAAGGGATGGGCTGGAGGGGTGGCTGCCCTTGGCGCAATTGTTTATTGCAGGGTTGTGGGCACCCTTACCCTAAGGGAAGGGGGGTGTAGTTAGGCATCTTTGCCCTGGGCGCTGGATAGCCTTGTCCCGGCACTGCACATACCTGAAGATTGAAATGATGAGGGTGGCTGTCATGAGGGCCACATACCTGATGTGAGACCAAAGTAGTGGGGAAGCCTCCCTTGCACCTTGAGTCCTTAAAGCCTCTGAAGATGGATACAGAGACTTGGTGGGGACACCGAGTGGCAGGAGTGCCAAGGGTGCGGAGCACCGTGCAAGCCTTAGTCCGGGATCCAAGCCGAGGTCAAGTCTAGTTGGGCAATGAAGCAAAAAAGGATTTATCAGAAGAATGGTCGAGATCCAAGCTGGGGTCGGTTCCAATCTGGCAGCTGAGTACAAAAGGGGCAAAGAAGTAGAATGGTTAAGGTACAAATCTGAGGTCAAAGGCAAGCAGCAATCAAGAGTAGTCAAACAGGTTTCCAGGTCACAACAGGTTCAGACAGATCACACAATAGCACAGGAACAAGGGGGGACTGAAGATAATCCAGAAATTTGGCAGTGTCTAGGCTGGGTTTATATAGGAAAGTTTGAGGTCACTTCCTGTGCGCCTCTCGGGGATTTTCCCGCCTTTTTCCATCAGGTTGAAGTCACTTCCTGTGTGCTTCCTGGGCATTTTCCTGCCGTTTTCCATCAAGTCTTCTGCGCAGGTGTGGGTTGGCACCCTGAGGCAACTTTGGCGCATGCTCAGTTGGCACAGATTTCCTCTGTGCCATTGGTGCATGCGTAGTAAGCCCCGGACTCTTACAGTGGCCTTTCTTGTATCTCCTGCCCAAGCACACCTGAAGATGGAATAGATGATGCCAATAGAAAGGAGGAGCATGAGTGTCCAAAGAGCTTGTTTGCCGAAGCTTTAAAGGGAAATGCCAGCTAGGCAGATCATTAGAACTACAAGGCAAACCAGAAGAAGTTAAAGGAGAACTTAGGTGAGGCCACAAGTTCAGGATAGCAAAGTCCAGCAGAGATCCCAACAGGCAGGCAGCAGGAATGTACATAGATGACTGAAGTGGATTTTTGGGGTAGTCCAAAGAAGGAATTAGGTGTTATTGTGCAGCAGAATCGGAGGCAACAATGGAGTCACAGAGCAAGCGGAGGTCAGCAATCAGTGGGCAGCGCAAGCTGAGTCAAGGTTGTGGATGACGCCAAGGTCAGGAACTTGTAGAGCAAAATCCAAAATTAGGTCAATTTGAATAAAGAACATAAAAAAAATGAACTTTAGAGGCACCAATTATAGAAAAAATAGAGTAAATTTTTATTACATATATATTACATAAAACGTTAAAAATACTCCCGAATGCAGTGATGACTAAACCTCTCCAATGTGGATGAATCACATCAAAAATAAGACATATAATTTATACTGAGTGATAACATAGCTAGCTAGCTAGCTCTACATGTTTCGCGAGAAAACGCTTCTTCAGGAGCTGAGTAATTTCTAAGAAAGGAAAAAGAGGCAGTCAATAATAATTTTAATGGCATACATTCATAATAAAATATATGTCTCAAGGAACCAATAAGACCACCATGGCAACAGTCTGATAGGACCAGATACAGAACATGCAGGTGATACAGTGGACAACATGGTGGGGGCGTGCCTAGTGAGAGTGGTAAGAGAATTGTATGATGTAAAGGGGGTGGGGCTGTGATGTGAAAGAGGGGACTGAGGACACTGGTGTAAAGGGGGTGGGGCTGTGATGTGAGAGAAGGGACTGAGGACACTGGTGTAAAGCGGTAGTGATGTAAAGGGGGTGGGGCTGTGATGTGGAAGAGGGGACTGAGGACACTGGTGTAAAGGGGTAGTGATGTAAAGGGGGTGGGGCTGTGATGTGAAAGATCATTAGTTATTTTGGATAATTCGTAAATTCGTAAATTTGGATAAATTCTTATTCGTTACGTTCACTAACAGTCAAATTTGAAATTCCAATATCTATAATTTAATAGTTAGTTATTCTTAAGAATTTGGGGATTTTCGTTCTTTTGAATTTCCGTATTTTCTTTTTTATTATTTACGGATTTTCAAAATTACGAATTTACGAACTTTTGAAGTTTCGAAATTATGAATTTTCGAATTTCCGAGTTGCGATTATAACGAATGACCCGAAAAACAAAAAAATAAAAAAAAAAGAAAACAAACAAATTTGTTGGCAGTGCACATGTCTATGAGATACTTTCAAAGGGAAATCACATTTAAAGGGATGCAGATCCTGCCACTTTCCTCATTAGAACCCTGTAAGTGCATCAGCTGACTGATCATTTAAAAATCACTCCCATTCCCATTCACTGTGCACATGGACACAGATAAATACTTCACACACGTGCTCCCCCCCCCTCGTGTGAATGCGCTCACCTCCAACAGTGTGACCGCACACTTAAGTTTGGTCCACATAAGCGGTCAAACCACTCCTGGGCTCTAAGTGAAACTGGCTCAGCAGGATCCCACAGGAAAATCCAGAGAAGTTGTCTTCAATTAAAATCAAGAAAGAGGCAGGATAGTGCATTGTCACTAGTTTAAAAATGTATTTAGAAAACATAACATCAGGGGACTCACACATTTTAGGTGCTTCCAGCGCACCAAACTATAAAAGCATTAAGCATAGGATTCTTATCCAAACCACTTCCAAACTTGTATGTGTCAGCATGTATCCGAGCTCCTCCAACGTCCTGGCCCCTCCCCTACATGTGACGACATAGGGCTAATCACGTGTCTTCCTCAGGGGGATCCCCAGATCCCCCTGAGGAAGACACATGATTAGCCCTGTTTTAAATTGAGGACAACTTCTCTTTTATCTTTTGGATAGAAATATGTATAATACCCCAATTTGCACATTTGTCTCTGTGGATTGATGAAAATTGTGAGAAAAAATCTCTCTCTTTTTTTTTGGACACTTGATATTAAGGAATAATACAAAATTTTTAGCAATATTGATTTTCAATGTTTATGGCACTATCTATGCATTTGTAAGGGTCAGTATCCCACAGCGCTGCTTTTTTTTTTTTTTTTGTTTCACAGGAATTGTTGTACCACACCAGACGCTAGGTTGTAACCTCAGGTTACTTTATACCTAAAGCTGATTGCAGTCTTAGAGTAGCTTGCAAGATTTATATATTTTTATACTCTTTAAGGTTATCATAATAAATGGTTGTGATTTCTTTGAAAAGAAAAATTTGAAAAAAAAATAATATTTTTTTGCCTTATTTCTGACTGCATTGTTTCATTGTGTCATACACTTAACAATGGCCGGGGCATTATAACTTTTTTACATCATGTGCTGATCCAGACTATAAAGACCCATTGGCATATAAGAAACCCAGGCTTTGTTCCCGGTGTCATAATATTGTTATGATACATGACAGAAGGTCACCATACTCCGACTCCAATAACTATTGTTTAGTGATTTTCAGTTGATGGGTCCTGTACTCAAAGATTTGCTATAAACTTTCCACTGAGCAACTCAATGTAATCACTGTGTGCTTAAAGCGGAGGGCCAACCTAAAATAAAAAATAACATTAACATTCTCAAAAAAAATATCTAAAAAATATTGTAAAAAAATGTTTTCACTTACCAGAAACCCCTCTTCTATTCCGCGGCGCTTCCTCCTCTATGGTGAGCTGCCCCGTTGTATTCTGGGACATGTGTGTGTCCCAGAAAACAACAAGGCCATTCACAAATAGGCCGCGCGACTCACGGATGCGCAGTGGGAAAAACGGGCAGTGAAGCCGCAAGGCTCCACTGCTTGTTTACCTTCGTTAAGATGGCGGCGCCGGCACCTGATCCAATGGAAGGATCGGCCTCGGGGGGGCGACATCGCAGGCTCGCTGGACAGGTAAGTGCCCTTATTAAAAGTCAGCAGCTACAGTGTTTATAGCTGCTGACTCTTAAAAAGAAAAATTCCGTCTGGAACACCGCTTTAAGGAAAGGGAGACAATAAAATTACAATACAGTTCAATGCAAAAGGATAGGGAGGGCCCTGCTCATGGAGCTTACAATCTAAAAGGGTAGGGGGAAGTGGTACAAAAGGTAATAGCTGTGGAGGGGGGGGGGGGGGGCGGGGTGAGCTGGTTGAGGTGGTCAATATACCGTTTTGAGGTGGAAGCAGGGTAGGCTTCTCTGGTTCAATGCATTTTTAGGGATTGCCCAAAGTTGGACAGGGTAGGAGATAGCCAAACAGATTGGGGTGGGGAGTTCTATAGGATAAGAGAGATTCTGGAGAAGTCCTGGAGGCAAGCATGGGAGGAGGCAACGAGGGAGCTAGAGAGGAGGCGATTTTGGGAGGAGTGTTGTAGATGATTTGGTTTTGGTTGATGATGTAGCATTGTTGTGGATAGCTTTGAATAATGTAATTAGTATTTTGAATTTTATACCTAGGGCTTGTGGAGGCCAGTGGAGGAATTGGCAGAGAGGGGCAGCAGCCACAGATTGGTTAGTGAGTTGGAGGAGTCTAGCACCCAGCAGGGGAGGGGCGTGGACATGTCCTCTGGGGGATGCATTCAGGGGGGCGCCACTGCCAGAAATCCCTGGTCATGCCCACCCCGCACCAACCTCACCATCACTCTTCCATGGCCCTGCTGTCAGAAACCATGAAATCAGACCAAGACAGAAGTACAGTTAAATCACACTTGTTTAATAATAAAAGTAAATAGAACAAACTTAGTTCAGGAACGGGAACGGATTGTCAGACAAGCCAAACGTCAGGGAGCCGGAGATGAGCGTACTAAAACAGCAAGCAGGATCTGGAGCCAGAAGGGATGTCAGCCAAGCAAGTCTTTTAACAGGAATGCAGGAGAGCGTCTCTGTGATGTTGACCAAGGGGAAGGCAGAACTCCTCTGAGCTGGACGGCTTAAGTAGGCAGGACTGACGAGCAGGATATCATCAACAGCTGGGTACCTGTGGAGAGATAGGAGCTGGCAAATAGCAGACAGCTGAGCGGTCAACTCAGAGAAGGAAGGGCTGAGCCCAGCCCTGACACCTGCTCCCCCTCTCTGCCTCTAGTGCCTGACGTTCCCGTTTCTTGGAAGAGCGAGGCCCCCCCACAACATTGGCAAGAACTGCTGTAGCTACACTGTGTCTTGGAGAGCATCATTCAGTGCCACCAGCATAGCAAGGCGGCCGTCGGTGCCAACTGTGCTAGAACAGCTTGAAGAAGGCCACTGTCATGTGTAGGCAGTGCGACCTCTTCAAATGTGAGCTGTGCCACCTCTGCTGTAATCTGCCCCCGGGGATCGCTGGCAGATCCACAACTGTTACTAACTGCCCAGGGCTGGCTGACCCGGAGACTGAGCTCCCGGAAGATCTCCACTTGTTCCGACCATGAGCAAGAAGAACCACAGCATTGTCATGTGTCCAGTGCTAAGCCTCTATGTTCTACCAGCCTGGGCACTGATTGGCATTTGCCTGGTGGTCTAGGGTGGCATCCTGGTGGTCCTGGGTGGGCATCCGAGGGGGGGCTGCGCTGATAAACAATCAGAACAGACCCCCCCTGTCAGGAGAGCAGTCGATCGGCTCTCCTCTACATGCGTCTGTCAGACTCGAGTGAGGAAGAGCTGATCAATGGCTCTTCCTGTTTACATCGTGATCAGCCGTGATTGGACACGGCTGATCACGTGGTAAAGAGCCTCCGCCAGAGGCTCTTTACCAAGATCGGTGTAGCAGTGTGTCAGACTAATACACCGCACAACCAATCGACGCGATGCGTGCCCCCACAGGTGCGAGAGAGCGGTCGTTCTGGAGGGCCGTCATATGACGTCCACCCAGAACGAGAGCCGCGCCGCCCAGTCGTCATTTGCCAAGTGGTTAAAGTGGTTGTAAACCCACGGGGACAAAAAACCCTGCAAGACAAAGACATTATGATATACGTACCTTAGATCGAGGCCCCCGCATCGGTCCCGGCACATGTCTCCCAGAGTTGCTTCTGGGTATCGTGGGCTCCGGAGCTGTGATTGGCCGGAGCCGCAATGACGTCCCTGCTTTGCATTGCACACGGGAGCCGCCGGTAACAGCACACTAGCTGAAGAAATAAGCCGTCTCTTCAGTGTGCATGTGCCAATGACGTCGGCGCATGCGTATACAGTGAATATCTCCTAAACTGTGCACGTTTAGGAGAAATTCATGGTAGCTACAGGTAAGCCCTATTATAGGCTTACCTGTAGGCAAAGGTGGTTGTAAAGGGTTAACAACCACTTTAAGGTGAAAAAAAATTCTGCCTTTAGAACCACTTTAACTTTACAGCAAGTGCTACCATTTACTATGTTATTATTTCCACCCTAGTTTTTTTTTATCTCCTAAATTATTCGTAAAGTATTATGAAATGATTATCCCTTCTGTATTCGCCATGCACTCTTAACCACACCTCTTTGTTTCTTGCCATTATTTCTTCTCTGTACAATGTTCTCTGCAATTACTTGATTTAGATGCAGAGCTGTTTGACCGAGCGTATACAAACCTCATCAAGTCCTGAGTGGCAGGACTGAATGCTCCTCATCAGCAGGTAAGTCATGGACTGATTATTACCATTCACAATTTTATTAGTTTCTCGTTGTAACTAGGAAAGTTAGGGCTTGAGCAAATAACAAAAACATATACTAAATATTTAGCTTTTCTCTCTTCCTGTCTGAAAAAAATAAATAAAAGTTAGCAGCTACAAATACTGCAGTTGCTGACTATCCAAGGGTCCTTCACCTGGGGCTAGTTCTACGCCGGTCTTCGGGGTCCCCCAGCATGCTTAGTGGGGGAAGCTTCAAGCTGGCTGTGACCCCTTGTGGCTCCACAGACAGCTTCCCACTGCGCACGTGTGATTGGTCCTACAGTCTCCTGGGACCTGTGACATCTCCCAAGAAGTTGCGAGCAGGGAGGGAGGCCAACTCCTGCTGGAATCACTGACCGGAAGTGGGAGCTGGTACCTACCAAAACTAGGTACCTGCTCGCCACCATCAAAAAATGTCCAGAAGTGTTATAGAAGTGGGGGAAGAGTATATATAGCTGAACTTCCCTTTTAGGGTCAAGTTCCGCTTTAACAAAAAAAAAAATAATACTTTGGCAGTGACCCCCCACCCTCACCAGGGTTACATCTTTATTAGGTCTAGAAATAAATGTAACTGTAATACCTTAATTCTCAATCCCCATGCAGCCACCACTTTCCTCTTCTCTCTGTCACTCCGGGTTTTGGCTGGGTCCTCGTCATCCTGGTCATGGTTCTGTATTGTGATGTGATGACGGCAATGTTTGACCACTGGTCCGAGCGTCTACCTACCAAAACTAGGTACCTGCTCACCAGAAGTGGGAGCGGGTACCTACCAAAACTAGGTACCTGCTCCCCACCACCGAAAAATGGCCCGAAGTTCTAGAGAAGTGGGGGGGGGGGGGTATATAGCTGAACTTCCCTTTTTAGGGTCAAGTTCCACTTTAACAAAAAAATAACAATACTTTGGCAGTGTCCCCCCCAACCCTCGCCAGGGTTACATCTTCATTAGGTCTAGAAATAAATTTAGCTGTAATACCTTAATTCTCAATCCCCATGCAGCCACCACTTTCCTCTTCTCTCTGTCCCTCCGGGTTTTGGCTGGGTCCTCGTCATCCTGGTCATGGTCATGGTTCTGTATTGTGATGTGATGATGCCAATGTTTGACCACTGGTCTTAGCGTCTTCGAAGGGAGGCTTCAAGGGATCGGTCACACAGTGTAGTAGAAGCCTGCAAGAAAGAGGCCAACTTCTGCTGGAATCACTGACCGGAAGTGGGAGGGGGTACCTACCAAAACTAGGTACCTGCTCCCCACCACCCAAAAAAAGGCCAGAAGTGTTATAGAAGTGGGGGAAGAGAATATATAGCTGAACTTCCCTTTTTAGGGTCAAGTTCCGCTTTAACAAAAAAAAATACGTTTGCAGTGCCCGCCCTTGCAAGAGTTACATCTTCATTAGGTCTAGAAATAAATATAGCTGTAATACCTTAATTCACACTCTCCATGCAGCCATCACTCTCCTCTTCTCTCTGTCGCTCCAGCTTTTGGCTGGGTCCTTGTCATCCTGGTCATGGTCATGGTTCTGTATTGTGATGTGATGACGCCAATGTTTGACCACTGGTCCGAGCTTATTCGAAGGGAGGCTTCAAGGGATCGGCCACACAGTGTAGTAGAAGCCTGCAAGAAAGAGGCCAACTTCTGCTGGTATCACTGACGGGAAGTGGTAGCGGGTACCTACCAAGACTAGGTACCTGATCACCAGAGGTGGGAGCGGGTACCTACCAAAACTAGGTACCTGCTCCCCACCATCAAAAAATGTCCAGAAGTGTTAGAGAAGTGGGGGAAGAGAATATATGTCTGAACTTCCCTTTTAGGGTCAAGTTCCGCTTTTCCAACAGAAAAATTTTCATGCTCTCAATCTTTTTCTGGAATTCGCCCAGCAAAATTCCAATGGAGCATACACACGGTCTCATTTTCCGACCATAAGCTCTCATCGGTCTTTTGCTGGCTGAATTTCCGATCGTGTGTACGGGGCATTAGTTACAAAATTTACTGGCAGACAAAAAGTAAAATACATTTTTTTTACAAAATTTTTGGTCTTTTTTTTTTTTTTGTAAAAAATGAAAAACTCAGCAGTGATTAAATTCCACCAAAAGAAAACTCTATTTGTGTGAAGAAAATTATAAAAAATGTATTTGGGTAGAGTGTAGCACGACCGCGCAATTGTCATTCAAAGTGTAAGAGCGCTGAAAGCTGAAAAATGGTCTGGGCATTAAGGGGGTGTAAGTGCCCGGTAGGCAAGTCGTTAATCATAGTGCAATAATTATAGCACGGACTTCCTGTTTAACTCTAAACTGGTAACCTGTTAAGGCATTTAAAACCTCACCTATGGAGATTTGTAAGTGCCGTAGTTTCCACGGGTGTATACGTAATTTTAGTGCCTGATATGTTAGGTGTCTATTTACTCGTTGTAATATCATCGTTTATATTTTACCAAACAATTGGGTGTTATTTATTGTGTTATATTGGTATATTGTGTTATATTGTTTTATATTGTGTTATATGTTATATTGGTATATTGTGTTATATTGTTTTATATTGTGTTATATTGTGTTATATAGGTATATTGTGTTATATTGTGTTATATTGGTATATTGTGTTATATTGTGTTATACTGTGTTATATTGGTATATTGTGTTATATTGTGTTATATTGTGTTATATTGGTATGTTGAGTTATATTGTGTTATACTGTGTTATATTGGTATATTGTGTTATATTGGTATGTTGAGTTATATTGTGTTATATTGGTATATTGTGTTATATTGTGTTATACTGTGTTATATTGGTATATTGTGTTATATTGTGCTATATTGTGTTATATTGGTATGTTGAGTTATATTGTGTTATATTGGTATATTGTGTAATGTGCATTCAAATTCATTAAAGTGTATCCCCCCCCCAAAACTTGCAAGACCCATTTTATTCTCTAGGGCCTCTACAATTAAAAATATGTCATTTTTGGGGGGATTCTAAGTAATTTTTTCCCCAAAAAATGCTATTCTATGATTTTTACTTAAATTTTGTGCGTAACGGAATATTGGGAGGGTGGGATGGAAAGTTTTGTACAGATCACAAACTGAGCTTGCAACAATCCTCCCAATACTACTTCTCCTTATTAGGATACCCCCACCCAATCAGGTAAGTGACCCCCTATATAACCAGTTAGCAATCATGTGACCTCTCCTGGCCTCCCCTGTTTACAATGCCATACATGCCCGGCCCTTCCCTTGTTTAATTTTGGTATGACCCAGGCAATACAAATCTGACAGAGTTTTAAACAGTTTTCTACTCCATCCAAACCCCCCCAAAATGTTTTGTCTTTACGTACACTTTTTTGTTTTATTACTAATCATTTCTCATATTCTTATTTTGATGCAGAATGAGGATGACAAATTTCCTGAAGCTATGTATGTTGCTAGCTTTTGCATGCGGTAAGTTTAATACATTTTATTGAGTACCATGCAGTTCCCACACCTCCAACACTGATATGGGATATATTGTTGAGGGATGGGTCTATTGTTGCTGGGGTAGATCTGTTGTTGCTGGGGGATCTATTGTTGCTGGGGATCTATTGTTGAGGGATGAGTCTATTGTTTCTGGGGTATCTATTGTTGATGAATGGGTTTATTGTTGCTGGGGTAGACCTGTTGTTGCTGGGGATCTATTGTTGCTAAATAAAAGAAAAGAACAGAATAGAATGGAAAAGAATAGAATAAAAAGGAGTAATAAAAAAAAGAATAGAATTAAATAGAACGATTATAACCATATTCTGAAATTCAAATAGAATAGTAAAGAATAGAAATAAAAAAAACAATAGAATAGGATAGAAATAATATAACCATTTTCCAAAATTCAAAGAGAATTAATCAAGAATTTGAATAGAATAGAGTAGAGTAGAATAGAAAATAACCGTCAGAAACCATGAATCAGAGCGAGACAGAAGAACAGTTAAATCACACTTGTTTAATAATAATAATTAAAAGATAAACAGAGTAAAAGTAGTCAAAACATAGCCAGAGTTCAGAAACCGGAACGGATAGTCAGACATGCCAAAACATCAGGGAGCCGGAGATCAGCGTAGTAGAACGGCTAGCAGGATCTGGAGCCAGAAGGAATCTCAGTCAAGCAAGTCTTTAACAAGAACACAGGAGAGCGTCTCTAGAGATGTGACAAAGGCGAAGGCAGAGATCATCTGGACTGGACGGCTTAAGTAAGCAGGACTGACGAGCAGGATATCATCGACAGCTGAATAATCGTAATTATCGAACATTCTTATTTTGTCCGATTCTGAATCTCCCATCGACTACCAGTACCAGTCTCCCACTCCCATATTAACCACTTAAGATCTGCGCTATAGCCAAATGACGGCTACAGCGCGGACCTGCATTGCCGGGATGACGTCTATTGACGTCGTCCCGTGCACGAGCGGCCTGCGCGCCCCCTGAAGGGCGCGCATTGCACGCTCTTTGATCAGCGAGTCTATGAGACTCGCTGGATCACAGATCGGAGTAAGGGGTCGATCCCGAACCCTTACCACGTGATCAGCTGTCAGCCAATGACAGCTGATCATGTGATGTCAACAGAGCCAGTAATCAGTGCGAGGAGAAAAAAAAAGACGATCACCGGTGGCAGTAAGGTGGAGAATCAGTCCCAATCACTGCGAGCTTCCGCCAGCTCATCAGTGCCCACCTGTGCCCCCTACAAGTGCCACCTAGCAGTAGGCAACAGTGCCCACCAGCGCCACCCATCAGTGCCCACAGTGCCATCTGTCAGTGCCCACAGTGCCATCTATCAGCGCCCACGATCAGTGCCTGAAGAACAGTGCTGCACATCAGTGCCCATCAGTGTCACCTACCATTGCCCATCAGTGTCCATCAGTGCCCATCAGGGCCAACTATCAGTGCCCATCAGTGCCATCTATCAGTGAGTCCTATCAGTGCCCATCAGTGCCACCCATCCGTGCCACCTGTCAGTGCCACCTATCTGTGCCACCCATCAGTGCCACCCATCAGTGCCATCTTATCAGTGGCCATCAGTGCCGCCTTATCTGTGCCCATCAGTACCAACTTATCTGTCCCCATCAGTGCCACCTTATCTGTGCCTATCAGTGCCGCCTTAACTGTGTCTATTAGTGCCCACCAGTGCCCCTATCAGTGCCCACCGGTGCCACCTCATCAGCGCATAACAATGAAGCATAAAAATTACCAAAATTGTATAATAAACTATTAAACATGATTTTTTTTTCAAAATTTTCCATCTTTTTTTGTTTGTTTAGCAAAAAATTAAAACCCCAGAGGTGATTAAATACCACCAAAAGAAAGCCCCATTTGTGGGGAAAAAATTAATAAAATGTCATTTGCGAACAGTGTTGTATGACCGCGCAATTGTCATTCAAAGTGCGGCAGTGCTGAAAGCTGAAAATTGGTCTGGGCAGGAGGGGGGGGGGGGGGGCTTAAGTGCCCAGTAAGCAAGTGGTTAAAAAAGGTCATTTTCCCAACCCTCACTCAGCAGCAAAAGAAAACCTCCGATTGGTCAACAAAACACCAGTCTTGTTTCCGTTGTGATGAAATTTGTATCCGAAATTCGTAAACGAAATTCCGTATTTCGTACAAAATTCAGAAGCATAGCAATTCGTATTTCGGATCCTCCCGAATGTACGAATTTACGGAAAGTCGTGCAAAATTTTTGATTCGTACGAAACTTATCGCCCATTTCTAAAATGTACTGAGAGTGGGCAGCAACTGGTTAAGCTCCATTTATGTTTTTGGGTTTAGATAAGCTTTAATTGGTTTATAATATTTTCTATATTCCAAATCCTAAATTGTACCATGCTACTTTTTGCATTTCATTCCAGGTTGCTGCAGAGCAAGTTCTTGTGGCAAAATCTTTGTCACGGTTTTTATGCAGAACGGTAAGACTGGCCTATTGAACTCCGAATTCCTGGGGCTGCATATCACCACGTACAGTTCACAGACCAGAGTATCTGTCTGGATAAACGATGTTTCATATTTCAACGAACAGATCAGAAAAGTTTCAAGCAGCTACACCAAAGTCTCCATTCCTTCGTCCATGGATCTGTCAGGAGTAGGTACTTCCAAGAACGTGATCCTCATCAAGTCTGACAAAGACATTTCCGTCTCGTCCATAAACAAAAAAGGGCTGAGCACCGATACTAGCATTGTGTACCCTGTCAATAAGCTTGGAACGGAGTATTACGTAGTGACTCCTTCAGAAAATGAAGGGCTGGGTTTGCGATCAGGTCTAGTAGGGTTAGGGAAACTGTTTGGAAAACAATCTGGAAAAGAGTCGGGGAAAGAGTCGGGAAAAGAGTCAGGAAAAGAGTCTGAAAAAGAGTCAGGAAAAGAGTCAGGGAAAGAGTCAGGGAAAGAGTCGGGAAAAGAGTCGGGAAAATATTCAGGAAAAGAGTCGGGGAAAGAGTCAGGGAAAGAGTCTGGAAAAGAGTCAGGTAAAGAGTCAGGTAAAGAGTCTGGCAAAAAGTTGGGGTTAGGGTTGGGGTTAGGTTTGGGGTTAGAGTTAGGGAAACATTCAGGGAAAGAGTCAGGAAAAGAGTCGGTAAAAGAGTCAGGAAAAGAGTCGGGAAAAGAGTCAGGAAAAGAGTCAGGAAAAGAGTCAGGGAAAGAGTCGGTAAAAGAGTCAGGAAAAGAGTCGGGAAAAGAGTCAGGAAAAGAGTCAGGAAAAGAGTCAGGGAAAGAGTCAGGAAAAGAGTCAGGGAAAGAGTCGGGAAAAGAGTCAGTGAAAGAGTCTGGCAAAAAGTTGGGGTTAGGGTTGGGGTTAGGGTTGGGGTTAGGGTTAGGGAAACATTCAGGGAAACCTTCAGGGAAAGAGTCAGGGGAAGAGTCAAGTGAAGAGTCAGGGGAAGAGTCAGGGGAAGAGTCAGGGAAATATTCAGGGAAACATTCAGGGAAACATTTAGGGTTAGGGTTGGGGTTAACTGGTGGATTTAAGGAGTTTGCGGTGGTGAGTACAGAAGAGTCCACCACTGTGGATATCTACCTAGCGGTAACGGTCACTTACAATGGTGATAAATATGGGCCTAAAAAGGTTCTCACCGTTAGTTTGTCCTCTTACACGGCTATCCAAATACAAAGTACAAAGGATCTCTCAGGTACCAGGATCGTATCTCAGAAACCTGTAGCCGTGTTGAGTGGCCACTCGTGCATAGGGGCTAAGTTGTCTTGCAACCACATCTACGAACAGCTGACGCCGGTTTCTAGCTGGGGTGCAAACTTTATCGTTGCACCTACTCTAAAAACAGTGCTCGACAAAGCTTACATTTTAGCTTCCCAGAGGACAACCGTGCAATACTACTCAGAGCTAGGATCGAAAAACAGATTCAAGTCAACCCTTGATGCCGGAGAAGTGCTGGAGATTGACGTGGGGCCACTGAAACCAATTAATATCTCGGCCAACGCAGCAATCGAAGTGTTGTTCTTTGGAAAAGGCCTGGCAGGGCGGATCGGCCAGGTTTTTATGGCAGTCCCACCAGTTAAAAAATACTGCTCTTCCTACAGCATATCAACTATTAGTACTTACCTGAACTTTGCCGGGATCATTGCGATAACCTCTGATGCCCCAAACATACTGTTTAACAGTGGCAAACTTTTAGATGTAACTTGGAATAAAATGCCAGGAACAGAATATTCTTGGGCCACGGTAGAATTAGGTCTTTCCCTACAACTGTCGGCGTTCACTGCCTCTTCGCCATTCTTGCTGTTGTCTTATGGATTCTCATTGAATACTATTAGCAGTTATGGATCCATTGGTACATGCACAGATGGTAAGTTTGCCTGGATGTTTCTTATGCTTTACCGCTTGGATTTCATATTTACATTCATAGATGCACAAAAAATTTATATTTTTAAATGCCCATGAAAATTAAATAAATAAATGTCCATCGGTCACCAAAACATGTCTTCAACATGTTAATCACAACTTATATTGCACCAAGGTCCTTCTCCTCCAAATTCATGTGACCGTATGGTAGACATGTGCACAACAAAAAAATTTGTTTATTTTCGTTTCGTTTTTTTCATTTCCGTTGATTCGTAACGATTCGTAAATTCGTAAGTCGTCGGTGTTCGTATTCGTAACGATTCGTAAATTCGTAAGTCGTCGGTGTTCGTATTCGTAACGATTCGTATTTTCGTAAGAGTTATTTTTTCGTTGATTAGTATTTCCGTTTATTCGAAATTCGGACGCATTCGTATTTATTCGTACATTCGTAACATTCGTAGATTCGTAATCGGAGCATAATTCATAATTTTATGTAATGTGTATGCTATTATTAAATTTTAGGAGACACGGAAAATTACGAATCGAAAAAAAAAGTTACGTATGTACAAATTTTTTCGTTCAATCCATTCAAAGCACGTTAAGCAACGCCATTGTAAGAGACACGGAAAATTAGGAAAGAAATTTTAAAAAGTTACGAATGTACAGATTTTTTCGTTCAATCCATTCGAGGCACGTTAAGCAGCACCATTGTAAGGGACACGAAAAATTACCAATTCAACAACAAAAAAAAAAGTTATGAATGTACGAATTTTTTCGTTCATTTTGATTTTCGTTGTTCCTGTTTTCGTTTTTCGGATTTTCTTCTTTCGAACATTCGTTGTTTCTAATTTAGTTTTTTGGATTTTTGTTGTTTTCGGATTCATTCGATTCGAACGATTCGTTATTCGTTAAAATTTTTAGCGAATCGTTTGTTCATTCGTACGAAAACGAATGAACGAAAATAACGAAAAAAAAAGAAAAACGAAAAAAACTAAAGGAATTGCACATGTCTACCGTATGGTATGCACCACCAGTGACGTGCTCCACCACCTTCCAAACAAACTGCTTGCCTATGTGTTTGACCCACTGTGAAGTAAGGTCTTATTTGCACCTTGCCCTTTAACCCTTTCACGCCCAATGCCGCGTACACACAAGCGGATTTTCCGTCTGAAAAATCTTGGGTGGTTTTTCCGACGGAATTCCGCTCAAGCTTGGCTTGCATACACATGGTCATACAAAAGTTCACTGAACTTTCGACCGCCAAGAACGCGACCGCCAAGTTTGATGCTTCCGAGCATGCGTCAAATTGTTTCCGGGCATGCGTAGGAATTTTGCGCGTCGGAATTGGTGCAGACGATCGGAATTTCCGAATGGAACTTTTTTTTTGCTCTAAATCTTTTGCTGGCCGGAATTCTGCCAGCAAAAGTCCGATGGAGCGTACACACGGTCACATTTTCTGACCAAAAGCTCTCTTTGGTCTTTTGCTGGCGGAATTTCCGATCGTGTGTACGGGGCATTAATGTTAGAATGCGGTGAAGTACAACACTACCACGAGCCGAGAAAATTAAGTGTGATACTTCCGAGCATGTGTCAAATTGTTTCCGGGCATGCGTAGGAATTTTGCACGTCGGAATTGGTACAGACAATCGGAATTTCCGATCGGAACTTTTTCCGACTGAAAAATTGAGAACCTGCTCTCAATCTTTTGCTGGCTGGAATTTGGCAAGTCCGAAAAAGTCCGATGAAGCGTACACACGGTCGCATTTTCCGCTCGAAAGGCTCTCATCGGACTTTTGCTGGCCGAATTTCCAATCGCGTGTACGCGGCATTAGCCTATTTCTGACATTTGTTGCTTACAAGTTAAAATCCGCATTTTTTGCTAGAAAATTACTTAGAACCCCCAAAGATTATATATATATATATATAAAATATATACACATACATATATATATATATATATATATATATATATATATATATATATATACATACATATATATATACTATTATATTATACAAAAAAAATTGGGGTAACTTTACTATTTTTTTTTTTTTTAATTCATAAAAGTGTCTTTTTTTCCCCCAATAAATGCATTTGAAAGAACGCTGTGTAAATACCGTATGACATAAAATATTGCAATGGTCACCATTTTATTCCCTAAGGTCTCTGCTAAAAAAAAAAAAAAAGATATATATATATATATATATATATATATATATATATATATACATGTATATGTATATATATATTTTTCCCCCAATAAATGCATTTGAAAGAGCGCTGTGTAAATACCGTATGACATAAAATATTGCAATGATCACCATTTTATTCCCTAAGGTCTCTGCTAAAAATATATATATATATATATATATATATATATATATATATATATATATATATATATATATATATATATATATATATATATATGTATATGTATATATATATATTTCCCCCAATAAATGCATTTGAAAGAGCGCTGTGTAAATACCGTATGACATAAAATATTGCAATGGTCACCATTTTATTCCCTAAGGTCTCTGCTAAAAAAATATATATATATATATATATATATATATATATATATATATATATATATATATACACATGTATATGTATATATATATATTTTTCCCCCAATAAATGCATTTGAAAGAGCGCTGTGTAAATACCGTATGACATAAAATATTGCAATGATCACCATTTTATTCCCTAAGGTCTCTGCTAAAATATATATATTTTTAGCAGAGACCTTAGGGAATAAAATGGTGATCATTGCAATATTTTATGTCATACGGTATTTACACAGCGCTCTTTCAAATGCATTTATTGGGGGAAAAATATATATATACATATACATGTGTATATATATATATATATATATATATATATATATATATATATATATATATATATATATATATATATATATATATATATATATTTTTTTTTTTAGCAGAGACCTTAGGGAATAAAATGGTGACCATTGCAATATTTCATGTCATACGGTATTTACACAGCGCTCTTTCAAATGCATTTATTAGGGGGAAAAAATACACTTTTATGAATTAAAAAAAAAAAAAAAAATAGTAAAGTTACCCCAATTTTTTTTGTATAATATTTTTTAAATCAAGTTATAATAATAAATGCTTTATTATATTTTTGTTACACTTTTTTTTAATCTGTTCAGCAAGAAAAGATTTATTCAACATACCGCATTTTACAAACAGTCTTTCAACCAATTGTTAAAATGTTTAACCTTCAGGAATAGAGGCACCCGCCATGGAATCTCCAAAGCCAACCTGCAGTGATGTACGATGTCGACTCAGAGAAAAATGCCAAATGCTCAATGAAATCCCAACTTGTGTGGCCATTTCCGAAGCCCATTGTCACGCAGTCGGTGATCCTCATTATAAGACCTTTGATGGTCGATTTTATGACTTCCAAGGCACCTGCACCTACACAATTGTCAAGACCTCCGGCAACGACAACAGCCTTACCAATTTTAGTATCGAGGCCAAAAATGAGAATCGGGGCAACACTAAAGTCTCCTACGTCAGTAATGTGACTGTCAGGATCCTATACCCTCAAGAGAATAAAAATATTGTTATAAATGTGGTGAGAAATGACATTGGGTTTGTAAAGGTAAGTGACCAAGCTTTTGCATAACCAAAGTGGCCAAAAGTGTGTAGACTCCTCACCGTGACCGAAATGAGCTTGTTGGAAATTCCATTAAAAACCATGGACCATATGGAAATAGCCCCCCCCCCCCCTTTAACCACTTGTCTACCAGGCACGAATACCTCCTTCCTGACCAAGCCATTTTTCAGCTTTCAGCGCTGTCACATTTTGAATGACAATTGCGCGGTCATGCAGCGCTGTACCCAGATACATTTTTTAGCATTTTTTCCTCACAGATAGAGCTTTATTTTTACTTTGATCACCTCTGCGGTTTTTATTTCTTGTGCTATAAACAAAAGAAGAGCGACAAGTTTGAAAAAACATAATATTTTTTTACTTTTTAGTATAATAAATATCCAATTTTTTTATTTTTTTTAAACAAATTTATTCCTCAGTTTAGGCCGATACGTATTCTTCTACATATTTTTGGTAAAAAAAAATCGCAATAAGCGTATATTGATTGGTTTGCGCAAAAGTTATAGCGTCTACAATGTAGGGGATAGATTTATGACATTTTTATTATTTTTTTTTTTTACTAGTAATGTCGGCGATCTGCGATTTTTATCGTGACTGCGACATTGCGGCGGACATATCGGACACTTTTGACACATTTTTGGGAGCATTCACATTTATACAGCGATCCGTGCTATAAAAATGCATTGATTACTGTATACATGTGACTGGCAGGGAAGGGGTTAACACTAGGGGGCGCTGCAGGGGTTAATATGTTCCCTATATTAGTGATTCCAACTGTGGGGGGAGGGGACTGACTGGGGGAGGGGACCGATCGGTGTCCCTATGTACAAGGGACACACCATCGGTCTCCTCTCCAGTGACAGGACGTGGATCTGTGTGTTTACATACACAGATCCCTGTCCTGCTCAGTTACTGGGCAATCGCGGGTGCCCGGCGGACATCGCGGCCGCCGGGCACGCGCATCGGGTCCCCAGCGATGCGGCGGGCACGCGCGCCTCCCACGGCGGACGCGCCCCCTAGTGGCGGAAATGGTAGCGCCGTCATATGACGGCGACCCGCCACAAGAGCCGCACCGCTCCGCCGTCTTTTGACAGTGGGCGGTCGGCAATAAGTTAATATAACAGACTCCACTCTTCTGGCAAGGCTTTCCACCAGATTTTGAAGTGTGTCTGTGGGAACGTTGGATGAGAAGACGTAAATTCATAATCTGCATTCCAAAATCATCCCAAAGGTGTTTAATAAGTTTGGGGCCATGTGCTGGGCAACCATGTAACTCCCCACCAGGGGCGTAACTGGAAATCACAGGGCCCCATAGCAAAATTTTGCATGCCCCCCCCCCCTGCAAACAGCCCCCCCTCCAACAAAAAAAAAATGAACTAATGCCTTTGAACAACAGATTACCACACCCATGTGGCACAGTACCCAGGCAACAGCTCATATTAATTTTGAACAACAAAGTATGGAGTATACTGTATGCAGCCCCCGGAGGACACATATTGCTGACCTCCATGCCTTCTACCCAATTTCTGTTCTGTTATATAAAATGAAATAGTTCAACTTAGCATAATGCAGAATCAGTGGGAGCCCTGAGCGTGTCACTTGCCACCATCGCCTGCCACCAGAGGCAGATTGTCACCTGCCACATGTTGCGGATTGTCCACTTGCCACGTCCCGGATTGTCACTTGCCACGTTACCTGCCACACATTATGGAATGTCACTTGCCATGTCCCAGATTGTCACTTGCCACATCACCTGCCACACATTATGGATTGTCACTTGCCACGTCCCAGGTTGTCACTTGCCACGTCACCTGCTACACATTACGAATTGTCACTTGCCACGTCACAGATTTTCACTTGCCACATCACCTGACACACTTTACGGATTGTCACTTGCCACGTCACCTGCCACACATTACGGATTGTCACTTGCCACATCACGGATTGTCACTTGCCACGTCACCTTCCACACATTACCTCATCTCTCTGCTCCCCCGCCCGCCAGCCCCTGGATTGGCCAGCCCCCGCCCGCTCTTACCCCGCGGAGCCTGTCCTCAACGGGCCCCACTCGGCCCATAGTGCCTGCGTGTGTCGCTCTGGTGGTAGTTCTACCACTGCTCGACACCAAACTGGTCAAACCATGACTTGATGGAGCTGGAGGGGCATCCATACACTTTTGGTGATATATTGTATCAGTATTGATTTTATTTGAAAAATACATATTCTTTCTCATCCTTTTGTTCCAGGTGAACAATAAACTCCAACGGCTCCCTTTAATTCTCAACGATAAAATCCAAATTTTCCAGTCTGGCAATTTCTTGAATATCGTGACTGATTTCAAATTAAAGGTGCTGTATGACTGGTCCTCCATGTTATCCGTATACATTTCCAGCAGCTATTTCCAGAATGTGTGCGGAATGTGCGGCAACTACAACAAGGATCCCTCAGACGACTACGCCACACCGTCTGGCACTCAGGCAGCTACTCCGGCGGATTTTGGCAAAAGCTGGAGAGTGAAAGATGGAGATAACTCTTGTTGGCACGATTGCAATGGACAATGCAAACCCTGCCCATCGGCCTTAAAGCACAGCTTTTTGGATGATCAAAAATGTGGTCTCATTTCTGTAGAGAATGGCCCATTCAACCACTGTCATGCAACAATAGACCCCAATGTCTATGTAGACAATTGTGTATACGATGTATGCTTAAATGGAGGAGCCAAGAAACTTTTATGTCAGAGCCTGGCAACGTACGCCTCTATATGCCAAAGAAATAACATTGAGATTGGGGACTGGAGAGCACTGGCTGGATGTCGTAAGTATAAACTTGACAAAAGTTACCCTTTTCTTTTTAAATATAACAAGGATGTCATTACAGACAGGACCCCAAATCTTTGTTAATTGTCTAAGGGTACAGCGCTATAGACTACTAGCGCTACTCACTTTGCTTTCCTTCTATAGCTTGGCAGACCTGCAGACCCCAAGACTCTTCATGGTTGCACAAAATTATATATATATATATATATATATATATATATATATATCTACACAGTATCTCACAAAAAGTGAGTACACCTCTCACATTTTTGTAAATCTTTCCTACTATCTTTTCATGTGACAACACTGAAGAAATGACACTTGTCTACAATGTAAAGTAGTGAGTGTACAGCTTGTATAACAGTGTAAATTTTCTGTCCCCTCAAAATAACTCAACACACAGCCATTAATGTCTAAACCGCTGGCAACAAAAGTCAGGACACCCCTAAGTGAAAATGTCCAAATTGGGCCCAATTAGCCATTTTCACCTCCTGGGGTTTCATGTGACTCGTTAGTGTTACAAGGTCTCAGGTGTGAATGGGGAGCAGGTGTGTTAAATTTGGTGTTATCGCTCTCACTCTCTCATACTGGTCACTGGAAGTTCAACATGGCACCTCATGGCAAAGAACTCTCGGAGGATCTGAAAAAAAAGAATTGTATCTCTACATAAAGATGGCCTAGGCTATAAGAAGATTGCCACGACCCTGAAACTGAGCTGCAGCACGGTGACTAAGACCATACAGCGGTTTAACAGGACATGTTCCACTCAGAACAGGCCTCGCCATGGTCCACCAAAGAAGTTGAGGTCACGTGGTCAGCGCCATATCCAGAGGTTGTCTTTGGGAAATAAACGTATGAGTGCTGCCAGCATTGCTGCAGAGGTTGTAGGGGTGGGAGATCAGCCTGTCAGTGCTCAGACCATACGCCACACACTGCATCAAATTGGTCTGCATGGCTGTCATCCCAGAAGAAAGCCTCTTCTAAAGATGATGCACAAGAAAGCCCACAAACAGTTTTCTGAAGACAAACAGACTAAGGACATGGATTACTGGAACCATGTCCTGTGGTCTGATGAGACCAAGATAAACTTATTTGGTCCAGATGGTGACAAGCGTGTGTGGGGGCAACCAGGTGAGGAGGACAAAGACTAGTGTGTCTTGTCTACAGTCAAGCATGGTGGTGGGAGTGTCATGGTCTGGGGCTGCATGAGTGCTGCCGGTACTGGGGGGCTACAGTTCATTGAGGGAACCATGAAGGCCAACATGTACTGTGACATACTGAAGCAGAGCATGATCCCCTCTCTTCGGAGACTGGGCCGCAGGGCAGTATTCCAACATGATAACCACCCCAAACACACCTCCAAGATGACCACTGCCTTGCTAAAGAAGCTGAGGGTAAAGGTGATGGACTGGCCAAGCATGTCTCCAGACCTAAACCCTATTGGGCATCTGTGGGGCATCCTCAAACGGAAGGTGGAGGAGCACAAGGTCGCTAACATCTACCAGCTCCGTGATGTCATCATGGAGGAGGGGAAGAGGACTCCAGTGACAACCTGTGAAGCTCTGGTGAACTCCATGCCCAAGAGGGTTAAGGCAGTGCTGGAAAATAATGGTGGCCACAGAAAATATTGATAATTCGGGCCCAATTTGGACATATTCACTTAAATATTCAAAATATTTACAAAAATGTGAGGGGTGTACTTACTTTTGTAATATACTGTATATATATATATATATATATATATACCCACCTCTTCTAAGAAGGAATTAACGCAGGTTGGATCAAGCGCCTCGAGGCAATTCAGTTTGCAGTTGCAGTGCTATACAAATCATTCATTTATTCATTCATTCATATATATATATATTCACTATATTGTCAAACGTATTGGCACGCCTGCCTTTACACGCACATGAACTTTAATGACTGGTATTGGCAATAATGCAGTATGTATATGTGCACAACAGGTATGACATAACAAGTTGAAGCATGGAAACAACCATATGGAATCCAAGAACAAGCAACAATTGGTAGGGGAAGACAATCCTCCAAAAATGTATTCCAAATATTCGTAAATTTGAATATTCTAAAATTGTTGAATTCGTAAATTTGTAGTATATTCGAAAATTTGTAAATTAGTAAATTCCTAAATTCGTGCATTTGTAAATTCCTAAAATTAGTAAATTAGTAAATTTGTAAATTCGGAAATCTGAAATAATAATTAACTAATAATAACTTAACTATTACTAACTATTAAATTATAGGTATTACAATTTCCTTTCAAATTTGGCTGTAAGGCCCCTTTCACACTGGGGCGGTGAGCCGCGGTGACGGTAAAGCAGCGCTATATTTAGCGCTGCTTTACCGTCGTTTTCACCGCGGTTTTCGGCCGCTCGCGGTGCGGTTTTACCCCCCGCGAGCGGCCGAAAAAGGGTTAAACACCCCCCGCAGAGCGCCGCCGTAGCCGCGGTATTGCCGCGGTAACCGCGGTATTGCCGCGGTTTTACCGCGGTCTCCCATTGTAATCAATGGGAAGGCGCGGTATAGGAGCGGTGAACACACCGCTCCTATCCCGCTCCAAAGATGCTGCTAGCAGGACTTTTTTTGTCATCCTGCTAGCGCACCGCTCCAGTGTGAAAGCCCGCCGGCTTTCACACTGGAGTTAAAGGGGCCGGATTTTTTCATGCGGTGAACAGGCGCTATTTTTAGCGCCGCACCGCATGAAAAACGCCCCAGTGTGAAAGGGGCCTTAGTGAACGTAACAAATACAAATTAATCCGAAGTTATGAATTATTCGAAATAACGAATGTCATATCCAAATGAATGGAACGTAATGAATTAATAATATTTATTATTAACTTGTTCCATTCCATTTGTTTAGATGCGGCATTCGTTATTTCGGATAATTCGTAACTTCGGAAAAATTTGTATTCGTTACGTTCACTAACAGTCAAAGATTTTAGAATTTCTGGGTTTTCAGATTTTTGAATTTGCAAATTTCCAAATTTCCTAATTTACGAATGTACGAATTTACAAGTTTACAAATTTACGAATGTACGAATGTGCGCATATACGAATTTACGAATGTACGAATTTACGAATGTACAAATTTACGAATTGTGATCATAACCGATGACCCGAAAAACTAAAAAAAAAAAAGCGAATGAAACGAAAAAGGAAAATGAACACATTTTTTGGCACTGCGCATGTCTAGTAGGCAACAATGAAGGTATGAAAACTGTATTTGCCTCTATTATTCTTCCTTACTTACGAGAACCTGAACACTTTCGCTCTTAGCTTTGCAGTGCCCTACCAACAGTCGGTACAAACAGTGTGGTAAAGCTTGTAATCCAACATGCAATGATGCCACCATCAAGCCCCCATCCTGTTCCTCATCGTGCATCGAGACCTGTCAATGTGATGATGGATTTGTGTTGGATGGAGGAAAATGCATACCCAAAGCCCAGTGCGGCTGCATCTTTGAAGGAAAAAATTATGCTCCAAATGAAACATTTTGGAGGGATGAAAAGTGTAAGGAGCAATGTATCTGTAACCCAAACACTAAGAACGTGGATTGTAAACATACTAAGTGTAAACCTACCGAGACCTGTACAGTGGTCAATGGGATCAAAGACTGCTATCCCAACTATTATGGCACCTGCACAGCATCAGGGGATCCACACTATTACACCTTCGATGGTGTGCATTATGACTTTCAAGGCTCCTGTGTCTACCTGCTTGCAGGACTCAGTAACAACACTGAAGATCTGGTGAACTTCCAAGTCCATGTCCAAAATGAAAATAGAGCTAATAAATTGGTCTCTTACTCTGCTGAAGTACGGGTGATGATATATGATCTTTCTGTGATAATCAGTCGACGTTACCCAGGCAAGATTCTGGTAAGTTCTCGGATATTTTCTCATTCCATACACAAAGTGTCAATCAATTTGTTTCGCTCTGTTTCGTATTAGCCGTTAATTCGTATTTCGTAATTCGTGTCCGAAATTCAATTTGGATTCTTACGAAATACGAATTTTCGTTAGGGTTGTTAACTTTTCGGAACAGTTACGAATGTTCGTTATGATGAATTTATCATTATGAGGGGCCTCCATCATCCCTGTGCTCATAATGAGGGGCTCCCACCATCCCTGTGCTCATTATGAGGGGCTCCCACCATCCCTGTGCTCATTATGAGGGGCTCCCACCATCCCTGTGCTCATTATGAGGGGCTCCCACCATCCCTGTGCTCATTATGAGGGGCTCCCATCATCCCTGTGCTCATTATGAGGGGCTCCCACCATCCCTGTGCTCATTATGAGGGGCTCCCACCATCCCTGTGCTCATTATGAGGGGCTCCCACCATCCCTGTGCTAATTATGAGGGGCTCCCACCATCCCTGTGCTGTGCTGACTTCCTGGGTTTTTAACTTCATCATAACGAATAATCGTAATTGATGAACATTCTTACTTTGTCCAATTCTGAATCTCCCATCGACTACCAGTACCAGTCTCCCACTCCCATATTAAAAAAGGTAATTTTCCCAAACCTCACTCAGCAGCAGAAGAAAACCTCTGATTGGTCAACAAAACAGCAGTCACGTTTCCGTTGTAAAGGAATTTGGATCCGAAATTCGTAAACAAAATTTCGTATTTCGTACAAAATTCGGAAGCATAGCAATTCGTATTTCGGATCCTCCCGAATGTACGAATTTACGGAAATTCGTACGAATTTTCGTTTTGTACGAAACTAATCGCACATGCCGTTCCATTTGTTTAGATGTGGCATTCCTTATTTAAGATAATTCATAACTTTAATAATAATAAATAACAATAATAATAATAAAAACGTTTTATTAATATTATTTATTATTACTTTGTTCCGTTCCATTTGTTTAGATGCGGCATTCATTATTTCGGATAATTCGTAACTTTGGATAAATTTGTCTTCATTACGTTCACTAACAGCCAAATTTGAAAGGAAATTACAATACCTATACCTAATTTAATAGTTAGTTACTATTTCAGATTTTCGAATTTTCGTATTTTCAGATTTTCGGATTTTCGAATTTCCAAATTTTTTATTTACTAATGAACGAATGTACAAAATTACGAATATATGAATTTTCTAATTTACACATGTCCGAATTTATGAATTTACGAATTTACGAGTTTATAAATATACAAATTTTCAAATTTAGAAATGTCCGAATTTATAAATTTACGAATTTACAAATTTACGAATTTACGAATGTACGAATTGGCGAATTGTGATCGTAACGAATGACCCGAAAAACTAAAAAAACGAATGAGACGAAAACGAACAATTTTTTTGTCAGTGCACATGTCTAGTTGCTTTATAGAGTAGAATAGAAAAAATTGAATAGAGTAAAACAAAATAGAATAGAACAGAATATAAAGGAATATAATAGAATAGAACATAATAGAATAGAAAGACATTTTTCGATTCTATTCAGCAGCCTATTCAGGGTATTTAACTTGTATAGCTTACTGTATTTATTGCTTGCTTATATGTTTCCATTTTGAATTCAAATTCATTTTTAAATTCAAATTTAAATTAATTTCTAAATTCAAATTCAATTTGAAAATAGCAAATATACAAAACTGATCCGAATATAAGAAAAACAAATTCAGAAAACCAATCATTCTAATGAATATGACGAAACCAAATGATTAAAGTGGTTGTAAAAGCAGAAGTTTTTTTTTATCTTAAAGCGGAGTTCCACACAAAAATTGAACTTTCGCTTTTCGGAATCCCCCCCCCCCCCTCTGATGTCACATTTGGCACCTTTCAGGGTGGAGGGGGGAGCAGATACCTGTCTAATACAGGTATTTTGCTCTCACTTCCGGGCATAGATACCCACGCCACCCACGGGTATCTACGCCACAGGTCCCAGGAGACAGAAGGGTCCAGTGGGAATGCGCAGCGTGACTTGCCCAAGCGCAGTAGGAAACCAGGAAGTGAAGCCGCAAGGCTTCACTTCCTGATTCCCTTACCGAAGATGGCAGCGGCAGCACCCGAGAGCCGAGGAACAGATCAGCTTCGAAGTGCTGATATTGCGGGCGCCCTGGACAGGTAAGTCCATATTTTAAAAGTCAGCAGCTGCAGTATTTGGCGGAACTCTGCTTTAAGGCATTCTATGCATTAGGATAAAAAACCTTCTGTGTGTAGCAGCCTCCCCAGCACCCCGCTAATTACTTACCTGAGCCCCTTCTCTCTGCAGTGACCTTCACGAGGGTCTTAGCTGTCCCAGACACTCCTTCTGATTGGCTGAGACAAAGCAGTGGCACCATTGGCTCCCACTGCTGTCAATCAAAATCAGTCAGCCAATCAGGGGAGATAGGGGGCTGGGCCAGGTCGGGGGGGTCCATCTCTGACTCAGCTCGGGTACCCCTCCATAGAGAGCTGCTGGCTGAGGGGCAATCGATAGGAGGGAGGGGCCAGGAGCAGAAAAAAAGGGACCCCAGAAGAAGAGGATACGGGCTGCTCTGTGCAAAACCAACTGTACAGAGGAGGTCAGTATAACATGTTTGTTATTTAAAAAAAAAAAAAAACTAGGGTTTACAATCACTTTAACTTCACAAGCAAATCTCATATGAAACACATTTGTCTGTTGTGCACATCTCAGAGTTGTGGGTGGCTTTGTAAGTAATTAAGTAAGTTATCTTAGTATTTTGAATTGTATTTGTTAATTTGTTTGGTAAGCGGGAGCCAATGGAGGGATCAGCAGAGAGGGGTGGAAGACACTGAGTGGTTGGTAAGGTGAAGTCAGGTCACGAGTATTCTTGAACTTGAGTTCACCTTTAAATGCCCCCAACCCTATATCTGGAACCATCTCAGTGGCTTTAGCAACATACGCAACTCTTTAAAATGTGTTGTAATTTCTCCTTTACCTATTACAGGTGAACGGGATTTTGATTAACCTCCCTTTTGCTGTTGACAAAGGTACAGACACGGTGTCTGTCTATCGTGCCTCCTCTAATGCTCTTCTCCAGACAAGGTTTGGTTTAAAGGTCTCCTTCAACTGGGACAGTCGAGTTGCTGTCCATGTTCCGGGCACCTATGCTGGAGCGCTTGGTGGTCTGTGTGGCAACTTGGATGGTTCAAAGAGAAAGGAGTTTCTTATGAGGGATGGTCAAATTGCTGCCAATCCAACAATCTTTGGACAAAGCTGGAAAGTGCAAGCCATACATGGGTGCACTGAAGATGATAAGGCCCACTGCCCGAAAAAGGCAGATTTGGAAGAAGGGTACCGCCGCAGTAAATCTGGTTGTGGTGTCCTAATAGATAAGGATGGGCCTTTTCGTGCCTGCCATGACGTGGCAGACCCCAAAGGTAGCTTTGAAGACTGCGTGTTTGATGCTTGCTTCTACAAGGAACAACAAGATGTCTTGTGCAAGGCCATAGTCAGTTATGTCTTGTGTTGTCAAGAGGCTGGAGGTCTTGTATACCCGTGGAGAACAGATCATTTTTGCAGTAAGTTAATACTATTGTATACCTTTAAGACATGAAAAATGTGTTACGTTCTTAAAGTATATGTCAGGGCAAACTTAAAGTGGAGTTCCACCCATTTCTGTGTTTATTAAAAGTCAGCAGCTACAAAAAGTGTAACGGCTGACTTTTAATAAACAGAAACTCACCTGTCCCATGGTCCATGGATGTGGTCGTCCCGAAAACCTTGCTTCTCTCCCTCTCCTCTCCGCGGCGCTGGCATTGCAAGTGTAGGCACCCGGCTTTGAGCGCTTGCAGCTCCACAGCCGGGTGCGCACTGCGCATGTGCGAGTCGCTCTGCGCCTTCTGAATGGCCGGGCAATCTTCTGGGACCTGTGACACGTCCTAGAAGTTTGCAGGGAGGGAGGGGGAGAGAAGAACTTCTGCTTGGCGCCGCGGCACCATGGGTGGAAGTGGGAGGGCAGGGTATCTGTCAAAACTATGTACCCGCTCCCCCTCCAAAAAAAAATAACATGCAAAATGTGGCATGTCAGGTGGGGCAGGAGTGCTTAAAGCAGAAGTTTAATTTTTGGGTGGAACTCCACTTTAAAAAAAACATAAATCTTTGCAATATATGCACAATTTTCCACGTTTATCCCTTAAAAAAATGCTAAGTATAGAAAAATACCTGTCAAAAATCCAATGAGCTCCTAACTTCTGTTTATGGTAGTTTTGAAGGTATGCCTCATTCAGTAGAAGCTGCCCCTGCAAGTAATGAGGTCACAAGGAGCAATAACAGCTGTTTCATACTAAAGTATTGAAAAAAAAAAAAACATGGACATGTTCTAGTAGGGGATACAAAGGTTCAGGGGCAGTGATGGAACTACCAGGGTCACAAAGGTCACACTTGCTATTAAGCCCTGATGTTTCGACACCATGGGAAGGCCCAAGATGGCAGGGAGGGGGCCAGCTGAGGAACATGTGAAAGGGTCCCTTTGTGGGAACATAACAAAGGACCCCACAAAGGAAGTAAGGGGCCCTGGAGTCAGTGGGAAGGGCCCTGGGATTGGAGGGAAGGGTCTGGGTCAGGGGGACCTTTTATGGTTTCTTGCATCAGGTCCATGAAGGTTCTAGTTACACCTCTATTTGGGGGTACATTTGACTGGACATGCAGTACACTTTAATGTACACTAGACATGTGCGATTAGTTACGTACGAATCGGAATTATGAATTTTTAGGAATACGAATTCTGTACGAAATACGAAATTTCATTTACGAATTTCGGATCCAAATTATCCGAATCCAAACTACCAAATGACGAATTTCAACTAATATGAAAGAAATTATAGCGGATATAACGAATGATTCGAATGAATTTGAGATTCAGTATAACGAATATCGACACTCTACAAATAATAATGAATTATTCGAAAACGTATTATTGTTACATAACACAAGTCTATTGTCTATTGTTCACCAATCACTCAGAGGAAGTACGAAATACGAAATTTCGTATTCGTAAATGAAATTTCGTATTTCGTACTTCCTCTGAGTGATTGCTGAACAATAGACAATAGACTTGTGTTATGTAACGTTAATACGTTTTTGGATAATTCATTATTATTCGTAGAGTGTCGATATTCGTAATGATTCGTAACGATTCGTAACGATTCGTACAAAAATTTTTTTTATACGAAACAGAACGGAACAAAACGAAACAAATTTTTTGACGGCTCCCATGTCTAATGTACACTTTAATGTGTATGGTAAATAGGGTGTTCTTAATGGAAGAAGAATGGAGTATCAAGTATATAACCAGTATAATTGAGACAAAAAAAAGCACAAAAGATTCCTTCTAAACACACGCTGTGTGGTGGACACCAGAACGATTACTAAATTATTTATCTTCTGGTCTAGATTTATACATCCAGGAGCTAGTTTTTATTTTTTTGAGTCCGCTAGATACTTTTGACACATTGTTAAATAGCTGCGTTTTTGCTTTCCAGTTGTTTCTGGTGGAAATAACAAAATAATTTGGACTTGCAGGACATTCGTTTGGCACTGTTTTTAGCTTAACTATACATGGACCTCCCAAGTTGGGTGACCCTTATCTCTTGGTCCTCCTCCACTTTGTGGAGAGTCGCCAAATCCAAGACATTAGCCTAAAATAAAGACTTATGCCCGGCACACACGATTTTTCGACAACAAATGTTGGATGTGAGCTTGTTGTCGGAAAGTCCGACCATTTGTTGTTGGAATTTCCGCCAACAAATGTTTGAGAGCGGGTGCTCAAATTTTCCGACAACAATAACTTGTTAATTAAAATGGGGAAAGTGTGGCGCTAGGATAAAACGTGTAAGAACATTCTTAGTGGGCAAGCATGGAGAAATCAAGACCACTGTTGGGTGTTCAAATATTAATATATAAAAAAGGAAATAGCAAGGACGTCAGTCCTTTGTGCACGCCATGAAAAACGTGTACAGTGCAAAACAAGTGTCATCTAGTGCACATATAAAAATGGACGGGTTCTACCGATCTTCAGGGAAAGGAAAGGTAATGCTGTAGGTAGGTGGTGTGCACTGTTCATAGACTCATATAAATGTCAGTGTCCACGAAAAGTGCACTGTGGGAGCAGGTAATGGATCAGACACTCTAAGTGAGCAGTGGTGACAATCCAAATCATCCAGGTATGGATGTCAGTGCTGACTCACAGGGTAGAGCGAAAGACCGAACCCCAATATAAGGGTAAGTTTATGATAGCCCACAAAAAAGATGAAAAATGATTGTGTGTGCGTTTAAGCGTATGATAGCATCATTCAAGGCACTGAAAACAATAGCTAGGTTGCACCAAACAAAATTAAAACATCTAAAATCATATGAGCAGAACTTATGGATACTTATGGAGAGAACTCATGGGTAAACATGGCGGAATGACCAATTATAATTGAATTGTCTCTTTAGAACTATTCAGACGCCATCGTCTTATCGCCATAAGTTCTGCTCATATGATTTTAGATGTTTTAATTTTGTTTGGTGCAACCTAGCTATTGTTTTCAGTGCCTTGAATGATGCTATCATACGCTTAAACGCACACACAATCATTTTTCATCTTTTTTGTGGGCTATCATAAACTTACCCTTATATTGGGGTTCGGTCTTTCGCTCTACCCTGTGAGTCAGCACTGACATCCATACCTGGATGATTTGGATTGTCACCACTGCTCACTTAGAGTGTCTGATCCATTACCTGCTCCCACAGTGCACTTTTCGTGGACACTGACATTTATATGAGTCTATGAACAGTGCACACCACCTACCTACAGCATTACCTTTCCTTTCCCTGAAGATCGGTAGAACCCGTCCATTTTTATATGTGCACTAGATGACACTTGTTTTGCACTGTACACGTTTTTCATGGCGTGCACAAAGGACTGATGTCCTTGCTATTTCCTTTTTTATATATTAATATTTGAACACCCAACAGTGGTCTTGATTTCTCCATGCTTGCCCACTAAGAATGTTCTTACACGTTTTATCCTAGCGCCACACTTTCCCCATTTTATTTACCAGTCTACAATTTGTCACATTGTTGTGTTGGCAGCTTTAAGTATTATAGGAAAGCGCAGCTATTCACCCACACCAACAATAACTTGTTGTCGGAAATTCCGAGCATGTGTACACAATTCCAATGCACAAAAGTCCACGCATGCTCGGAATCAAGCAGAAGAGCCGCACTGGCTATTGAACTTAATTGTTCTCAGCTCGTCGTACGTGTTGTACGTCACTGCGTTCTTGACATTTGGAATTTCCGACAACACTTGTGTGACTGTGTGTATGCATTACAAGTTTGAGCCAACATCCTTCGTAAAAAAAAATCCATGGTTTTGAAAATCTTATCGTGTGTACAGGACATTACTGTATTTCATTGGTTAAGGGTCTGTGTCCAGTGCCTTGCTACTATGTTCCCTAAAAATACACCCATAACACATTTAAAGGATTTAGTGGTGTAGAGTGAACTGAATAACAGAGGGGAAGCATGGTGAGATGTAGAAATAGTGCAACAATGTACCCAAAACTGGGGCATTTGTCCAGATGTCAGTAAGGAGGAAATCTAACAACAGAGATAGGTTCATCCAGGTTTCTTTGATTAAAAAAAATGACTTGCAAAACCAAGACTCATCAATTTATATTCATTTTTTTTCTTCATCAGGAGAAGACATTTCACTGTAGATATTGAAGTTCTCTTGTGTTTTTTTTTTTTTTAGGTCCAAAATGTGGTCCAAATAGCCACTATGACATTTGTGCATCTGGATGCTCCCCAACATGTTTTACTCTTTCTTCACCACTGGACTGCAACCCAACGTGTTCTGAGGGTTGTGTCTGTGATGATGGCTTTATTCTTGGTGGTGATAACTGCGTCCCCATCGACCAGTGTGGCTGCATTTATGAGGGCGTCTATTACGAGCTGGATGAAACATTTCTCAATCAGTTTTGCACCCAGCAGTGCAGCTGTACAGAGGATGGGAATATTAATTGTGAGCCTTCCTCCTGTGACCCGTACGAGGAGTGCAAAGTCATCGAAGGAGTCATGAAGTGCCAACCAATTAGATTGGCTGAGTGTTCCATATTCGGTGGTTCCCACTATATGTCTTTTGATGGGCTAGCTTTCAATCTTTATGGCACCTGCACCTATATGCTTGTCCAAACCAGCACATCGAATCCCGATTTAATACCCTTTGACATCACTGTGAAAAATGAGAAACTGGGGAAAACGTTGGTTGCTGTATTTGTTTATGGTTACATCATATCTCTCCAACAAGACATGGATGAAAGAATTAAGGTATTGTAGAATGAACCTCAATACTTTAAAGAACAACACAAGTTTTTATTTTGTTTTTAGATGAAGGAAAGGTTCTGAGTCTCTGTCCTATTTTCACTGCCACATGTGCAGGAAAGACCCCATTTAGTTGATGGCAGAGGAAGCAAGTAGTGGAAAATGTAATCAGCCAGTTTCTCTGTTTACAATTGTGTAGCGCTATCCCCTTATGTCGCGTACCTGGTGATAGAGTCTGGTATGCAGAGGGAGGCCTCTCTTACACCTCTGACTCGAAGCCCCTGATAGAGCAGACAGGAGTGCAGAGTCGCACGAGTGCCTGGCAAGGTTGCTAGTAGACGAGCTGGACCGGAACTGCAGCTAGAACTGGAATGGAATCGGGAGCAGCTGTCAGAAAGGAAGCTGAAGCTCAGGCAGGTGCAGGCGGATGGACTGGAAGCAGCGGCACACAAGTCCAAGCAAGTGAACACTGGAGCAGGGTCAGGTGCAGGCAGGTTCAGCAACAGGCGGGCACCGAGGTAGCAGGAGGAGCAGGCAGGTATGTGGTCTCGGGTACAGGCAGGTTCGGCAGCAGGCTGGCAGCGAGGTAGCAGAAGGAGCAGGCAGGAATGTAGTCGAACAGGCCAAGGTCAGATGCAGGCGGATAGCAGGAGTTGTCAGGAGCAAGCCAGGTAGGGTCAACTGGAGCAGGATACAGGCAGACGACAATCAGGGGTTTCAGGTAAACGATGTAGACCAGACAGCACCGGTGCAAGGGAACAAGGAAGTTTAAATAGACTATGGCGCCAGAAGCGTCACCGTGCACACTCACACGCGCCAGTGCGCACGCACGCGCACCCGTGCGCGCCAACGCCAGCATTTTGTGTAACACTAGTGCACATGCGTGTGCAAGTAAGCATAGGTGCAGGTGCGCGCATAGGTGCGCGCAAACGTGCCCGTGCAGCCCTTCTCAGTAGAACATGGTCGCCATCTTGGTTGCTGGTGTGCCCTTCCTGACACCTTAGGAGCTGCTGGATTTTAGGCCCCTCTTTGTCTGCACAGCCAAGCAACATTTTTAACAGACACACGTAGTCCAAGGGCTTTGTTTTTGTAATTTATTAGGGTAAATAACTTGGATGGGGTTAGGGTGGTTATGGGATGCCCAGAACTTGGTCAGTATAGAACTTTGAGGACAACTTGAGTGATCACAGACTTCTAGCAAAAATCCCAGGCTGTATTTTTCTCCGGAATGGCTGCATCCTGGCTAGCCACAAGTTCCAACTTGTTTTCAGGTACTTTTGTCTGTCCTGAAAATGCCAGTGCACCTGGCTTCAACTGAAAACACCCCAAGCAAACGTAGAGGATATTTGTATGATGTCCCTCTAAAAGCTAGCTGAAAATTGTACTTGGCTGCAATCTCCCATGTAGGATTTGGGGGTTAAAAAGTGTAGAAGAAGTTTAAGGACCACTGTGGCTATACTGTCTTCTTAGCATAAACTACGGGCTGTGTTCCCAGAGGGAAATTACTTTCAACAGACTGGCATTTCTAATACTGATCCCAGCACTGGTACATTAGCACAGGATTTTTTCCAAGCAGGGGTTGAAGGTTGGCAGTGACTACCCCTTTCTGAATGACTAGCTGGGTATTGCATCTGGCTACCTCTCCCCTTTGGGTGGTAAAACAGGCAGAAGTTACCAACTCAGTCCCTTAAGTCCTGCAGCATAAATGGTGACTTCTGCCCAGTCCTTCTGCTGTTCAGGTCCCGCTTGCTTGCCAGGGTGTCTCAATCAGTCGAGATGAGACTGAAGGGGATGTGGGCTCCTCTCAGCTTTCTTTCTCCTTTCTCTAAGAACACTGTCTCTCTCTCTCTCTCTCTTTCTGGCATCTTCTGCTGTGAGGCAAAACCCACCCAGCACAGGGGTCCCCTCCAGGCCTCAGCAGGCCTGGATTATCTCCCCATATGGCCAGGCTCCTGAGCATTTATGGAAAATTATTCACTCTTCTGGGCCGTCCTTACCCAGGGATTGGTAAAGCTCCTATAAATATTCAGGCTTCTATCTACAGTACATCCCTCCACTCACTAAGTTCTGGAACTTTCTGGAAGCTTCCAGAAGCCAGGGGGAGATGACAGAGGCTCAGCCTTCAGAGCCTGCCAGCTGAACTGTACATGACCCCAATTGATCCTGGCTCCACTGGCTGCCGTGAAGCCCAAATACATTTGCCTACACTACCCAACTGTGTACAAAAGGGGGTGCTACACAAGTGACAGGAGAATGTTGATGAGCACATGGTTAGGGCTGGAGATGCTGCCAGTGCTTTCCAACTGAAAAAAAGGTCTGTTTGAGCCAAGTATGTATAGGTATATTTAAATTTTTAATGACTGTTCGCAAGTGGAATCATAAGCTTGGTTTGCAAAACGAACATGCAAGCTTAGATTATGGTGTTACCTTTACCTAATTGATTAGGTGGGTGGCTTCATTGCAAGAAAGCGACACCTTCTTAAAGGCCATTTGGAAAGAGAGGATGGGGGTCAGAGGTTCCTGAGGGGAAATCCCACTTTTGAGGTCCCTGATAGAACTTATCTGTTGATTCACTGTATCAATTTTATACAACAATTAAATGGCTTTATGTGTAGCTGGCTTTGTTTTATTAGAATTTAAAAAAAGTGTATTGCATATTCAATTTTACCGGCTCTGTTTATACTAACTAATGCTCTACATTCTGCTCCAATTTTTCTCCTTAGGTCAATGGCATTTGGCACAATCTACCAATAAATTTAGACAATGGCAAGATCATAGCCTATCAGCATGGCAACAAAGTAAACCTTGACACAGATTTTGCCATTAGGCTCAGCTATGACTTAGTCTATAGTCTGGTGGTCATGGTTCCAGAGAATTATAAGGCACAGTTAAGTGGTTTGTGTGGCAACTACAACGGTGAAAAGACGGACGACTATCAACTACCAGACAAGACCATGGCCCCAGAGGCCATTAGCTTTGCCGCATCCTGGAAGGCACCAATTCCAGGAGAAAAGTGTGACGATGGATGCGGTAAACCTGGAAACAAATGCCCGGATTGTGACATCGAACAGAAAGAAGAATTCAAGTCTGATTCCTACTGCGGCTTCCTAAATTCCTCCCCGGAATTAAGTCATTGCTTTCCTGTTATAAGTCCCGAGAGTTATTTTAACAATTGTGTGTTGGACGTGTGTTCCAGTCTGGGAGACCTAACGATTCTGTGCCAGAGTATTCAGAGTTATGTATCAGCGTGTCAAATGGCCGATGTTGTCGTTCAGGGATGGAGGACGAAAACATTCTGCCGTGAGTAAGATGCATTAAAAAAATACACGGGTCGAATTTCGAAAGAACTTTCTTTTGAAAATCAGAAAATTTGTGCGTTTTGTGACCCGATGGTGCCACCATTGATTTTGAAATTCGACCATAGACATGTGCACAACAAAAAAATCGTTTATTTTCGTTTCCGAAAAAAATTTGTTTATTTTTTCGTTTTTTTCCGTTTCCGTTGATTCGTAACGATTCGTAAATTCGTAAGTCGTCGGTGTTCGTATTCGTAACGATTCGTACATTCGTAAGAGTTATTTTTTCGTTGATTCGTTTTTTTTTCGTTAGTTTAAATTTTCGTTTATTCGAAATTCGGACGCATTCGTATTTATTCGTACATTCGTAACATTCGTAGATTCGTAATCGGAGCATAATTCATAATTTTATGTAATGTGTATGCTATTATTACATTTTAAGAGACACGGAAAATTACGAATCGAAAAAAAAAGTTACGAATGTACGAATTTTTTCGTTCAATCCATTCGAAGCACGTTAAGCAACGCCATTGTAAGAGACACGGAAAATTACGATTCGAAAAAAATAAAAAAAGTTACGAATGTACGAATTTTTCGTTCAATCCATTCGAAGCACCTTAAGCAGCGCCATTGTAAAGCCCCATACACACGCGCGGATTATCCGAGGACCATGTCCGTCATACTTTGTCTGATGTTGGTTTTGCGTACACACGGTCAGACAAAGTTGTCGGAAAATCCGATCATTCTGAACGTGGTGACGTTTGTTGCCTACGACGGGACTACGTAGAGGCTAGTAGCCAATAGCTTTGGTCTTGTAATGTGATCTGAGCATGCGTGGAGCTTTGTCCGGTCGGACAACCGTACACACGATCAGATTTGGTGTGATCGGACCGTGTTGTCGGCAAATCTATCCAGCAGGAGATAGGACTTTGTCCGTCGGACAATCCGACGTACACTGTCCGATGGTGCATACACACGGTCTGATTTTTCAACAACATTGTCCGATCGGACAGAATCCATGCAAAAATCCGACCTGGGGCTTAAGAGACACAGAAAATTACGAATCGAAAAAAAAAAAAAAAAGTTACGAATGTACGAATTTTTTCGTTCAATCCATTCGAAGCACGTTAAGCAGCGCCATTGTAAGGGACACGGAAAATTACCAATTCAACAAAAAAAAAAACAGTTACGAATGTACAAATTTTTTTGTTCATTTTCATTTTCGTTGTTCCTGTTTTCGTTTTTCGGATTTTCTTCATTCGTACATTCGTTGTTTCTAATTTGTTTTTTTCGGATTTTCGTTGTTTTTCGGATTCGTTCAATCCGAACGATTCGTTAATCGGATTAGTTCGAAAAATTTTAGCGAATCGTTCGTTCATTCGTACGAAAGCGAACGAACGAAAATAACGAAAAAATTGCACATGTCTATTCGACCATCCAAACCTTCAATTTCACCTCATGCTCCTACAGAAAAGAATTTTCGTGTCTGGGAATCTTCTTTTCTTTGCGGGAATTTTCTTTTCTTGCACATGCGCATTTCTTTTTCGATTACATTTCTTGCACGATTCTCCCATCATTGATTAGAAAATCGTTAGTTTTTTTTAAAAATGTCCAACATGTCCGATTATTAAAATTCAATGGCCGCACGAAAATCAGCTGTTGCTGCAGCCCACTAATGGTGCGATATACGAAAACGAAAATTCTTATGCCGCGTACACACGAGCGGACTTTTCGACAGACTAGGTCTGAAGGTCTTTCTGACAGACTTTCGGCGGAGTTCCGTTGGACTTTCCGAATGAACGGACTTGGCCACACACAATCACACCAAAGTCCGTTCAATTTGAATGGATTTGAACGTGATGACGTACGACCGGACTAGAATAAGGAAGCTCATAGCCAGTAGCCAATAGCTGCCCTAGCAACGTTTTTTGTCCATCGGACTAGCATACACACAAGCGGTTTTTCTCAATAGGAACTGGGTCTGGCGGAGATCCGGCGAAAAAATTTACAACATGTTCTATTTCTAAAGTCCGTCAGATTTTACGACAGCAAAAGTCAGATGAAGCCCACACATGATCGAATTGTCCGACTTATTCGTTCCGTCGGACCTTTGCTGACGAAAAGTCAGCTCGTGTGTACGCGTCATAAGATAAGATTTTCTAAATAAAGTTCTTTCGAAATTTGACCCGTGTATGTCCAGCATTAGAGGAAATGAAAACCAGTTCTTGTTATTGGTTCAAGTGAAGTTTCAGTTTAGGTGAACTAATTACATTCCAGGTGCATCAAAATAATTGGCCTGGGGGGATTTACTAAGGGCTCTTTCACACGGACGGGCCGTATGTCTGTTTTTCATCCATCCGTTTTCGGATGAAAAACGGACATACAGGTATCCCTATGGGATAGCGGGTGTCAGCGGATGAGCATCCGCTGACACCCGCTCTCGTCCGTGCCCGCCATGCTCCGTTTCTGCAGACGGAGGAAAACCCATTTTTTTTCATCCGTCTGCAGAGCGGATCGGGTGACGACGGACTCTACGGTCCGTCGTCACCCGATCTCCCATAGGGGAGAGCGGCGCTCTGACAGGTCCGTCCCTGCACGGAGTGCAGAGACGGACCTGTCATCTTCCTGCTCAGCGGAGATCGCTACGGCGATCCCCGCTGAGAAAGCGGCTATCCACGGGGCGGATCTGCACTGATCCGCCCCGTGTGAAACAGCCCTTAAACTGGAGAATGCAAAATCTGGTGCAGCTGTGCAGAGAAACCAATCAGATTCCAGGTTTTATTGTCAAAGTGTAATTGAACAAGCGGAAGTTAGAAGCTGATTGGCTACCATGCACAGCTGTACCAGATTCTCAGTGCTCCAGGTTTATAAAACCAACCCCTTATGCCGCGTACACACGGTCGGAATTTCCGATGGAAACAGTCCGATGGGAGCTTTTCATCGGATTTTCCGACCGTGTGTATACCCATCGGTCTTTTTCTGTCGGAATTTCAGACGGACTTTGGATTGAGAAGCTGTTCTTAATTTTTCCGACGGAAAACCTTTCTATCGGATTTTCCGATCGCGTGTATGCAATTTCCGACACGCAAAATTCCGACGCATGCTCGGAAACAATTCGACGCATGCTCAGAAGCATTAAACTTCCCTTTTATAGTGCAGTCGAACGTTTTTTAAGGCGTGGTGTTATTGATCGTCGGAATTTGGTGTGACCGTGTGTAGGCAAGACAGTTTGAGCGAAATTCCGTCGGAATTCCGACGGGAAAACCATCAGAGCTTTTTTCGTCGAGAATTCTGACCGTGTCTACGCGGCGTAACAGTTTGTTTTCTTTGGAAACAGCCATATTCTAGGTAGAAAAGCCTGTCCCCTTACTGTAAACTGGATTCCCAGCACCAGAAAACCAGTGTGGACCTATGCGTACCAATTGACATGTGCACTTGGCACTCAGTGGCCCATTTAAACTGGTCTGTCACTATGAGCAGTTGCTGAATTGTCTTCAGCTTGTCCTTGTGTTCCTGAGACCTGATCCGCTGAACTCGCTTACCTGTGTATGACCCGGCTTCCCCTTCGACTTTACTTTTCTTGCCTCCATCCTGTTCACCTGATTACTCTGACCTCGGCCTGCTTGTCTTTGCCTTCTGCTTCTGTACTGCTTTGCCCAACTGTTACTGACCCTGGACTGCTTCCAGGACTTGCTCTTCCTGCCGATTTGGTCCCTCAATGCCTTTCTCCTAGTCCCTCATCTCTGTGTCTTATGAATGCAAAGAGCAGGGCTCAGAACTGAGCAAGCACTGGGGCCCCCATAGCAAGAGACTTGCTATTGGGGGCACTGGTCAAGGGGGAGGAGCCAGAAGCACCAGTGGGGGACCCGAGAAAAAGAGGATCCGGGCTGCTCTGTGCAAAACCATTGCTCATAGCAGGTAGGTATGACATGTTTGTTCTTTAAAAAAAAGCCAAATCTTTAATACCACTTTAAATTAAACAGAACCAAAACCCTAAATTTGAGCCAAATAAAATCTTAATTACCTGACATTGTGATATGTTGCCCACATTGAGGACAACCAGCGAATGCAGACTAATACTCTATGCCTTTTTGTGCATTTGTTTTTTTTTACTATGACATTGTGCTGTTTTGGCGATTTAAGGCCTATCTTTGGGGAAAAAAAACCTCCCTTGTGGTGAGACTGCCCCCACAATGTAAAGGTTGTTCATATCTTCGGCAGTGTTTCTCAACATTTTTTCTGGTCAAGGCCCCCTTTAAAATTATAGACAATCTCGAGGCACCCCTCAAAATCATGGACAGTCTTGAGGCATCCTTTAAAACTATGGACTGTCTTGAGGCACCCCCTTCTAAAATGTACAAAACAATTCTAATGCCCAGTAGACACGATAGGATTTTCCGATGGAAAATGTGTGATGAGAGCTTGTTGTCGGAAATTTCCGACCGTGTGTAGGCTCCATCACGCATTTTCCATAGGAATTTCCGTCACACAAAATTTGAGATCTGGTTCTCAAATTTTTCGATCTTCAAAATCCGTTGTTGGAAATTCCGATCGTGTGTACACCATTTCGACGCACAAAGTGCCACGCATGCTCGGAATCAAGCAGAAGAGCAGCACCGGCTATTGAACTTAATTTTTCTCGGCTCGTCTTACGTGTTGTACGTCATCCCGTTCTTGACGTTCGGAATTTCCGACCAACTTTGTTGTGTGATCGTGTGTATGCAAGACAAGTTTGAGCCAACATCCGTCGGAAAAAAAATCCCAAACTAGTACTGACTAGTATTCCAATGTTTTTCTTTCTCCGTTGTTCTCCATCACTCAGCTAATGTGACCCCAAAAGCTGATGGGGAGGGTCAAACAAGGATGCTATGCAGGCGACTGACATCCTCCTTATCAACTGATGATGTCATTGGTCGTTAGTAGACATGTGCACAACAAAAAAGATTGTTTATTTTCGTTTCGTTTTTTTTTTTCGTTTCCGAAAAAAAAATTGTTTATTTTCGTTTAGTTTCCGTTGATTCGTAACGATTAGTACATTCGTAAGTCGTCGTTGTTCGTATTCGTAACGATTCGTAAGAGTTATTTTTCGTTGATTCGTTTTTTCGTTAGTTTCATTTTCGTTCATTAGTTTATTCGAAATTCGGACGCATTCGTAGTTATTCCTACTTTCGTAACATTCGTAACATTCGTAGATTCGTAATCGGAGCATAATTCATAATGTTATGTAATGTGTATGCTATTATTACATTTGACTAATTTACGAATCTAAAAAAAAAAGTTAAGAATCGAAAAAAAAAGTTACGAATGTACGAACTTTTTCGTTCAATCTATTCGGTAGCACGTTAAGCAGCACCCTTGTAAGGGACACGGAAAATTACCAATTCAACAAAAAAAAAAAGTTACGAATCGAAAAAAAAAAGTTACGAATCGAAAAAAAAAGTTACGAACGTACGAATTTTTTCGTTCAATCTATTCGAAGCACGTTAAGCAGCGCCATTGTAAGGGACGCGGAAAATTACCAATTCAACAAAAAAAAAAGTTACGAATGTACGAATTTTTTCGTTCATTTTCGTTGTTCCTTTTTTCGTTTTTCGGATTTTCTTCATTCGTTGTTTCTGATTAGTTTTTTTCGGATTTTCCTTGTTTTTCGGATTCGTTTGATTCGAACAATTCGTTAATCGGATTCGTACGATTCGAACGATTCGTTATTCGGATTCGTTCGATTCGAACGATTCGTTCATTCGTACGAAAAACGAACGAACGAAAACAACGAAAAAAAAACAAAAAAAAAACAAAACGAATTGCACATGTCTAGTCGTTAGAAGGTCGTAATGTTGCACAACGAAAAATTGTGGCTTTGTGTAAATATTTTTTACACATATTTTTCTTCCACATAAGCAAACATTTAACCCTTGCAGTGAAGGAGTAGCGCCACTGAAAGAAAGGATTTTCTTGTTTTCTTGGAGTTCATCGTTAAAAGTTTGAACTTAAAATGTTGTGTTTTATGTTGATTTTTGTTTTAAACAGCCTTCCGCTGTCCACCCAACAGCCAATATGATCTTTGTTCTGATGTCGTTGCTACACATTGTACCAGATTTACAGAAAAGCTGCCTTCCTATTGTTCCGAGGGATGCACAAGTAATGATGGCTACTTCTTTGATGGGAAAGGTTTTTTTCCGATGGACAAGTGTGGCTGCTTTGAGAATGGAATTTATTACAAGGTTTGTATAACAGGTAGGGCGATTGATCAAACGATCAGATACTGTAGAGGGTGGCTTTGAAATGGTCCTAAAGGCTCAAGGTTTTTTTTTTTACCTTCTGGGTGCAGCTCACTCCCCCATACCCTCCCCCCACGTTCATACTTACCTGTGCCCCATCTCGATCTAGCGATGTGCATGAGAGCAGCTTTTCTCCCGGGTCTCTCTCTATCCTCATTGGCTCACACAGCAGTGGGAGCCATCGTTTCCAGCTGCTGTCAATCACAGCCAATGAGCCAATGAGATGAGAGAGAGGGTGGGGCTGAGCCACGCTCGGTGTGTGTGTGAATGGACAATGTCCATTCACAGGAGCGTGGCTTGGGAGGAAGCCTGCTCGAGTGCCCTCATAGCAAGAGGCCGGGGAAGAGCCAGGACCACTGAAGGAGGATCCAAGGCTCTGTACTGTCAGCAGATGGATTGGGGACAGTGAAATAAGGGGAGGGTTAGAGAAGACAGGATCAAACAGACTTTTTAAACAAACCCCTTAGGTTCCACAGTGGGTATAACAAGCATGCTTAACTGCATACAGTATACAGAATGATTTTTACTGTTGTGGGTTTAGTATTGGTTTGGTAGTGATGACCTAAGTTTAATTTTTTTTTTTTATCATCCTAAACAACAACACAAATTGCCCACACTTCTCCATCTTGGCCAAATGCATTGAAGGCAATAAGGGAGGGACAATTAGGTGGTTTTGGTATTATTTAAGGGTGCAATTGCTTTAAATGCCTCCGGGGGGGGGGGGGGGGGGGGGGTTGCAGATTCAGATTAAAATTCTGAATACTTTATTAATCCCAAGCAAGATTATTATTGCACAAGCTTTTTTGAATTATTCTAGACCTGTTTTTTTTTTTTTTTTTTTGGCCAAAAAAGGTCCCTTATGGTTTTACTTTTTGTTCACAGAAAGAAATAAAGAGGCAGCTAAAAAAAAAAAAAAGAAACATAAAAGTAAATATACCCCTTAATGAAGAAAAATAAGTCATTTTTTTTTCTATGCAGACTTCACCTAATCAGATCGATTAGTGAAATTCAGCTTTGGAGAAATTTTGCAGAGAGATACATTTTTTTTCAATTATTTTGTAGTGAAATCAGTTTCATGGAATTCATCTATCTCAATGGAGAATTTTCAGTCCCCAGTGGAGACAAATACACACTAACCTTTTCTTACTCCAAGCCAAAAAAAATAATAATAATAATAACAACAACAATAGAGATGGGCCGAATGGTAAGGAGGGGGAAGGAAAGGAAAGGGGAAAAATGGGAAAAAGAGGATGTGTGATAGATTTTAATAAGTATAGAATTTTGTGTATTTTGCAAGAAAAAATCCTCAATAAAGATTAAAAAAAAAAAAAAAAAAAGAGATGGGCCGAACGCCCCCCTGTTCGGTTTGCAGCAGAACGTCCAAACAGGGGAAAAGTTCTAACCCGAACCGTGAACTCTATTGAAGTCTATGGGAGCCGAACAGGAAAAATCAAAAGTACCCATTTTGATGGTTTATATGCAAGTAATTGGCCATAAAGGGGTATTGGGGTCCGAGCACTGCCCTGGGGGACATGTATAGATGCTAAAAAAAAAATTTTTAAAACAATATTTTTCTCCAGGAGCAGTGATTTTAATGATGCATAACGTGCAACATAAAAATGATAATAAAGAATAATAAAAGTCTTTTTTTTTTTTCTATGCGAGCTTCACCTAATCAGATCGATTAGTGAAATTCAGCTTTGGAGAAATTTTGCAGAGAGATACATTTTTTTTTATTATTTTGCAGTGAAATCAGTTTCATGGAAATCATCGATCTCAATGGAGAATTTTCAGTCCCCAGTGGGGACAAATACACACTTACCTTTTCTTACTCCAAGCCAAAAGTAATAATAATAATAATAATAACAACAATAGAGATGGGCCAAACGGTAAGGGGGGGGGGAAGAAAGGGGAAAAAATGGAAGAAGAGGATGTGTGATAGATTTTAATAAGTTTAGAATTTTGTGTATTTTGCAAGAAAAATTCCTCAATAAAGATTAAATAAAAAAAAAAAAAAAAGAGATGGGCCGAAAGCCCCCCTCTCCAGTTCGCAGTAGAACTCCCAAGCTGGTGAAAAGTTCTAACGGTGAACCCCATAGAAGTCTATCAGAGCCGAACAGGAAAAAAAAAAAAGTGCCCATGTTGATGGCTTATATGCAAGTAATTGGCCGTAAAAGGGGGTTTGGGGTCCGAGTACTGCCCTGGGGGACATGTATCAATGCAATTTTTTTTTTTTAAAACAATCTTTTTTTTCCAGGAGCAGTGATTTTAATGATGTATAACGTGAAACAATAAAACAGAAATTTTTCTTTAAATATAGTGCCTGGGAGTCCCCTTAGTCTGCCTGTAAAGTGGAACACCATGGATAGAACCTGCTGCAGCAAAAATTTAATTACTAAAGAAAAATTTTGTAAGTCAAATCACATTTAAATTGACTTGCCATTGCAATTGCCAGCACCAAGCTATTGAAAAGAAAAAAAGAAAGAAAAAAAATGATGCGGGGTCCCCCCAAAATCCATAACAGACCCTTATCTGAGCACACAGCCTGACAGGTCAGGAAAGGGGGGGGGGGGCAAGCAAGCACCCCTACTCCCTCCTGTACCAGGCCACATGCTCTCAACATAGGGGGGTGCTTTGTGGTGGGGGGGGCACCCCAAAGCACTTTGTCCTCATCATGATGGGGACAAGCGTCTCTTCCCCACATTCCTGAGCTGTGGTTGTGGGGGGTCTGCAGGCGGGGGGCTTATGGGAATCCAGCCCCACTCCTTAACAACCAGTTTTTACTGTGCCCTGATTGGGCAAAGCTTTGCCCAATCGGGGCGCAGAATGCACCCCGCCGAACCCCCTGCAAATTCGGGTGTTCCCCCGAACGGGGCGAACAGCCAATGTTCGGCCCAAACTCATGCTCGGGCAGGACCGTTTAGCCAACACTAAACAATAATATAGAACAATTGATGGACTTGAAGGATACTCATTGCACATTTCTTCTCTCTATCTCGCTTCTTTCTATTGAAATCAGCCGGAAGAACATGTCTTATCCAAGGACTGCACTCAAATATGCTCATGCAAACCATCAAGCATCTTGGCCTGTGAGAGTACCAGCTGTGGAATGAATGAATTATGTCAGATAATAAATGGAGTTGTCACCTGCGGCAATATAGGTAATAACAAAAACAAGCAAAATGGATCATAGAGTTGTAAACCATTTAATTGAATAATAATGTTCAATGAAAAAAAAAAACATTTTGAAACAAACCAATGGCCGTTTACTAGAGCTGCACGATTAATCGTCAAGAATCGCTATCGCATTTTTTTTCCCTGCAGCGATCTTGCTATACAAAGAATTCTCTCTGCTCTTCTGAAGCCACCACAGCCATCAAAAGAAAGGAAGGAAAAAAAAAAACGGGCAGTCTGCCAAGAATCACAACATTCTTTAGCAGTTGAACTTAAGTCTAAACATTGTAACAATTTGTCAATGGAATAGACTTCTGTGTGTAAATAAGGAAACTTTAACCACTTGACATTTGTTGGTTTCAAGTTAAAATCATTTTTTTTTTTTTGCTAGAAAATTACGTTAGAACCCCCAAACATTACATATATTTTATTTGGTAGAGACCCAAGAGAATACAACGTGTTTTTTGCAATATTTTATGTCACACTGCAGCGGTCTTTCAAATGCAATTTTGTGGAAAAAATTACGTTAATGAATTAAAAAAAAAAACTAACCAGTAAAGTTAGCCCAATTTTTTTTGTATAATGTGAAAGATTTTACGTTGCGAGAATCGTGATCTTTTTATTCTAAGCAAAAAAAAATTGTGATTCTCATTTTGGCCAGAATCGTGCAGCTTTACCATTTACTGATGTTTTAAAATCACAAAGTCCTACTATTATGCCACGTACACACGATCGGAATTTCGGCCAGCAAAAGACAGATGAGAGCTTTTCATCGGAAAATGCGACTGTGTGTAGGCTCCATCGGAACTTTGCTGGCCGAATTTCCGCCAGCAAAAAATTGCGAGCATGTTCTTAATTTTTCCAACTGAAAACCTGTCTATCGGATTTTCCGATCGTGTGTATGCAATTTCCGACACGAAAAATTCTGACGCATGCTCGGAAACAATTTGACGCATGCTCGGAAGAATTAAACTTCCCTTTTATAGTGCGTCGAAACGTGTTGTATGTTGTGGTGTTACTGACCGTCGTAATTTGGCGTTACCGTGTGTAGGCAACCATCAGAGCTTTTTCCGATGAGAATTCCGATCGTGTGTACGTGGCATTAGTTGTATTATTGTACTTTGTTACAAGGTTATTTACATCTGCTAAGCAAAAAAATAATGATTTGCATCTTACAACCAATTATTACAATGCTTTATCTACAGAACTGGAGACAACAACTACAACTACAACACCCAACAATTACAATACTTTATCTACAGAACTGCAGACAACAACAAGAACAACAACTACAATGCCCATCTATTACGATTTTTTTTCTACAAAACTGCAGACAACAACAACAACACCCAACGATCACAATACTTTATCTACAGAACTGCAGACAACAACAACAACAACAACAACAACAACTACAATGCCCATCCATTACGATTTTTTTTCTACAAAACTGCAGACAACAACAACAACAACACCCAACGATCACAATACTTTATCTACAGAACTGCAGACAACAACAAAAACAACAACAAGAACAACAACTACAATGCCCATCCCTTACGATTTTTTTTCTACAAAACTGCAGACAACAACAACAACACCCAACGATCACAATACTTTATCTACAGAACTGCAGACAACAACAACAACAACAAGAACAACAACTACAATGCCCATCTATTACGATTTTTTTTCTACAAAACTGCAGACAACAACAACAACACCCAACGATTACAACACTTTATCTACAGAACTGCAGACAACAACAAGAACAACAACTACAATGCCCATCTATTACGATTTTTTTTCTACAGAACTGCAGACAACAACAACAACAACACCCAACGATCACAATACTTTATCTACAGAACTGCAGACAACAACAACAACAACAACAAGAACAACAACTACAATGCCCATCTATTACGATTTTTTTTCTACAAAACTGCAGACAACAACAACAGCACCCAACGATCACAACACTTTATCTACAGAACTGCAGACAACAACAAGAACAACAACTACAATGCCCATCCATTACGATTTTTTTTCTACAAAACTGCAGACAACAACAACAACAACAACACCCAACGATCACAATACTTTATCTACAGAACTGCAGACAACAACAACAACAACAACAAGAACAACAACTACAATGCCCATCCCTTACGATTTTTTTTCTACAAAACTGCAGACAACAACAACAACACCCAACGATCACAATACTTTATCTACAGAACTGCAGACAACAACAACAACAACAACAAGAACAACAACTACAATGCCCATCCCTTACGATTTTTTTTCTACAAAACTGCAGACAACAACAACAACACCCAACGATCACAACACTTTATCTACAGAACTGCAGACAACAACAACAACAAGAACAACAACTACAATGCCCATCTATTACGATTTTTTTTCTACAAAACTGCAGACAACAACAACAACACCCAACGATCACAACACTTTATCTACAGAACTGCAGACAACAACAAGAACAACAACTACAATGCCCATCCATTACGATTTTTTTTCTACAAAACTGCAGACAACAACAACAACACCCAACGATCACAATACTTTATCTACAGAACTGCAGACAACAACAACAACAAGAACAAGAACAACAACTACAATGCCCATCCCTTACGATTTTTTTTCTACAAAACTGCAGACAACAACAACAACACCCAATGATCACAACACTTTATCTACAGAACTGCCGACAACAACAACAACAAGAACAACAACTACAATGCCCATCTATTACGATTTTTTTTCTACAAAACTGCAGACAACAACAACAACACCCAACGATCACAACACTTTATCTACAGAACTGCAGACAACAACAACAACAAGAACAACAACTACAATGCCCATTTATTACGATTTTTTTTCTACAAAACTGCAGACAACAACAACAACAACACCCAACGATCACAATACTTTATCTACAGAACTGCAGACAACAACAACAACAAGAACAAGAACAACAACTACAATGCCCATCCCTTACGATTTTTTTTCTACAAAACTGCAGACAACAACAACAACACCCAACGATCACAACACTTTATCTACAGAACTGCCGACAACAACAACAACAAGAACAACAACTACAATGCCCATCCCTTACGATTTTTTTTCTACAAAACTGCAGACAACAACAACAACACCCAACGATCACAACACTTTATCTACAGAACTGCAGACAACAACACCAAGAACAACAACTACAATGCCCATCTATTACGATTTTTTTTCTACAAAACTGCAGACAACAACAACTACAACTACAACGCCCATCCATTACAACGTTTTATCTCCAGAACTGCAGACAGCAACACCAACTACAATGCCCATCTATCACGATTTTGTTTCTCCAGAACTGCCGACAATGAAATCAACTACATCTACCACAGTCTATTCTAAGCCGCCCTGCAAAGATAAACAATGTCGAGCCAGAGAAGAATGCCGAATGGTCAATAGAATACCCACCTGTGTGCCAATCTCCCAAGTCAATTGTCACACAGTCGGTGATCCTCATTATAAAACTTTTGACGGCCTCTCTTATGACTTCCAAGGCACTTGCACCTACACAATCGTCACGACTTGCGGCAATGACAGCAACCTCACCAATTTTAGTATCGAGGCCAAGAATGAAAATCGAGGCAACACTCAAACTTCTTACGTCAGTAATGTGGCTGTCAAGATTCTATACCCTCAAGAAAATATTGTTATAAATGTAGTGAGACATGACTTTGGGTTTGTAAAGGTAAGTGACCAAGCTTATGCATATCCAAAGTGGCCAAAGGTTTGCAGGCACCCTCCCATGACACCTATATGAGCTTTTTGGACATTGGATTTAAAACCAAGGACATTAATATGGCGTAGGGCTCTCCTTTGCAGTTTTAGAAGCCTCCTTCCTTCCTTCTGGGAAGATCTTACACAACATTTTTGAGTGTGTGTAGCAATTTGTGCCCATTTGGTACTGATGTTAGATAGTTACATAGTTACATAGTTAACTAGGCCGAAAAAAGACACAAGTCCATCCAGATGAGAAGACTGGGCTTGCAAACTGCATTTCAATTCATCCCAAACATTTTTAGCAAGGTTGAGGTCCTGTGCAGGCCACCCTGGTTTCTCTACACCAGTAATTTTCAACCAGGGTTCCTTCAGAGGCTGCTAGGGGTTCCTTCAGCATTGGGCAATTTCTGCCTCTCAGATAAGTTCCCACTGGCACCATTGATCTTTTTAGCTATCTGTAAGGAGGTAATTCTTCCCAATGACCACAAGTGTAAGGACCGTTCCTCTCACTGACCATCACACTAATGTATCATGGGTTGTAGAGTTCTAATTTTTAGCAGGGGTTCCTCGAGACCGGAAAACTATTTCAAGGGTTCCTCTGAGTTGAAAAGGTTGAGAAAGGCTGCTCTACACCAAATTAGGCCTATACTTTTGGCCATATAGTGTAGCTGAATAAATGTATTTGAAAAATCACAGAAAATGAACGCAAGTGTAGCATAAAAAAATATATGTTATTGGTACTAAACAGCCAAGTGCAGACTAACATGACAATAAAATAAATTTGCTTATCTGCAGCCATCTCAAATGCCCCGTACACACGGTCGGAAATTCCGACCACAAAATCCGTCAGATTTTTTCCGACGGATTTTGTCCGACACTGGTGTTGCATACACACGGTCGGACAAAGTTGACGGAAAATCCGATCATTCTGAACGTGGTGACGTTCGTTGTGTACGACGGGACTACGTAGAGGCTAGTAGCCAATAGCTTTGGTCTTGTAATGTGATCTGAGCATGCGTCGCACTTTGTCCGTCGGAATTCGCTACACACGTTCGGAAAAAGTCCGATAGGACTTTGTTGTCGGAAAATTTGAGAGCAGGATCTCAAACTTTTTCTGTCGGAAATTCCGACGGAAAAAGTCAGATGGAGCCCACACACGGTCGGAATTTCCGACAACATGGTCCGACAGGACATTTTCCGTCAGAAAATCCGACCGTGTGTACGGGGCATAAGGTGTTGTTGAGGTCAATCTGCCTGGGGAACTGCATATAGCGGTTAATAGCATGCAGCCAGTAGATGGTTAAATGGAGAGCCGAGTCCACCGATCCCAGAAGAAAGGAGAAACCACCCTGGAGTGCGGAAACGGATACAACGTCATGCCTAGGTAGGCCTGTTGCAATATTAACATGTTTTGGAACTCTATTGGCTCTTGAATTTTGAATTTGTTTGACAAAGGAGCCAATAGAGTTCCAAACCATGATAATATTGCAACAGGCCCACCTAGGCATGGCGTTGTATTTGTTTCCGCACTCCAGGGTGGTTTCTCCTTTCTTCTGGGATCGGCGGACTCGGCTCTCCATTTAACAATTTACCCCTAAATGCATTAATATAGCAACAGGCCCACCAAGGTGTGATATAATATTTGTTTCAACAATCCAGGGGGGTTTCTCCTTTCTTCTGGGATCAGTGGACTCATCAACTGTCCCGTCTACTGGCTGCAACTGATATATGCGGTTCTCCAGAGGGGTTCACCTCAATACCTTACAGATGGCTGCAGATAAGTGAGTTTCTTGTCGTGTGAGTCTACACTTGGCTGTTTAGTACCAATAAAATATTTATTGATGCTACACCCCATTGTGTTCACTTTCTGAGCTTTCAGAGACCCCTTCCTGTCTCAGGTGGAGCTGCCAAAGAGAGTGCAATAACATATCAATACCACCGGGATTTTATGAACTTTTTTATGTGGACCGTGGACTTTATTTCTTGAGGTTTTTACCCATATTAAGTTCTGTGGAGAGTATACCCATATTTTTAGGTCATCATACAGGGCCGGCAAAAGGGGCAGCTGCCCTGGGCCCTGTCCTTGTTGTGGGGCCCAAAGCAGCGGCCTCATACTTGCCAATAAGAATGGGCCCGGTGTTCGATTCAAACCCATGTTCGAATCGAGCACCGGGCGTTCGCTCGCTCGGCGAGCCCAGAACTCTGGGGGGTGTCTATAGGTGGCCTGTGAAAGGGGGGCAGGTTTCCTGTGCTTAGAACTTTCCCTGCAAACAAAGTGTCATTTTTGCAGGTTAAAAAAGCTATTTAAAAACACTCGCGGCTAATGAATTGATGGCTCCTGTAACACAGAGAACTGTCATTCATTAATAAAAAACAAAAAAAAAGCGTAGGGGTCCCCCCAAATTCAATAACCAGGCCCTTCAGGTCTGGGATGGATATTAAGGGGAACCCCAGCCAAAAAAAAAAAAAAAATGGCGTAGGGTCCCCCTCAAAATCCATACCAGACCCTTGAGGTCTGGTATGGATTTTAAGGGGAACCCTAGCCAAAAAAATGGCGTGGGGTCCCCCTCAAAATCCATACCAGACCCTTATCCGAGCACGCAACCTGGCAGGCCGCAGGAAAAGAGGGGGGGACGAGAGCGGCCCCCCCTCCCGCCTGAACCGTATCAGGCCACATGCCCTCAACATTGGGAGGATGCTTTGGGGGTCTAAGACCCCCAAAGCACCTTGTCCCCATGTTGATGAGGACAAGGGCCTCTTCCCCACAACCCTGGCCATTGGTTGTGGGGGTCTGCGAGCGGGGGGCTTATAGGAATCTGGAAGCCCCCTTTAACAAGGAGACCCCCAGATCCCGCCCCCCTCCCTGTGTGAAATGGTAAGGGGGTACAAAAGTACCCCTACCATTTCACCAAAAAAGTGGCAAAAATTGTAAAAATGACAGGAGACAGTTTTTGGGGAATGATGGGGTACCGGCGCTACTGTTTCTTTTATTTAAATAGTCAGGGTGTTTTTAGGTAATTTTAATTTTAATTTTGGTGTTCTAGCAGTTCCAACAAAAAACAATCAATGATCGTTTAGAAAAATGAATAAAAGGAACGGGAACCGCGCCACCTTGCACTTGGCTGTGCCGCCAATAGGATATAATTCAAACTACAAATACATAACGTGCCATCCAATCCAATGATCTTTTATCCTTGTATATGTGGGTAAAGTGCTACTGTGCTGTGCAATCCAGAAAATATTTAATAATTAATACTTAAGTAGATATAAAGTGCTTCCGTGCTATACCCATATAAAATAAATTAAAGTGCTATAACCTGCGGTAATGTCTAGTTACCATACACAGTGGTTGTTTATCATTAAACCATATATCTAAAAATAAATTTTCCACATAAGCCAGTATACATCAATACAACTAAAAACAAATGAAGTAGGTGCAAATGGATGCGAGTAGACTTGCACGTGCTGGTAAAAACAATGGCAAAAAAATATATAAAAATAACAAAGGTGATGATCATAACATAAAGTCCATTTGTGACATCAAAAGTGCTTACATATAAAGTGCTTTGTTCAAAGGAGGTACACCGTGCAAATCCTATTCCTCTCTGTGCAGCCGCCACCAATTAGGTAATGGATCACTTACCAAATTTAGGCAAGTGTAGGGCATGTAGTTTAATTGAGGATAACCAATCCTATCTCTGGTCTCCCTCCAAGGCTCAACTTTCTGAGATTGGGATATAACTTGGTCTCCAATGATAGTTTCCAGGGATAAGATAATGAAAAGAAAGGGGGGACTCCAATAGTGAAGTATGTTTATATCCAAACAATTTTTATTAAAAACAAGTGTTAAAAGAACTCACATGGTTCAGTGCCTTTGGCCGGCACTGAGCATATCCAGCCTTGTAGGTAGTATACTGCGTGCTGTTAGTTTGCGTCCCAGGTCCCTTCCTAGTGTGAGCCGCCTCCCCGGAAGTGACGTAATCGCGTTATTTCCCAGCAGCCTCTACGCGTTTCGCAAGACCTTTTGCGTCATCAGGAAGCATGACAGGTCTTTTATAATGGAGGGCACCTGGTGACCCCGCCCCCTCTGACGCACAGGGACGTCATGGGGAATTCCATGATGGCTTTCCCCATGACGTCAGAGGGGGGCGGGGTCACCAGGTGCCCTCTGTTTTAAAAGACCTGTCAGATGGAGCGGAGCATCACATAGCGGGAGCCTCCCATTGCGCGGAGCGGCCCAAGAAGACACCGACGCCGACGACGATGGAAGAAGATGCCGGACGAGAAGGACGAGAAGACCAGTGCAAGAAGAAGCGGATGGGAGGAAGAAGAAGATGGAAGAAGATGGAAGAAGATGACGGAAGGAGAAGATGAAGAAACCGAAGGATGAAGAAAGAAAAAAGAAGATTTTAATAAAGGAATTGTCAAAGACTGTCTCCTGTCATTTTTACCATTTTTGCCACTTTTTTGGTGAAATGGTAGGGGTACTTTTGTACCCCTTACCATTTCACACAGGGGGGGGGGGGGGCGGCCCCGGGGGTCCCCTTGTTAAAGGGGCTTCCAGATTCCGATAAGCCCCCCGCCCGCAGACCCCCACAACCAATGGCCAGGGTTGTGGGGAAGAGGCCCTTGTCCTCATCAACATGGGGACAAGGTGCTTTGGGGGTCTTAGACCCCCAAAGCATCCTCCCAATGTTGAGGGCATGTGGCCTGGTACGGTTCAGGCGGGAGGGGGGCCGCTCTCGTCCCCCCCTCTTTTCCTGCGGCCTGCCAGGTTGCGTGCTCGGATAAGGGTCTGGTATGGATTTTGAGGGGGACCCCATGCCATTTTTTTTTGGCTAGGGTTCCCCTTAAAATCCATACCAGACCTCAAGGGTCTGGTATGGATTTTGAGGGGGACCCTACGCCATTTTTTTATTTTTTTTTGGCTGGGGTTCCCCTTAATATCCATCCCAGACCTGAAGGGCCTGGTTATTGAATTTGGGGGGGACCCTACGCTTTTTTTTTTTCATTTTTTTTATTTTTTTTTTTTTTATCAATGACTTTTTTTTATGAATGAGTTTCAATGAATGACTGTTCTCTGTATTACGGGAGCCGTGAATTAACATTAGCCGCGAGTGATTTTAAATAGCTTTTTTACTTTCAAAAATGACACTTTGCGCAGAGACAGTTCTAAACACGGGAAACATGCGCCCTTTACAGGCATACTATAGACACCCCCCAGGTACGAAATTTAAAGGAATATTACACTTTTATTGTTTCAATTTAAGCATTATTAAAATCACTGCTCCTGAAAAAACGGCCGTTTTAAAAAAAAAAATTTGCATTGATACATGTCCCCTGGGGCAGGACCCAGGTCCCCAAACACTTTTTATGACATTAACATGCATATTAGCCTTTAAAATTAGCACTTTTAATTTCGAACGTTCGCATCCATTATAACTAATAGGGTTCTAAAGCTCGCACGGACTTTAGGTCCGTTAGCGGGTTCTGGTGCGAGCCGAACGGGGGGGTGTTCGGCTCATCCCTACTTGCCAACTATCCCAGTTTAAATTCCCTCGTCCCTTGAGGTTTTAGTCCCGTGCTGTGTCCTGATATCTCAGTTTGAAGTGCTGTTACTAATGCTGCCCAGCTCTGCCCTATTGTTGTGTACATATGACTCACCTGCAGACCCTGTGTTTACATGTAAATGCCGGCATTGATATGTAAATTGCAGCAGCATTCGTATGTAAATAAGGACAGACCAGCAGCATTCATATGTAAATAGAGGTGGTATTCATATGTATATCATGCCTCCCCGAGGTCATATCCACCATAACCTATTCTGAATTCTGCCCACTGGGGAGGTAAAGGGGCATGCTTGAAGGTCCTGCCTACAACTGTGATCATTAAGCCTACTGTACCATTAGCATGTTCTGAAAAGGTAAGCAAATTGGTGGGGGGGAGGGTCGTGTGGGGTGTAAGGAAGGTGGAGGTAAGGAAGGTGGAGGTAAGGAAGGTGGGTGCAAAGATGAGCAGAGGAGGCAGGTAGAGTTAATGATGGCATCATATTATTATGTTTCTCTTATATCCCTCTTGTTCTAGGTGAACAATAAACGTCAAGGACTTCCCTTCATCAGTGATAAAATTGACATTTTCCAGTCTGGCAGCTTCTTGAGTATTGTGACTGATTTCCAATTAAATGTCCTATACGACTGGAACTCCATATTATTCATATACATTTCCAGCAGCTATTTCCAGAATGTGTGTGGAATGTGCGGCAACTACAACGAGGTCCCTTCAGATGATTTTGCCACACCGTCTGGCACTCAGGCAACTAGTCTGGCTAATTTTGGCAAAAGTTGGGAGGTGAACGATGGAGATAACTCTTGTTGGCACGACTGCAATGGAGAGTGCAAAGCCTGCCCATCGGGCGTTGAGAAAATCTATTTGGAAGACCAAAAATGTGGGCTCATTTCTGCAGAGAGCGGCCCATTCAGCCAATGCCATGGAACAATAGACCCCAAAATTTTCGTAGACAATTGTGTATATGATGCATGCTTGAATGGAGGAGCCAAGAAAATTTTATGTCAGAGCCTGGCAACGTACGCCTCTATATGCCAAAGAAATAATGTTGAGATTGGAGACTGGAGAGTATTGGCTGGATGTCGTAAGTATAAACTTGACAAAACGTATGGCCAGGGCCGGGACAAGGGGTGGGCAGGAGGGGCGGCTGCCCCTGGCGCTATGGTATATTACAGGGGTAGGGGGCACCCTGAGCCTAACCCTAAGGGAAAGGGGGGCACAGTTTGGCATCTTTGCCCTGGGCACTGGATGACCTTGTCCCGGCACTGCGTATGGCATTACAGGTAGGACACAAAATCTTATTATTTGAATAGAGAATATGAAGCTATATATAGACACTTTACCCACTTTGCTTTTCTTTTATAGTTTGGGAACTTCTGCTCACCTAGGACTTTTCATAAATATTATATGATATGATATGATACATATAATATGATATATTGGCCATTTTAGCATATACAGCATGTTTCTTGCTTTCACGTGTTGGAATTAATAACTGTATAAGCTTGATGGACATCTCATAAATCCCATCTTAAAGTGATTTTAAAGTCTTGTTTTTCTTTTTTAAATAACAAACATGTTATACTTACCTCCTCTGTGCAGTTGGTTTTGGACGGAGCAGCCCAGATCCTCCTCTTCTCGGGTTCCTCTCCTGTGCTCCTCCTAGCCCCTCCCTCCTGTTCAGTGCCCCCACAGCAAGCAGCTTGCTATGGGGCACCCGAGCCAAGCTTGAGCTCTGCGTGTCCATTCAGACACAGAGCTGTGGTTCAGCCATGCCCCCTCTCTCTCCTGATTGGCTAACTGACTTTGATTGACAGCAGCGGGAGCCTGGGCGGCCAAGGGACTTGTGGACATCGCTGGATAGAAATGGGGCTCAGGTAAGTATTATGGGGGGCTGAGGGGGGGCTGCTACACACAAATTGTTTTCTTTTTTATCTTAATGCATAGAATGCACCTTCTGCCTTTACAACCCCTTTAATAGCATCACGGGCCCCTGGGCAAAGTAATGCACTGAGGCCCCTACCAGGCTGCCCCCATTTACACGCCTACTCTCAAGAATTAAAGTGTAAATGGTTGCTAGATCTAAACATAAATGTATTAGTACTTTCAATAAAATAGATTATAAACAATGAGAAATAAATGACATAAATCAAAGACCAATCAACACAAATACAGGGGGGCATGGCATAGTACAGGGGGGTCAGCAGGGCACAATACAGGGGTTAGTATGACATAGTACAGGGGGGCAGTTAGGCACAGTATGGGGTACAGTACAGGGGTTAGTACAGAACAGTACAAGAGGTCAGGGGTGCACAGTACAGGGGGGTCAGCATGGCAAAGTACGGGGGGGTCAGCATGACATCGTACAGGGGGTCAGTAGGGCGCAGTACAAGGTGCAGTATAGCACAGTACAGGGGGTCAGTTAGGCACAGTATGGGGTACAGTACAGGGGTCACCACAGCACAGTACAAGAGGTCAGGAGTGCACAGTACAGGGGGGTCAGCATGGCAAAGTACAGGGGGGTCAGTATGACATCGTACAGGGGGTCAGCAGGGTGCAGTACAGGGGGCTGTATGGCACAGTATAGGGGGGTCAGTTAGGCACAGTGTGGGGTACAGTACAGGGGTCACCACAGCACAGTACAAGAGGTCATGAGTGCACAGTATAGGGGGGTCAGTATGGCACAGTACAGGGGATCAAAAGGGCACAGTACATGGAGTCAGTTGGGCACAGTACAGAGGTCAGGAGGACACAGTATGGGGGGTGGTCATCAGGGCATATGGCAGGGGGTCAAAAGGGCATAGTACATGGAGTCAGTTGGGCACAGTACAGGGGGATCAGCAGGCCACAGTATGTGGGGATTAATAGGGCACAGTACAGGGGTCAGGAGGGCTCAGTGTGTGTGGGTCAGAAGGGGGCACAATACAGGGGGAAGTAATCTACAATACAGAAAGAGTTTCCTCAAGAAGAGCAGTGCAGGGAAGCTGCTGGCACAGATCTTACCCGTTCTAGCACACTGCCAATGGTATAAACATACAATCTGGACTGAAAACTCCCTCCTCTACCTTCCCCTGGCAGTTTCCAGCACTCTTCATTGGTTCAGAAAAAATTGATAAATGATGCTGCAGAAATAAGCATCCATTACCCTGCTGTTTAACGATGAATAGTGGTAGATCAGTTTAGCAGTATGTCATATGTGTCTCCCCCAGACATAGAAGAAAGCTCAAATCTTCTGCAGTATAATGTATAAAAAGTCTTCTGTTCTCTGTGTGAGAGCAGCGGTCTCTTTACTGCAGTCTGAGACACCTCCCATTGAGTCAGACCTACAGCGTTGCAATCAGCAGGAAGTGTGAGCTTTGTTGGTTGGAGAACTATAGGTCTGACTCACCATGCTCGTGACATGCCTAAAAAAGGGTGAGCAAGAAAAATATATATGTTTGATGTAAAGTGCATGAGGAAAAAAACTAGGATGCCATTGCTGTCCTGCTTTGGGATATGCCAGTTTCCTGACTCTCTCTGGGTTAACTACTTTATGAGTTCCTCACCCAAAATAAGCAGGCAACGTATGAAGGCACATCAAAATGTCTTTGTTTTTTCTCTCTTACTTATGTGAACCTGACCACCTTTGCTCTTAGCCTTGCAGTGTCCTGCCAACAGCCGGTACAAACAGTGCGGTAAAGCTTGCAATCCAACATGCAATGATGCCGCCATCAAGCCCTCATCCTGTTCCTCATCGTGCATCGAGACCTGTCAATGTGATGATGGATTTGTGCTGGATGGAGGAACGTGCATACCCAAAGCCGAGTGCGGCTGCATCTTTGAAGGAAGACGTTATGCCTCAAACGAAACATTTTGGAGGGATGACATGTGTCAGGAACAATGTATTTGTAATCCGAACACCAAAAAGGTGGATTGTAAAAATACTAAGTGTAAGCCTACTGAGACCTGTACAGTGGTCAATGGTATCCAAGACTGCTATCCCAAATTTTATGGTACTTGTACAGTATCAACACAGCCACACTATCGCACCTTCGATGGTGTGAATTATGACTTCCAGGGCTCCTGTGTCTACCTTCTTGTAGGACTCAGTAACAACACTGGAGATCTGGTGGACTTTCAAGTCCATGTCCAAAATGAAAACAGAGCTAATAGATTGGTCTCTTACTCTACTGAAGTACGGGTGATGATATATGATCTTTCTGTGATAATCAGTTGGCGTTATCCAGGAAAGATTCTGGTAAGCTCTTTGATATTTTATCATCCCATAAATAAAATGCATATTTTACAAACCACCAACAACTGTAATGCCACGTACACACGGTCGGAATTCTCGTTGTAAAAAGCTCTGATGGTTTTCCCGTCGGAATTCCGACGGAATTTCGCTCAAACTGTCTTGCCTACACACGGTCACACCAAATTCCGACGGTCAATAACACCACGGCATACAACACGTTCGACTGCACTATAAAAGGGAAGTTTAATGCTTCTGAGCATGCGTCGAATAGTTTCTGAGCATGCGTCGGAATTTTGCGTGTTGGAATTGCATACACACGATCGGAAAATGCGATAGAAAGGTTTTCCGTCTGAAAAATTAAGAACAGTTTCTCAATCCAAAGTCCGTTGGAAATTCCAACAGAAAAAGACCGATGGGCGTACACACGGTCGGAAAGTCTGATGAAAAGCTCCCATCGGACTGTTTCCATCGGAAATTCCGACCGTGTGTACGCGGCATAAGAGGTTGATACCAACAAGACATATTTAGGTAATTACAGAGATGCATTATTTTAGTCATTTATAGACATGTGCACTACTAAAAAAAATATATTTATATATTTTCATTTTCGTTTCATTCTTTTTTTTTTCGTTTATCGGATCATTCATTATGATCGGCATTCGTTATTTCGGGTTATTCATAACTTTGGATTAATTTGTATTCGTTCCATTCCATTCGTTTAGATGCGGCATTCGTTACTTCAGATAATTCCTAATTTCGAATGCATTTGTATCCGTTACGTTCACTAAAGCCTCGTACATAAATCTGACTTTCCGACAACAAAACCGTGGAATTTTGTTAGAAGGATGTTGGCTCCAGCTTGCCTTGCATACACTCGGTCACACAAATGTTGGCCAACAATTACGAACGTAGTGACGTACAAGACGTACGACGAGTCGATAAAAAGGAAGTTCAATAGTCATGCGCCCCCCTTTGGGCACCTTCTGCTAATGTTGTGCTTGGTGAGCATTGATTCCGAGCATGCGTGTTTGTACTTTGGACTTTGTGTACACACGATCGGAAAGTCCGACAACACACATTTGTTGGGCGGAAAACTTGAGAACATGCTAGCCAACATTTGTTGGCGCAATCAAGCTCTTCTTCTTGATTCTGAGCATGTGTGGAACTTTGTGCGTCAGAATTATGTACACACGATCGGAATTTCCGACAACGGATTTTGTTGTCGGAAAATTTGAGATGCAGAGATCAAATTTTGTGTGACGGAAATTCCGATGGAAAATGTCCGATGGAGCCTACACACAGTCGGACTTACCGCCAACAAGCTCAAATCCAACATTTCTAGTCGGAAAATCCAATCGTGTGTACGGGCCTTAGTGCCCCGTACACACGATCGGACATTGATCGGACATTCCGACAACAAAATCAATGGATTTTTTCCGAAGCATGTTGGCTCAAACTTGTCTTGCATACACACGGTCACACAAATGTTGGCCAACAATTACATAGTGACGAACAAGATGTACGACGAGCCGATAAAAAGGAAGTCCAATAGTCATGCGCCACCCTTTGGGCACCTTCTGCTAATGTTGTGCTTGGTGAGCATTGATTCCGAACATGCGTGTTTGTACTTTGGACTTTGTGTACACACGATCGGAAAGTCCGACAACACACATTTGTTGGGTGGAAAATTTGAGAACATGCTAGCCAACATTTGTTGGCGGAATCAATCTCTTCTGCTTGATTCTGAGCATTCGTGGAACTTTGTGCGTCAGAATTGTGTACACACGAACGGAATTTCCGACAACGGATTTTGTTGTTGGAAAATTTGAGATGCAGATCTCAAATTTTGTGTGACGGAAATTCCAATGGAAAATGTTCGATGGAGCCTACACACGGTCCGACTGACCGCCAACAAGCTCACATCCAACATTTCCCATCGGAAAATCCAATCGTGTGTACGGGCCTTAGTGCCCCGTACACACGATCGGACATTGATCGGACATTTCGACAACAAAATCAATGGATTTTTTCCGAAGCATGTTGGCTCAAACTTGTCTTGCATACACACGGTCACACAAATGTTGGCCAACAATTACATAGTGACGAGCCGATAAAAAGGAAGTCCAATAGTCATGCGCCACCCTTTGGGCACCTTCTGCTAATGTTGTGCTTGGTGAGCATTGATTCAGAGCATGCGTGTTTGTACTTTGGATTTTTGTCCGACGGACTTGTGTACACAGGATCGGAAAGTCCAACAACACACATTTTTGGTAGAAAATTTGAGAACCTGCTAGCCAACATTTGTTGGCGGAAAGTCCGCCAACAATTGTCCGATGGAGCATACACACGGTCGGACTTACCGCCAACAAGCTCACATCCAACATTTCCAGTCGGAAAATCCAATCGTGTGTACGTGCCTTAGTGCCCCGTACACATGATCGGACATTGATCGGACATTCCGACAACAAAATCCATGGATTTTTTCCGACAGATGTTGGCTCAAACTTGTCTTGCCTACACACGATCACAAAAATGTTGGCCAACAATTACGAACGTAGTGACGTACAAGATGTACGACGAGCCGATAAAAAGGAAGTTCAATAGTCATGCGCCACCATTTGGTCACACAAATCTTGTCGTAAATTCCGAATGTCAAGAACGCAGTGACGTACAACACGTACGAAGAGCCGAGAAAAATGAAGTTCAATAGCCAGTGCGGCTCTTCTGCTTGATTTCGAGCATGCGTGGAACTTTTGTGCGTCGGAATTTTGTACACATGATTCACATGATCGGAATTTATAAAAACTGATTTTGTTGTTGGAAAATTTGGAATCCAGATCTCAAATTTTGTGTGACGGAAATTCCGATGGAAAATGTCCGATGCAGCCTACACACGGTCGGAATTTCTGCCAACAAGCTCACATCCAACATTTCCCGTCGGAAAATCCGATCGTGTGTACGGGCCTTAACAGTTACTTTAGCCAAATTTGAAAGGAAATTCCAATACCTATAATTTAATAGTGTATAATAATAAATAATAATAATAATAAAAAACTATAATAATTTTATTATAATGAAAAATGCGAAAAACAAATCCATCTGAATGTAATAGATTAGTTAAACTCGTAGGTTGAATAATTTTTAGTTCTTTCGTATTTCCGTATTTTCTTTCTTTCGTATTTCGGATACTTCCCGAATGAGCGAATATGCTGAATTTCGTCCGAAAACAAATTCGTAACGAATCAAATTGCTCATTTATATATGACTAGAATTCAGCTTTAAGTGCAGAAAAAATGGATAGAGCTCTTCTACCATCCATGAACATTCCACGGATAAAAAGAAGACTATTATACATCAATTATATAAAAAGTACAAAATCTTTAATACAGATAATAAAAATATTTATAAAGCATGTATGCAATCAGCTATGTCATCAAATATTCAAATTTTGTTTCAAATGTCTACAATCATCATTGCACAAGAGAGTGGTACATCAACATGTTTCGCCTAGTTTGCTTCTTCAAGATCCTGGCTCATATATAAAGAGCAGAAAAAGGAAGAAACGGGATCCTTCACATATGTAAGGGGCATAATTGCCCCTTCCCCCCAAAAAAAAGACCAAACAAAATTAACCACTTACAGACCGCCCGTCCTCGTTATACGTCAGCTGTTTGAAGAGGAATACCATTGTTATGGGAGCAGATAGCTGCCACAACCCCGGTATCCTGTTCTTCAGCGGGCGGTCCGCTTTCAGATAAAAGTGGTCTCTGCAGCGGATTCGATCACTTTTATCTGGGGAGGGAGAAGGGTCTTCCCACCTCCACTCTCTGGTCATCTCTGCTGCTTACCAGAGCCACCGGTAGTGGCAGAGACAATCGCGTCCTCTCTCCTGTTTTGCTGGCTGCCGAGTGAGGGAAAGATGGCGCCCATTTGACTCCATAGCATTGACTGGTGGAAGTGACGTCAAACGTCACTTCCGCCCAATGCTCTTTTTTTTTTTTTTTTATTGCATAGTGTAAATACGAGATCTTTTTGACCCCCAGATCTAATTTTTAATAGGACCTGTCGTGCTTTTTTTCTATTACAAGGGATGTTTACGTTCCTTGTAATAGGAATAAAAGTGACCCAATTTTTTTTAAAAGGACAGTGTCAAAATAAAAAATAAAAAGTAAAATAAATAATAAAAAAAAAATTGAACGTGTCCCATCATGACGAACTTGCGCACAAAAGACGAACGCATACGTGAGTAACGCCAGCATATGAAAACAGTGTTCAAACCACACATGTGAGGTATCGCCGCAATCGTTAGAGCGAGAGCAATAATTCTAGCACTAGACCTCCTCTGTAACTCAAAACTGGTAACCTGTAGAAATTTTTAAACTTTGCCTATGGAGATTTTTAAGGGTAAATGTTTGTCGCCAATCCACGAGGGGGCACAACTTTGAAGCTTTACTCGGCGTAACATTATCTTTTACAATTTAAAAAAATTGGGCTAACTTTACTGTCTTATTTTTTAATTTAAAAAGTGTATTTTTTCCAAAAAAAGTGTGCTTGTAAGACCGCTGCGCAAATACGGTGTGACAGAAAGTATTGCAATGACAGCCATTTTATTCTCTAGGGTGTTAGAAAACAAATAATGTTTGGGGGTTCTAAGTAATTTTCTAGCAAAAAAAAAAATGATTTCAACTTGTAAACACTGATGCCCCATACACACGGTCGGATTTTCCGACGGAAAATGTCCTATCGGACCATGTTGTCGGAAATTCCGACCGTGTGTAGGTTCCATCTGACTTTTTCCATCGGATTTTCCGACGGACAAAGTTTTATCTCCTGCTCTCAAATTTTCCGACAACAAAGTCCTATCGGACTTTTTCTGATCGTGTGTAGCGAATTCCGACGGACGCATGCTCAGATCACATTACAAGACCAAAGCTATTGGCTTCTAGCCTCTACGTAGTCCCGTCGTACGCAACGAACGTCACCACGTTCAGGATGATCGGATTTTCCGACAACTTTGTCCGACCGTGTGTATGCAACACCAGTGTCGGACAAAATCCGTCGGAAAAAATCCGACGGATTTTGTGGTCGGAATTTCCGACCGTGTGTATGGGGCATAAGTCTGAAAAATAGGCTCGGTCCTTAAGTGGTTAAGCAACGTAATCCAGATAATGTTTCTTCCTTTTCTGCTTTTTACATATGTTGTAAGCCAATCGACTGTTTATATGTGAGTGTGAATCCTGAAGAAGCAAGCTATACAAAACGCGTTGATGTTCCACGCCTTTGTGCAATGACGATTGTATACATTTGAAACCAAAAATTTGAATATTTGATGATAGAGTTTATGGCATACATGTATTTTTAATATGTTTAATATTTATAATTAATGTATAATACTCTTATTTTTTGGTACAACCAAAATCTCTTTCATTACTGAGTCTTCTTTTAATCCGGTGAAGGTTCCTGGATGATAGAAGTACTCTATACTTTTTTTTCTGCATTACCAAAGGGAATGGTGCCTTAATTGGTGTTTCATTCTAGCTCCATCCACATTTGATACTGATTCAGCTTTAAAGGCCTCCAAACTGATATCAGGTAGCATCTCAGTGGCTTTAGAAAAGTACAGAGCTTTTTCAAGCGTTGCATGATCTCTCCTATTCTTGTTACAGGTGAACGGGCTTTTGACCAACCTCCCTTTTGCGGTTTCCAAAGGTATGGACAAGGTGTCTATCTATCGAGCATCCTCCAATGCTATTCTCCAGACAAGGTTTGGTTTAAAGGTCTACTACAACTGGAAGAGTTGGTTTGCTGTTACAGTCCCGGGCACCTACGCTGGAGAGCTCTCTGGTCTGTGTGGCAGCTTTGATGGTGCAAAGGGAAACGATTTTTTAATGAAGGATGGTCAGACTGCCTCCAGTCCGGCAATCTTTGGGCAAAGCTGGAAAGTAGAAACCTTACGTGGGTGCACTGACCTTGATAAGGCCCACTGCCGTAACAAAAATGATTTGGAAGAAGAATACCGCAGCAGTAAATCCGATTGTGGTGTCCTAATCGATAAGGATGGGCCTTTCCGTGCCTGCCACGACGTGTTGGACCCAGAAGGCAGCTTTAAAGACTGCGTGTTTGATGTTTGCTTCTACAAAAAACGGCAAGTTATCTTGTGCCAGGCCATAGCCAGTTACGTCTTGTCTTGTCAAAAAGCTGGAGCTCTTGTATACCCGTGGAGATCAGACACTTTTTGCAGTAAGTTTGATACTATTGTATCTTTTTAAGACTTGTAAATTATATTAGTTTCTCTGTCTGGGCAACAGGGACGGCCCATCCATTGTAAGTGCACGGGTGCCGCCTCCCCTATCCACCGCCGCCGCCCTCCCTATCCATGAGTCGGTCCCCTTTCAGGATGCCGGGCGCATGAATTCCTATGACGGGGTGGGCGGGAGTTGTTTTTTGAAGCACCTGATTAGAGTCAGGGGCTCTAATAAACTTCAAAATAGGGTTGGCTCGAGTCGAAGTGCATTGCATCTGAAGCCCACCCATGTGTGTTGCAACAGCGAATGAATATTCACTGTTGAAACACAGATCCACTGCCTGGTTAATCGGAAAGTCGGTCTGATAACGTCACCCGATTGGTTAAAAGGACAGGCGATCCAATTGGATGCCTAGGAGGAGGGGAGGAGACGCAGGGCGGAAGGGAGGAGGAGAAGACAAATGAGCTGATGCCGGCCGCAGCCTGATGTCTTCCGTTGCCCTGATCCCGGCACTGCCCGGTGTGCCCATCGATGTCCGATCCCGCCTCTGCCGGATTTGCCTGCCGCTGCCCTATGTGCCCACCGCTTAGATGGGGTAAGTGCCGATGGATCGGCAGACAGCAAGGGGGGGGGTGTTTTTTTTTTTAGGTGATGCGGGGGAGGGGTTGTTTGCTGCCCCCAAACAAAAAAATACCACAATAACATATGTTTGTTTTATAGACTAGCATGATTTATTTAGTTTATGTACAGTATCTCACAAAAGTGAGTACACCCCTTACACTTTTGTAAATATTTTAATCTATTTTTTCATATGACAACACTGAAGAAATGATACTTGTCTACAATGTAAAGTAGTGAGTGTACAGCTTGTATAACAGTGTAAATTTGCTGTCCCCTCAAAATAACTCAACACACAGCCATTAATGTCTAAACCGATGGCAAGAAAAGTGAGTACACCCCTAAGTGAAAATGTCCAAATTGGACCCAAATTGTCAATATTTTGTGCACTCACCATTATTTTTCAGCACTGCCTTAACCCTCTTGGGCATGGAGTTCCCCAGAGCATCACAGGTTGTCACTGGAGTCCTCTTCTACTCCTCCATGACGACATCACGGAGCTGGTGGATGTTAGAGACCTTGCGCTCCTCTACCTTCCATTTGAGGATGCTCCACAGATGCTCAATAGGGTTTAGGTCTGGAGACATGCTTGGCCAGTCCATCACCTTTACCCTCAGCTTCTTTAGCAAGGCAGTAGTGGTCTTGGAGGTGTGTTTGGGGTCGTTATCATGTTGGAATACTGCCCTGCGGCCCAGTCTCCGAAGGGAGGGGGATTATGCTCTGCTTCAGTATGTCACAGTACATGTTGGCATTCATGGTTCCCTCAGTGATCTGTAGCTTCCCAGTGCCGGCAGCACTCATGCAGCCCCAGACCATGACACTACCACTACAATGCTTGACTGTAGGCAAGACACACTTGTCTTTGTCCTCCTCACCTAGTTGCCGCCACACATGCTTGACACCATGTGAACCAAATAAGTTTATCTTGGTCTCATCAGACCACAGCACATGGTTCCAGTAATCCATGTCCTTAGTCTGCTTGTCTTCAGCAAACTGTTTGCGGTCTTTCTTGTGCATCATCTTTAGAAGAGGCTTCCTTCTGGGATGACAGCCATGCAGACTAATTTGATGCAGTGTGCGGCGTATGGTCTGAGCACTGACAGGTTGACCCCCCACCCCTTCAACTTCTGCAGCAATGCTGGCAGCACTCATACGTCTATTTCCCAAAGACAACCTCTGGATATGACGCTGAGCACGTGCACTCAACTCCTTTGGTGGACCATGGTGAGGCCTGTTCTGAGTGGAACCTGTCCTGTTAAGCCGCTGTATGGTCACCATACTGCAGCTCAGTTTCAGGGTCTTGGTAACCTTCTTATAGCCTAGGCCATCTTAATGTAGAGCAACAATTCTTTTTTTTCAGATCCTCAGAGAGTCCTTTGCCCTGGGGTGCCATGTTGAACTTCCAGTGACCAGTATGAGAGAGTGAGAGCGATAACACCAAATTTAACACACCTGCTCCCCATTCACACCTGAGACCTTGTAACGCTAACGAGTCACATGACACCAGGGAGGGAAAATGGCTAATTGGGCCCAATTTGGCCTTTTTCACTTAGGGGTGTACTGACTTTTGTTGCCAGCGGTTTAAACATTAATGGCTGTGTGTTGAGTTATTTTGAGGGGACAGCAAATTTACACTGTTATACAAGCTGTACACTCACTACTTTACATTGTAGACAAGCGTCATTTCTTCAGTGTTGTCACATGAAAAGATATTATAAAATATTTACAAAAATGTGAGGGGTGTACTCACTTTTGTGAGATACTTTGTATCGGCGTGCGGCGGTCCGGAATTGGCTAGAGCAGAGATAGATTTACTCCAGTCCCCTTTGATAAAACAAATGACTTGCAAAGCAAAGACTTGTCAGTGTATATTCATTTTTGTCTTTATCAGGTTGAAACATTTCACAAATTGAAGTTCTCTTGTTGTTTTTCATTTTTTAGGTCCAAAATGTGGTCCAAATAGTCACTATGACATTTGTGCATCTGGGTGCGCCCCAACATGTTTTACTCTTTCTTCACCACTGGATTGTGATCCAACGTGTTCTGAGGGTTGCGTCTGCGATAATGGCTTTATTCTTGATGGCGATGACTGCGTCCCCATCGCCCAGTGTGGTTGCACTTATGAGAACGTCTATTACAAACTTGGTCAAAAATTTCTCAATCAGTTTTGCACCCAGCAGTGCAGTTGTACAGAGGATGGGGAGATTAGCTGTGAGCCTTTCTCCTGTGGGCCATACGAGGAGTGCAAAGTCATCGAAGGAGTCAGGAAGTGCCAACCAGTTGGATCAGCTGAGTGTTCTGTACTCGGTGGTTCCCATTATATGTCTTTTGATGGGCTGGCATTCGATATGAGAGGCACCTGCACCTACGTACTTGTCCAAGCCAACACATCTACTGCCAATTTAATACCCTTTGTCATCACTGTGAAAAATGAGAAACTGGGGAACGCATTGGTTGCTGTAAGCAAGTTGGTTGCTGTATCCGTTTATGGTTACATCGTATCTTTGCAACAAGACGTGAATGAAAGAATTAAGGTATGGTAGAATGAACCTCAATACTTTAACCCCTTCAGCCCCGGAAAGGTTTTACCCCCTTCCTGACAAGAGCACTTTTTTTTAGACATGTGGACAACAAAAAAATTTGTTTATTTTCGTTTCGTTTTTTTTGTTCCGGAAAAAAAAATCGTTTTTTTTCGTTTCGTTTTTTTCGCTTCTGTTGATTCGTAACGATTCGTACATTCGTAAGTCGTCGGTGTTCGGATTCGTACATTCGTAAGTCGTCGGTGTTCGTATTCGTAACGATTCGTATATTCGTAAGAGTTATTTTTTCGTTGATTCGTTTTTTCGTTAGTTTAATTTTCGGACGCATTCGTATTTATTCGTACATTCGTAACATTCGTAACATTCGTATATTCGTAATCGGAGCATAATTCATAATTTTATGTAATGTGTATGCTATTATTACATTTTAATAAATTACTAATCGAAAAAAAAAGTTACGAATCAAAAAAAAAAGTTACGAATCAAAAAAAAAAGTTACGAATCGAAAAAAAAGTTACGAATGTACGAATTTTTTTGTTCAATAGAGGCACGGAAAATTACAAATCGAAAAAAAAAAAAAAAAGTTACGAATCGAAAAAAAAAGTTACGAATCGAAAAAAAAAGTTACGAATCGAAAAAAAAAGTTACGAATCGAAAAAAAAGTTACGAATGTACGAATTTTTTTGTTCAATCCATTCGAAGCACGTTTAGCAGCACCATTGTAAGGGACACGGAAAATTACCATTTCAACAAAAAAAAAAGTTACGAATGTACAAATTTTTTCGTTCGTTTTCGTTTTTCGGATTTTCTTCATTAGTACATTCGTTGTTTCTAATTTGTTTTTTTCGGATTTTCGTTGTTTTTCGGATTCATTCGATTCGAATGATTCGTTATTCGGATTCGTACGATTCGAACGATTTGTTACAATCCGTTATTCGGATTCGTACGGTTCGAATGATTCGTTCATTCGTACGAAAACGAACGAACGAAAATAACGAAAAAAAAAAAAAAAATGAAAAATGAAAAAAAAAGAAAAATGAAAAAAAAACGAAACGAATTGCACATGTCTACTTTTTTTACAATTTGGCACTGCATCGATTTAACTGGTAATTGCGCAGTTATGCAATGCTGTACCCAAAATAAATTTGCATCCTCTTTTTCCCCGCACAAATAGAGCTTTCTTTTGGTGCTATTTGATCACCTCTGCGGTCTTTTTTTTGTGCGCTATACACAAAAAAACAGCGACATTTTAAAAAAAAAAAACAATATTTTTTTTACTTTTTGCTGTAATAAATATTCCCAAAAATGTTTTATTTTTGTTTAATTCTTCATCAGTTTAGGCCAATATATATTCTTCTACATATTTTGGTGAAAAAAAAATCACAAAAAGCGTATATTGATTGTTTACGCAAAAGTTATAGCGTCTACAAACTATGGGAAAGATTTATGGGATTTTTATTATTTTTATTTTTTTGTTACTAGTAATGGCGGGGATCAGCAATTTTTTGTGATATTGCGACATTGCGACCAACAGATCGGACACTTTTGACACATTTTTGGGACCATTGACATTTATACAGCGATCAGTGCTATAAAAATGCACTGATTACTGTGTAAATGACACTGGCAGGGAAGGGGTTAACACTAGGGGGCGATCAAGGGAACAAGTATGTTCTAACTGTATGGGGATAGGACTGAGTAGGAGAGGAGACATATCGCTGTTCCTACTTACTAGGAACAAACGGCATGTCTCCTCTCCTCTGACAGCACAGGAATTTGTGGGTTTGCCGTAGCTGCTGGATTGGAGACCCTAAAGTCGGCTTAGGTATTTCTGGACTGTATTATACGTTTTTATTGCTTTTTTCTTCCACATGAGCCAAATCGTGACACACGCTGAGCCATAGCCATTGCTTCCCTGAGAGATGCCTTAAAAAAGGGGCATACTATGCCCCAGTGAGGTGCATTTTGTAATCCAACTGGAATAATTAAATAAACCTTCCCCAGGAACATGCAAATATAAATGATGGTGTTACACTTGCTTAATGGATTCATTGAGGGAGATTTACTAAAACTGGAGCACACAGAATCTGGTGCAGCTCTGCATGGTAGCCAATTAGTTTCTATCTTCAGGTTGTTCAATTAAGCTTTGACAAAAAAAACTGGAAGCTGATTTGGTTTCTATACAGAGCTTTACCAGATTCTTCACTCTCTGGTTTTAGTAAATCAACCCCATTCAGTGGTCCAACATAAAAGAGTGGCTATGTGGAAAAGGAAGGTGTGCTCAGAGGGTCCTGGTGCTGGAGACCAATAGAGAGAGAGAGAGGGCTTCCCTTGCCGCTAAGTTGCAGACCCTCCTGAGGGTGAAAACAGAAGAGGTCAGGCCCAAAGTATCACAGGTCGCCTGCTGGACTCTGTGCAGGAGGTTCCAGGGTACAGCTGGTGTGCTGGCATAGAATCAGCAGATAGGTGGCGCCTGTGAGGTGTTGCAGGACTCTGATAATGCTGAGACTGAAGCGTGGTCAGAAGGAAGCCTAGGTCAGGAGCCAGGTGAGTATCAGAGCAGACATGGTCAGATGGATAGCCGAGGTCAGGGGCCAGGAGGGTATCAGAGCAGAATTGGTCAGGTGGATAACCGAGGTCAAACACAGGAAGCAAGCAGGTCAAGGACAAGCCGGGTCAGTAACAGGAGACACAGGAGCAGAAATATCACAGAGATAAGGCACTGGAGGAGCCAATAGAGAGAGAGAGAGGGCTTCCCTTGCGGCTAAGTTGCAGACCCTCCTGAGGGTGAAAACAGAGAAGGTAAGGCCCAAAGTAGCACAGGTCGCCTGCTGGACTCTGTGCAGGAGGTTCCAGGGTACAGCTGGTGTGCTGGCATAGAATCAGCAGATAGGTGGCGTCTGTGAGGTGTTGCAGGACT
>CM053035.1:12432738-12507738 GCA_028564925.1 Lithobates sylvaticus
CCCGCGAAAAGTGAAAAACCGCGAAATAGAAAGACCCTATTTAAATACACCCTAGGCATGTTTTGTTAATTTTTTAATAGCATTTAAAGGTCTTTAAACACACTTTTATGCAATAGAAACACATTAAAGATAGAGAGAGAGATCAAGGGGATTTTTAAACACAAAAATATTGTCTTAACAGCACAGTATACTGTACAGTACAGTAAAAAATAGAGTACATAACTGCGAAAATGGCGAAATATTACCACAATATCAGAATAACAGGTCCTAATTAAAATACCGCGATATACCGGGACCGCAATAACTGAACCGCAATATAGCGGGGGTTTACTGTACTTCCTACTCTATCCTATTGTTCTCTTTCAATGATCTCCTAATAAGTAGGATGACAGAAGTTTATATGGAAGTTAACAGTTGCGAGTTTCAGTCGAATATAGGAATAACCTGATTATATTATTTCAATTAATGTTGCGTGGTGGGATAGAGAGATTGGTTCTGGTGTTGAGACCTCCGCCTGGCACAGCTTGATCCCCTTGCGGTGTCGGGCTGGTTCTGCCTTGATCTCACCACAGTAAAGTTCTAACTGTTTATTCTTCGGATGCCAAACCTACAGCATGTATAGTATGAATGTATTGGGCTTCAACAACAATTTTATAGATTTGCAATGTTCTGATGAAGTTGATAAACTGCTCATATTTCTAGCTCGCGGAACTCGTTTTTCCGTCATAAAAATCTTGGATGTTTTTTCCGACAGAATTCCGCTCAAGCTTGGCTTGCATACACACGGTCACATGAAAGTTCTCTGAACTTTCGACCGTCAATAACGCGGTGACGTACAACACTACGACAAGCTTCCGAGCATGCGTCAAATTGTTTCTGAGCATGCGTAGGAATTTTGCGTGTCGGAATTGGTACAGGCGATCGGAATTTCCGATCGAAAAAATTTTCGGCTGAAAAATTGAGAACATGCGCTCAATCTTTTGCTAGCGGTCGGTCGGTGCCTGAAGGTGGGTAGGGGGTGAAACCAAGGGTTGGTGCTCAGAGGTGGGTAGGGGGTGGAAACAAGGGACGGTGCTCGGAGGTGGGTAGGGGGTGGAACCAAGGGACAGTGCTCAGAGGTGAGTAAGGGGTGGAACCAAGGGTCGGTGCTCGAAGGTGGGTAGGGGGTGAAACCAAGGGTCGGTGCTCGTAGGTGGGTAGGAGGTTGAAACAAGGGATGGGGCTCGGAGGTGGGTAGGGGGTGGAACCAAGGGTCGGTGCTCAGAGGTGGTTAGGGGGTGGAACCAAAGGTCGGCGCTCAAAGGTGGGTAGGGGGTGAAACCAAGGGTCGGTGCTCGGAGGTGGGTAGGGGTGGAACCAAGGGACGGTGCTCGGAGGTGGGTAGGAGTGGAACCAAGGGACGGTGCTCAGAGGTGGGTAGGGGGTGGAACCTAGGGTCGGTGCTCGGAGGTGGGTAGAAGTGGAACCAAGGGACGGTGCTCGGAGGTGGGTATGGGGTGGAACCAAGGGACGGTGCTCGGATGTGGGTAGGGGGTGGAACCAAGGGATAGTGCTCAAAGGTGGGTAGGGGGCGGAGACAAGGGGTGACTTAGAAGGGGGGGAGTTCCTGCACCTATTCTCTGAGAAAAAAAATAGTGCTCAGAGGTGGGTAGGGGGTGGAGCCAGGGGACGTGCTCAGAGGTGGGTAGGGGGTGGAACCAAGGGTCGGTGCTCAGAGGTGGGTAGGTGGTGGAACCAAGGGACAGGGACAGTGATCGGAGGTGGGTAGTAGGTGGAACCAAGGGTCGGTGCTCAGAGGTGGGTAGGCGGTGGAACCAAGGGACAGTGCTCAAAGGTGGGTAGGGGGCGGAGACAAGGGGTGACTTAGAAGGGGGGGAGTTCCTGCACCTATTCTCTGAGAAAAAAGCCCTGCTCATTGCACATTCTTTCTCTCTATCTCTCTTCTTTTTATTGAAATCAGTCAAAGGAAAAGGTCCTATCCGAAGACTGTAGTCAAGTCTGCACATGCGATACTTCCGGGGTCTTGGTTTGTGAGACGACCAGCTGTGGCCCAGATGAGACATGTAGAATAATAAACGGAGTTGTGGCCTGCTGCAATATAGGTAATTATAAGAATAATAGCAACATGGATCGTAGCACTGTAAGCCTTCTCATTAAATACTGATAATAATCAATATAAATATCCATTTTCTTTATTTATGTATTACATTTAGGACTGAAGAGAAAAATTTAGAAAAATATTTTTGTTCATTGTCACAAGGAAAGAAAGCGAAAAAAATCCCCAAATTTTAAGTTGTCACTAGAATAGGAAAATAGGCAAAATCTTCTAATGGAGATACTTGGCAACAATCTAAATAAGGATCTTTCATTTTTGGGAGAGATTTCCTCTCACTTCCTGTTGTGTCTATAGGACAGTAAAGGGAAGGAAAAAGAAATCAACCCAATGGACACAAATGGTAAAAAAAAGCAAAAAAAAAAAAAGCAAAAAGCTGAAAGTGGTCTTAGCCATTACATACTCTATTCAAAATGTTGAGAGGTGGGTAGGGGGTGGAACCAAGGGTTGATGCTCGGAGGTGGGTAGGGGGTGGAACCAAGGGTCAGTGCTCAGAGGTGGGTAGGGGGTGGAACCAAGGGTCGGTGCTCGGAGGTGGGTAGGGGGTGGAACCAAGGGACGGTGCTTAGAGATGGGTAGGGGGTGGAACCAACGGTCAGTGCTCAGAGGTGGGTAGGGGGTGGAACCAAGGGACGGTGCTCAGAGGTGGGTAGAGGTGAAGCCAAGGGTTGGTGCTCGGAGGTGGGTAGGGGGTGGAACCAACGGTGACTTAGAAGAAAAAAAGCCCTGCTCTTAAATGGCTTTTGAATTTTAAAATGTTATAAATAAAATGATATGTTTTATTATAATAGTTTTTGTCTCAAGTCATGCCATTAAAGTCCAGTACTAGCAGGGCATTATCTTGCAACCCCTCTCTCTCTTCCAATAACCAATTCAGTAACATAAAGCAATACAGACGAATGTTAAATCATTTATTTTGTTCTGACTTTTTTTTTTTTTTTATTAGATCCCTGCAAATCTGTTACCTGCAGGATTCAAGAAACCTGCAAAGTTAGGAATGGGGATCCTGTCTGTGAGCCAAACTTTATTGGTACCTGTTGGGCCATGGGTGACCCTCACTTTAGAACTTTTGATGGTTTCACCTTTGACTTCCAAGGAACCTGCACGTATGTCCTATCTAAATATGATGGCGAGATCGATGGACTGATACCATTTACCGTGGAAGAGAAGAATGAGAACAGAGGTAGCCAAACGGTGTCATTTGTCAGACGCGTTAACATTTACGCTTATGGATATAAGGTCTCCATTGTCAGGGGTGAATTTGGCAAAGTTCGGGTAAGGTTTCCTTAGAACTTCTATGCATCATTAAAAGTTTTATTTTTTTTATTTTACTTTAAAACCCAACTTCAATTTTTTAAATGCTTTTTATGTCCATAAAAAAAAATTCTCAGACACCACTCTCCATCTCCAGTGCTTTCTTCTGTAATGTATTCCAGACCTGGTGGCCTGCCCATGTCCATTGGACCTGTATACATGCTACATCTGTCAAGGTCAGGGGTTAGTCTCTGAAACCAGTAGCTAAAGCAGAAAAGAAGCTACCACGACCAACTGGATAAGTGCAGCAGTGGGTCACCCTGGCGCATCGCCCTGAGGTGTGGAGTCTGAGCACTAACTGGTGTTCACCAGAGCTCCTAATGGTGGAAATTGTTTTTTTTGCATTTTAGTACCAGGTTGCGGTCCTCGGGATCACCTCATAAGAAGATGAGCAAGTCGGGGGCCAGTAAAAGATATAGCAGGTAGGGATCAAGTAGAAGCGTGGTCAGTAAACAAGCCAAAGGTCACTAACTCGTGGTTGCAGGTTGGGATTAAGCAGAAACATAGTCGAGGAACAAACCAAAAGTTGGTAGCAGAGATATGGACAGCAGAAGGAGTGACATGAGTGACATGACATGAGTGAGTGACATGAGCAAGATAATGGCTGGAGAGAGCACAATAATCTGGCAAACAAGTGCAGAGACATAGCTTAAATCAGGAAATTCATGGGGGGTGCAAAGAGTTCAAGGTTCCAATGGATCAGATAGGGTGCTATCAAGCATCTCAGGTTGGTCAGCAAGCAGAGACATTGCCAGACACGGCAGAGGTCTTCGGTTCCGACCTGGGTCCTGACAGCATCATTCCACCCAATTCCCGTAAAACTCAACCCTTATGGGAGCAACTGCTTGGAATTCTTCCATGTACAGCCAGAGTAAAAGTTAATGCTGTGTAAAACAAGGCCCACACATCATAAGGGCTGTTCGAGCAGTGAGCACTACCCATTTCCAACAGTAGAGATATAGGAAGGACCCAGATTGCCCCCTGACCAATAAGAAGACAACTGGAATTAAGGTATGTATGTTAAAGGAAAGTGTTCAAACAGGTGCAAGGAGAGGTAAAAGGGGGAAGGGGTAGGAATAGGGGACAACATTTGGAGTTGAGCTTTTAATAACTTTGCACAAAACAAAAATATCTAAGTTGACCATATGTTTTCTCCCTCAGGTAAATGATATTATCGTCAACCTGCCAATTAGTTTATTGAATGGGAAGATCTCAGCAAGCATCGCTGGCTTCAGTACTTTAGTGCAAACTGATTTTGGTCTTAATGTGTCCTATGAATTAAGCTGGTATGCGATGGTTACACTCTCTAGCAGCTACTTTGGCCTTACCAAAGGCCTTTGCGGAAACTTTAACCTCGACGTTGAAGACGAGATGATGACTGCAAACAATACAGTTGCCACCTCCATTATGAACTGGGCCATAAGTTGGAAAGTTAATGACAGTGATTCTTTCTGTTTTGACCTCTGCCCAGAAGGCAAGTGTCCAACTTGTGACAGTGACCAGAAAAGACCGTATGGCAATGACAAACAATGTGGTCTTATCATCAAGGCCATTAACGGACCCTTCAGGGAGTGCCATTACAAAATTAGTCCAGAAATTTTCTACAATAACTGTTTGTATGATGCCTGCATTTATAAAGGCGCCAAACTACTAGTGTGCCATGCCCTTAGTGCCTACAGTAGCATCTGCAGAAAGAGTGGAGTTAAAGTTTATGACTGGAGAACTCCTTCAGGATGTGGTAAGTGATGAGCCAAAATAATGCACCAACATGAAACACACACATACCTTCAGTATATATACTATATTACCAAAAGTATTGGGACACCTGTCTTTACATGCACATGAAATTTAAAGAGGAAGTAAAGCCTCTTAAAAAAAATAAAAAAGACACCCTGCAAGGCAAAGGCATAATGAGCTAGTATGCATAGCATACTAGCTCATTATGAAAGACTTACCTGAAAACGAAGCCCCCGAAGCGGTCCTTATCCACGATCTTCTGCGCCGCCATCCAGGGCCGGAGTGACTTCCGGGTCTCGCCGCTCCAGCGATATCATTCGCTGGAGCGGCGATGACGTCACTCCCGCGCATGCGCACGAGATCGGCATATCGCCGTGATCTCGGCATCCTCAGTGCGCCCTCAGTGCGCCTGTGCGCTGCTGTCTACGGCGCATGCGCCGCTGTCTACGGCGCATGAGCCGTAGACAGCGATGCCTTTTCATCGCTAAATATCTCCTAAACCATGTAGGTTTAGGAGATATTTATTGGACCTACAGGTAAGCCTTAATCTAGGCTTACCTGTAGGCCAAAGTCATTTGGAAGGGTTTACTTCCACTTTAATGGCATCCCAGTTTTAGTCCGTAGGGTTCAATATTGAGTTGCCCCCCCCCCCCCCCCCTTTTGCAGCTATAACAGCTTCAACTCTTCTGGGAAGGCCGTCCACAAGGTTTAGGAGTGTGTTATGGGAATGTTTGACCATTCTTCCAGAAGAGCATTTGTGAGGTGAGGCACTGATGTAGATGAGAAGGCCTGGCTCGCAGTCTCTGCTCTAATTCATCCCAAAGGTGTTCTGCCGGGTTGATGCAGGCCAGTCAAGTTCCTCCCCCCCCACTTCTTTGGTGGTGTTTAGGAGGGTTGAAGCTGTTATAGCTGCAGAGAGTGGGCCAACTCAATATTGAACCCTATTGACTAATGCCGCGTACACACGGTCGGAATTTCCGATGGAAACAGTCCGATGGGAGCTTTTCAACGGATTTTCCGTCCGTGTGTATGCCCATCTGTCTTTTTCTGTCGGAATTTCCGACGGACTTTGGATTGAGAACCTGTTCTCAATTTTTCCGACGGATTTTCAGACGGATCGGATTTTTCGATCGTGTGTATGCAATTCCGACACGTAAAATTCCGACGCATGCTTGGAAACAATTCGACGCATGCTCGGAAGCATTAAACTTCCCTTCTATAGTGCTGTTGAACGTGTTTTATGCCGCTGTGTTACAGATTGTCGGAATTTGGTGTGACCGTGTGTAGGCAACACAGCTTGAGCGGAATTCCGTCGGAATTCCGACGGGAAAACCATCAGAGCTTTTTCCGACGAGAATTCCGACCGTGTGTACGCGGCATAAGACTGGGATGCTAATAAAGTTCATGTGCGTGTAATGGCAGGTGTCGCAATACTTTTGGTAATATAGTGTATGTATGTGGATGTATATATATATATATATATACTGTATATGACACATTATATGGCCAAAACTATGTGGGCAGCCCAAAGATGCTGATATTTTAGTTGTGGATAGAGCATTCAAAAACACATTTTATTATTATATTTATTACAGCTGTGTCATGCCCCGCAAACAGCCGTTATGAGGCTTGTGGAAGCGCCTGTCCAGCTACATGCACAAACCCCACTGCGCCATTCCTCTGTCCACAACGCTGCGTTGAGACATGCCAGTGCAACAAAAATTTTGTCCTTAGTGTTGACAAGTGCGTTCCCGTGTCAAGTTGTGGTTTTCCATTCAACGACGCATACTACCCACCTAATAACGAATTCTGGCTTGAGGACGAATGCCGTGTAAATTGTAAGAGCGACCCGTCCTTGGGAATGGTGGTTTGTAAAGAGAGCAGCTGCAAAAACACCGAAAAGTGTACAGTATTTAAAGGAGTGCGCAGTTGCCGACCTGTTAGCTACTCTACTTGCTTGGCTAGAGGAGACCCTCACTTCACAACTTTTGATGGCAAAAAATATGACTTCATGGGAACGTGCACCTACCAGCTTGTGGGCTTGGCTTCAGCGAATCCTTCATTGCCCTCTTTTACTGTCTACTATGAGGCCAACAATCGGGGGAAACCATCTGTATCCCATGTAAAAGTCATCACTCTGTCAATCTACAATGTCCTTTGGACCTTCGACAGGACATTTCCACAACAAATCTTGGTAAGCACTTTTTTTTTTTTTTTTCCTTTTTTTTTCTTTTAAGAATTTTATTTCTGGGAAGAGATAGAGATGGATGGTAAAAGTGTGTGCATAAGGAATGATTGTGTGATTTCAACAAAACCGATTTAAATTTGCCATGAAAATACTGATTTAATCATCAGCAAAATTCTTAATTTTGCTAATTGAGCTTTTTAGACAACATGTATTTAAAAAAAAAAACATATTTTTTATTTATTTAGAGCGTGAAAAAAGCTTCCCTGACCCTTATGCCGCTTACACAGGATCGGAAATTCCGCCAGCAAAAGACTGATGTAAGCTTTTGGTCTGAAAATGCGCCCGTGTGTAGGCTCTATCAGACTTTTGCAATTTCGGCCAGCAAAAGATTGAGAGCGTGTTCTCAATTTTTCAGACAGGAAAAAGTTTCTATCGGAAATTCCGATCGTCTGTGGCAATTCCGACGCGCAAAATTTCTGACGCATTCTCGGAAACAATTTGAGGCATGCTCGGAAGCATTGAACTTGAGCTTGAGCAGAAAAACATCTAATAAACATCTAATGTGCACAATAGAAAAATTTGTTTAGTTTCGTTTCGTTTCTTTCGTTTCCGTTGATTCGTAACGATTCGTAAATTCGTAAGTCGTCGGTGTTCGTGTTCGTAACGATTCGTACTTCCGTAAGAGTTAGTTTTTCGTTGATTCTTTTTTCCGTTAGTTTAATTTTCGTTTATTCGAAATTCGTACGCATTCGTATTTTCGTAGATTTAGTTACATTCGTACTTTCGTTAGATTGATTTATTCGTACTTTCGTAACATTGTTTTCGTAGATTCATAATCGTAGCAAAATCCATAATTTTATGTAATGTGTATGCTACTACATTGTAAGAGACACGGAAAATTAAGAATCAAAAAAAAAAGTTACGAATGTACGAATTTTTTCGTTCAATCCATTCGAAGCACGTTAAGCAGCGCCATTGTAAGAGACACGGAAAATTACGAATCAACAAAAAAAAAAAAAGTTACGAATGTACGAATTTTTTCGTTCAATCCATTCGAAGCACTTTAAGCAGCGCCATTGTAAGAGACACGGAAAATTACGAATTAAAAAAAAAAAAAAAGTTACGAATGTACGAATTTTTTCGTTCATTTTGATTTTCGTTATTTTTGAATCTTTGTTCGGTATTTTCGTTGTTTCTGTTTTCGTTTTTCGGATTTTCATTCATTCGTAGTTTCGTTGTTTCTAATTTAACTATTTCGTATTTTCGTTGTTTTTCATATTCGTTCGTTTCGATAATTCGTTATTCGTTAAAATTTTTACTAAATCATTCGTTCATTTGTACAATAACGAATGAACGAATATAACAAATTTGAACGGAAAACGAATTCGTAACTAAACGAATTGCACATGTCTAGAAATTACTGATTTAATCATCAGCAAAATTCTTAATTTTGCTAATTGAGCTTTTTAGACAACATGTATTTAAAAAAAAAAAAAACATATTTTTTATTTATTTAGAGTGTGAAAAAAGCTTCCCTGACCCTTATGCTTACACACGATCGGAAATTCCGCCAGCAAAAGACCGATGTAAGCTTTTGGTCTGAAAATGCGACCGTGTGTAGGCTCTATCAGACTTTTGCCGGCGGAATTTCGGCCAGCAAAAGATTGAGAGCATGTTCTCAATTTTTCAGACAGGAAAAAGTTTCTATCGGAAATTCCGATCGTCTGTGGCAATTCCGACGCGCAAAATTTCCGACGCATTCTCGGAAACAATTTGAGGCATGCTCGGAAGCATTGAACTTGAGCGGAAAACCATCTAATGCCGCGTACACAACCGGAATTTCGGCCAGCAAAAGAATGATGAGTGCTTTTCATCGGAAAATGCGACCGTGTGTAGGCTCTCTCGGAATTTTGCTGGCCGAATTCCCGCCAGCAAATATTTGAGAGCATGTTCTCAATATTTCCGACGGAATAGGTTTCTATCGTCTGTAGCAATTCCGACGCATTCTCGAAATCAATTTGACGCATGCTCGGAAGCATTGAACTTCATTTTCGCGGTTCGTCGTAGTGTTGTACGTCACCGCTTTCTTGGCGGTCGGTATTTGGTGTGACCGCGTGTAGGCAACACAAGCTTGAGCGGAATTCCGTCAGAATTCCATCGTAAAAAACATCCAAAGCTTTTCCGACAAGAATTCCGATCGTGTGTACGTGGCATTAGAAACATTCTAAAGCTCGTTGTACCTTTAAAACCCATCAGAAATGTTACTAATTTCTCCTTATGAACGGACTTCCGTGCACTTTGCAAATATGGCAACATTTTGGCGAAATCTCGCAATTTTGACAAAACAAAAACTCTAATGCCGCGTACACACGAGCTGATTTTCCGTCTGAAAAATCTTGGATGGTTTTTCCGACGGAATTCAGCTCAAGCTTGGCTTGCATACACACGGTCACACAAAATTTTGCGACAAGAACTCGGTGACGTACAACACTACGACGAGCCGAGAAAATTAAGTTCATTGTTTCCGGGCACGCGTCAAATTGTTTCCGAGCATGCGTAGGAATTTTGCGCGTCGGAATTGGTACAGACGATCGGAATTTCTAATCGAAAAATTGAAAACCTGCTCTCAACCTTTTGCTCGCAGGAATTCTGCCAGCAAAAGTTCGATGGAGCATACACACAATCGCATTTTCCGACCAAAAGCTCTCATCGGTCTTTTGCTGGACGAATTTCCGATTGCATTATTTTCACTCGTTCCTATTATATAGAAAAATGTGCGGCGCTAAATGAGAATGGTCTTAGTAATGGACCATATATTAATGACTAATGTTAAACTCTCTGAACATGTGCAAACATAATTAAATATACTCGAAATGAAGAGTGAAAAATTTATAAAATTTGAATTCCATACTGTGAAAAGTAAATGAAAAGAAACAGTCCAGAAATGATATAAAAGAAACAAAAGTGTTGAAGTGTTGAGCCAGGTGAGTAGATATCAAACTCTAAATATAACAAATGCTGAGTGAAGATAGAATAGTGGGAGAAACCACCACCGTTAAAACTGAGGCTTACCAGAGCATATGTAATGTAACAAATAATACCGCGCTGCCCTTATGCCACGTACACATCGAAAATTTCCGATGGAAACAGTCCGATAGGAGCTTTTCATCGGATTTTCCGACCGTGTGTATGCCTATCGGTCTTTTTCTGTCGGAATTTCCGACGGACTTTGGATTGAGAACCTGTTCTTAATTTTTCAGACGGAAAACCTTTCTATCGGATTTTCCGATCGTGCAATTCCGAAACGCAAAATTCTGACGCATGCTCAGAAGCATTAAACTTCCCTTTTATAGTGCCGAACGTGTTCTATGCCGTTGTGTTATTGACCGTCGGAATTTGGTGTGACCGTGTGTAGGCAAGACAGTTCGAGCGAAATTCCGTCGGAAGTCCGACGGGAAAACCATCAGAGCTTTTTCCGACGAGAATTCCGACCGTGTGTACGTGGCATTAGTGTACAGCAGCTAACACAGCAAATTGGATAAATGGCAAAACAAAGGAAACAAATAGTGTATCGCTCTAAAGATACATATCGTGATCAGTGTTGGTCATCTTACTTTAAAAAAGTAATTAGTTAAGTTACAAATTACTTCTCCCAAAAAGTAATTGCGTTAGTAACTCAGTTACTACATTGGAAAAGTAATTAGTTACGCAGCAAAGTAACTGTGACTTTTTCTTTATATTCTATAAGTGTAACTAAGGGGCGGGTCTAGTATTACTGTAACCAAGGGGCGCATTTATTATTATTGTTATAAATCGTGTAACCAAGGGGCTGCTCTATTATTACTCTAACCAAGGGGCAGATCTGTTATAGCGTGTAAGCAAATGGCGGGGCTATTATTATTATATCGTGTAAGAGGCGGATGGCTACAGAAGAGGGCGAATGTTAAATTAATGGGCAGAGCTCGATATATAACAATAATAATAAATGCGCCCCTTGTTTACAGTAATACTAGACCCGCCCCTTAGTTACACGATAGACGCCCCTTGCAGAGTAGCTCGAGCATCGGGAGCGTGCGGCATCGCCTCGTACAATTACATGTTAACTGCACCTGCGCGGTGTAGAGTTCACTCAGAGCTGTTTAGGTTCGGCAATTTTCGTAAGCTCCGTAGTACTTCGTACTTGCGCAAGCGCTGTGCCTGCACAGTACAGGGGGTCCTTATCCGGCGGGGAAACTTTTTCGGCAGGATGGGGGCATTACACTACTGCCATCTAGTGGCGGTAGATGTAATTGCGGTAACGCCGCCCAAGTAATGGGAACTGCGTTACCATGAGGGGAAAAGTAATCAGTTAGATTACTCGTTACCCTCTAAAGTAACTGCGTTAGGTAACTCCGTTTATTTTAACTCGGTTACTTACATCACTGATCGTGACACGTGTATCAATTAACAAGTAATGAGTCCAATTCAACTAGTGCATGAAAAGGAATAACAAGTGCAAAAATGATATATAATGTGACTAATGATAAATGTCCAAAAAAATCAGGGTGACAAAATATAATGCAAAACTTCATGTGAACGTTCAAACAGTGAACCAGGATGTATAACTTGAAGTGAGGGGTACCACCGCCGAAAGTTGGGAGGCTTACCGGAACATTTGAACCCACAATAACATATGTTCTGAGGGTCAAGCGGGCTTGTATCGTTTGGTATGACCAATGGGAATGCACACTGGAACCCTCAAGCTACTGCAACAGGAACATCCGATTATCCTCAAGATGGAGAAATCCTTAGGGATGTATCTCAAAGAGGGACGATGTTCAGATGTCCATGAATATAGTAAGGGTAGTAGAAAGGGGGGGGGGGCAGAAAGGGCCAATAGCGTAATTCCGTTTGGATGTGAATACATTTTAATGAAGTTGGAAAACTTACATTTAGCAGATAAAAACTGGGGTGACCCTCCACTGCAGTCCTCCAAATATTTATAGAAAATATGACCTTTTACCTGAGAGCCAAGCCCCCAGTGTGTTTACAGTGTTTGCAATGTGACTTCCGGTTACCATAGATGGCGGACCGGCGTGCGTTCCACGGAGCATATGGAGTCAAAAAGGCATATGCCAAATGAGTCGTCAGAGCTTTGTGGTGACAATGCACCTATTCAAAGGAACGTCAAAGTTTTAAGGATGTTTAACCAGTTCCCGACCGGCGCACGACGATATACGTCGGCAGAATGGCACGGACAGGCAGGAGGGCGTATATATATAAGTCCCTCCTTAATGCCGTCCGTGCCATCAGGAGCACGCCTGGACCGGCGCGCCCCCGCGCCAGTCGGGACCCCCGTGAGGCCGGTCGCGGGTCCCGCGGACTCGATCGCCGCGGGGACACCCGCGATCGTCTCACGGGAAGGCAGAACGGGGAGATGCGGAAATAGACAGCATCTCCCCGTTCTGCCTAGCAAATAGTGACGCCGATCTCTGCTCCCTGTGATTGGAGCAGAGATCAGCATTCACTAGCTGACAGCCACGCCCCCCCACAGTAAGAAACACACCCCTAGGCATACTTAACCCCTACACTGCCCCCTTGTGGTTAACCCCTTCACTGCCAGTGCCATTTATACAGGAATCAATGCATTTAAATAGCATTGATTGCTGTATAAATGACAATGGTCCTAAAAATGTGTCAAAAATGTACAATGTGTCCGCCATAATGTCGCAGTCACAATAAAAATCGCTGATCGCCGCCATTACTAATAAAAAAAAAATATTAATAAAAATGCTATAAAACTATCCCCTATCTTGTAAACGCTATAACTTCTGCGCAAACCAATCAATAATCACTTATTGCGATTTTTTTTACCAAAAATATTTAGAAGAATACGTATCGGCCTAAACTGAGGAAAAAAAATGTTTTTTATATATTTTGGGGGGATATTTATTATAGCAAAAAATAAAAAAAGAATGCGTTTTTTTTTTTCAAAATTGACGCTCTTTTTTGTTTATAGCGCAAAAAATAAAAACCGCAGGGGCGATCAAATACCACCAAAAGAAAGCTCTATTTGTGGGGAAAAAAAAGGACATCAATTTTGTTTGGGAGCCATGTCGCACGACGCGGCAATTGTCAGTTAAAGCGACGCAGTGCCGAATCGCAAAAAGGGGCCTGGTCCTTTGGCTGCAAATTGGTCCGGTCTGAAAGTGGTTAACACCGAAAGATGATATCCATACTTTCCTCCAGGGGACACACATCACAGGGGAAAACTCAGAGATGGGATCCGTTTCATGGGTCCACAGGTTAACCATAAATTAAATAAAAATTCCACATATTGTGAATCTGTTTAACAGGAAAATGTATTTATAAAGTTATAGGAAACACTCACATTTGAGTAGATACAACAAGCGCTTGTTTGACTGGAATTTTAACGCAATGGCATCAGAAGGCTCATCCGACGCGTTTCATCTGAGAAGACATCATCTGGGGTGTAGCCATACTGCAGCCATTGCGTTTAAATAGATAGATAAAGGCCCCCAACAATAAGACACAAACCTGCAGGTGATTAGCCAAAGGTATGTAGCCACTTGTAGAATGGCTGTGGACATAGAGGTCCATTTGGGTGTTTATGGTGTCCAATCCACAGTACATTTTAAGCTTTTGCATAATATTAATACAACATTGCTTCTCTGACTTTCAGGTCAATGGCCTTGCCTGTTCCCTACCATTTAATCACCAAGGCAATAAGGTTGTCGCGTACATTAGTGGAAATATTGGAGTTATTAAGACAGATTTCGATGTCAGTGTGACCTTCGACTGGAACGATAGGGCATCAGTGACTGTCCCGATTACTTACTCTGGTTCTCTTAATGGTTTATGTGGCAACTACAACAAAAATCCCAGAGATGACTTCATTTTGAAAAATAGAAAATCCACATCAGATCCAGTTCAGTTTGGCAACAGCTGGACAGTTTCTACTACACCTGGCTGTACTTCAGCGTGTACCCTCAACTGTACTCATTGTACAGACGGACAGAAACAACAATATGCTGGGGAGCAATATTGTGGACTCATCACCAAGTCCAAAGGACCTTTTGCTAAATGTTTCTCTGTTATTGACAATACACCATTCTTCGAGGATTGCACTTTTGATGCTTGCCAATACCAAGGCCACCCATCTTCATTCTGTAATGCCATATCTGCCTATGTGGCTTCCTGCCAGGCTGCTTACGCCACACTAGATGCCTGGAGATCTGATGCTTTCTGCCGTAAGTTGGAATTTGGAGTGCTTTTTATATCAATTTTTTTAGTTCGATGTTGGAGAAAGTAGCCATTTTATGCTCTTAAAAGGGTTCTCTAGAAAAATATTTAACTCCTTTACACTTGACACACAATCACTTTTAGCGCTTAGAGTTCTGCCACGGAGTCTCAAAATGCAGCAGACCATTAGTGGCAATAGAAAAAGATAAAGATCCTATGGGTATGCCCCGCCAGTGCAGCTGTCCTCAGGGGGATCTAGTTAATGATTGTAAAAAAGGACATAGGAGGGTACAAAAGCCTAGTGCAATACCAGGGATTTATTGTATTTAAAATCAAAGCAAAATGAATAATCATAAAGGTACAGGATATATAAGCATGGTATAAAACCAAACACAGTCCAGTGCAGGAATCGTGTAGCGTGACATACAATACGGTTGCGCTGGAGAGCTAACATGTTTCGGGGGATGCACCCCCTTCCTCAGAGCTAGTCAGTTCCCAGCCTTCGGTGAGCAGAGAGCCGGAGACTGTCAGCCACCTGCTTTCTGCTCTGCCCCTCCAGCGCTCACTGGAATGCCGGGCTGTGGAGGGGGGAGAAGCAGCTGGATTAGGCTCTCAGCGGCTTGCTGATAGGCTGAGCCATCTGCTGGTCCAGTCATCTGGGTGGATCCTGACCATATGGTCTTTTCAGAGCCTGGACTGGCTCTGTGATATCAGCCAATAGTGGGCTTCAGCCCGCTGTTGACTAAAGACGGATCACAGGAGTGCAGATTTAACTGCACTCCTAGGACCTACAGGAGAGATACAGCAAAAAAAAAAGCTTTGACTATAGCCCTGGAGAGCACTGGGAGACCACAAGATGATGGTGGAGAGCACGTGGCTCAGCAAGAGATGTCACATGCATGAGTGGGGTTACGTGTTTCGAGGAAGGGCTTCCTCTTTCTCAAACCCAGCTCAGCTCTCCTACAAATGAACAATCAATGGACGATTGAACCCACGTAGAACTATAGGCAAAACTTTTTTTTTTTTCATTTTGGATAGAATAACCCCTGTCAGTTTTTTTTTTTTTTTTTGCCATGTACAGTATGTCCCATTGTGGAGACTTCCCTTAATTTCCTGTCCCATAGCCAAAACAGGAAGGGAGAGGAAATTCTTTCAAGTTAAGGCAATTCCTTGGGACCCCCAGGTCACCAGCACTAGTGTCCCCACTAGAAGATTTCCCCCTATTACTTTTCTGGGGAAAACCCCAAAATTTGGGATTTTCTTTTGCTTTCACTTTCAGCCAAGTTTCACACTGACAGCGGGATTGAAATCGCACAATTTCATACCTGCATGTCAGTCTGACTTTGGGAGGCGATTTCAGAGACAACTGTGCGGGTTGCTGCACATATTTCTATACAAATCGCACCCGGAAGTCGCTAAAAGTAGTACAGAAACTACTTTTGGGAATTGGCACCAATGCAGACAGTGTCATTGCCGGCAATTGCCACCGATTTGTCATGCGATTTGACATGTCAAATTGCATGCCAAATCACATCAATATGAACCTAGGCTTAAGGATAATGTTAAACAGTACAAAAAAAGAGGGTGAACCTCCTTAACTGGGACACAGACAGCAATAAAAAAAACTGCCAAGCGTCCTAATCCCTCTGCACTCTATCCAAAACAAAAAGGACGTGTTGCCTTTAGTTATACTTTAATTTTAAGACAATATAGTTTGTGTAAACGCACATGCACAATAATGGCACTGCAACCCAATCATGCAATCAGGTTGCCACTCACCGTGCCTGTCGGCAACAAAGTCGGCAACCAGGTGAGGATGAAATAATGTCTCTATATTTCATCCAAGGAGTACACATGTTCCAAACAGTGCCAACACTAATGCCGCGTACACACGAGCGCATTTTCCGTCAGAAAAATCTTGGATGTTTTTTCCGACGGAATTCCACTTAACCTCGGCTTGCATACACACGGACACACAAAAGTTCGCTGAACTTTCGGCCATCAAGAACGCAGTGACGTACAACACTACGACGAGCCAAGAAAATTAAGTTCAATGCTTGTTCAGAGCATGTTTTGAATTGTTCCCAAGCATGCGTAGGAATTTTGCCCGTCGCAATTGCTACTGACGACCGGAATTTACGAGAACATGCTCTCAATCCTTTGCTGGTGGAAATTCGGCCAGCAAAAGTCCGATGGAGCATACACACGGACGCATTTTCCGACCAAAAGCTCTCATCGGTCTTTTGCTGGCCGAATTTCCGATCATGTGTACGCGACATAACATTTTTCAGCCAATTAAGGCCTTACTCATAGTTAGATAGTTAACTATGAATAAGGCCTTGATGGGCTGAAACCCTTTAGTGTTGGCTATGTCTTGAACATGTGAACTCCTTGGATGAAACATAGAGACAGGTTATTAATCCTGAACTGGTTGCCGACTTTGTCTACACGGAAGGAGTTTAGTTTGTAGACATGTGCAATTCGTTTAGTTCCAAATTAGTTTTTTTTAACGAATTTCGACAAATTCGTTAATTCAGAAATATACGAATTTACGAATGTGCAAATGTAAGTATTTACGAATGTATGAATTTACGAATGTGCAAATGTACAAATTTACGAATGTACGAATTTACAAATTTTCAAATATTCAGAAAAATTTATTTAACAAATTTTTCCGAATATTCGTAAATTCGAATATTCGAAAATTTGTAAATTCGTACATTCGTAAATACGTACATTTGCACATTCGTAAATTCGTATATTCGCACATTCGTAAATTTGTACATTCGCAAATTCGTACATTCATAAATTCGGAAATTCGGAAATCTGAATTTATAATTAACTAATACTAACTTAACTATTATTAACTATTAAATTATAGGTATTGTAATTTCCTTTTTAAGTTTGGCCGTTAGTGAACGTAACAAATACAAATTTATCTTAAGTTACAAATTATCCGAAATAACGAATGCCGTATACAAACAAATGGAACGTAATGCATTAATAATAATAAATAACTTATCTTTTCTATTGTTCAATAAAAACCTTTTTGATTTAAAAAATATAAATAATAATAAATAACAATAATAAAAATGTTTTATTATTATTATTATTATTTGTTATTAACTTTTCCGTTCCATTTTGTTTAGATGCGGCGTTCGTTATTTCGGATAATTCGTAACTTCAGATAAATTCGTGTTCACTAACAGCCAAATTTGACAAATTCCTATAATTTAATAGTTAGTCACTATTTCAGATTTCCTATTTTATGGGTATTCAGATTTTCGTCTTTCCAAATTTTCGAATTTACGAATGAACGAATTTACGCATTTACAAATGTACGAATGTACAAATGTTCTCATGTACGAATTTACAAATGTAAGAATGTAAAAATGTTCGAATGTTCGAATGTACGAATTTACGAATGTACGAATTTACGAATGTGCGAATGAATGAATTTACTAATTGCGATCATAAAGAATGACCCGAAAAACGGAAAAAAAGAAAAAGAATGAAACGAAAATGAAAATGAACGAATTCTTTGGCAGTGCACAAGTCTATTAGTTTGTGTGCCAAGGAGGAGACACAGGGTCAAAATGATTTCCTTTTGGTCTAAATCTATCTCACAACTGCTTTTTATTTTTGGAGATGTTAAAGCTAGCTATGTACTCATTCATTTCATTTGTTTTGCTCCTTCAGCTCTTTCGTGCCCTGAGAACAGTCACTATGAGCTCTGCGGTAATGCCTGTCCGGTCACGTGCCAAGGCCTGTCCTCCCCACCTGGCTGTGAATTCAATTGCAAAGAAGGTTGTTACTGCAACAACGGGTTCATTTTAAATGGTGATACATGCACCCCCATATCGCAGTGTGGTTGCGCTTACCATGGTAGATATTTACAGATGCATGAGACCTTCTTCTCAAATTACATGTGCACCGAGAAGTGTGTGTGCGGGTCGGGAGGTGTCCTCAATTGCACATCACATTCCTGCAGTGCCAATGAGAAGTGCAAAGTGGTCAATGGAGCACTTGGTTGCTTCGCAGAAGGTTATGGTAAATGCGTGACCTCTGGGAAGTCACATTATATGACCTTCGATGGTTTTGTCTACGACTTCCAAGGCACGTGTGCGTACGTATTTGCCAAGACAGAGATCAATAACCCCAAGCTGGTACCTTTTACAGTCATGGTACAAAATGAGCAGTATGGAAATTTGAAAGTATCGGTGACCAAAAAAGTTGCAATATCTATCTACAACTACTTTGTTGAAATCGAGAGGGGCCACATGTGGAAAGTGAAGGTATGCATAAAAACTTTAATTTATATATACTTTTAATGCTTAACACCCCCAAACTTAAATCTTAAAAAAAAAGGAAAAAAGCTAGGCTTGGTGGTTCCATTGGTTAAATAAGTGACACCATTGGATATTGTGAGAAATAAGATGGCGAGACAATGGTTGGAACTACGACCCCTTTCAGACTGGGGCGTTTTTCAGGCGCTTTAGCGTTAAAAAAAGTGCATGTAAAACGCTTGAAAGAAGCCTCATCTGCAATTCCAATGTGAAAACCCAAGTGCTTTAAGAGCCCTTTCACACTGCCAGTGCCCGAAAAACACTTGTAAAGCGCCAGCGTTTTTCGAGCGCTAGTGGTGCGCTTTTAACCCCTGCTAGTGGCCAAATAAGGGTTATAAGCGCCCACAAAGCACTGCTGCTACAAGCGCTTTTCGGGCGTTTTTCAGGCGTTTTTCAGGCACTTACCATTGATTTCAATGGGAAGTGGCGCTTTAGGAGCCGTGTATTCACCGCTCCAAAAGCGCTGCAAAGAAGCTGCTTGCAGGACTTTTTTCGATGCCCTGCCAGCACAGCGCCTCGGTGTGAAAGCACTCGGGTTTTCGCATTGGGATTGCAGTGGCAGCTTCTTTCAGGCGCTTTACAGGCGCTTATTTTAACGCTAAAGCGCCTGAAAAACGCCATAGTGTGAAAGGGGTCTCAGTGTGAAAGCACTCAGGCTTTCACATTGTGATTGCAGTTGCGGCTTCTTTCAGGCACTTTACAGGCGCTTTTTTTAACGCTAAGGCCACTTTCACACTGAAGCGCCTCTAAATTGCCAGTAAAAACACTGAGCGCTTTTGAAGAGCTTTTCAGGCGCTTTTGAAGAGCTTTCCATTAATTTCAATGGGGAGGGGAGTTTTTCACAGCCCTGCCAGCAGTGTGAAAGCGTACATTGATTTTAATGGAAATACGTTTTTGTGAGCTTTTTAGGCGCTGTTTTTAGCGTGAAAGCGCCTGAAAAGCGCCTCAGTGTGAAAGGGGTCTAAAGCGCCTGAAAAAACGCCTGAAATACGCCCCAGTGTGAAAGGGGTCTAAATTGTAAAACAAATCTACTGAATTTTCGTGTCACAGACCTTAACCAAATAACTGATTTTTAATAGCCCAATATTATGATGAATGCAGAAAGAGGAGGTACAAAACACGGGGCCATTTTGACTTTCCCTGTTTTTCATTTGTGGGTTCCACCTTTATTTGTAGCCCAAATATATGTTGCTTAGAAATAAAAAAAATAAACATTCCCCACGCTTGATGCATGCAAAAGAAGTAGAAATAAGGACAGCAGAGGGTGCATCTAAATGTAGCACTATAAAAACGAATATATTCACACAACAATTGGCAACTTACAATACATATACATGTAGACATGTCATTCAGGGTCAGCTTCTAGGGATGGACCTTCACAGAACAGGATGAGGTCTCTTAGGAGGGATTACAGCACCTGTGCCTGTAATGCAATGGAGACACCACTGGGGGCAGCAGACTAATGCCACGTACACACGGTCGGACTTTCCGGCAGAAAAAGTCAGACGGAATCTTTCGATCGTGTGTGGGCCTCATCTGACTTATTTTTTTTTTCGAAAATTCTGACGGACCTAGAAATAGAACATGTTCTATTATAGGAACCAATTCCTATTTGGAAAATCGCTCTTCTGTATGCTGTTTTCAGACGGACCAAAAACGACGCATGCTCTGAAGCAAGTACGAAACAGCAGCTATTGGCTACTGGCTATTGAACTTCCTTTTTCTAGTCCCGTCGTACATGCTGTACGTCGCCACGTTCTTGACGATCGGACTTTGGTGTGATCGTGTGACAGTTTCCGCGGAACTCCGTCGGAACTTCGTCGGAAAAACCTTCAGAATTTATTCTGACGGGAAAACCAGTCGTGTGTACGCGGCATAAGTGTAGCAATACATGAACAACTCACAGAAGTAATGGGTTAAGAGCCTTATAACATGTGGGTCTTCTGCTTCATGTGGGTCAAATTGTCCATTAATCGTCCAGATATAGGAGAGTCGAGTGGGGTTCAGCTGTCTCTGGAGCATATGGATGTGGATGGGAGCCCTGGAGAGCACTGGGAGACCACAAGATGATGGTGGAGAGCACGTGGCTCAGGAAGAAATGTCCCATGCATGAGTGCAGTTACGTGTTTCGAGGCAGGGCTTCCTCTTTTTCAAACCAATAGCTCAGCTCTCCTACAACTGAGCAATCAATGGGCGATTGAACCCAAGCGAAACCGAATGTTATACATGTTATAAGGCTCTTATCCTTTTACTTCTGTGAGTTGCTATTTACAAAGTTCGCTTTTCGTTCACCTATGGCTACACTTAGTCTGCTGCCCCTGGTATTACAGTCACATGTGCTGCAATATCGCTCAAGAAAGCTCACCCTGTTCTTTGAAGGTCCATCCCCGGAAGTTGACCCTGAATTAAATTTCTACATGTATATGCCTGATATCACTACAATGTTGTGTAAATTGTCAATTGTCGTGTGAATAAATTAGTTTTTAAACTGCTACACTCTGATGCGTCCTCTGCTGTCCCCATCTATTACCATAGAGAATCTTTAGTCACTTAAGAGTTGCTGCACTACAATGTTTTGGAATCACTCCACCACCTCTCCCGCATCCCCCAAGCCACCTCCCTCCAGTGTGTTGGTCACATAAACCTTTGCACCATATCTCTCCACATACATAAACGAAGTAGAAATGGTCTTGTTGTAAACTGAAGGACATTCTAGACATTTAAAAGTTGAACTTGGGGATGAAAACTAAAACATATCTACGGTGTACAGCCAAATGTCTTATGCACTCCTGACCAGTAAGGTGGATGTCTTGTTATCCCTCTTGGACGATATGCTTGAACTTCTAGATATATGTCCCATTTGTATAACCTAGCCAACTAATTTTTTTGCTTACCAGGTTGATGGAGAGGTCATAAAATTGCCACTGAGTCTTCTAAATGGCAACATTGTAATACACCAAGGAGGGAGCAACATTGTCCTTCAAACTGACTTTGGTCTTGAACTTCTCTATGACACGCTTTACCATGTGACACTCCAGGTTCCTAATACCTACAGGGCAACGATGGGAGGTCTGTGTGGCAACTTTAATGGAAATCCAAATGATGACTTCCAGCTTCCCGACGCTCAGGTCACAAAGAAAGCAAAAGATTTTGGACAAGCCTGGAAAGTGGATGCCAGTTATGAAGAATGTGATGACGGTTGTGAGGATGCGGAATGCTTTACAGTGTTGCCTGAGAAAATGAAACCTTATATGGCCAAAGATTCTTGTGGCATGATTACTGACCCCAAGGGCCCATTCCAGCCATGTCACTCGGTTATCCAGGCCGAACCGTACTTCAAGTTTTGTATTTTTGATGCCGCTTTGCTTGAGGGGAAGGACGGCATCCTCTGCATTAGCCTCCAAGCCTACACCTCTGCCTGTAACCATGCTGGGGTTACCATTTCTGGGTGGCGGACATCTTCTTTATGTCGTAAGTCCTGCACCAACAAAATTGCTTGACTGTAAAATTGGTGGTCTTTTCTTATATGTCAAAGAGGAGAAGATAAGCAACATTGGTTGACCATAAAATTAGTGATCCTTTTCATGGGACTGAGTGTCAAGGATAGGCAACATTGATTGACTTACATTGTAGAATGCAGACAAGCTAAATGTACACCAAGTCATTTTTACACTGGAATAAAAAGAGCAGAGGCGATACCACACATGTGTGGTGCGAACACCGTTTACATATGCAGGCGCGACCTACCAATACCTTCGCTTCTGCGTGAAATTACGAGGGGATGGGGGCTCTTTTAGACATGTGCGATTAGTTTCGTACGAATCGGAAATTCGTACGAATTTTACGAAATACAAAATTTCGTTTACGAATTCCGGATCCAAATTAACAGAAACGTGACTGGTGTTTATGCATAAGAATTCTGTACGAAATACGAAATTTTGTAAACGAATTTCCGTTCCAAATTAACAGAAAGTATCAGAGACGTGTCTGGTGTTAATATGCATAAGAATTCTGTACGAAATACGAAATTTCGTTTACGAAATTTCATAAACGAATTTCCGTTCCAAATTAACAGAAAGTATCAGAAACGTGACTGGTGTTAATATGCATAAGAATTCTGTACGAAATACAAAATTTCGTTTCCGAAATACGAAATTTCTGTTACGAATTTCCGATCCAAATTAACAGAAACGTTTAAATTTACGATTCTTATGAAATTCGTATTTCGTACGAATCCGAATTAAATTTCGTACACGAATTACGAAATACGATTTTTTTTTAATACGGAACGGAACAAAACGAAACACATTTTTTGACGGCGCCCATGTCTAGGCACTTTAAACATTTTTTTTCTTTTATTATTTTTATTTTTTTATTTTTATTTATTTTATTTTTACACTGTCCCTTCATTTTTTTTTTCCTGATAACTTTTATTCCTATCACAAGAAAAGTAAACATCTCTTGTAAAAGAAATAAGGCATCACAGGTCCTCTTTATGGAGACATCTGGGGTCTAGAAGATCTCAGATATCTCCTCTACCTTGAAAAGCATGAGATAAAAAAAAAATCGATCTCTGCTTTCCAGAAAAAAAATGGCAGTCTGAAGACGGGATGGTCAATAAAGAAAGCCCCAAAACATAAAACGTGAAAGACGCTTCATCCACGGAATTTGATTTGTCCTCCCTCAGCTAATCATCTTAATGATCCACCACCAAAATTTTTTATTATTTACTAAAATACTATTTTATTATTTACTATATTTTTGCTATTCATTTTTTTGTGTGGTTTCCCTTTTATGTTTTAAAATTTTAATTTTGGCCACCAGGAGGCTCAACTTTATACAATCTAGTCTTGAATGGTGTTTTGAAACAGGCTTCTCCTGGAATGGAGACTTGATTTTTATGGGAGCCGGCCGATTTCCTGTTTGTGGAAAGCTGTATGTGATACTGAGGCTTGGTTGCACAGTATACCATATCGAAGATTGGACCAGTATTGGCTTTGTTTCTAGTTCTGCTTCCCCCCTGTTGATTTTTGGAGAAGGAAGTGATGGCATCATGCCGGTTCCAGCCCCCCAGGGTCATACAGTTGCCCAGGGACACTCCAGCCTTCAGACAGCTCTGTGGTACGTCTCCCCCCCCCCCCCCCGCTGCTGCCTGTAAGAGAAATCCAGCAGCTAATCAGCCACTAGGCTTTTACATTAGAGGGAACTGCCAGCTTATAAGAAAGATATCTGTATCTCCACTTCAAGTCTAGGACGTCATATGAGGTCCTATGGGGGGGAAGTGGTTAAAGTGCAGCGCTAGTAGAACCAAAAAAGCAGAACACCAAAAGCATATACGTGAGTCCATAAAAGTGAAAAAAAAGAAAGAAAGAAAGTCCCAAAGCATAAAATGTAAAAAAAAACCTCTTCATCCAGGGAAATGTGATTGTTCCTCCTTCAACGTATCACCTCCGTCATCCACCACCAAGTGCTTTATCAAATACTCTGACCAGAATACATTGACTCCAGTCAAAATTGTGATGATATATATGGAATTCCATACAGGATGGGGCAACCCTCCTCTTGTCTGATTTTTTCGTTAGTAATCACCATCATCCAAATTGCAAGGCTCCACCACAGTACAAAGAAAGAATAAAAAGAACCACACAGTGTGGGAACTCAAGACTGTATAACAATATGCCAATATACTCATAAGAATAAAAGTAAAAACAGTTTCATACCAGTAATCAGCCCCAAGGCTCAGACGTGGCACACTTGTTTTCTCCAAAAATCAACAGGGGGGGAACCAGAACTGGAAAAAAAGCCAATACTGGTCCAATCTTCGATATGGTATACTGTGCAACCAAGCCTCAGTATCACATACAGCTTTCTATAGAAAATCGTCCGGCTCCCATAAGAACATACATAAGAAAATAAAAAAAAATTGTTGGTGGTGGATCATTGAGGTGATTAGCTGAGGGAGGACAAATCACATTCCGTGGACGAAGCGTCCTTCATGTTTTATGTTTTTGAACTTTCAATTTTATGGGCTCATGTATATGATTTTATTGTTTACACTGGACCTGTAATGACAGCTCTCTATGTTTCTACATAGCAACCAATCAGAGGTTATGTTTCCTGCAGTCAGATCAGTGCAGAACGAATTCTAATTAGCTACTAGGAGTACTGCCCTTTGTACTTAATGTATCTGCCCCGTGCCCTTTTACTAACCAAACACAAATTTGAATTCTGTATTTTTCTCATAGCAATGGAGTGCCCAGAGAACAGCCACTATGAACCTTGCACCCAGACCTATGAGAACACATGCTACATGTTATCTGCTGACATAAGACACTTGGACTCGTGCTTCGAGGGCTGTATGTGCAACGTGGGCTACATGTACGATGGGGAAAGATGTGTCCCCATGGAAAAATGTGGCTGTGTCTTCAATGGAAGATATCTTGAGGTGAGGATCTATTTCTACAGCTGAACACAAGAGGGCGAGAAAGGGAGGAAGAATAGAAGAGGAATAAAGAAATGAAGAGAGATAAACAATGGTGAAGGGAAGGGGGGAAGAAAGGAAGGAAGGAAGGGAGAGAGGAAGGAAGGAAGGGAGGGATGGAGGAAGGAAGGAAGGAAGGAAGGAAGGAAGGAAGGAAGGAAGGAAGGAAGGAAAGGAGGGAGGAAGGAAGGGAGGGAGGGAGGGAGGGAGGGAGGAAGGAAGGAAGGAAGGAAGGAAGGAAGGAAGGAAGGAAGGAAGGAAGGAAGGGAGGGAGGGAGGGAGGAAAGAAAGGAAGGAAGGAAGGAAGGAAGGAAGGAAGGAAGGAAGGAAGGAAGGAAGGAAGAAGGGAGGGTGAAAGGAAGGGAGGTAGGGGCAAAGGAGAAAAAACGAGATAAAGAAAACTCATTAGACTTCTAGATGGATTATCAGGTATCTTTTTACATTCAATATTATAATATACCTGCTAAAGTATGTGAGATGTATAAAAAACATTTTTTGTTAGTAATCAATTACATAAACCACTACGAATAAAAATATCCAAAATTTGAAAGCTGCAGTCAATCAGACATAAATTGTCCCAACTGTATAAAGAACTCCTTAGATTAGTGTACAGACAGTGCTATCATCCATCGTGATATACACCGGTGTCCTCAATAATTATGGTGTGAAATTATTATGAAAGTTCTTCCATGTGAACAAGGTGCTTAGTACAAAATTCAATCTGAAGGACAAACGTGCACTTTGACCAAATGCTCTCTCTCCTCTGAGCCCCTAGCGTACACATCACACTCACCAGATGTTGTTGACTCCTTAATAAAAAAGGAAGTAAAATTGCGCTTTGTTTCCAGTGTCTCATGCATTAGGTCCCCTGTCTGGTTATTTGTGGTTCTTGGTCCTTTTAAGGTCCAGCCAATGGGTCCTCAGCTTTTGTGTCCTTTTCAATTCATCAATTGGCAAGCTAAAATGTACCTGAAACCATCGCCTTGCTCTGCAGGATGCGTTCCAGAAAGCGGAAGTTACATCACCGGGAAACCCTTCCCTACGCGTTTCCTCATCGATGTGCAACGTCTTTAGGCTTCAACGCATGACACACAAAGCTCAATTTTACTTCTTTTTTTATTAAGGAGTTATTCAAATCTGGTGAGTGCGGCATGTACACTAGAGGTGCAGAGAATAGAGCACAATTGGTCACAACGTAGATTTGTCCTTCTGATTAAATTTAGCACTAAGCAATTTATTTCACATAGAAGACATTTTATGATAATTTAAAAAAATTGAATTACATTTTAATTTAACAAAATATTTTGAACAATACTTATTGAGGACATCGGTGTATATCACTGAGGATGATCGTGCTGTCTGTATCCTAATATAAGGAATTGTTTATATCTTTTTACATTTATTGAACAGATATAACAATATAAAAAATACTTTCAATGATCTATTGAGTAGACTAAATGTTAGCAGATAAGAGAAGTTCTCTGTTAAGGTTTATAACACTTTAAAGTTATCGTTATTGTATTTTTTTTTTTCTTCAGGAGGATGAGTCCTACATTAACAAAGACTGCACCCAAGAATGTACATGCCATAATGGAGGGGTGCTCTGCACACCCATGTCATGTAAGACCAACAAGCGTTGCCTAATCCGCGACGGAGTATGCAACTGCTACACTATACAAAGCGATTGCCAGATCAAGGCTAACACCTTCTCTACTTTCGATGGGACATCAGGAGGACCTGTGCCTCTGGGTCCTATCGTGGTGGTCTCGATCTGCAATATGGATAGTGAGACTTGGTTCAGAGTTGTGGCGGACGTTCAAAGCTGTGGCACAGATATCCATGCAGTGGCCAGTATCCATGTCTTCTCTTCAACTGGCATTGTGTCCATATCCAAGGGCAAGGAAGTATGGGTAAGCTATTCGAGAGCTTTTACTTGCTTCAAGACTGTGTTTAAGGGTAAATAAACCTTAAAGTGACTCTGTTGCCGTGTACACATGATCGAAAATTGCGCCGATGAGAGCTTTTGATCAGAAAATACGACATGTGTATGCTCCATATTGCTTTTGCTGGCGGAATTCCAGCCAGCAAAAGATTGAGAGCAGGTTCCCAAAAAAAGTTTTGATCGGAAATTCCGATCGTCTGTACCAATTCCGACGTGCAAAATTCCTACGCATGCTCAGAAACAATTTGACGCATGCTCGGAAGCATTGGACTTCATTTTCTCGGCTCGTCGTAGTGTTGTACGTCACCGCGTTCTTAACGGTCGAAAGTTCAGCGAACTTTTGTGTGACCGTGTGTATGCAAGCCAAGCTTGAGCGGAATTCCGTCGGAAAAACCATCCAAGATTTTTCTGACGGAAAATCCACTCGTGTGTACGCAGTATTATGCTACATTTAAAAATTGCATTTAAAGCTTCTGGGGATGTCAGGCTCTGTTTGGTTCACCCGCACTTTACCTACTCCACCAAGCCCAGGGCTTAATGTCAGAAACCATGAACTCTGGCCGAGACAGAAGTACAGTTAAATCACACTTGTTTAATAATAAATGTAACAAAGAACAAATGTAGTCAAAACATAGCCAAAGTTCAGTAACTGGGATGGATAGTCAGCCAAGCCAGAAGTCAGGGATCAATGTAGTGGAACAGCAAGCAGGATCTGGAGCAAGAAGGGACGTCAGCAAAGCAAGTCTTGAACAGGATCGCAGGAGTTTCTGTGATGTTGACCAAGGCAAAGGCAGAGACCCTCTGAACTGGATGGCTTAAGTAGGCAGGACTGCCGTGCCACCGGGGGAGTTTGTTGTTTGCCACCGCCCCCCCTGAACACAAAATCACCAGCTGCCACTGCCCCTAGGGGATTTGAACTTTTGTACTAGGCACCCCTTGAGTTCATCTTTAGAAAAAGATGTTAAAAGATAAAGTCCTAATGAGAACTGGAGCCATATAGCGCACATTTCTTCTTTTATAAGAACGGGAGCATCACTCACTAAACAAGAACTTTAATATGACAAACCAGTTAAAGAGCACAACTCAGAGGGGACAGCAGGAGAAAGGAAAAACTGTGAAGAATTTTATTTGCAAACTTTAGGGATGGGCCCGGTGTTCGATTCAAACCCATGTTCGAATCGAGCACCAGGCGTTCGCTCGCTCGGCGAGCCCAGAACTATTGGGGCCGCTCGCATCAAATTCGTGTGATGCGAGCGGCCCCGCAATGCATTGCGGCCCGCGCAGTGCAATGCTGGCTGATGATTGGCCAAGCATGCACTGTGACCCCGCATGCTTGGCCAATCACAGCGCCGGCAGCGAGGAGAGCCATAATTGGCTACAGGCAGGATGCCTGTAGCCAATTATAGCTCAGGGGCTTTAGTACACGCCCCACGGTATAAGAGGCCGCCGCGGCGGCGGCCTCGCATATTCTGTTTCAGTCAGTGTCAGCGTGTCAGTGTGCTGCTGACAATATGTGCTCTATTTCTGGGGATATGTGTGTGTGCATGCTGTTAGTACAGCATTGCAGTATCACTTCTGGGGGGTGTCTATAGGTGGCCTGTGAAGGGGGGCAGGTTTCCTGTGCTTAGAACTTTCCCTGCAAAAAAGTGTCATTTTTGCAGGAAAAAAGCTATTTAAAAGCACTCGCGGCTAATGAATTGATGGCTCCTGTAACACAGAGAACTGTCATTCATTAATAAAAAACAAAAAAAAAAAGCGTGGGGGTCCCCCCAAACTCAATAACCAGGCCCTTCAGGTCTGGGATGGATATTAAGGGGAACCCCAGCCAAAAAAAAATAAAAAAAATGGCGTAGGGCCCCCTCAAAATCCATACCAGACCCTTGAGGTCTGGTATGGATTTTAAGGGGAACCCTAGCCAAAAAAAAATGGCGTGGGGTCCCCCTCAAAATCCATACCAGACCCTTATCCGAGCACGCAACCTGGCAGGCCGCAGGAAAAGAGGGGGGGGACGAGAGCGCCCCCCCCTCCCGCCTGAACCGTACCAGGCCACATGCCCTCAACATTGGGAGGATGCTTTGGGGGTCTAAGACCCCCAAAGCACCTTGTCCCCATGTTGATGAGGACAAGGGCCTCTTCCCCACAACCGTGCCCGGTGGTTTGTGGGGGTCTGCGGGTGGGGGGCTTATCGGAATCTGGAAGCCCCCTTTAACAAGGGGACCCCCAGATCCCGCCCCCCCTGTGTGAAATGGTAAGGGGGTACAAAAGTACCCCTACCATTTCACCAAAAAAGTGGCAAAAATGGTAAAAATGACAGGAGGCAGTCTTTGACAATTCCTTTATTAAAATCTTCTTTCTCCTTTCTTCATCCTTCGGTTTTTTCATCTTCTCCTTCCGTCATCTTCTTCCATCTTCTTCTTCCATTTTCTTCTTCCTCCGATCCGCTTCTTCTTGCGCTGGTCTTCTCGTCCTTCTCGTCCGGCATCTTCTTCCGTCGGCATCGGCGTCGGTGTCGGTGTCTCTGTCTCTTCTTGGGCCACTCCGCGCAATGGGAGGCTCCCGCTGTGTGAGGCTCCGCTCCGTCTGACAGGTCTTTTATAATGGAGGGCACCTGGTGACCCCGCCCCCTCTGACGCACGGGGACGTCATGGCGAATTCCATGATGGCTTTCCCCATGACGTCAGAGGGGGGCGGGGTCACCAGGTGCCCTCCGTTTTAAAAGAGCTGTCAGACGGAGCGGAGCCTCACATAGCGGGAGCCTCCCATTGCGCGGAGCGGCCCAAGAAGACACCGACACCGACGCCGACGGAAGAAGATGCCGGACGAGAAGGACGAGAAGACCAGCGCAAGAAGAAGCGGATCGGAGGAAGAAGAAAATGGAAGAAGATGGAAGAAGATGACGGAAGGAGAAGATGAAGAAACCGAAGGATGAAGAAAGAAGAAAGAAGATTTTAATAAAGGAATTGTCAAAGACCGTCTCCTGTCATTTTTACCATTTTTGCCACTTTTTTGGTGAAATGGTAGGGGTACTTTTGTACCCCCTTAGCATTTCACACAAGGGGGGGGGCGGGATCTGGGGGTCCCCTTGTTAAAGGGGGCTTCCAGATTCCGATAAGCCCCCCGCCCGCAGACCCCCACAACCAATGGCCAGGGTTGTGGGGAAGAGGCCCTTGTCCTCATCAACATGGGGACAAGGTGCTTTAGGGGTCTTAGACCCCCAAAGCATCCTCCCAATGTTGAGGGCATGTGGCCTGGTACGGTTCAGGCGGGAGGGGGGGGCGCTCTAGTCCCCCCCTCTTTTCCTGCGGCCTGCCAGGTTGCATGCTCGGATAAGGGTCTGGTATGGATTTTGAGGGGGACCCCACGCCATTTTTTTTGGCTAGGGTTCCCCTTAAAATCCATACCAGACCTCAAGGGTTTGGTATGGATTTTGAGGGGGACCCTACGCCATTTTTTTTTTGGCTGGGGTTCCCCTTAATATCCATCCCAGACCTGAAGGGCCTGGTTATTGAATTTGGGGGGACCCCTACGCTTTTTTTTTTTTTCATTTTTTTTTTTTTTATCAATGACTTTTTTTTTATGAATGAGTTTCAATGAATGACTGTTCTCTGTATTACGGGAGCCGTCAATTAACATTAGCCGCAAGTGATTTTAAATAGCTTTTTTACTTTCAAAAATGACACTTTGCGCAGAGACAGTTCTAAACACGGGAAACATGCGCCCCTTCACAGGCATACTATAGACACCCCCCAGGTACGAAATTTAAAGGAATATTACACTTTTATTGTTTCAATTTAAGCATTATTAAAAATCACTGCTCCTGAAAAAACGGTCGTTTTTAAAAAAAAAATTTGCATTGATACATGTCCCCAAACACTTTTTATGACATTAACATGCATATTAGCCTTTAAAATTAGCACTTTTAATTTCGAACGTTCGCATCCATTATAACTAATAGGGTTCTATAGCTCGCACGGACTTTAGGTCCATTCGCGGGTTCTGGTGCGAGCCGAACGGGGGGGTGTTCGGCTCATCCCTAGCAAACTTGCTTGATTGGCTTTGAAATATCTAGATGTAATGCTTCTTTTCCATATCTGTAGGTGAATGGACGTTTAAACCCACTTCCAGTTAAGGTATCTGAGATGATAAATATCAGCCTCAAAGCTGAAATCATCACGGTTCAGATCACACAGGATCTACGAGTGGAACTGAGTGATGGTGGAGAGCTGAAGGTCACCATCACCGGAATATTGGAAGATCTTTGTGGAGCCTGTGGAAACTTTAACGGGTTAATGGAGGATGATTTGCTGACTCCGGATGGGGAAATTGCCAATGACATCCTTCAGCTTGTGATATCCTGGAGAGGAAGAGACCTGTATGGTTGGTGAGTTGAGAAGATATTCTACTATCTAATTTAAGCATTTTACAACCAGCTGTTCTAATGGCAGGTCGGGCACCTTCTGTTCTTAGGAGGACATTTAAAATGGTCCTTGCTGGCAACACGCATGCATACACCGGATGGGCTCACTCGGCCTGTGATCGTGCTGTCATTAACAGATAGAATTATCAGTTTCAGTATCGGAGCATTTGCATGAGTACATGTACTTATACAAATGCTTAGTATCAGCACCGATACTGATACTGGTATCAGTGCAACACTACTTGCACCCATACATTTCAAATATATACATATGGATAACTCTATATCTATCTATCTATCTATCTATCTATCTATCTATCTATCTATCTATCTATCTATCTATCTATCTATCTATCTATCTATCTATCTATCTATCTGTCAATCTATACAGTATCTCACAAAAGTGAGTACACCCCTCACATTTTTGTAAATTTTGTCTTCTATCTTTTCATGTGACAACACTGAAGAAATGAAACTTGTCTACAATATAAAGTAGTGAGTGTACAGCTTGTATAACAGTGTAAATTTGCTGTCCCCTCAAAATAACTCAACACACAGGCATTAATGTCTAAACTGCTGGCAACAAAAGTGAGTACACTAGGTACAGAGTGCAGGGATGACCTATTTACAGAGTGCAGGGTTGGGGGGGGGGGGGTGGTAGGTGCAGAGTGCAAGGTTGATGGGTGCGCTATGTACAGAGTGCCTGGTTGAGGGGTGTGCTACATACAGAGTGCAGGGTTCAGGGGTGAGCTATGTACAGAGTTCAGGGTTAAGGGGTGCACTAGGTGCAGGGGGGAGGTGGGTGCAGTGCGCAGGGGTGAGGTGGGTGCAGAATGCAGGGGGGAGGTGGGTACAAAGTGCAGGAGTGAGGTGGGTGCAGAGTGCAGGGGGGTGGTGGGTGCAGAATGCAGGGGGGAGGTGGGTACAGAGTGCAGGAGTGAGGTGGGTGCAGAGTGCAGGGTGGGTGGGGTGGGTGCAGAGTGCAGGAGTGAGGTGGGGTGGGTGCAGAGTGCAGGGGTGAGGTGGGTGCAGAGTTGGGTGGGTGCAGAGTTCAGGGGTGAGGTGGGTGCAGAGTTCAGGGGGTGAGTTGGGTGCAGAGTTCAGGGGTGAGGTGGGTGCAGGGGGTGAGGTGGGGGCAAAGTGCAGGGGTGCATGGCTCTCCCCCCCAATTCCAGTACAGATCTTCACACTCCATTCCCCCCAAATACAAGGCAAGATTCTCCTCCCGCAAAGCCCACATTCCAGTACAGAGTTTTCCTCTGTCCTAAATGTTCCTCACAGCATGTTATCCTCCGATGTCCGTGCATCATGCCAGTACCAGCGCCCCCTTCCTCTTCTGTTCTCATAGATCGTGTGTGTACCAGAATGATCAGAGCGGGTGCTGGGAGAGGAGCGCTTCTGTATTTCCAAGTGACATTAGTGAGCAGCCAACATGGGACCAGCACTGGAAGTGGCTGAACTCCGGCGGGCAGCGCGGGGCTCAAGGAGCGGGCAGCGCAGGGCCCCCCAACAATGACAGGGCCCAGGGGAGCTGCCCCACAATAAAGACGGCCCTGCTTGTCTTTCTAATTCCACAGGCAATGCCACCAAGTGACAGAAGAGAGAGGTGCACCAAATTCAGGTTTAGGGCAGCGGATCTCCTTAACAGTTAGCCAGGCTAGTTACCACCTAGCAGACTAAATTTATGAGCAGCCCTGTTTAGGATCAGGGTGCTACACTTGTCTTACAAAAAGAATTGGATGACTGCAAATTAAAAAAGTATGATGGACAGTACTCAATTGATTCTCTGCATGTGATGACACCGAGGGACCACCCACAGTTTGGTGCTTTAGAATACCAGAGCCTGCTGGAGCCAGGGGTAGTGTAGTAATACACCTTATCTAGGCACCCCTAGACTATATCAGCAGTATTTTAAAAAAAATAAGGGAATGTCTCTTTCATTTTAATCTTGCTTATTTTCTTTTATTTACAGTGAGGCATAAGTCACCCGTCTGCCTGCTTTGCCAAGAGTCTAACCTCCAATAAACCCTGAAAATAACCTTGAAACAGCGAATCCCAGTGTAATCCAATATGGCCCTCTTCTCCCTCCCACCTGCACATCAATCTTCTAAAACTTCCCAGCATTTCTAATTTCTGTCATTACCAGAGAAGCAAAAATAAAATACAAATGATGGAATAAAATAAAAATGATGCTTGCATAAACTTTTTCCCAACTGTTTTATGTGGATTGTGTAAAATGACCACCTATAAAATGTCTGAAGGAAAAAACTCACACTGGTATTTGGCAACGTTTTTTGACCGTCTCTTAATTTTCATCACACGTGAAGCAGAGAAGAGCAAAGACTTTAGGCTAAGGTACCCTAAAAATTCACAACAGCCTACGTGAAAATTTGGTAAAAAGAGCTGGTGATTATTTTTGCTATATGGGTGCTGGTAACAGTCCAAAAGAAGGAAGACTAAAAACCGTGCAGCCTGAAAGCATGTATAAAATTGTAACAGACCTGAGTGAACTCACTTAGGAGGACCTTAAGCATTATTCTTCGTTAAATTCGATTTTCCTGACGCCAACATGGCAGCATACATATGATGAAAATAAATAGACCGCGCTAATAAAAAATTATTTTAAACCAAAATGGGGAGAAAATAAAGTCCTAACCTAAAAGGCTGCTGCTAGAGGTGGGATACTCACACATAATATCATACAAATGGGTAAAGCTGCGCCAATAAGAACTAAATACAACTAAATAAAAAGGGAAACACAAATAACCAAATAATTAATGTCCAAAACAAAGGGGAAAAGTGCATATGTAGCGTGGCCATGAAAGAACACACTATTTCTGATAAATATAGTCCAGTGAGGACTGCATTAGTCCTGATCATATGTCTTCTTTAGTACAAAAAACCTGGTTGCATGTAGTCGGCAGACTTGTAATTTGTAGCAAATAAAACACCACTGTGACAGATCTTAAAAAATCACACTGTGACATGTAAGAGTTCTGTGCGATCCCCTCCACCTTTTGAATTTGCCGCTTACCGGATGGCTAAATATAACGAGCACTGCATATGAAGCCTGCAACTTCCCAGATAAAAGATGTCTGATAGGGCCGATCGGATCAGGAACAACCACTCAAAGAGAAAGAGGGACCTCCACAACCTCCGCTCCACTCAGGGACATCCAACTGATTAGCTCAAGTACATAAAAAAAGGGGGCCGCCCATAGCGTGATACTGATAAACAATTTTTTATTCAGGCTTAAAAGAATTAAAAACACTTACATACGTAAGATGAAAACGAACATAGTATAAAACCCACTGCCGGCCGGTCAGTGTAAACCCGTCCCCCGTTCACGATCTACGTGGTGGCGTCACTGCGTGCCTTCCCATACGTCGTTTCGTCACAGATGACGTTTTCAATTGAAAACGTCATCTGTGACGAAACGACGTATGGGAAGGCACGCAGTGACGCCACCACGTAGATCGTGAACGGGGGACGGGTTTACACTGACCGGCCGGCAGTGGGTTTTATACTATGTTCGTTTTCATCTTACGTATGTAAGTGTTTTTAATTCTTTTAAGCCTGAATAAAAAATTGTTTATCAGTATCACGCTATGGGCGGCCCCCTTTTTTTATGTACTTGAGCTAATCAGTTGGATGTCCCTGAGTGGAGCGGAGGTTGTGGAGGTCCCTCTTTCTCTTTGAGTGGTTGTTCCTGATCTGATCGGCCCTATCAGACATCTTTTATCTGGGAAGTTGCAGGCTTCATATGCAGTGCTCGTTATATTTAGCCATCCGGTAAGCGGCAAATTCAAAAGGTGGAGGGGATCGCACAGAACTCTTACATGTCACAGTGTGATTTTTTAAGATCTGTCACAGTGGTGTTTTATTTGCTACAAATTACAAGTCTGCCGACTACATGCAACCAGGTTTTTTGTACTAAAGAAGACATATGATCAGGACTAATGCAGTCCTCACTGGACTATATTTATCAGAAATAGTGTGTTCTTTCATGGCCACGCTACATATGCACTTTTCCCCTTTGTTTTGGACATTAATTATTTGGTTATTTGTGTTTCCCTTTTTATTTAGTTGTATTTAGTTCTTATTGGCGCAGCTTTACCCATTTGTAGCATACATATGATATACAGTAGCTCCGCCCCCTATCTCCACCCACAGGACCAGTTTAGATCTATAAAAGGAAGTAAAGTAGAGACCCACTGTCAGAAACCATGAAATCAGACCGAGACAGAAGTACAGTTAAATCACACTTGCTTAATAATAAAAGTAAAAAGAACAAACGTAGTCAAAACATAGCCAGAGTTCAGTAACCGGAATGGATAGTCAGCCAAGCCAGAAATCAGGGATCAAAGTAGTGGAACAGAAAGCAGGATCTGGAGCCAGAAGGGATGTCAGCAAAGCAAGTCTTTAAAAAGGAACACAGGAGATGTTTCTTGTGATGTTGACCAAGGCGAAGGCAGAGACCCTCTGGACTGGACGGCTTAAGTAGGCAGGACTGACGAGCAGGATATCATCAACAGCTGAGTAACTGTGGAGAGAGATGGGATCTGGCAATTAGCCGACAGCTGAGCGGCCAGCTCAGAGAAGGAAGGGCTGAGCCCAGCCCTGATACCCACCCCGTTCTCCTTTTTTCCCTTAAGCTCTACACCCGCAAGACCATGATGTTGCAGTTAGTTGATACCTGCCAACTAATTCAGAGTATGCCTCAGTTCAGTTTTTCCTAGGAGCAGTGAACCTAAACTGACTTTAGGGTCTCTGCTTCGGGATCTATGTCCCCAATTCAGTGTGTTCCACTGAAGGTGCAAGTGAGGCTAAGAGTCCACCCTGACTCCACGTAATCCACAGAAAAAATTGAGAAAAATCTCAGCCACCGCACACCATGCAAGGCCAGCATGTAATAAGTGATAGCAGCCTCAGCCTAACTCCATCCAGGCTACGCCCCCCAAACATAATTTGCCCCACCCATGGGGCTTAGTCATGAAGTTAAGGATCAGCATTTGTTTAAAATTAGCTCATGTGGAAGAAAAAAGCACTAAAATGTATAACACATCCAGTAGTACCTAAGCCGGCTTTAGGGTTTCCGCTCCAGCATCTACTGTGTGTCCCCCATTCAGTGTATTCTGCTTACCTCCATGACTAAGCCCCGTGGGTGAGACGAAACATGTTGGGGGAGGACTGGATGGAGTTAGGTTGAGGTTGCTATTTACTTGTTACAAGCTGGGCATGTACGGTGTGGCTGAGGATTTTCTTTACTACATTTTAGGTTGCTAAGTGTGCTAACAAAGTGGGGAGCCCCTTCTGCTGGTCTTTTGGGACCGAGGAGTTCTCTAACATAGGAAACCTTACATGGTGCACCTGAGTTGGTGTTTGGATGTTTTTCCTGCCTTTGGTCTCCCTTTCCATTATTCCTAGGGTCTTGATCATGTTTTTCCTTTTTTGCTTAGGCTGTACACTTTATAACCCTTCCTGTTTAGCTTGTTAGGTATCACATATATGCTGTCATGTTGAGGTCAGGAGAATGGAAATTTGTATTAAATACTTACCTTAATTTTCCTTTCCTGGCGCCAGTTCATGGCAACATACAAGACCCTCCCTTTTGATTTTGTTATTTTACCAGAGAATAGGGGGGTCTCTCTTTATTATCTTTTATAGATTTAAACTGGTCCTGTGGGTGGAGATAGGGGTGGATGCTTCCATGGATTGGCATCGGGAAAGGAAAATGACAGTAAGTATTTAAAACAATTTATCATTTTTTTCACAACCAAAAGGGCACAAGAGGAAATGATATTATAACAAAAGAAAAGGGCAAATTAAAAAAAAAGTTACAATGGTAAAAATGGAATACATTAGATTTTCCTTAAAGTCTATGTGAACCATCATCTTGTAAAACAACCAATTCAGAATAAAATAGAAATTAAAGGCAAACCATTTGTGTAAACATATAAAAACATGATAAATGCCTTTTCACCCCCTTTTTATAAATGATTACATATCCTCTGTTCTCAGCTACATAAGGAGCTCAGAGAGCTCAGAGATCCGGGGGAGGAGAAACAGCAGCACCCTGGTCTTCACAGTAAATGGCTGTACAGAAGAGGGGCGTGTCAGCACATGTCTGAGCATTGGAGGAGAGAATACTGAGTTCCCAGCACAGACAGAAAACTTACCACGCTGTGTTCTCATGCCTAGAGTAGTCAGTCTTTAGTATAAAAACAGAAGGAGTGGTAGAAAAAACAGGGATTTTACACAAAGGAAGCAATACAAAGAAAGAGAACAGGACACTTTTCCAGACAAAGTTCATGATAAAACAGACACATATCAGAAATATGAAATGTTGGGTTTACATACAAAGGAAGCAATACAAAAGAGAACAGGGCACCTTTTCACTTCCCATGGAATGGCTGTGCAGGAGAGGGGAATGCCAGCACAAGTCTGAGCATTGGAGAAAAGCAGACTGAGTTCTCAGCACAGCCAGAAAACTGACCAAGCTGTGTTCTCATGCCTCCTGTGATCAGTTTCTAATAGGAAAGCAGAGGGCTGGTAGGAAAACAAGGGATTTTACACAAAGGAAGCAATACAAAGAAAGAGAACAGGACACTTTTCTAGACAAAGTACATGATACAGCAGACACATATCAGAAATATGAAATGTTGGGTTTACATACAAAGGAAGCAATACAAAAGAGAACAGGACACTTTTTCACTTCCCAGGGAATGGCTGTGCAGGAGAGGAGCATGCCAGCACAAGTCTGAGCATTGGAGAAAAGCAGACTGAGTTATCAGCACAGCCAGAAAACTGACCAAGCTGTGTTCTCATGCCTCCTGTGGTCAGTTTGTAATAGGAAAGCAGAGGGACTGGTAGGAGAACAAGGGATTTTACACAAAAGAAGCAATACAAAGAGAGAGAACAGGACACTTTTTCAGACAAAGTACATGATACAGCAGACACATATCAGAAATATGAAATGTTGGGTTTACATACAAAGGAAGCAATACAAAAGAGAACAGGACACTTTTTCACTTCCCAGGGAATGGCTGTGCAGGAGAGGGGCATACCAGCACAAGTCTGAGCATTGGAGAAAAGCAGACTGAGTTCTCAGCACAGCCAGAAAACTGACCAAGCTGTGTTCCAGGGACTGGTAGGAAAACAAGGAATTTTACACAAAGGAAGCAATACAAAGAGAGAGAACAGGACACTTTTTTCAGACAAAGTACATCATACAGCAGGCACATATCAGAAATATGAAATGTTGGGTTTACATATTTTTTAAACTATTTTATGGTAAGTGTAAAAAAAAAAAAAAAAATCAACAATTTATAATTTGCAGAGTTTAATTACTAATTCATGGAATATTTATTACAAATGACAATCTATGCATTAATAATTAATTGTGTGTAAAAATATATATGGCCACTGTGGGTAGATATGTGAGATCTTGTTCCAGATTTCTGCTGGCTCTTCACCTGGCTCTTTGCATTATTGAACATGACTGGTGGAGGATAATTTTTCCCTTTAACCGGTATTGACCTCCTCTGTCAACATTCCACATATGAATGTTCTGTCTGAATTCTTTATACATTCTCCTTGACAAACATGGGTTTGGCATATTACCGCACTTCCCACGTGACACCTACAGATCTGCTCGCAGTTATCCACCAAAAATGTCTCGTTGACCTGTGAAGACAAAAATAATAGTTTTGTTACAATTATTCTGAATGTTTTCAATAAAAGTGGTCCTTTCTATCACATTGTAACACAATACTGTAACTAAATTACCCACTTCAACTTTCTGAAATATCAAAATGTTACCTCCATTCTGCTTCAGCCTGATGCTGCAACTCACTTTGGTACCCCGTGTGGCACTCACGACATGCCACACGGATAAGACTGACTGCTGCTGACATTTGCTATGCCGGTCATGTGATGTAAGCTGCCAGTAATCTCACTTTTCACTGGCCAGTTGCCTATGTATCGAAGTCTTCAAATTAGGCAACATAAGACCGTGAGCTCAGGACTATACAGGATTCTATACTAGAATATGGACTGTTATCTATCATGTGAGAAAGAGACATCAGAGAGAGAGAGACATGAGAAAGAGAGAGAGAGAGATCAGAGAGAGACATCAGGGAGAGAGAGGGATCAAAGAGAGATATCAGAGACAGACAACAAAGATATATACATCTGAGAGAGAGAGAGACATCAGAGAGAGAGAGAGATTGGAGAGAGAGAGACATCAAAACGAGACATTAGCGAGGGAAATCAGAGAGAGACATCAGAGAGAGAGATCGGAGAGAGAGAGAAATCAGCGAGAGACATCAGCAAGAGAAATCGGAGAGAGAGATCAGAGAGAGAGATCTGAAAGAGAGAGACATAAGAGACATCAGAGAGAGAGATCAGTGAGAGAAATCAGAGAGAGAAATCAGAGAGAGATATCAGAGACAGTCATCAAAGATCAATACATCAGAGAGAGAGAAAGAGAGACAACAGAAAGAAAGAGAGATCAAAGAGAGACATCAGTGAAAGAAATCAGAGAGAAAGGGATCAGAGAGAGATTACTTTTTTGTATTGTTTAATAAAGTTAGCGTAGGTTCCTAAATTTGTCATGACTTAAAGTGGTTGTAAACCCAAAACCTCAAAACATTATTTTTTTGCACAGTTTAGTAGATAATGTTGTTATAACCTACCTCTAAAAAAGTCGTCCTTGGTTATAGCCCTCATAAATCTACCAATCTGTGGGTGTGGCCTAGCACCAAACTTGGGTGGTGGAGACCAACTTCACACTATGCTTCGTTATTATTCACCTTCCATCTATACACAGAGTCTAACTATGTTATCTCTGACGTCTCTCATCTATTGTCTCTCTGATGTCCCTCTCTCTGTCTCTGATGTCTCTCTCTCCCTGTCTCTCACTCTATCTCTCTTTCTAACGTCTCTCTGTCTCTGACGTCTCTCTCTCTCTCTCTCTCTCTCTGTCTCTCTCTCTCCCTGATGTCTCTCTCTAATGTCTCTCTCTGTCTTTCTCTGACATCTTTCTTTCTTTCTTTCTGATGTCTTTCTCTCTGATGTCTTTTTCTCTGTCTCTCTGTCTCTCTCTCTCTGTCTTTCTCTAATCTCTCTATCTCTCTCTCTCTCTCTTTCTCTAATGTCTCTCTTTCTCTGATGTATCGCTCTTTGATGTCTGTCTCTGATATCTCTCTCTGATCCCTTTCTCTCTGATTTCTTTCACTGATGTCTCTCTTTGATCTCTCTTTCTTTCTGTTGTCTCTCTTTCTCTCTGATCTCTCTCTGATGTATTGATCTTTGATGACTGTCTCTGATATCTCTCTCTGATTTCTCTCTCTGATTTCTCTCACTGATCTCTCTCTCTGATGTCTCTTATGTCTCTCTCTTTCAGATCTCTCTCTCTGATCTCTCTCTCTCTCTCCGATTTCTCTTGCTGATGTCTCTCGCTGATGTCTCTCTCTCTCCGATCTCTCTCTCTGATGTCTCTCTCTGATTTCCCTCGCTAATGTCTCGTTTTGATGTCTCTCTCTCTCCAATCTCTCTCTCTCTCTGATGTCTCTCTCTCTCTCAGATGTATATATCTTTGTTGTCTGTCTCTGATATCTCTCTTTGATCCCTCTCTCTCCCTGATGTCTCTCTCTGATCTCTCTCTCTCTCTTTCTCATGTCTCTCTCTCTCTGATGTCTCTTTCTCTCTCTCTGATTTCTCTTGCTGATGTCTCTCTCTGATGTCTCTCTCTCCAATCTCTCTCTCTCTCTGATGTATCTCCCGGATCTCTCTCTCATGTCTCTCTCTGATGTTTCTTTCTCTCTCTCTGATGTCGCCCTGTGATGTCTCTCTCTCATGTCTCTCCGATGTCTCTCTCTCTCATATCTCTCTCTCATGTCTCTCTCTCATGTCTCTTTCTCTCTCTCTGATCTCTCTCTCTCTCTCATGTATCTCTCTGATGTCTCTTTCTCTCTCTCTGATTTCTCTTGCTGATGTCTCTCTCTGATGTCTCTCTCTCCAATCTCTCTCTCTCTCTCTCTGATGTCTCTCTCGGATATCTCTCTCTCATGTCTTTCTCTGATGTCTCTTTCTCTCTCTCTCATGTTTCTCTCTGATGTCTCTCTGATGTCTCTCTCTCATGTCTCTCTCTCATGTCTCTCTCTCTCTCTGATCTCTCATATCTCTCTCTCCTCTCTCTGATCTCTCTCTCTCTATCTCTCTCTCTCTCTGATGTCTCTCTCACTCTCTCTCTCTGATGTCTCTTTCTCTGATGAAGGATCTGTTTACCAATAGCAAATAAACCCCAAGGTGTCTTAAATTCCTAGAACAAAGAATCTGTGACACAATGGTCAACCCTGACATTTGTCTCCATATAAACTACCATTCATACATACTGTGTAATATCGCCCTTCGATGTAACAGCCACATTGGCCAAGAGAAACACATCGGTCTCGGTCAAGGTAATAACCATCATTACACTGGCAACCCTCAGAGCATCCAATGGGGCAAGGCGTAGGGGCCACGACCCTGGCACAAGTGGTAGTACACGTGTCAGCGCAAGCTTCATAATGACTGTATTGGGGACAGTTCAGAGCTAGAAGGAAACATCAAAAAACATCACCAAGCTACAATGAGATAAACAATCTTCATGTTAAATTTATTTAAAAAAAAATGTAATCCCAATTTTACACCAAAACCCTATATATATATATATATATATACACATACACAGTATCTCACAAGAGTAAGTACACCCCTCACATTTTTGTAAATCTTTTCTTCTATCTTTTCATGTGACAACACTGAAGAAATGACACTTGTCTACAATGTAGAGTAGTGAGTGTACAGCTTGTATAACAGTGTAAATTTTCTGTCCCCTCAAAATAACTCAACACACAGCCATTAATGTCTAAACCGCTGGCAACAAAAGTCAGTACACCCCTAAGTGAAAATGTCCAAAATGGGCCCAATTTGTCATTTTCCCTCCCCGGTGTCATGTGACTCATTAGTGTTACAAGGTCTCAGGTGGGAATGGGGAGCAGGTGTATTCAATTTGGTGTTATCGCTCTCACTCTCTCATACTGGTCACTGGAAGTTCAAAATGGCACCTCATGGCAAAGAATCCCCCCGAGGATCTGAAAAAAAGAATTGTTGTTCTACATAAAGATGGCCTAGGCTATAAGAAGATTGCCAAGACCCTGAAACTGAGCTGCAGCACGGTGGCCAAGACCATACAGCGGTAAAACAGGACAGGTTCCACTCAGAAAAGGCCTCGCCATGGTCCACCAAAGAAGTTGAGTGCATGTGCTCATCTCCAGAGGTTGTCTTTGGGAAATATATGTATGAGTGCTGCCAGCATTGCTGCAGAGGCTGAAGGGGTGGGGGGTCAGCCTGTCAGTGCTCAGACCATACGCCACACACTGCATCAAATTGGTCTGCATGGCTGTCGTCCCAGAAGGAAGCCTCTTCTAAAGATGATGCACAAGAAAACCTGCAAACAGTTTACTAAGGACAAGCAGACTAAGGATATGGATTACTGGAACCATGTCCTGTGGTCTGATGAGACCAAGATAAACATATTTGGTGTCAGATGGTGACAAGCGTGTGTGGGGGCAACCAGGTGAGGAGTACAAAGACAAGTGTGTCTTGTCTACAGTCAAGCATGGTGGTGGGAGTGTCATGGTCTGGGGCTGCATGAGTGCTTCCGGCACTGGGGAGCTACAGATCATTGAGGGAACCATGAATGCCAACATGTACTGTGACATACTGAAGCAGAGCATGATCCCCTCCCTTCAGGGACTGGACCGCAGGGCAGTATTTTTCAACATAACGACCCCAAACACATCTCTAAGATGACCACTGCCTTGCTAAAGAAGCTGAGGGTAATAAAGGTGATGGACTGGCCAAACATGTCTCCAGACCTAAACCCTATTGAGCATCTGTGGGGCATCCTCAAATGGAAAGGAGGAGAAGCGCAAGGTCTCTAACATCCACCAGCTCCATGATGTCGTCATGGAGACGTGGAAGAGGACTCCAGTGGCAACCTGTGAAGCTCTGGTGAACTCCATGCCCAAGAGGGTTAAGGCAGGCAAAGTTGGGAGGGGTGTACTCATATTTGTGAGATACTGTATATATAAGACATGTAGGAAGGGGCATACACTCTCTTGCGGCATGGGAGCCAAACACCCCACATCTATGAGAATGTAGACAGCACACATAGGCCGTGGACAGGGTAGGAAGCTGGGTGGGACACAGGAGGAGCCAGCTGTAGCCATTCTGTCCCTTATGGAGGTGGAGATTTGGGCAGATTGCAAAAGGCCTTTTAGACCAGACTGGAGATCCCTGTATAATGCTGCTTCCCTGGAGGGTTCGTAGGAGAGATGTACCCAGCTAGGAGGTGACTACAGAGAGCACAGTCCTGTGAGTACTGATGACCCTGAGAAAAGGAGAGACTGAAAGGGAGATGGCTGCTAAAAGTTTTCCTTGTGCTTTCACTTGTGACTACTGCGGACCATCCACTTTACGTTTGACTGTGTATGTCAAGTGACTCTGAAAAGTATGTCATGGTGATGTGATTGCAATGCACTAGTAAAATGCAGTGGTGAATCTATTCTTGTGTGGATATTCCTTCCTTTTGAGATAAAGATTTATGGCCGGGTTTGTCATGTGGAGGCCTAGGACAAGGCACAAGATGGTGGAGCGTTAGGCCTCAGCAAGACACATGGCTGCTCACTTCTTCCAGGTCAGTGGGGGTTAATGTCAAGGAGCAGGGCACAAGATGGCAGAAGGTTCAGCCTCAGGAAGAGGGACTGCGTTTTAGCAGGGCTGGAGCGGGGACTAGGGACTCATGCTTTGGTGCTAAAACTAGCCAACCAGGAAGTCCCTCTAACATGGCTGCTCACTTCTTCCAGGTCAGTGGAGGCCTATGTCAAGGAGCAGGGCACAAGATGGCAGAAGGTTCAGCCTCGATAATAGGGACTGTGTTTTAGTAGGGCTGGAGCGGGGGCTAGGGACTCATGTGGTGGCCTTGTCAAGGAGCAGGGCACAAGATGGCAGAAGGTTCAGCCTCGATAATAGGGACTGTGTTTTAGTAGGGCTGGAGCGGGGGCTAGGGACTCATGCTTTGGTGCTAAAACTAGCCAACCAGGAAGTCCCTCTAGCATGGCTGCTCACTTCTTCCAGGTCAGTGGAGACCTATGTCAAGGAGCAGGGCACAAGATGGCAGAAGGTTCAGCCTCGATAATAGGGACTGTGTTTTAGTAGGGCTGGAGCGGGGGCTAGGGACTCATGCTTTGGTGCTAAAACTAGCCAACCAGGAAGTCCCTCTAACATGGCTGCTCACTTCTTCCGGGTCAGTGGAGGCGTATGTCAAGGAGCAGGGCACAAGATGGCAGAAGGTTCAGCCTCAGGAAGAGGGACTGCGTTTTAGCAGGGCTGGAGCGGGGACTAGGGACTCATGCTTTGGTGCTAAAACTAGCCAACCAGGAAGTCCCTCTAACATGGCTGCTCACTTCTTCCAGGTCAGTGGAAGCCTATGTCAAGGAGCAGGGCACAAGATGGCAGAAGGTTCAGCCTTAAGGAAGAGGGACTGTGTTTTAGCAGGGCTGGAGCGGGGACTAGGGACTCATGCTTTGGTGCTAAAACTAGAAAACCAGGAAGTCCCTCTAACATGGCTGCTCACTTCTTCCGGGTCAGTGGAGGCGTATGTCAAGGAGCAGGGCACAAGATGGCAGAAGGTTCAGCCTCAGTAATAGGGACTGTGTTTTAGCAGGGCTGGAGCTGGGGTAAGGTCTCATGCTTTGGTGCTAAAACTAGCCAACCAGAAAGTCCCTCTAACATGGCTGCTCACTTCTTCCAGGTCAGTGATTTAGAACGAACTCAAGTAAAAGAAAGCCAGACAAGCAAGCTTTTTAAGAATTAGGTCCACCCTGGTATCATGCATGTTTCTATCCCCTCAAAAGTGCACAAATTCCAAGACTTACGGCATACTTTGCTACTTCTCCATTTCATGGCAGTAATGCCCATATGGTGGCAAATAGTCACGTAACTTTGAAGGCTGTTGCACAATTCATTTGTTTCACCGTGTGCTTGACAGAGGTCATGCAAACAGTTGCTGAAGAACTCTAGGGGGTCCACGTGATCATGACAAGTGCTGAAAGGTCCACTGGCGGTAAGCAACATGCCACAGTACTTTTCCTCTCCATAAATGCCTTTGTGTTGACATTGAGAGCAGAAGTCCCCCTGGCATTTGCTTTGGCATGGCAAACCCAGACTACTGTCCTTCCAGGTCTCCCCAAAGGCCGTGGGGTTGAACTCCAGTGATCCACCTGGAAGTCTTAAGTCATCGCTGGGGACTCCGTTGTAGTTACCACAAAGGCCACACATCTGCTCGTGGAAACTGCTGGATATGTTAACCACGACCTGAGAGGCCAGGTCATAGGACACTTGAAGTCCAAAATCCGTGCTCAGCATGACACTTATGCCATGCTGGTGAACCCAGAAGCCTTTGTCTTGCCGATCCAATGGGAGATTGTAAACAATATCATTCACCTAAAAGACAGAAATACGTTGTTAAAATATTTTGGGAGGAAAACTTGTTGGTTCCTGAGCCAGACTGGAACTGGAGACACAAAGGGGTTGGTTTTCTAAAGACAAATAGGCTGTTCACTTTGCGTTCACTTTGCAAGGGAAATTGCGCTCTATAAGGGAGTTTTTTCAAGAGCTTAGTGAATGTGGGAAATTTTGCTTTTCAAAGAATAACAAATCATGTGAAAAAAAAAATTAAAATAAAATAAGCAAAAAAAAAAAAACACAGGGCTTTTGCTTACACATAGTTGGATGATGGAAGTAAGCAGAGCTTCACCTCATTTACTTGGCAAAGTTAAAATGACCTTGCAAAAAGCAACTTCCCTTGAAAAGAGAACAAATTATTTCCCTTTAGTAAACCAACCCCCCCCCAAAGATTCGGATTGTGCTATACAGAATTTTACGAAATTGAATCGTTTTCGAATCGAATTCGAGTTTCCGAAGAGAATAAAATAGAATAGAAAATTAAAAAAATAAAATAGAAAAGAATCAAATGGAAAATAAAAGAATGGAATATAATAGAACAAAACAGAGCAGAATAGAAAACAAAAGAATAGAGTAAAACAGAACAAAATAGAAAAGGAAGTAAAAGGACAGAATAAAATATTATGGAATAGAATAGAATAAAAAAAATAGAATAGAATACAAAAAAAAAACAAAAAAAAAATCAGAGCTTTTGCTTACACATAGTTGGATGATGAAAGTAAGCAGAGCTTCACCTCATTTACTTGGCAAAGTTAAAATGACCTTGCAAAAAGCAACTTCCCTTGAAAAGTGAACAAATTATTTCCCTTTAGTAAACCAACCACCCCAAAGCTTCGGATTGTGCTATACATAATTTTAACACAGCCGCTAATACTACTTCTTATTGGATTTAGGAAGTCTACAGATTTGTAGACATGCGTGGTTCGAATAAAAATTTGGACCAATTTTTCGTTATTCAGAAATCCGGATGTATCCAATTTTCTAAATGACAATAGTAACAAATTTAAAGAATCTGAAAAAATTAAACAAAAGAAAGTTTTCGAATCGAATTTGAATAGTTTTCAAATTCAAATAAAAAAAAATTGAATTCAAGTTTCCGAAGAGAATAAATTAGAATAGAAAATAAAAGAATAAAATAGAAAAGAATCGGATGGAAAATAAGAATATAATATAATAGAGCAAAACAGAACGGAATAGAAAATAAAAGAATAAAAAAAAAATAGAATAGAAAATAACAGAGTAAAACAGAACAAAATAGAATAGGAAGTAAAGGGACAGAATAAAATATATAATAGAAAATAAAGGAATAGAATACAATACAATAAAAAAGAATAGAAAAAAAGAATAGCGTGAAATAGAAAATAAAAGAATAGAATAGAAAAAAAAGAATAGAATAAATTAGAAAGAATGTAACCATCTTCTGAAATTCAGATTTTCAATATAATAAATTCAAATTTGAATACAAAAAAATAGAATAGAGTGAAATATAAAATAGAAGATTAGAATAGAAAAAAGAATAGCATAGAATAAAATAGAAAGAATGTAACCATCTTCTGAAATTAAAATTTCAAATATAATAAATTAAATAAATTAATTAATAAATTCAAATTTGAATAAAATAAAAAAAGAATAGAAAAAAAGAATAGAGTGAAATAAAAAATAAAATAAAAGAATAGAATAGAAAAAATAAATAAAATAGAAATAGAAAATAAAAGAATAGAATAGAATAGACAAAAAGAATAGAATAGAATAGAATAGAATTCTTCTGAAATTCGAATTTCACATAAAATAAATTCAAACTTAAAGAGAATAGAAACGAATATAATAGAAAAGAATAGAACAGGAAATAAAAGGATAGAATAGAATAGAAAAAAAAAAACAATAGAAAATAATGGAATAGAAAGGATATAACCATCTTCCAAAATTCGAATTTCAAATAGAATAAATTACATTTCAAATGGGATTCAATTTGAATGCAATGCAAATGGAATTTGATTCAAATTCAAATGCAGTTTGAATGGAATTCGAATTCAAATCTATTTGAGTTTTCAAAATTCGGTCGAATTATGTTCAATTCGACTGAATTCACAAAATCCAATCGATTCAAATTTAAATAAATGAAACAAATTCCAAAAATAAATTAAAAGAAAGAAACAAATGTACCTAAACAAATGTATGTAAGTGACGATTTGGAAACAAAACTATTTTTTTTTCCTTTTTATTCTGCACACGTCTACAGATTTGTGAACCAAACAAGGCAAGCAATGATACAACTTACTTAAAGCGGTTGTCTACCCTCATTTGTAATTTTTACCTACAGGTAAGCCTATAATAAGACCTATAATAAGGCTTACCTGTAGGGTTTAATTAGTGTGCGCTGTACATTGCCTCCAGCATTGTTCCTGTTTCTTCTTCTGCCATATTGTTGAAGCCCAGAGCCCCTGAGCAGCCGTAAATCTTTAGGCTGTCAGCAGATCGACAGTGCCAAAAAAGGGGCCAGCCTGACAATGTTCTTTCACAGGCGTACTGCTCGGGAGCAAGCCCTGCTCGAGTGCCCCCCATAGCAAGTCTTTGGGTACAAACCCACTCGAACAATAACGTCACACTTCCTGCCAGTCAGTGTGTTAAAGAATCGGCTTTTTGAGCCCGCGATTCCCTGCACCATAAGAACGATCATAGCGGCTGTTTCGCCACTTGATCGTTCTTATGGGAGGCGCCTACCGCCGCCCTCCGGTGCTTCTACCGACTCACCGTTTCCATCGGTGAGTCGGACACAGGATCCGCCGGCCCCTGGATGGTGATCATAGAGATTTCCGGTGGACCAGATGGTCGCCGGAGTCTCTATGATTGTTCGGAGGCCGGGCATGTTATGACGTCACGCCCGGCCTCTGCATTCAAAAAACGGTGCCGCCTCGGCTGGGAAGCCGTAAACGTTTTGTTTTATTGATTTTAGGCTTCCCAGCCTAGAGGTGAGATGTGGGATATTATTGATCCCCATATCTCACTGTAAATAGGTCCGATCATGCCATATTGCTATTACAAGGGATGTTTACATTCCTTGTAATAGGAATAAAAGTAATAATTTTTTTTTTAAAGTGTCAAACTAAAAAAATAAAAATAAAATTAACAATAAAAAAAATAAAAATAAATTTAATGCGCCCCTGTCCCCGTGAGCTCGTACGCAGAAGCGAGCGCATACGTAAGTCCCGCCCACATATGAAAACGGTGTTCAAACCACACATGTGAGGTATCGCCACGAACGTTAGAGCGAGAGCAATAATTCTAGCCCTAGACCTCCTCTGTAACTCAAAACATGTAACCAGTAAAAAAATGAAAGCGTCGCCTATGGGGATTTTTAAATACCAAAGTTTGGCGCAATTCCACGAGCGCGTGTAATTTTGAAGCGTGACATGTTGGGTATCTATTTACGCGGCATATCTTCATCTTTCACATTATGCATTAAAAAAATTGGGCCAACTGTTATTTTTCTGAAAAAAACATGTTTGAAGAATTGCTGCGCAAATACCGTGCGAGATAAAAAGTTGATAAAAAGACCCTGTATTCTCTAGGGTCTTTGCTGAAAAAAAACATATATAATGTCTGGGGGTTCTATGTAATTTTATAGCAAAAAAATTATGAATTTTACGTGTAGGAGAGAAATGTCAGAATTGGCCCGGGTGTGAAGTGGTTAAAGTGGGGTTGCGACCAAAAAACGTGGCTTAACCACTTCAGCCCCGGACCAATTTGCAGCTAAAGGACCAGGCCCCTTTTTGCAATTCGGCACTGCGTCGCTTTAACTAACAATTGCGCGGTCGTGCGACGTGGCTCCAAAACAAAATTGGCGTCCTTTTTTTCCCACAAATAGAGCTTTCTTTTGGTGGTATTTGATCGCCCCTGCGGTTTTTATTTTTTGCGCTATAAACAAAAATAGAGCGACAATTTTGAAAAAAATGCAATATTTTTTACTTTTTGCTATAATAAATATCCCCAAAAAATATATAAAAAAACATTTTTTTTTCCTCAGTTTAGGCCGATACGTATTCTTCTACATATTTTTGGTAAAAAAAATCGCAATTAGCGATTATTGATTAGTTTGCGCAAAAGTTATAGCGTTTACAAAATAGGGGATAGTTTTATAGCATTTTTATTAATATTTTTTTTTTTATTAGTAATGGCGGCGATCAGCGATTTTTATTGTGACTGCGACATTTTGGCGGACACATCGGACATTTTTGACACATTTTTGGGACATTTGTCATTTATACAGCAATCAGTGCTATTTAAATAGCACTGATTCCTATGTAAATGACAGTTGTAGTTAGGGGGTTAACCACTAGGGGGCGGGGAGGAGTCAGTGTGACGTGTTGTGTTTTTTTTTTTACAGTAGGGGGGCGTGGCTGTACGTCTGACGTCATTGATCGGCGTTCCCGATGACAGGGAACCGCCGATCACTGACAGTCAGTGTAGGAAGCGCGGGGAGAGGTTTGTTTACATAGACCTCTCCCCGTTCTTCAGCTCCGTAACCCGATCGCGGGATACCAGCGGCGATCGGGTCCGCTGGTCCCGCGGCCGGGGTCACGGAGCTCCCGACCGGGTCGCGAGCGCGACCACGGGCAGGCACATGCACGATCACGTACAGGTACGTGATTCTGCCTGCCCGTGCCATTCTGCTGACGTATATATGCAGTGGCCGGTCGGGAAGTGGTTAAAATTCATTAAAAAAAATAAATAAAAAATAATTGGAGAAAAAAAAATGTTTTACTCACCTCTAAATGCCTGTTGCTAGGGGGTCCCTCGTAGTCTGCCACCTTCATTGCCCGGGCTAAACGTCACTTCCTGTAGGCGCCGCACAGTCATCTGGGACCTGTCATGTGTCCCAGATGAGTGAGCGTGGAATCACGGCGCACGGCACCACTTGCGCATGCGCAGTGGGTGCCCGGCTGTGAAGCCACAGCCGGCTTCCCACATTAAGAATGCCGGCGCCGCGAGTGGAGCGGGGAACGAGGGGGGGGTCTCGTTCCCCCGCATCGCTGGACCCCAGGACAGGTAAGTGTCCGATTATTAAAAGTCAGCATTTTTTTGTGGGCACTCCACTTTAATCAAGAACATTTGCTTATATCGGCATTTTGTTTACCTCGACTGTCCCATATTTTCCTTGCATTAACAGTATCTTCACATCATTCACAAAAATTGTAATTGTCTCAGTAGAGCTCATTGACATCAAGATTGAAAAGTTCTCAAGGATGCTCACATCCCGGAAGCAGCTCTGTGCCAGCACATAGCTGCAGTTTCCTTGGAAGTTGTAGCGGACTCCATCAAAAGTGCTGTAGTGGGACCCGCCGGTAACTGAGCACAGGGCACTTTGAGTTGGGTGACACTTCCGAACTCCGTTCCATACTTTGCAAACCTCGTGAGGGCTGCAAGCAAACGGGAGGCACTTCGCCAATCCCCCGGGTCCACACACACACCTCTCATCGCAGTTTAGCGTTGGGTAGAATTCCTCGTTGACTTTGTAGTAGGCACCATTTGTGGTGCAGCCGCACTCAGAAACTTGGACGCAGCGGTCAACGTCGAGGAGGTAGCCATCTTCACAAACACAGCTCTCTCTACAGAAGCCGTTACATCCAGATGGGGATCGTGTGCCACTGCAGGTCTTTGGATACTCAGTGGAACAGAGTGTGTAATAACTGTCTTGTGGACACCAGGTTTCTTCCAAAAGAAAAACAAAAAAAGGAAACGTACGTGTGTTTATTATCCTAAAATAAAGTCTTAGTAAAGAATAAATAAGTATAGTGGTTAACCCCTTCAATACCGGGCACTTAAACACCTTCCTGCCCAGACACATTTTCAGCTTTCAGCGCTGTCGCACTTTGAATGACAATTGCGCAGTCATGAAACGCTGTACCCAAACTACATTTTTATAATTTTTTCCCACAAATAGAGATTTCTTTTGGTGGTATTTGATCACCTCTACGGTTTTTATTTTTTGCTAAACAAATAAAAAAAGACCGAAAATTTTGAAAAAATATGTTTTTTTTTTGTTTCAGTTTCAAAACTTTGTAAATAAGTACGTTTTCTCCTTCACTGATGGGCACTGATGGGGCTGCACTGACGGGCACTGATAAGGCGTCACTGATGGGCACCGATGAGGTGGCACCAATGAAGTGGCACTGATGAGGTTGCATTGATAGGCACTGATATGTGGCACTGATAGGCGGCACTGATGGGCACTGATAGGTGGCACAGATGGGTGACACGGATGGGCACTGATAGGTGGGACAAATTGGCACTGATAGGTGGCTCGGATTGGCATGGATAGGCGGCATGGATGGGCATGGATAAGCGGCACGGATGGGCATGTATAGGCCCACAGATGGGCACTGATAGGCGGCATTGTTGTTTATTGTATTGTACTGATGGATGCCAATCAGTGCCAAACAATAATGCATGCCAATCAGTGATGCCCATTGTGGGCACTGATTGGCATCCATTGTGGGCACTGATTGGCATCCATTGTGGGCACTGATTGGCATCCCTGGTGGTCTAGGGTGGCATACCTGTTGCTGGGCATCCCTGGTGGTCTGGTGGCGTACCTGGTGGTCCAGTGTGGGCATCCTCGGGGGGGATAATCGATCAGCACTGATTCCGAGCATGCGTGGATTTTTGTGCGTCGGAATTGTCGACACACGAGAACGGATTTTGTTGTCGGAAAATTTGAGATCCTGCTCTCAAATTTTTGTTGGAATTCCAACAGCAAATGTCCAGTGGAGCCTACACACGGTCGGAATTTCCGACAACAAGCTCACGAGGTCTGTGGAGTTCCAGGGCAGGTAAGAAGCCGATCTAACACCTTCCTGCCCAGACCAATTTGAGCTTTCAGCGCTCACAATTTGAATGACAATCGCGTCTGACAGACGCGAGTGAGGAAAAGCCGATCAGCCGTGATTGGACACGGGGTAAAGAGTCTCCGTCGGAGACTCTTTACTGAGATCGTAGTTGCGGGGTGTCAGACTGACACCCCGCAACAATTATCACCGCGATGCACCCCCCCGGGGGCGCGCATTGGCTCAAAATCCTGAGGACGTCATATGACGTCCGGTCAGGATTTTTAAACCACTTTGCGGACGTCATGTGCCTATAGGGCGTGCGGCAAGTGGTTAAGAACATTAATTTTGCACTTTCACAACCCCTGCCATATTTTCATTATTAATATTAGTCTTGGCATGTTTTATGATACCATGTTGATGTTAGGATCTGAACCCAGAAGCTAAACTTTGGAACTCCAACCCTGGACTTGCCATTTAGGCCACATTTCTCCACTTCCTGCCTGCCAAATTGATGTGCCTACGTCAATGTCTTGCTCGTTGTTGCTTCCTATTACACTGCTAATCCCATCTACTGCTACCAGAGTCTTGACTATCTACCAACAGCTCTTTGGTGGTCTCCTTTTCTTGTTCGATGTGACTAGCTTCCAACACCGGTTTAACATATTGACTAGGCATCTGCTTTGCTATCTTTGTACCAAACCTGACCTGCCCTCAAAGATATTTGTTCTTTCATCAACAGTCTGATCCTGATCCTAGGCTGTGAGAGGTATGTGGGCAGGTGCAGTCTACTTTCTCCACTGCAGGTGGCACTCTTCCACAGTGGCACTGCAGTTGGAGAGGAAGTCTAGAGGAACATGGTTTCTCTATGGTTCCCTGGGTCATCGGGGAAGCTATACAATTGGATGCTGCCATGTGTTTCTAGCAGCCAACTTAGGGGTCAGGCAGAGCCTATTTAAGGCCCTGGCTTCCAGGCTTGGCATGCATTTTCCAAGTGAGTAGAGTAGGGACAGGTACCCTGCCTGTTAGGGACAGAACTAGTGGCAAGGATAGGTTCCTGAGGGTAAGAGTAGGACTTGCAACTTCTCTTAACATCTTTCCACTTGGGCATGAGATGGTCATGTTGCACTCTGCCCCTGCTAACAGGTGCTATCAATTCGGCTTAAACCTACTCTCTACATGCCGTTGGGCCTGTGAGTGTTTCCCGACTGGGTTGCCTTCCCTCTAGGTTTATTGTGAACTGTCTTTGCATCATTTCATTACAAGTTCATTTGTCGCGCTTGGACTGTGTGTGTTATTGCCACCACACCGCGCTGCACCCCACCTACAAGTGATTGGATATTGGATTAGGGTAACTGTTGAGTTGCCCATGTGGATATATATGTAGAGTTATGTTGAATGTAGGAAACCACCTAAATGAGCAATAAAAGCCATGATTTGGATAAAGGAAAAACTTAACAGAAAGGTTTTACAATAATTATAATAACATTGTCTGGTAAATTCTCCCAACTTCCAATACCTCAAAGAAAGGTAAATAAAAAAAAAACAAGGTTTGTTGAGCTAAAGTACTCACTGCAAAAGCCATTTTTTCTCCAGCTATCGACAGTTCCATTCACAGCTTGGCAAGCAGCAGCATAAGCCTCGATCACCTTACAGTAAACATCTTGCCTTCCCGAATAAAAGCAGAAATCATTGAGGCATTTCTGGAAGTATTTTTCATGGTTTACATAATCATGGCAACCTCTGAAAGGTCCATCCTCTTTCAAAATAATCCCACATTCTGATAGAGCTTGACTTTGAACTTTTTCTATGACTTGAGGGCAAGACGTGGGCTCCAGTTCTTGACACCCTTCCTGGTTCTCTGTTGTCCTCCAGCTTTGCACAAAGGATGAGACATTATATGACATGTCGCCATTCTTCATTGTCATGTCATCCTGGGCATTGCTATTGAAATTACCGCATAGACCACAAACGGCACCCGAATAAGAAGTTGGAAGGGCAATTGTTACATGACTGTACCAGTCATAGGTCACCTTAAGGCCAAATTTTGTCAAAATGACTCCGCTCCACCCATCCACAAATAATTGAATGAGGTCATCATACAGGCTTATTGGGAGGTTAAATAATATACCGTTTACCTGCAAAACAAATATTAAAAAGTGAAAATGAGTAAACAATATGCTGCAAAGAAAAGTAAGGAAGACATCCATGATATTTTGGAGATTAGAGAATGTTTACCTGATCCAGCCAGTAACACTCAGGTTTGGAAGCATCTGTATTAGGGCTGTTACTGATTAAAATTTTCGTGTTCGATTAATCGATTTTTTTTTATCGATTAATAGACTAATTTCGATTAATTATAAAGCACATACAGATCCAACTACTTTTATCTCCTTGCATTGCAACTCTGCATTAGTCAGTGGTAAATGTGGTATACACTATATACAATCACCCGACACTAGTTAGTTTCCACAATCCATGACTTAACTTCACAGTTCACACAAATACATTTTAAATTCAAACTGTAGCACTGACGTAAATAATTTTTTTTCCACAGTAGCGTGACAATCCCTCCACCTCCCGTCTAATAAATCACTCTCACCTTATAGCATGGACCCCTGTGCAAACAGGTGGTCATGCAAGCGGGTATCAAAAGGATTAACACGGACCATAAACTTCTCTCATGTCTCCTTAGATCTCAGCAAGGATGCCAGGTCATGGGTAGAAAGAAAAGATCTAAGTGCTCACCGCTTAAGTATAAGAATTAATTTTTGTGTTCAAACACAAACTACTCACACAAAGATGATTAAAACACAGCATGTAAAGCCGGCAATCGTGTTAGTTCCGTAGAGTAGCAGCGCGTGACGTTATGTGTAGCTCCTCCCCTGTTCAATCAGAACTTCAACGTCACTGGACTCCTCCCCCCTTCCCTTCGTTAGCAGATGGAGGCACTCGGGGAAGGAGGGAGGAGTCTGGTGACGTTGATATCTGTGACATCACTGGATCTCCGACGGTACTCCCTGAAGACCCGGAAACCGGCGGAGAGGTGAGTACTGATCAAAAAAATTTTGATCGATCAAAAGAATTAACGATTAATCCAGGAATTAATCTTTAATTTACACAGCCCTAATCTGTATGTTTAGAATTTTTTCCAAACAATGACTATTCTTTCCATTGTGTAGACTTATACCGCGTAACCAAAAAGGACATGCTAACCTTCTTGGGGGTCACGTTACACACGATTGGAAATTCGGCCAGCAAAAGTCCAATGAGAGCTTTTGGTCGGAAAATGTGACCGTGTAGGCTCCATCTAACTTTTGCTGGCCTAATTGCAGCCAGCAAAAGATTGAGAGCATGTTCTCAATTTTTCGGTCGGAAAAAGTTCCGATCGTAAATTCCGATAATCTGTAGCAATTACAACGTGGAAAATTCCTACGCATGCTCGGAAACAACTTTACGCATTCTCGGAAGCATTGAACTTAATTTTCTCGGCTCGTCGTAGTGTTGTACGTCACCGCGTCCTTGACGGTCGAAAGTTCAGCGCACTTTTGTGTGACCGTGTGTGTGCAAGCCAAGCTTGAGCGGAAATCCGTCAGAAAAACCATCCAAGATTTTTCCCGATGGAAAATCTGCTCGTGTGTACGGGGCATTAGATAAAAAGGAAGGTGCGTCCGGTGTCCAGATAAATGTGACTTCTAAAATATGGTTAATGTACCTTTATTAAAAATTAGCAACATGTACATCAAGCCAACTTGGCTGCCTACACAACTAAAGCCAGCATTCTGCCATTCAGAAAACTTGGTCTAACATAACCATGGGAATTGGTTCCACCAAATAGAACACAGCAACAGCCCTGAAGAAGGGGGGAGCCTATTCCCTTGAAATGTGTTGGCTTTATGTACATTTTGCTAAAATTTAATAAAGGCCCATGAACTATATTTTAAAAGTCACATTTCTCTGGACACCGGACGCTCCTTTCTTTTTATCTAATTGCCAACATGCTGAAATGACCTTAAGGTTGCACAGAAAAGGCAGCAGCCCAATTCCAGAGAGGGCCCATTACCACCATCCATCACTGGGCATTATCCACCAGAAGGCATTCCTTCCCTTTTGCCCACACAAATACCCACTCAGGACCAGTGACCAATCCAGCCAGTCCAGCGCAGTCTCCAACACAAGCTAGATATTCTTTCCATTGAGATGGCCAATGCCCCCAGAATAAAAAGTGTTATTTTATTTGAATGTACTGCTGCTCTAACGTATGCACAAAATAAATTAACTGGGGTGCCAGGGGTCAGTACTAACAATGATTCTTTCTACTGTCAGGTGAGCATATGAGATTATCATTCGTCAAGGTTCAACTGCTAGAGGCTTTGTCCTAAATGTGGGGAGATAGGCTTTGAAGATGAGGTACTAGATCCTTAAGGGCTTGTTCATACAATGCATTTTTCTACATACCAGCAAGGCTGGGACAGGGAGCAAGCAGGTACCTGCCCCGGGCTCTGTGTTGAGGGGGGGGTGCTGCCAAGTTGGCCGTTCGTCCTGCTTCTCACTGACAAGAGTGACTGCAGTGTCACTCCTGTCAGAAGGAGCAGTGGCCAATAGCTGCTGCTGGAGCAAGGATTCGGCTTTCTCCTCCCTCCAGCCTGCATGGGGCGGAAAAGAGCTGGTGCTGAGACTGAGAACTGTGCTCAGACTCAGCATGGCATTGTTGAGGAAGGAGGGCAGACTCTGGCCTTCTTCCTCTTTCCTCCTGTCATATGACTTGTCACATGACTGGATAGAGGAAGGAGACGCTGTGAGCACTGATCTGCTAGTTCCAGTGAGTACCGATCTGCCAGTACATGGGGGAAAGAGGGGGGCAACAACTGGGAAGCATGGTGATACCTGATGTAAAGCGGGACTGTTTTGTGGACACCTGATGTAAATGGGGCTCTATTGGGGACACCTCATATAAAGGGGGACTCTGTTGGGGACACCTGATGTAAAGTGGGACTTTGTTGGGGACACCAGATGTAAAAGGGGGGGGGTTGCTGGGGACATCTGATGTAAAGGGGGACTCTGTTGGGGACACCTGATGTAAAGAGAGACTTTATTGAGGACACCTAATGTTAAAGGGGACTCTACTGGGGATTACACCTGACGGGGGGCAATTTGCTATCCTTGCCCTGGGAGCTGGATGGCCTTGTCCCGGTGTCCTGTGAAATACTGTCCCCCGTCGGATAGTGTCCGCTATCTACTGCACATGCGCAGTATGGATGAAAACCAGATTCCGAAAATATCCACCATGAGTCCAGGTTCAAGTTCCACCATCCAAGTGGACGTAGAGTTAGAATAAAAAAGAGCCAAACGAAGCGAGGCTGTGCCCAAAGCGTGGTGAGCGAAGCGAGCCCGCGAGGGGCCCTCTAACTATGAACAGCCCTATGTCCACTTGAATGGTGGGGATTGCACCTGGACTCACGGCCGTTCATCTTCGGAGATTTTCCGAATCTCCTTGTCCTCCGTACTGCACAAGTGCTGCGCCTGCGCAGTACGGGGTGGACACTATGCGATAGGCGGACATTTTTTGACAGAACACCGGCACTGCATACCAGCATACAGGTATGGTGTGAACTGGGCACAGAGAAGACAATTGCTTAATAGACATGTATGAACAAGGATCCAAGGATTCCACAGTATTCTTTCAGAAGATGTTTGCAAAGCAAATTGTGTATTAAATTGTTTGCAGGTGGGTTCCATCCTTATGTCCCTTACCTTAGCTCTTCCTTTGTTTTCACTGCTGAGGAGGATCTCAGTCTCATACATGGTCACCATCACAGATTTCGTAAAAGAAACATCTTTAACACCTTGGTTTCTGCTCAATATGTCAACTGAGAACTCTGTAAGGTCTCGACTCTCATCACATAATCCCGTGAGATGATATCTGCATGTTCCATGGAAATCAAAGTGCGCTCCATCAAACGTAACATAGTGTTGGTCCCCAAAGGCAGAACACTGACTGTAGCCAGTAGGGTAGCAACCTTTAATGCCATCTCTCACAGCACATTCCTCTCCATTTTGGCATTGCCCATTTGAACACTTAACTGTCTGTGTCTCACACCAACATTTCTGAGTACAGCCATCCTCCCCCCATACCGTCTCATTAGGAGGGTAATAGTGACCTCTGCAGAAGGAGCCACACTTGTCCTTGGGGATACAATGATCTTCATGTAGCACAAATCCAGGATTGCACTCACACATTTCCATGCATGGCAGCTGTCCTTGACAGGAAGAAATCTTGCCAGCGCAGGTCTCAGGACAAGGATTCCCACAGGGATTATACCTGCTATTTTCTGGGCATTTTATTTCTGGAAAGTAATAATACCATTTTAGTTGTAATTTTTAATACTACCTCAAGCTATTCTAGTCCTCTCATTGATTGTAGACCCCCTGCAGAAGTTTGGAGTAATCTGCTTCAAGTTTAGCTGTCTCTGTTCAACACTCAAACGATGATGGTAGCCAAATATGTTCTAAGTTGTGCAAAAGCCTTTGGATATAAATTGAATGGATAGTTTAGGTCAGAATGTCTCAACCTCTTCAACCCAGAGAAACCCTTGACATAACTTCCTGGTCTCAGGGAACCCCTGTTCCAAATTACTATATCTACAACTCATGATACATAAGCATGCGGATCAGTGGGAAGTAGACATGTGCAATTCGTTTCGTTCCAAATTTGTTTAACGAATTTCGAGAAATTTGTTAATTCCGAATTAACGAAAACCCGTTTAACAAATTTTTCCGAATTGTAAATTTGAATATTAAAAAAATTTTGTAAATTTGTACATTATCACATTCGTAAATTTGTACATTCGTAAATTCGTACATTTGTACATTCGTAAATTTGTACATTCGTAAATTCGTACATTCATTAATTCGGAAAATCTGAAATAATAATTACCTAATAATAACTTAACTATTAAATTATAGGTATTGTAATTTCCTTTCAAATTTCGCTGTTAGTGAACGTAACAAATACAAATGTATCCCAAGTTACGAATTATCCGAAATAATGAATGCCGTATCTAAACGAATGGAACGTAATGAATTAATAATAATAATAATAACAATAATAATAATAAAAAAAAAAGTTTTATTATTATTATTTGTTATTAATTTGTTCCGTTCCATTCGTTTAGATATGGCATTCGTTATTTCGGATAAGTGGTAACTTTGGATAAATTTGTATTTCTTACGTTCACTAACAGCCAAATTTGAAAGGAAATTACAAAACCTATAATTTAATAGTTCCTTTATGGGAATGACCTACTATTATAGATATTTTTGGTCATTCTTTCCTTAGAGCCATTGGTTGAAACACTAACTGCACAGCAAAAAGACTCTAAGATTAGTGGTGCAGCCAATCAAAATACACCAACAGGTATTTAACATAGGTTATGAATGCATGACCTACCCCTTAATAGGAACCTTCCTTGCCACGTTAACCGATAAACTTATATATGCTTACATGTGTTTAATTCTAATAGGGCTCTCATAGCAATATCCGACCCCAGTGTGCCTTACCGGCGTCCTCCAATACTGTCTCACCGGGACATATACAGCAACTCCAACAATTGGAGCAATCTGGGGCATCTCTCATCTTTTTTGGATGCCTGGCTCCCCCCCATTGACGGGCATTTATGCCTTGTCAAACAATACCACCTAGGAGAGTATAAGGTGAAGAAGCTCCTCCTCCCAGCCGTTGTTTTTAAATCATACTGGAATGCTCCCATATACGGTATTTTTTCACTGTGAGTCCTTGTTTCACTGTTTTTATGTTTATACGAATTTCTTTGACTCCGTAATTGCTATTACATGTATAAAGGTTTACATTATTGACATATTACCTTACTATGATATTCTTTATATACAATAGGAATGTTGTTATACTCTCACCTCTGAAGAAGGAGGAAACTACTAATCTCCGAAACGCGTCGGGTGTGAGATAACTGTCACAAAACGCATTCATATTTTGTACCTTCCAAATTAAGTACTGTTTGAACATTCTAGGTGTCTTTTATCTTTATATATATTGTCATGTATGTCAACATTCTATATATCAATTTTTTGTAATAAACGTTTTTTCAATTTATACTATTCAGTTTCAATCTGGGGTTAAAAAGTCTTTATGTCTTAAAAGTCCAATCCATAGGGGATCCTCTTTCCCTTTTTTCTAATTTAATAGTTAGTTACTTTTTCAGATTTTCTAATTTTTGGATTTTCTAATTTCCAAATTTACGAATTTTCGAATGTACGAATTTACGAATATGAATTTTTCTAATTTATGAATGTATGAATCTACGAATGTACAAATATATGAATGTACGAATTTATGAATGTACGAATGTATGAATGTACGAATTTATGAATGTACGAATGTATGAATGCACGAAATTATGAATGTACGAATGTATGAATTTACGAATTTACGAATTGCAATCATAATGAATGACACGAAAAACGAAAAAAAAAAAACGAATGAAACGAAAATGAACACATTTTTTGGCAGTGCACATGTCTAGTGGGAAGCATGCTCCTTACCCTTGTAAACATTGGGAAGAATGACCTTCTTACAGATGGCTAAAAAGATCAGTGATGTCAGTGTGAACGTATCACGAATGGTCAACCCTGAAATTTGAATGGAAATAGAGCTCCTGTACGTCATTCTTACTTGATAAAGAAAGTATAACTGAACACTCACCGCATCCAACGTCTGTCCTCCATTCTTCAACATGCACCTCTTGTATGTGACATGCCACTAAGTATACAGCAATGGCCTCACAAAGGACCTTCTTGTACCCACTATGTCTGATCATGTCATTAACACAACTGTTGACGTACACTTCTGGGTTTACAACCGGGTGACACCAGTAAAAGGGTCCGTTGATCTGGCTGCTCAAGGAAAAGAAAATATATATTTATTCTAAAAAAAAAAATTATCTGTTTTGCATATATATATATATACAGTATCTCACAAAAGTGAGTACACCCCTTGTCGACTTTATGGTGAAGAGAGTTTGTTCATTTTCTGTACGTGATTAAACCCTTCTCTAAATAAAGGATGTATCAAAAATAGTAATTCCAGTCATTGGCCAGTTATACATCATTACATTGGTCCAGCTCAGACCAATGTATCAATGTACAGTATCTCACAAAAGTGAGTACACCCCTCACATTTTTGTAAATATTTTATTCTATCTTTTCATGTGACAACACTGAAGAAATGACACTTGTCTACAATGTAAAGTAGTGAGTGTACAGCTTGTATAACAGTGTAAATTTGCTGTCCCCTCAAAATTACTCAACAAACAACCATTAATGTCTAAACCACTGGCAACAAAAGCGAGTATACCCCTAAAAGAAAATGTCCAAATTGGGCCCAATTAGCCATTTTCCCTCCCCCCGTGTCATGTGACCCGTTAGTGTTACAAGGTCTCAGGTGTGAATGACGAACAGGTGTGGCAAATTTGGTGCTATCGCTCTCACTCTCTCATACTGGTCACTGGAAGTTCAACATGGCACCTCATGGCAAAGAACCCTCTGATGATCTGAAAAAAATAATTGTTGCTCTACATAAAGATGGCCTAGGCTATAAGAAGATTGCCACGGCCCTGAAACTGAGCTGCAGCACGGTGACCAAGACCATACAGCAGTTTAACAGGACAGGTTCCACTCAGAACAGTCCTCGTCATGGTTGACCAAAGGAGTTGAGTGCACATGCTCAGCGTCATATCCAGAAGTTGTCTTTGGGAAATAGACGTATGAGTGCTGCCAGCATTGCTTCAGAGGTTGAAGGGGTGGGAGATCAGCCTGTCAGTGCTCAGACCATATGCCGCACATTGCATCAAATTGGTCTGTATGGCTGTCATCCCAGAAGGAAGCCTCTTCTAAAGATGATGCACAAGAAAGCCCACAAACAGTTTGCTGAAGGCAAGCAGACTAAGGTAATGGATTTCTGGAATTGTGTCCTGTGGTCTAATTAAACCAAGATAAACTTATTTGGTTCAGATGGTGTCAAGCGTGTGTAGGGGCAACCAGGTGAGGAATACACACCTCCAAGATGACCACTGTCTTGCTAAAGAAGCTGACGGTAAAGGTGATGGACTGGCCAAACATGTCTCCAGACCTAAACCCTATTGAGCATCTGTGGGGCCTCCTCAAACAGAAGGTGGAGGAGCGCAAGGTTTCTAAGATCCACCAGCTCTGTGATATTATCATGGAGGAGTGGAAGAGGACTCCAGTGGCAACCTGTGAAGCTCTGGTGAACTCCACGCCCAAGATGGTTAAGGCAGTGCTGGAAAATAATAGTGGCCACACAAAATATTGACACTTTGGGCCCAATTTGTACATTTTCACTTAGGGGTGTACTAACTTTTGTTGGCAGTGGTTTAGACATTAATGGCTGTGCGTTGAGTTATTTTGAGGGGACAACAATTTTACACTGTTATACAAGCTGTACACTCACTACTTTACAATGTAGCAAAGTGTAATTTCTCCAGTGTTGTCACCTAAAAAGATATAATAAAATATTTACAAAAATGTGAAGGGTGTACTCACTTTTGTAAGATACTATAGATAGTACATTGTATCTGTAAAAATACTTAATATGACAAAATTCATATGCTTCAGATTCACCTGGGTCTCTGTACCAACAGGAACTGTTGTGACATCACTTACCTTCTGTTGGGGACACAATGGGGAAGCATTGTGCTTACACTTCTTGCTACAACACTTGCAGAGCGCTCAGTAGCAAGAGCAAAAGTCGAAGAACTGATCAATTTAACTCCTGGGCTTAGTGCTCGACCATGGCTATTACTCAGCACACAGCATGGTGGGCTTTATACTTGATTAGAAGTCTAAAACCCAGCAGAACGCACCCTGAGTGCTGGGGAGCCACATGCAGCCCACAGGCCACTTGTTGGGTACCAGGGCCCTTAAAGAATGATTATCTAGAAAGAGCTTTGGAAACTTCAGAGTTTTACTCTACCTCATAATTCCACAGAATTCTGGAGCTTTATACATTGCTCCAACCTCAGGTAAAAAAGGTGGACACGGCCCGTAGCAGTCATCCCAACAACCGGAACATTCTTCTCTCACTTTCCAACTCTTACCAAACTCTACCACATTAGAGACTAGAGCTCTAGCAGAGGTCTCCATGTCATCATCTTTGTTACCATTGTAATTGCCACACAAGCCACAAACATTCTCGAAGAAGCTGCTGGGGATCTTGATAAATAAGAAGACATCCCAATCGTATCGTATCCGAATAAAGTGCGTCTCCAGTAATGCATGGAAACCGGTGGCCACAATGCGTATACCTCCATTATCAAGAAATATGGGAAGACCCCATTTGATATTGTTCACCTAATAAATTTAAAAAAATACAGTGGTGGTTAAAAATGAGTGAAGTTGAGTATGTTTTTTTCATGGCAAATGTTGTTTTATTTGTTGCATTTTCTTTGGCCTATAGTTAAAAGTTTATGTATAGCAAAAACTGATTATTTCCTTTTGGTGAGAGTAGAGGAGAGGTGCAACCCCTGTCTGTTTAAAGCGGCGTTTCACCCAATTTTGAGAGGTGGTCCTAAATGAAAGACCACCTCTCCACCCCTTGTTTTTGGATATTAAAAAAAAATGTTTTACTTTCTAACTTACCTTTTTTGGAAGTACTAAGAGTACTTCCGACCCAGCTGGGCCATGGCCGAGGATGTCACATCCTCTTCTGCGGCGAGCCCCCCATTGTTTTCTGGGACATGTGTGTGTCCCAGAAGACAAGCTGGCCATTCACAGAGCACCGCGTGACTCGCGCATGCAGTGAAGCCACAAGGATTCCCTTAGTTGGAATGGCGGTGCCTACACTCGATCCAATGGACGGATTGGCCACAAGGGGGGGGGGTGACATTGTGGGCTCCCTGGACAGGTAAGTGTCCTTATTAAAAGTCAGCAGCTACAGTGTTGGAACACCGCTTTAATTTTTGCCATCCTTTCACTTCCTGTCCTGGAGATGCAACAGGAAGTGAGCAGACATATCTCCAAAGTGAGGGAATTACCCTATTACATATTTGTGATAAATTTCCCCTACTGTATATGGACACACAGAGCCAGCTCGAGGACAAGCCTATATGAGTGCCCCCATAGCAAGGGTCATGCTGTGGTGGGTACTAGGTGGGGGAGGAGCCAGAAGCTCCCATGGGGCACCCAAGAAGAGAAGGATCGGGGCTGCTCTGTGCAAAACCAGTAACCAAAAACATGTTTATTATAAAAAAAAAAAGTTCTGCTTTACCTGCTTTAACTGTAGCAGCATATAGTCAAGTCACCAGGTTGGTTGTGTTGTGCAATAGGACTGTGTAAATCTTAGCACTGGATTGACAGAATTATGCCGCGTACACATGATCGGAAATTCGGCCAGCAAAAGACCGATGAGAGCTTTTGGTCGGAAAATGCTACCGTGTGTAGGCTTCATCGGACTTTTGCTGGCCGAATTCCAGCCAGCAAAAGATTGAGAGCAGGTTCTCAATTTTTTGGTCGGAAAAAGTTCCGATCGGAATTTCCGATCGTCTGTAGCAATTCCGACGTGTAAAATTCCTATGCATGCTCGGAAACAATTCAACGCATGCTCGGAAGAATTGAACTTAATTTTCTGGACTTGTCATAGTGTTGTATAGACATATGCACAACAGAAAAATTTGTTTATTTTCGTTTCGTTTCTTTCGTTTCCATTGATTCGTAACGATTCGTAAATTCGTAAGTCGTCGGTGTTCGTATTCGTAACGATTCGTATTTTCGTAAGAGTTATTTTTTCGTTAAATTGTTTTTCTGTTAGTTTAATTTTCGTTTATTCGAAATTCGGAAGCATTCGTATTTTCGTAGATTTAGTTACATTCGTACTTTCGTTACATTGTTTTCGTAGATTCGTAATAATGCTATTATTACATTTTAAGAGACACGGAAAATTACGAATCGAAAAAAGAAGTTACGAATGTACGAATTTTTTCGTTCAATCCATTCGAAGCACGTTAAGCAGCGCCATTGTAAGAGACACGAAAAATTACGAATCGAAAAAAAAAAAAAAAAAAAGTTACGAATGTACAAATTTTTTTTTTCAATCCATTCGAGGCACGTTAAGCAGCGCCATTGTAAGGGACACGGGAAATTACCAATTCAACAAAAAAAAATTACGAATGTATGAATTTTTTCGTTCATTTTGATTTTCGTTGTTCCTGTTTTTGTTTTTCGGATTTTCTTCTTTCGTACTTTCGTTGTTTCTAATTTGGTTTATTCGGATTTTCATTGTTTTCGTATTCGAACAATTCGAACGATTCGTCATTTGTTAAAATTTTTAGCGAATCGTTCGTTCGTACGATAACGAATAAACAAATATAACGAAAAAAAAAAAAAAAAAAAAAAAAAACGAAACGAATTGCACATGTCTAGTGTTGTACGTCACCACGTTCTTGACGGTCGAAAGTTCAGCAAACTTGTGTGTGACCGTGTGTATGCAAGCCAAGCTTGAGCGGAATTCCGTCGGAAAAAACATCCAAGATTTTTCAGATGGAAATTCCGCTCGTGTGTCCGCGGCCTTACAAATCCTTTGGCGGGTACAACCGGTTCCAGATATGTATTTCATCTGAATATTTTGCCTGAAGTTCAGGTTTAATATATTTAATTAATACAGTAAAATTTGTAATGTCTTTTGAATTGTGTTTTGTATAATATGTCTTTATTTTGTAAAATTTAAAACTTTGTTAAATAAAATCTGATAAAAAAAAAAAAAAAATACAGTAAATCACTTACCCTAGCAAATCCAAATTCATACTGCACCAAAGTGATATTGTATTCATTGATATGTACAGACACCTCTTCAATGTAGGAGCTTGCCCTCGAGCCTCGGTTATTATATTTTGCCGTGATGGTAAATTCTGGTAAGGTGTTGTCACCTCCATTTCGCAGATCCATACATGTCTTGGCCACAATGTAAGTGCACGTTCCTTGGAAATCATAATTGAGTCCATCGAAAGTTTGGTAGTGAGGGTCTCCCCAGATCTGGCAGATGGCCGCACTGTTTGGTATACAGAGAGGTCTCCCTTGGGTAATGTGGCAGGATTCCATCTTTCTACAACGCTTACTGGCACATGGATTTTTACCTTCAATAAATAGAAGAAAATAATTATTGCACCGATCTTAAACTTTGAAGTAAGTTGGGAATCTCTAAAGATCTGTTCATTTCATTCATTAAACCTCTATAATGAAATATAAATGTAGCAGCCTATATATATTATTGCTTTAGCTTCCCATTGATTTTTTTCAGTCTGTCTTTGAAACATAATGAGCCAGTGAAGATTTAGTGTATTGTATTACTGTGTAGCCACACTGCCTTACAGGTATTCCCGGGAGGCCCAATGTAGCCCCCCCCGATGTACACAATTCCAACTAGAACTTTAATATTATGTTCTGCTCCATGCTGTGCTCAGGTGTTGTCTTGGTCAGCACACACATGCTCATTATGTTCAGCATGCCAGGAATCATGGGATATGTAGCCCCAACACTTGTGGCGGCTGGTGCTCCATTTTTCAATTTTGGGGGGGTGGGGCAAACAAACCCCCCGCCCCTGTCCGGTCAAACCCCCCACTACCCCCTGTTGCTTGGCCGATCGGCAAACCACTCCCCCATCACTCACCCATCCATCAGCCCTGCACTTACCCCATCCAGGTCATGGGCAGCTTCAGGGCTTCCCCCTGCATCTCCTCCTCGGCGGCTTCCCCCTGTGTTTTGTCCTCGGCGGCTTCCCCCTGTGTTTTGTCCTCGGCGGCTTCCCCCTGCTTCTCCTCCTTGGCGGCTTCCCCCTGCTTTTCCTCCTCGGCGGCTTTCCCCTTGCTTTTAAAACGTCCGGCTACCCCCTTGCGACCAATACGGTCACTTCTCCGCTTGGCCAATCAGGTCTTGAGACCCGATTCCTGATTCCCCGGTGGGAGAAGTAGGAAGACAATAGCGAATATTAATTCGTTAATGTCACACAACTGGGTGGGCTCAGGGCGCAGTGCTCTGTGCCCCGAGCCCACCCATTTTGAAGCCAATTAGAGCCTCAGGCTCTAATCGTGTGCATAAAAAAAGAAATAGATTGAAATTCAGGTGTACGGCACCCTTCATGTAGATTAGGGGCCGGGCACATGGAATAGGTGCGTGACGCCCCTGCGCCCATAATGGAGCACCCGCCAACACATCAGATCACGTCCACTTGTAAAGTGCACACTCCATGACTGAGGGTTTCGGGGAAGTGCAGTGAAGAGGGAAACAATACAGAGATCTTCTGAAAGGGAAATGTAAGTGGGAGAATTAATGATGAACCGAACATACCGGATGTCAGACCCTGTATCTGAACCCACAACCTCTTCTGCGTCTGGCAGTAGCTCTTCTAGCTGTGCCACCTGGGATGCTGGATAGTTTCTTGCCTGATTTCTTATGCCATGTACACACGATCGGAATTTCATTTTACTTTTCATCGGAAAATGTGTGGAGGCTCCATCGGAATTTTGCTGGCCGAATTCCCGCCAGCAAAAATTTGAGAGCATGTTCACAATTTTTCTGATGGAAATTCCGATCGTCTGTAGCGATTCTGACTCGCAAAATTCCTATGCATGCTCGGAAACAAATTGACGCGTGCTCTGAAGCATTAAACTTTATTTGTTCTCGGCTCGTCGTAGTGTTGTACGTCACAGCGTTCTTGACGGTCGGAATTTGGTGTGACCGTGTGTAGGCAAGACAGTTTGAGCGGAATTCCGTCCAAATTCCGTCGAAAAAAACACCAGAGCTTTTTCTGACGAGAATTCCGATCGTGTATGGCATTAGACAACCTTGCCTTATATCTTGTTTCTCTAGCTCCTCCCATGAACTTCCTTATTTAAGCCATGCCTTTGCACTTCCTGTTTGCCAGAATATTGTGCTGTCTCCAACCGATGCCTTGCCCTTTTCTGTACCTGCAGCTGTCCTTATCTCAACTACTACTACTTACCAACCTTTGGAATGTTCCTCAACTAGGCTTCCACTTGATGCTGACGTTCCAGGGTTGACCTGCTTGTGTACTTTTCCAGCTGGTTGGTGAGAGCCTTTCTATTGCAATAACTACTGGTCTTAAAGCCTAAACCCCTGACCGTGACACCAAGGTTCAGTTCAGAGTAGGTTTGAAATAAAGTTAGGGGTGCAGAATCCAAACCCCATTAAAGGCAATACGAGCCAAATGTTAAAAACATTAATATCCAATTTATAGGCTAATAGGCAAAGTATTTTCACTGAAACAGTATGGAAGGCTGGGCACGGTTATGGGGGACATGTACCAAGCAAAAATAAAAAGGAAATTAAGTTTGGTAGGGAGCAGTGATTTAGTAACGCTTAAAGTGAAACATTAGCAATGCAAAATATCTTTAAATACCATGCCTGATGGATGCCCTTAACTTGCCTGTTTGGTGGCACATCTGTTTGATACATACAACCTAATACACAGCAACACTCCATTCACACACAGCCGTGGCTTGCCCCCACCCCCTCTCTCTCCTCAATGGCCCATTGGCTATGATTGACAGCAGCAGAAGTCAATGGCTCCCACTGCTGTCTCAACCAATGAGAAGGGAGAGTCCCCGGAAAGCCGAGGCTCTCGTGTACATCACTGCATCACGATGGGGCTCAGGTAAGTATTGAGGGGCTGCTGCCCAGAGAAAGTATTTTACCTTAATGCATAGAATGTATGAAGGTAAAAAAAAAAAACGTTGAGCCTTTAAAACCACTTTAATTTACAGAAAAATAGAAAATGAACTTACTCATAAAACAAACTCCAGACAGTCCATAACTTTCCTGCTGTGAAATGCCAACACTCAACACCGATAACGTTGATGTTAAATGGCTCACGATGTGATTCTTGTACCTTTGCCCATAGCGGTACAGGGCCCAGGAGTATTTTGTCCTGGGAATTGGTCTCCAATTGATGGATTGAAGGCTCATGCTGTTGAACTTAATCCCAAAAATGCTGGATGTCAGGGTCGTAATCAGAACTGCATTGGTGATGTTCTGAAGACCATAAACGTAGTATTTCATGCAATACTTGGAAACGTCAGGAAGTGTGATAAAGAAGGCATCAAATTTGTTTTTTTTGTTTACACCACCAGTGCAGTAATACAACACCTGGAGAGATACATTTGCAGAGATTGCTATGGGTTCATTGTGGTGGATCCGGAGAGTTATTACATCCCCACCGTGAAGTACAATGCTGTCATTTTTAAGGATCGATGTGTAATTTATTTCCGTGTCCTGAGAAGCCGCCACATACAAGACATCATACCGGTACTGGTAAGGTATAGGAGCCACCAAATACTCTTTCCCCCAGTTAGACACTGGATTCAGCTGCTCATTGACATGATCACAGCGTCCATTTCTCCACGAGCAGGTAACTCCGCTAAGCACAGCCACCAGATTACTTGACAAAACCTTTATCCCTGAGAGATCTCTTGAGCTTTGTAGCTGGAAGACCTGAAAAGGTCTGAGGTCCATAACGAGAGGATGATCTGAAGTAATATTAGCTCCATCAAACATGACCCACCCATTGACAAAGATAGAAACTTTGGAGGGCATATCATAATTGACAACAACAAACTCCTTTAAATTTTCAACAGGCTCCTCACCCGGAGTAACAATGTAGTAGGTGTTGTCCAGCTGGTCCACTGGAAGCACCACAGTACGATCAGAGGAATTGGTCTTTGAACTCACCATGATCACTGAAATATCATGGTTGGCAGAGACTAAGACTGAGGAATTGGAGAAACCTGAGCCAACCACTTCAATGTCTTTTGGCAACGAAAAAGTCTTTGACTCTCCGGTATTGAGCTTTGCACTCTGGCTGTAATTTTTGTTGATCACAGAGACTCTGACAGTGGTTAGGGCACTGAAGGCAGTGATAGTGAGTTCAAATTTAGCATCGGCTAAGCCCCCATTGGAGTTTTGAGGGAAGGCTGTGATAAATTCCTGTCCAATGTGCATGGTAGCGCAATGACCTTTAAAAAAAACAAGGGATAATGTTTTAGGTTTTGTTTTGGGTGAAGTAGAGAAGGGCGGCTAAAACTTCTAATGCCTTGTACACATGGTCGGAATTTCTGACCACAAAATCCATCTGATTTTTTCCGACGGATTTTGTCCGAAACTTGTCTTGCATACACACGGTCGCACAAAGTTGTCAGAAAATCCGATCCTTCGGGACGAGGTGACGTCGAAAACGTACGACGGGACTACGTAGAGGCCAGTAGCCAATAGCTTTCATCTCCAAATTTTTTCTGAGCATGCGTGGCATTTTGTGTGTCGGAATTCTCAACACACAATCGGAAAAAGTCTAATCGGATTTTGTTGTTGGAAAATTTGAGATCCTGCTCTCAAACTTTTTCCGTCGGAAATTCCGAATGAAAAAGTCCGATGGAGCCCGCACACGGTTGGATTTTCCGACAACATGATCCGATCACACATTTTCTGTTGGAAAATCTGACCGTGTGTACGGGGCATAAAGGGATTAATTGATGTCTGCGTCCTTGCTGAGGAATTTTAACTTCCTGCACTGCCTGACAATTGTTAATTGGATAAGATGTGATGGGAAATCTCCTCATCTGTCTCAACAAGGGCATAGACAGCAAAACTTTCCAAGAGCCCCCCCCCCCAAAAAAAAAGGAGTGCCACATCAATCGCTTAGAGTCTAATTATTCCTGTTTCTTCATAAAAAAAGCCAACACATTTTGTAGAATATGAGGGACTCCCTTCATCGGGGTTCATTCATGACAGCTAAAACTGTTGCTTATAACAGTGATCATCACTGTTATAACCAATAATAGTGTAAAGGAAATCCCTGATCACCCCACTCAAAAAACTTGTCATGCCTCTTTCTAGATATCTCAGACTGTCGACTTTCCAGAAAGGGGTCATTTGGGGGGCATTTGTACTGTCTTGGCATTTTCAGGCCTCAAGAAAGTAGATTTTCCTTTTTTTTTTGGGTCTTTTTTCATTTTTTTATAAAAAAAAAAACAAGTGGTGATCATATACCACCAAATGAAAGCTCTATTTTAGTGAAATAAAATATATAAATTTCATCTGGGCACAGTGTTGCATGATCGAGCAATTGCAAGTCAAAATAGCTCAAATAGCAAAAAATGGTCTGGTCATGACGGGGTTAAATCCTTCCGGAGGTCAAGTGGTTAAATCTACCAAGCCTAGACAATCTGTCAAATAGTATCCAATTCTTCAGGACCTTGCGCTACATAATTGCTGGCAGATCTTAAAGCAGAACTTCAACCTAAAAGGGGAAGTTACACTTTTCGTCCTCCTCTCCCCCTCCTCTATTGCTCTTGGACTTTGTTTGGGGGGGGGGGGGGGGGTGAAGCCGGTACCTAGTTTTGGTAGGTTCCCACTCCCACTTCCAGTTGGATCACCTAAAGATAAAAGTATTTTTAGCTGCTGACTTTTATTTTATTTTAGTTAATTTTTTTAAAGGCTGGAGATTCTTGTTAAGGAGATTGTGCATTCAGACTGTGTAGTGTATGGCTAACTAAAGGCAGAAATAAAAAAATAAAAAAAAAATAAAACACGAACACTTACAGATCTTCATACACATCATGCAGACAAGAAGAGAACTCCATAATTTGGGTTCCATTTGGACAATCCCACCTAATAAGAAAATATAAGGTTACAACTGAAAAAAATAAAAAAATAAATGATCCTAAAGCCCAAGATTTCAAACATGGCCATAACTCAAGAAGTTATAAATATTGAGGTATGCATATGACACTCCAGTTGAATGTGACCAACTACTAATAGTGAGTCAATATTTATCTTTTTTTGTTTTGTCGGATCCAGAGTTTTTGCCTCTATTGCCCCGTACACACGGTGGGAAATTCCGACCACAAAATCCGTAGGATTTTTTCAGACAGATTTTGTCCGACACTGGTGTTGCATACACACGGTCGGACAAAGTTGTCGGAAAATCTGATCATTCTGAACGTGGTGACGTTCGTTGCGTATGACGGAACTACGTAGAGGCTATTAGCCAATAGCTTTGGTCTGATTTGATCTGAGCATGCGTGGCACTTTGTCTGTCGGAATTCTCTAAACACGATCGGAAAATTTGAGAGCAGGATCTCAAACGGAAAAAGTCCAATGGAGCCCACACACGGCCGAATTTTCCGACAACATGGTCCGATCGGACACTTTCCGTCGGAAATTCCGACCGTGTGTACGGGGCATATGAGTCAGAGATTAGAGGTCCCCCTAAGGTCTTTCTTGTCAACTGCTTGACCTTGTGCCCAGTACATGGATGACTTACTAAAAGCATGAAGTGAGTAAGGCTTTTGACAGCGTTAGCTGGACATACCTAGACCATTTATTACCCAGATTTGGCATCGCTGGAGAATTCCTACAGGGTTTTAGACATGTGCGATTCGTTTCGTACGAATTCGTAATTCGTACGAATTTTTCGAAATTCGTACGAATTTACGAATCTGTAGTACGAATTTTTTTTTTTTACGAATTCCGTACGGAATACGAATTTTTTTTTACGAATCGTTAGTAAAGTTACGAATCGTTACGAATCGTTACGAATCGTTAACGCGGCTAATGAATTGTTGGTTCAATTTTTCTCAATTTTTCTCACTGCAGAAGGGCACCAGACAGGGATGCCCCTTATCCCCCTTTTATTTGCCCTAGCGATAGAGTCCTTATCCCATGCCATTTCAGAGAATGTAAATATTAAAGGATATCATAAAGACCCCAAAGAATTTAAACTTATGCCGCGTACACGCGGTCGGAATTTCCGATGTAAACAGTCCGATGGGAGCTTTTCATCGGATTTTCCGACTGTGTGTATGCCCATCGGTCTTTCTCTGTCGGCATTTCCGACTGACTTTGGATTGAGAGCCTGTTCTTAATTTTTCCGACGGAAAACCTTTCTATCGGATTTTTTGATCGTGTGTATGAAATTCCAACACGCAAATTTGGGACCCTTTGGGTTGAGAGATCCCAAATTTTGGCTGTAGCTAGGGGGCATCTAGGAACCCTTAACTACAGAGTTTGAAGTTTGGGGGACATATGGCTGCAAATGAGCACAGTGAGGCTGCAAATGGGCACAGTGAGGCTGCAAATGGGCACAGTGAGGCTACAAATGGGCATTGTTGACCCTCTTTTCCACTTACGGTAGCTGCGCATTTCTCACCCTAGGCTTATACTCGAGTCAATACGTTTTCCCAGTTTTTTGTGGTCAAATTAGGTGCCTCGGCTTATATTCGGGTCGGCTTATACTCGAGTATATACGGTAGTTAAAAAAGATCAATGGTGTCAGTGGGAACTTACCTGAGAGGCAGAAATTGCTCATTGATGAAGGAACCCCTAGCAACCTCTTGAGGAGCCTTAAGGCCCCATGGAACCCTATTTGAGAAACCCTGCCCTGGATGAAAACAAGCAATTCACCCTGGCACAGCCCCACTGCCAGGGAGCGTTTTTTTATATGCCCAGAGTTGGGGTTTCAAGTATATTTTTAGTCATATTTTTTTTTTAACTTTTGGGTAGAGTAGTTTTTCTTGCCATGGAAACCAACGGGACCAATGGTTTCCTTTTGGAAGATTCCTGTTCTAGAGGCTCAAAATTTGTAGATTTACTCTCTCCTTCATTCCCAATGATATTGGTGTCCAGGACAATTATAGAGAGCGCATTTCCCCAAAAGGGCCACAGACAGCAATAAAAACATAAAACTATTTACAAAGATGTAACATTCCC